>JANUWF010002396.1:0-668483 GCA_026120185.1 Voacanga thouarsii | reverse complement strand
AAAACGAGTACTGAAATTGAACCAGATTGGTAGGCATTCAAAAACCATGCTATTAAAAACTAAGGTGACTGTCACTATGTCTTGTTGCATCACACAATGGCTGAGTCAATAAACCAGACACCACCTAAGATTACACCACAAACTGTTATGACAACTAACCAATAAAAATTGTTAGGATATTTAAGAATAGGCAGGTATATGCAATTAACATAAGTTGTCATTCAAATATAAACCATTTGTCCATATGGAGCAAAAGTACTAACATTTTACTGAAACAATATAATGTAGGTGGCATTAAATGAGTGGAACTACTATCTTCCCTGGGCCCAGAGGAATGCTTCATTTTGTCATTGAAGCTATGGTGGGGATGGTGGTTTGAGTGGTAGTGACGGCAGTGGTAATGCTCAAGGGGGGTGGTGGTGGTGGTCTCGGGGAGAATTAGTTGTGTTATCTTGTTGACAGTGGAAAGGTTGCAGTGAGGTTGTAGTGAAAGTGCAAGAAGCTCCTCCAAAGTAAAAAATTAAAAAATTTTGAAGATAGAAATAAGCAGACAAAAAAATGCATCCACAGACAAAAAATGCAACACAATAAGCACGTACCCAAAGCAACATATAACTTAGATTCAAAACACAAAAGTAGATAGAAAATCTAACACCATTTCAGGAAATCCCAAGTAAATTAACTGCCAGTAATCAGAAATTCACTCATAACCCAAATAACCAGGGAGACCTATTCCCACATAACTTAATCGCAAGCAGATCTAATGAAAAACATAGCTTTAGCTTAGAAAGGGGAAAAAAAAATTACCATCTTCTCTTAATTGAAAAGAGGAAATATACATAGCTTAAGACAATTATATTTCTCTTCTCTCTGGATATATACTTTCTCTTCTTCCTCCAGGCCTTCTTCTTGCCACCAGTGGCACATCTCTTGTGCATTGAATCTCATGAAATACCTATTCCACAAATACGCCATCAATTTGGGCAATGAACTTAGTACAGATTAGAGAGACTGGGGTATAAAATAGAGAGATTCGATTGGCTAACCTATGGTTGCGACAGTGGTGGCAGTGCTGCTACTGTTGCACCAAACACAAAACAAACAAAAAAAAATAAAAAAGAAAAAAAAAAGAGAAAGGAGAACAGATGAGTTGCAAGAAAAGAGTAATATCTAAAATGAAAAATAGCGTCTAAGGTAAGGAGAAACACCATCTTTCCTATATATTCTCTGTAGGAAATAATTTCTCCAGCAGCATAAGTTTAGTAAGTAAAAAAGAAATTTACTACAGAATCTATGATGCCAAGTTTAACACAATCACCTTAGATCTCCAGGCATAGGGGAGGTAGGGAAAATGATATCAGTTCAAAGTAGTGATGCAAAGAATCAGTAAAGAGAAGCATATAAAACAAATGGATTGAGAAAATACCTGGAAGCATAAGTAAATTCAGTTTTTTATTAACACTAAATGCACATATGCTAATTAACCTCATTTTGTGTGTTTCTTTTACAGGATGAATAATTTCCTATTGGTGACTTTAGAAAAAGGAATGTAATCAACATAGCATTTCAGAGGTTATATTTTCTTCCTTTCCCAAGGATATTGGAGTGATCAGCGTGATTCCTCAAGTTTCATATGTTGCTTGATTTAGTTTTTGCGTTTCAATCTTTGTGTTGATGTTATTAATAATGGATTCAGTTGTAATCTTAACAAACTACTGACTCTAGACAAAAAGAAAAAGAGAAGAATGACAGACCAAAATAAGGATGGCATGGATTGAAGCCGAGGAGAAAATGCTCAGTACTACACCTTCATGCAATATGTCAACGAAGGGTTATTTGCTGGAGGTGTTGAAGTTATCATTACTACTAAGGAGTGATTGAATCAGAGGTAATGCAATGAGAACCACGCAGGGCATGAATGGAGTTCTAATCATGAAAGGTAAATTGTGTTGCCTTTTTCCCCAAGATTGGAAAGATAATTATGGTTGGTTTACGGGTGTCATGATAAACGTTGATGATACCTTTAGAGGAACAATTACATAAGGGCCCTGGAAGACCATTGATTGTACATGCATCTGAGACATTTGGGTGAACGACCTTTTGGTCATTTTTCCCATAAGGTAGGATCACACTGAGGCCAACTTTCCAATCTTAATGAGCCCAAGGCCCATTGTGGATTAACCTCTGAATCCTGATTAAGTTAATATGGCCCAACCTTAAATGCCAAATATATGAGTTATTGACATTGGTCTTTCTCTTCTTACTTAAAGGTTCAGATAGAGTGTTATTTATTTGATTATTTGTAGGATTTAAAAAGAATAAATTTTCATACATGTGTCCTGTACATAAAACTTCTCTATTTCTACTGATAGTAATACCGGAATGAAAAGAAACAGAATATCCATGATTGATTACCTATCTGAAATCAAATTCTGTCTAAAACTGGGTACATATAGAATATCCTTTAATACAACTACTTTATTACAATAAAAAAACAAGATCCAGCTCTCCCACTGCAAGGGCCCATACTCGTGCTCCATTTCCTAATCGTACTCCATGCTCGCCTTTCTGGAGTCTTCTTATCTTCCTAAACCCCTTCAAGGAGTTACATATAAAATCAGTGGCACCAGAATCAATAATACAAGTGGAAGTTGATCCAACCACTGAAACTGACTCTAGATAGAAAACAATACCTATAGGATTTTTCTTGGCCTAAAGTTCTGGACACTGCTTTTTCCAGTATTCCTTCTGCCCACACTTGAAGCATTTGTTTTTGGGTTGGTTCTTGGGCTAGGCCTGTACGTTTCCCTTTTTCTTCTTGAACTTCCTGGGCTTAGGCCCAGTTCTAGAAGAAAAAGTCCTAGCAATCATAGTATTGGACTATGGCTTCATGACCTTCTCCGCTACCTGGAGCTCTTTCATTAACTCTGTTAAAGTTATGTTCAATTTGTTCATGTTGTAGTTTAGTTTGAATTGAGTAAAAGAGCCCAGCAGAGATTTGAGAACCATGTCCACTTGGCTCTTGGAGTCAATAACAGCCCCTACGACTTTCGCTTCTTCAAAAGCAGTAATCATTTTAAGCATATACTCCCTGACTGATACTCCCTCAGCCATCTTAGTGTTTATAATCATCCTAAAAGATTCCTGCCTTACGAGCCAGCTCTTATGGGTGAACATTGTGGCTAATGATTCGCTAATATCATATGCAGTAGCCATGTCCTCGTGTTTTGACGGTAGCACATTGGACATGGAGGCCAACATGTAGCATCGAACCATTTCGTTGGCCTTCTTCCATGCTTTTTCAGCCTCGCACTCATCAGCGGTGGAACCCTCCCCGATAACAGGGCAAGTTTCAAAGAGGACATACTTATACTCCTCAACAGTGAGTATTATGTCCAAATTCCTTTTTCAGCCCACATAATTCAAAACCGTTAGCTTATTCTCACAGAGAATAATGGCCAAAGGACTGAAAAAACCTCCACCAACCATTTCTAAAAAATCAAAAATAAAAGAAAATTCAGTTTGTGAAAAAATAAAATAATTTGTGACTTTATCCTTATATTAAATTCGATAATAGTTAACACTATCATTATTATCTCTAAAATGATTAATTTTGGCTCTTAGAAAAACTGACATAGCTTCTTGGGAAGATTAAAAGTTTTCTAAGCTAAGTGTATTAACCACCACAAATTAATTTCCCTTCTAGGTAATAATCTAGAAGATAACTCCATCATGGGATGACCGTTTGTTCTCATTTTCATCTATTAGTTCTAGATCCTTGAGATATCCCCATATTATATGGGTTCACTCCCAGTGTGACACAAGGGGGCCCACAATCTCTAATGAGGATCGTGATGGAAGCCGTGGGGCCGTTGGAACCCCTATCCCACTTTGTTTTTTTAAAATAAGAGTTTTTCTTGAAAAATATATTTTGAAAATTTCAATTAAGTTTTCTTTTAATTCAAAATAAAATATCTAAACCTATAAAATTACCTTTGAGAAAATTTTCCATGGATTAATTTTATTTAAGTTGTTAAACATAATAATTTCAAAATTTTTCAATAAAACTTTCAAGAGATTTTGATCTCAAGATTAATTTTGACAAAAATAATTTTTCTTGTTAAAATTCAATAAAATGGTTTTCTATTTTAATTCACAAAAATATCTAAATCCAATATATTTTCTAAGCTACGGATAAAATCCTTTGAGAAAATGTCCAAGAATTAATTTTTGTTCAAATTAAAATCAACCATTCGATTTAAGAAAAATGTTTTTCTTTGTTAAAAATTCTCAAAGACTTTAGTCTTTGAGAAAACATGCACATAAAATACAAAAAGAAATACGCATGCTATAAAACTATAAATATTTTCATGCTTTTCTATTCTTTTACCCTAAGTGTCAAAAAATTAGAATTAAACATATTAATTAATTAATGGTCTTGTTTAATCCTAAATTTCCTTTACTATTATTTTTCATGTAAAATAATAACTATTGCAATAAAAATAACTCCGCCTGGTATAATACCAAAAACAAAAAAAAAAAAATTTATTTGGGTCAGGTCCAGTGCACCCACCACACTGGATCACTGTCCCATGGGTAAGCCTATGGGTCGTATCTGGGCGGGGGCCCGCTACCTAGCTGCCTGTACCCTCCGATCTGAGTAGTAAAAATTGTTGCCCATGTAGCAAAATGAAATTGCAATTGCAAATCAATTGCATTCGTCGCTGATGGCTTCTGCGAGGAAGCCTTCCTCGCACCTGGGAGTGGCGTGTGGCTTGGAGCCGCGGCTCAGCTGCCTCTCACACAGCGATGGCGCGGCTCGACTCCTGTGGTGCGGCTTGGCTCAATCGGCTTCAACAGTGCCTTCTTCTCTACAATGCATCTCTGCAAACTCTCTTTGATTTTTTTCACCATTTTTGCTCAAAAATCATCTAAACAATCGCCTATGCCCTTAAAAAAACACTGGGCTCATGATGTCTATGAAAGTAATCAAAATACTTTATTCCTATGCTTCCACTTGCGAAGTTTATAGTGAAACAACCCATACCAGTAAATACGAAGAATCACAGACTTCAATCAAAACAAATATTTTCTTATTTTGGTTAAGCCTAACATACTTCTTAGATTTGCCACACCATGGCTCTGATACTAATTAAAGGCTTAAAATGGCAAAAATCATCAAAATGAAAGCATGCTAGGAAAACGAAAAATTTACCTCTGTGATTCAATGACCCTTTTCGCACTAATGTAGATGTCTGTACAAAGTTACTTGAGGCTATTAAATGACGTCCTTGCAAATGCCTATTACGTCTCATTCACACGAAGCCTTCGATCTTTCGAAATGGTGCCCATAGCATAGCCGATAAATGCTTGAAGATTAGGTTTTGATAAGCTTTCACCGAAACTTTCTTTATGAATGGGTTTTGGTTTCTCTGTGAAAACCCAATGAAGCACGAAAAGTTGAGTTCTTCTATTTCTCCTTACCAGACTCACCACTTCCCTTTCTCTTCATTCATTTTCATCAGATGCCCTGAGAGAGACTCCACCCGCGTGCAAACAGAAAGCATCCATGCTTTCTATTATCTTACACGTGAAACAATATAGGTTCCATCCCGTGTTATTTTTCTAATTAATTAATTTAATAATTAAATTAATATTTTTTAAAATTTTTATTTTACCATTGTCTTATTCGTTGGGCCAGATAAAATTATTTATTCTTGGGGTTGAACACCCATAAATAATAATTCTCAATTATTTATTTTCTAAGCTATATTAAACAACCCAATAAATAATTAACAAGCCCAAATAGACCAATATAAAATTTTATACCTTTTATCTAGTTTATATCCAGATTAATTTTTTAATTATTTAATCTGGGCCTTGGGCCCTGAATAATTAATTAACCAATTAAACTAGATAAAATAAATACTCTCTTGGGTCATTTATTTTATTCTAGTCCAATAATAAATTAGACAAACAAAATAAAACCCATAAATATCAAGACCAATTCCTTAACCCAAAACCTTCATGACTTAAGGACCATTCCGGGGACCAAAAGACACATCACATTGGCTACTAAAATGACCAAAATACCCTATTATATAAGGAGCTATATTTTTCATTTTAAATATTTCCTATTATTACCATAAAAAAATATTAACCCCGAGGACAATGCTGCATTAGCAAAGTCTTCAACCTACAAGTGTAATGACTAAAATACCCCTATACGCATTGATGTGCAATTAGAAAGGAAGAGCGTACTAACACCTCTCTAATAGACATCTACCATCATTAGACTTCTAGTCCAATGATCCACGACTCCTGGAATGTTTCCACTTTTCAAGGGAGCTACCCTTAAAGTAAACATCCCAAGTCATGTTCCCCGGGGTCCTGGATAATTACATCATTTCAATAGTCACAAAGGGCGATATAGCGTAGAAACTATCTTCTACAAGTTTGTGTTAACTAACTAGTCACATATACCCAATATACAAGTATATTGGTTATACGAAAGAATCTCAACTACAGTATACCAAAGTATATGTTTCTAGCTTCATCAGACTACCAACTCATACTCAAGCGGTAGAGTATTAGTCCACGCTATAGCAGTAATAGTTTGGGTTTCTTTTAAATAGTACATTTAGAAACCACTATTACAGGTCCTGTTCTACATATTCGAAACACACTCATGCTATGAAGTTAGTGGACTACTCACTGGCTAAAGGTAAGCCATTCCTCATTTGGAATTCATAACACAATAACCTATACATGATGATATTTCCATTCTCATCAATCAGTTAAGAACAAATATTTATGTGTTAAGTAACCCGTGATCCATACCTTACTGTGAAATACCACCATTCACAGGGATCACTTACTTAAATACAATGGGTCCTTTCCAAAAAAAAAAATTGTGCATAAATAAATTGTAAATTCCCAAACAAATTTTGAGAATAAATTCTTTTATTAATAACTTCGATAATTACATCAGAAAAACTAGTCTAGAGGGCATTTATTCCAACAAATTTCAGTCTGAAATCAGAGGGTTGCAGAGGAAAGAGTTTGAGATCAGAAGATGAGGGTTTGAGAAAGGGACGGGTCTGAGAAAAATAGGAGAGTTGTCTAACTTTACTTTTTTCATTCTCCTGGTCCTTTTTTGGTATGCAGCTCTTGCTTTCTGTAATGGTTTCCTTTTTTAAAATTTTTTTCCATAAAACATCTATTATAACGTTTTAATCGTGTTATGATAGGTAATTGAACATCCAACGAAAAAAATAATATCTTGCCAATTCTCAAAATATCACAATATAATTCTAAAAATATACTAAATTTCACATTGATAAGTAATTGAACAAGAAGGTGGTGTAGTTCTGATAATGTCTATTATAACATTTCAAACAAAAAGTCACAAAACATAATTTCTAATGAGATATTAAACAAAATGTCATAATAAATATGTTACAACAACACATTTTTCTAGTAGTGATATAATGTGGTGGGGTTTTTTTTTTTTTTTTTTTATCATCGTTGTTGTTCTCTCCTGCTCTGCTATTTTTGCAACATTTGAAACGACATGTTATTGTTACTATGTTGCCTAGCTCGGTCTTAGCCAGTGGGGATTTGCCATTTGTTGGCCAAAATAGTCTGAACAATTTTATTTTGGTTGATAATAATATGTAGGAAAAAATTATTCAACATGTTTTTTTATATTAATTCTTATATCTACTTCTTGAGGATTTAATTTTGCTTGATGCCTGTATGTTGCTATTGAAGACTCATGTTATGTTGAAGCATAAGTAGATTATGGTTTTGTATCAAAAAATACCAAAGGGTAATATTATTATAGTAATTGTCACAGTTGACAAGACTCGTTAACAAGTTTGACATGATTTGTTCAAGGTGATTTGGCACTTTTCTTTGTAGCCCAGATTACAATGCCTGTTTATGTCATGTAAGACTACAGCTGATATGCGATGGCATGCTGAAGGTCGCACCAAGTATGGGTATATGAGGCATCCAGTAGATTCGACAATATGGCAGTATTTTGATGTTAAGCATCCCGAATTTCCTAATGAATCTAATAGTATGAGATTGGGGTTAGCATCAGACAGGTTTAACCCTTTTAAGAATATGAGTGTAGCTCATAGTACACGGCTAGTGATCTTAATGCCATATAATTTGTCACATTGGATATGCATGAAACTACTAATTTCATGTTGTTGCTACTTATACTTGGTCCTTTATCTCCTCAAAATAATATTGATATATATTTACAGCCACTCATTGCAGAGTTAAAGGAGTTACGGGATGTTGGCGAGAACATATATGATGCATTATTGAAGGAAAATTTTCAGATGCGAGCTACCTTATTATAAACTATTAGTAACTTTCCTGGTTATGAAATGCTATCTAGATAGAGTGCTAAAGGAAAGTTTGCATGCCCAGTTTGTTGTGAGCATACATGTTCAAAGTGGCTAAAAACATAGTGGAAAGCAATGCTATGTGGGACACCATCAATTTCTCAAAAAAAATAATAATCATCCATTCTGATATGACTGCCATTCTTTCGATGGTACCAAAGAACATAGAGATCCACCTCCTAAAGTGACAGGTTCCCTGACTTTAGGATAGTTAGAAGGGTTTAACACTAAGTTTGGTAAATTAGTTTCGGACAATCAAAAGATGCCATTCAATTGGAAGAAGAAGAGATTTTTTTTTTTTTTTTAGCTACCTAATTGGAAGGATAATATAGTGCCTCGTAACCTTGATTTCATGCATATCACAAAAAAATGTTTGTGAGAAAGTGGTTAATTTGTTGATGAATGCAGATAAGATCAAAGATTACAAAACATGACAAGACCTAAAAGAAATGGGTATAAGAGCAAAGCTTCATCCTATTGAAGATGAGTTGGGAAAAACAACTTTACCTCCTACTTGCTACATCTTAAATAAAAAATAGAAGGAGATATTTTGTAACACTCTCAAGAAGATGAAGGTTCCAGATGGTTATGCATCAAATATATCAAAGGGGAGTTCAATTAAAGCGTCCAAAAATTTTTGGACTTAAGAGTCATGATTATCACATTTTAATGCAGCAATTTCTACCATTATCTTTGAGGAAAACCTTAAAAAAAAGATGTCTGGGCTACTTTGATGAAGTTAAGCCGAAATTTTAGGGAACTATGTTCTAATGTTCTTGACCTTCAAAACCTTGTTCGTTTGGAAAAAGATATTGCTATCATTCTTTGCCAGTTGGAAAAGTTATTTCCCCTGTCATTTTTTGATGTAATGGTACATGTTTGTGTTCATTTGGCTACTGAGGCAAAGTTAGCTGGGTTAGAACACTATCGTTAGATGTACTCAGGTGAGATGTATTAATCTTTTACGTTATGAATAACATCCCATTTTATTCTTAAAGTTTTTATTAACTTTAAAATTCCTATGGGTAATCTTTTTAGGTACTTATGCAATTTGAAATCGTATGTCTGCAATAGAGGAAGGCCTAAAGGTTCTATTGCTGAAGGATATTTGGTAGAAGAATGTTTAGCGTTTTGTTCTCTCTATTTTGTGAATGATGTTAAAACAAGATTTAACCCACTCAGTTGAAATGATGAATATATAGTTGAAAGAATTGGCTTGGATGTTTTTTCATCATCTGCGTATCTATTTGGAAACAAATAAGTTGCAGTGACATTGAATGATGAGATATTAAGAAAGGGACAAAGATATGTGTTGTTTAATAATGATGCAGTGAAACCATATATTGAGTAAGTACATAATGGGATTTATCTTTCGAAGAAAAAAATTTAAAAAGGGATTCTGAAAAAACATATATAATTTTGCAGCCAACATCTTGACGTTGTAGAACGAGAATATCACTGGGTTTCAAAGCATGAAATTGAGAGAATTCATAGTGTAAATTTTTCCATTTAGTTCTCCAAAACTGTAAGTACTGGTTAAAGTTTTTTAGTTGTGTTTATTTTTTAAATTTAAATTCCTGACAACTACACGTTATCAGGTCAGAGAATTGTCATTGCTTGATAATGATCCAATAATGACAAGTTTGAAGCTGCTTGCTAGGGGTCCAAATATTGTAGGAAAAAAGTATAAGAGATGTTTGGTGAATAGCTTTAGGTTTCATACAAAAATGTTGGAGAAAAGAAGAAAGACTCAAAATAGTGGAGTTGTTGTCAATGCAACGGTTTCAGGATTCTCAAGTTCCAAAGATAAAAATCCTATTGCTGGAGAAATGGTGTACTATGGAGTATTGCAGGACATTATTGAATTGGATTACACCGGGGATCACAAAGTTTTTTTGTTTGAATACGATTGGGTTTCCAAAGGAAAAAGATTGAAGCAAGATGAAGATGGTTTCAATGTAACAAATTTTAGTAGTATAAAGCGCCACAATAAGCCATTTATTCTTGCGTCCCAAGAAAAGCAAGTGTTCTATGTTGAAGATCAATTTCAGAAAGGGTGGCGTGTTGCTATCACCACGGCATCAAGGGAAAAATATGATCTGAATTATTTGGATGTTATTGATGTATACTTACCATCAGATATAGAATGATCAATTGATAGCTAGTGAAAATGCTGTTATGTTATCCAGATATGATAGGATTTTGGAAAGTTATCAGTCAAATATATATTCATGACTGAAGTTTGATGGCATAGAGATTTCCAAGTATTTGATAAATATATCTTGGTTTTTATGTTCATATTGTGCTTTGTCTAGTTGAATGGAGAATGGTTTATACATGTGAATGTACTAAACTACCTCTTTTTTTCGTTACAAAAAAATTATTTTTTTTCCTTTTTAGCTATGGCTCGAAGGACAAGAAGAGTAAAAGGCAATGCAAATGTGACAATAACACAGCAGAAGCACATGAAGGTATTAAAATCATTTCTCTTCTCTTCTGTTTTTTTTTTTTTTTCTGAACTGTGACCACGAAAAAGTTAATAGCAGCAAAGCATGGTTCATTTGAATTTTTTTTCGTCGTTTTGAGTTCATCAAAGGTACCAGAATTTTTGATCAAGTACTTGTTGATCAGTAATTCTGGTAAAAGGCCTTGTCCAAAGATTCTGAATTTTTTTGCATTATTTTGAGGTATTAAAGTTGCATATAAACTATTTTGGCAAGGGAGATTGATTGAGAAGTGATTGTGTTGTCTAATTGCCTGATTTGAGTTGATTTTGGATTGAGTATCATGTCTTATTGTGGAGTCATAAATGGCTGAAAATGTTGAAAATTTTCTGCTATAAATTGGTGTAAATTGCTGGGTATTTATTGTTGTAGAAGTTGAGATTGTTGGAGGAGTTAGTTTGATTAAATTTGAGGAGTTTTGGGCATGATTTTGGCTTGATTATCGAGGAATATTATGGTAAATTTCTTGACTCGATATTGCTGTGTACAACTCAAGGACATGATGGCATAGGGACCCTACATATGCTGGGTACTAGGTTCACATACAACAAAAAACTTGGTGCCTACAAAATATTAGTTTCATTTCTTAGTGACTTCTCCAACATGAAAAACAAAGATGAAAGCCTAAAAAAGGAAGTTATAATCCTCTCCATAAATCAACTTTACTCCCACATCCTATTGGGCAGGAAATGGTATTCTCTTTTCACCTAGAAGGTGTTTCATCTCAAGTGAAGCTGGTGCAATGATTCTCATTCCTTTGGTTAGGAAGGAAAGCGCCAAAAAAAAAAAAAAAAAAAACCAAATTGAGCTAAACCAAATACAAGATATGCCTACCCCTGGCCGCTTTTTTCCAGCCAATACATTAGGCAGTGATAACCAAGGTTTTAAGCCTTTCATGTACTAACTTGGTTTACCGTGGTTATTGTGGTATTGGGAGCTGTAATGGGCTTGCATGCAAACGTGTTCAACAAATTGGCTTCGGCCCTGATATCTTGATCCATCCATGACAAGCAGTGGTTCGATTGGTGTCGAAGGTCATCGTAAAGTTCGTAAGAAGAATCCAATTTCCAATTTGTTTGTTGATTTTGTGGACTAGCCTGGAGATGAATATAAAGCAGAATTCTTTTCCCAATTTACGCAAAGGAAAAAATGAACGCCACCTAAACATGCATGCCTACCGGACACAAAGTAAGGGGTTTCTTCTGTAATTTCCTTTTTAGGCACAAACAGGTTCATATATATTTAATTAATTTATTATTCTATTTATATAATAAAAGGGCCGCTACTTGGTAGCCTCCCCCCCCCCAAAAAAAAAAAAAGAAAAAAGAAAATGATATAGGAACAGAAATGCATTTATTACTTCTGCGAACAGTTCAAAACAACCATATTCTGCTTCTCTTCAAGTGTTAAATGAAACCATATCTCTTATAAAGAAGATTTCCAACCCATTAGGGCAACAGAATGTCCTAAAAAACACAATAATAAATGAAATATTTTCGAAAGAGAAAGAAAGATACGTCATGGGCCTGTGACCTCCGATCCTATAGAGGCAATTAAGGTGGGGGCAGGCAAGATCGGCACGGTGGATTTAGCCCTGTTCTGGGTCCGAATTGGGGAGGAGGAGGTGTACGGCTGCGCGGAGGGAGAGGAGGAGGAGTAGCGCCATAGGGGCCCGGAAATTTTTCTTCTACAACATCGACAAGAATGTCTGCATCAACCAAAAAAAAAAAAAAAACAAAAAACAAAAAACAAAAACAAAATCGATAAAGCATTCGGAGGCACCATATAACTAACAAAAACAGTGGGATGGAATCTCACCATTTTCCAAAACCCTTGCCGGTGTTGCGAGTTGGATGCACTGAGCTGCAAGTAAAAAGTGGAGAAGGAAGCTAACAATGATTTTGTTGGATATCATGTTGTCGATGGGATTGATGGCAAAATTTAGTGCAATTATATAAGTCTTTGTTCTCTGGCCAAGGTGGAACTATTCAAAACTTGTGTTTGAACACTCCGCGAAGTCTATTCGGAGATGTCTAGAAATTGCCAGCAACTAATTTGTTTAAGGAAAAATGCAATTTGACAATTTCTGTAATTTCGCAGAAGTCACCGCCATTTTTCTTTTTAATTGATTATAACTATTTCATTAAAAATGAAAAGTTATAATCTCTGTCCCTATTTATCTATCACAATTAATTACCTTACACAGTTTAATAAAAATTAATTAGTCTCTTAAATTCATATAACTTTATTTATATATTCCAAAAGTACCTTTGGATTTAATTTTCTCCATAACTCTATTCTTACTTTGTTTGCTCAATTCTCTCTCTAAAGTTATCACACTTTCATTTTTCAAAGTTATTTAATACAAGGGTATAACAGTAAAATTAACATTAATGTCACCTAAAATTTTTCAACGTGAAAGATAAAAAAGGACACCAAAACTTTTCAATTATAACAGATAAATAAAGACAGATGGAGTATTACTTTCTTACTTTTCTAATTTCATAGTATTAGAAGAATACAATGTCAAGTTCACTTTATCAAAGTGATAAATTTCAAAAAACTCTTACTTTCCTATTCAAACTTGCTTTTATATCCGTAAATAAAAGTAAACATTCATTGCTTATTCCCCTCTATACATTCATTAATAATTTATTGAAAATATACATATTCTTGATTGAATGAGAGGTAAATTAGAAATATAAGTAATAAATTTATTCTTACTCTCTCTATTTTAAATATTTGTTCATGAAAGTTTTTCGTTTTGTTTCATTTACATATATCTAGAACTAATGATTAGTTTCTTCCTATTGTACCCCTATTTATTATAAGTCAACTACACAACTTTTTAAAACTCTTCTTTCTTCTTGTTTCATGGGAATTTTCATCAACCAATATCATGTTTTTAAAATGGGTAAAATAGAAATTTTATCTAAATTGTAGTATCGTTCTCAACACTTTTAATCTGTGTACAAAAGGCTTCCTGAACAAGTATTTTGAAACTGATGGAGTAATTTTTAAGATTGATAAGTATTTTAGTATAACAAAAATAGATAATTTTTATATGATTTTTACAATGGAATGAGTATTTCAATAAATATTTAGTTAGTATTACACTACTTTATGTGAATTTGTCACTTGTTAATTTAACGCGCATTAGTCTTGTTTCTTTCTTTAGATAAGTCTACGGAGTTTGTTAAGTTAGGAAGCAGTGTGAAAGTTAGAAAAATGCCAATTGTTAGCGCATCGCGTAGTAATCTTGTTTCTTTCTTCAGACTAGTCTGCGGAGTTTGTTAAGTTACGTAAGACTTGTGAAAGGTTGAAAATGGAAGGGAGAATTCAATTTTCCCTTTTCCAACACCTTTGACAAAAAGGTCTCCCGAGGGTATTTTATGAATGGACAAGCACGAAAAATGAATGGAGTTTCTCACACCAAGGTTCGATCAATAGCATATCAAACATGGTAGCTATTTGGTGATCAAGGCAAAGTTTGAATCCCCAACTTGACATTTTGAAGTCACCATGTTTTACTAATTACTTTAACTAAATTAAATATGGTATTATATATAACCCATGATTTTCTTTTAAATTTTAGGATAAGCAATCTCGATTACTTTTAAATTATTGAAGAACTATGAAACCTTTTTCCTATTTGCTTTCTAATAAGAATTAATATAGGTATGAAGGATCATTCAAAGAAGGAGGAAAGAAAGTAAAGTCACAACTCATAACCCCTTGGGTGAAATCTATATTCAAGAGGTGTCAAAGGAGTTTTCAAATCAACAAAACCAATAAGCCAAGAGTCAAGATGTTTGAGAAGAAGTGGAAGGTGAATGAAGTCCTAAAAGGTGCAACAAGAAATCAACAATCTTTGTGGATGAACAAAACAACACATAACTAAGGATCAAAGGACAAATGGGCAAGTGAAGGAACGCAATCCTAGGAAGCATCAAGAGAAAACAAAGTTGACTTCAAATCCATTTGGAAGATCAAGGAAACACCGGAAATAATTGTGGAAGTCAAGAATAAGACTTAGTTTGCACAAGCACCAAGAAAACGGTGTTGTCGAGAAGAATCAAGCAGCACCGGAGAGCTACGTACCCAAGAAGGGGATAGGTGCCACCTGGGTCATACTTGGCAGCGCCGCTGAGTCCTACCCAAACAGCTCCACTTAGTGTCGAGCACACTAGGTAATGACAAATTTTGCGTAATTATGGATTTATTTTGGTGTAATTTCTTTTCCATGGTTTGTACACCTTTGAAGGTCTCAACACTTTGTATTAAGGCCACTTAATTACTAGGTTTTGCTCACTAAATAGTTGGGGTAAGTTGGGGCTACAAATACCTTATTATAACACTCTCGCAAACACTATTGACATATATCAAAATTTGAAGAGAAGGTTTTGACATATAATCCAATTTTTTTCTCTAGCTTGGTTGTTGGGTAGCCTAGCTTCCCTAGAGTTGTTGTTAGGATTCTTTGTTGGGTGCCTAAATTTTTTCATCCCCATTTGTTCTTAAAATCTTGTAGGATTAAGAGTGTTTGAGTATTAGTATAGTTGACCAATTCTACTGAAAATTTAGGTCCTAGTTGTTCAAATCCTCTAGGGTTTATCTTTTGTAGGAACAGATAGACACCTGGTTGACCAATTCTTGTGATCTCATTATTTGAGTTGTTTAAGCCTTGAATTATCATTCCTGAGTGTGCTTAATTTCATGGGTTTAAGGGCAGAATTTGTGCATCATTGTGTTGAGCAGTTGAATGTCTAAAATTTCCCAATTTAGACCACGTTTAAGATCCTAAAATTTAGATATAAAAAGAATTGTACTTAGAAATCTTTGGAAGAGATTACAATAGGGAAAGGAAGAAATAGATTGCAACGCAGAAAGCGAGATGGGATATCACTAGAAAACTATGTCAATGCAAAACCATCCTTGAGGGGAATGCAATCCCGCAGATTTTTACCATTAGTTCCACTCAGCAACTTTGAGATTAGGGCAAATATAATGTAGATGGATTAGCAATTTGTGAAATTCGATGGCTTGATGGTTGAAGAATCCAAAGCTCACATTAATAATTTCTTAGAAATTTTTTGTACTTTTAAAATCAATAAGGTTTTAGAAGATGCTATTAGATTTAGATTATTTTGGAAAAATATAAGACCATCCTTGATGGTATTGTTGAACCACCAATCCCAGTCAACAACTTTAAGATTAAGCTGAATATAATCTAGATGTTGTAGCAGTTTGTGCAATTCGATGGCTCATCGGACAAATACCTTAACGCTCATAATGTTAGTTTCTTATAAAATTTTTATCCTTTTAAGATTAATGGGGCTTCAGATAATGCTATTAGATTGAGATTATTTCCATTTTCTTTCACAGATCATACTAAACAGTAGCTTTAAATCTCTATTTATAGGATCTGTTACTACACCAGACAATTTAGTTGTTGTTAATTGATTAGGCTGATCAATTTGATGATATGATATCTACTAAATCTTTTGAAGTTTAACTGGTTATGCTACCTTATCAGGAACTTTTATAATGAAAAGAAATCTGTATGCGTACTATACTCTTTATTGTTGATCAAAAGATTTTAGAGAAATTTCATTTCTACTGTATGATATATATTAATTTATGTTTGTAAAGCTTTTCTTCATCTAGCATATTATCAAATCTCAATAACTCAGGCCCTTGGGTCTTTGGCATTTCTCTTCTTACTTCTGTGGAAAAGGATGCGTCTTTGGCATTTCTTTTCCTACTTCTGTGGAAAAGGATGAAGTTTTATTTTTTCACTACAAAAATACAGCCAATTAAAAACAAATAATTTGATATTACTAATCAATTTACTTTGTGTGCTCCAAAATAGAATCATGTGATCTAAGGTATTCTAAATATATAAATTTTAAATGCTCATCTTTGTAACACCTATCCACGTATTTCCTCAACCACCCACAAAAAATTGACTTCACACTCTTTATAAAACACACACTAAGAACATCCTTTACACCTTCGGATGGAGGATGTATTAGTAACAAGAATCAGGAATGATGTGTGCTTTACTCAAAATTTAAATATAAAATGGCAAAATTACTCACACATAACGCACATTTAGGTAAGTGCACCTATCATATAGTATAAAGTTCTAGTGGCAAATATTGAAGATCCCAAGTTAAGTGACAAGTGCCTTTAATTTACTCTCATTTTATTGTTTGGCCAATCAAAAATGTATAAATACAACCATAAATTATCAAGAGAATCAACCAGGCCATACATATAAAAGATTATATAAGGTCACAAAACCACCCAAAGAATGAGGGGGAAAAAAAGGCTAAGTGGTGTAATTAAGTGGAATCCCCTATCATCAAGTCAAACATCAATTGCCCAAAATAACCTATTGACAATCTAAAATTGGCACAAATTGGGTAGCCTAATTGTAATACCCTTCATTATTTCTATTTCTTTAATAATTAATAGTGCAATGTTTACAGCCACAGTTTCTAACATATTCGTTCCGTATGAATCTTATTTGTTATGTGTAAATTAATAATGTGTAAAGCTAAGGGGTAAAGTCATGTGGGTTTGACACCTCAGCAAATTTAGGTTAATTGATTGTTTTTTTATTGACCTCTTGATGACTTTACTAGAAAAGTATCTGTGAAGTATTTTGTAGTATTCCTTTAGGTTTTTTCTTAGGTATATTAATTAGGTATGGATATTGGTCTCAAGATTTTGTGTTTACTTCATAGGTTTTGTTTGATTGTTATTGTCCTTAGAAGAGTTTCTTTTTATGAGAATGAAGTAGGATATTTATAGGATTGTTTCTCGATTTGATTTCTTCAGATTTAGTGTTATATTTATAACAGATGCTTCAAATTCTTTGCATTTTTTGGGATTCATCGCTGAACTTTGTTTGTTTTGTTGGTCTGACACACGAGATTGCATTGGAGATCTCGAACTGGAAGATGGACCATCCTCCATTCAAGGCGTGAGCCGCATCGATGCTCGCAATCTTCACCTTTCTTTCTTTCTCCTCTGCGATTAGCAGAGCAAGAGCCATGGGCGGGATCATCCAAGACATAATCATAACGATATCAGGTTGGAGTTGAATGATAGTTTGGTTGGAGATAAGGCTGATGATACTTATGCTATACTAACTCAAATTCTTGGATTTTTAGTTGTGCCAATGAAAGTTTAAATGACCCAACTTTCAAGCTGGGTCACGCCCAACACAAAACAATGAAGCAAATAGCAAATGTATGTGTTTTTGTTTCATTTTGAGGATATTGTATATCAATTTTTGCTATACTTTTTGTATCTTTCTTTTTTCTTCCTTATTAGGGGCGTTTAGCTTTTCGAAGAAGTATATTTGTTGTTCTAGTAATCTGTGTTGATTTACCAAGGTTTCTGTATCTTCTCTTTTTGCGAGGGTGGGTGTAGTGAGTTTAAAATGTGGAAATAGAAAATTGCTGAGCCATTGATCAAAGTATTGCAATGATCAAATGTTTATTGAAGAAAAATGCAAACTTCGGGTAAAAGGATATCTTTTGGAAATGTGAGATCCAGTTTTCAGTTGCTATAGCAAAGGTGAAGTCTTGGTCTGGTGGGTTTGCAGAGATTGTTGAAATAATATGCTTTGACTTGTAATTGGATGGATTAGATTCTCTGAGTCTTCTATATTAGAAGTGGAAGAGATTGAATTAATTTATGCTCTCTTGAAGTTTATGGGGATTTCATGAATCTTGAGGCCTTAATTTTCCTAGGTCTCAAGTGCTTGTAGAAGCCCCATTGGCATTTTTATTTAACCTTGAAGAAAAAGAAGAACAGGACAAAGGATCTTTTATTGCATTACTGCCTCATATTGATTTTTTTCTTTCCTCACTTACTGAAAGAGTAAAGATTTGAGGTATTCCCGATAGAGTTCTACCATTTCTTCAATCGGTTACTTTTGGAAATTTGATATATCAAGAGCTTTAAAATGAAAAATTAGGAGTGAAAGCCAATTTATTGCAGGGATGAAATGTTAGACACTTGCACAAGAAGTGGCCCTCAATTATAAAGGAGAAAGGAAGGAAAATGGCAGCAAAACATTTACATTCTTTGACAGATGACAACCCAGATTTGCAAAAGCAAATCGGATGTATAACGGGGATCTTCCAACTCTTTGATCGTCAACATATGCTTACCCCAAGGCGATTAACTGGCCACGGTCCAAGAAGGTTCCCTCCTGCTAAATTCTTTTAGACCTGTAATTTGTTTGGATTTCTTGGACCTTCATTTGCTTTATTGTTGATTGATGGAGATCCTGCTGTTGATAATCTTACTCAGAACAGTTAGAACCGATTTGTTTCACCATACCAAATGTTTTGACAGCATTTCTGACATTTAGTGAAATCTCAATTGCTATAGGATTCCAAAACGGAAGAGAATGCTCTGCTGGAGAAAGTTGATGACTGCTATTTGTGTTACTTTGGCCAATGGTTGCACCTCTACCCACTTGGTGAAGTAATCTGTTGCCACCAATATAAATGTGTGCCTTTTTGCTAAAGGTGGATAAATCTTTCCGATGATGTCCAGGGCCCATCCATGGAAAGGCCATGGCTTAATGATAGGATGCAATTCCGTGGAAGCAGTGTGCAATAAAGGGCCTTGCTTTTGGCAAGCTTTACAACCAACCGCATAAGTATTACAATTTGTAGTCATGGATGGCCAAAAGAAACCATGACGTTCAAGCATCCATTTTAGCTTTGGGCCCGCTTGATGTGCTCCACATAAACCTTTGTGTACCTCTGCCATAGCGCATAATGCTTCTTCTTTGGAGAGACACTTTAAAAGAATTCCAGTGTGACTCCGTCGGAATAAATCATTGCCTACCAATGTAAAGCTGAGGGCTTTTCGTTTCAACTCTCGAGAGGTTTGTCCAGTTGGGTTTCTTAAATAATTAACAATCTCCTGTCGCCAATCTTCTTGATACTTTGTGTCTGCTATCTGTTGGCACATCACTGCTTTCCTAAGACCTGAAGCTAGTTGAGCTAAATCATTAGCACTTTGGTTTTCTATCCTGGTAACATGAACTAGAATTACCTCCTGGAAATGTTGAAGTAGCCCTTTTACCTCCTGTAACTTACCCGACAGCAACGGGTTAGCACATTTATAATCTCCTACTACTTGTCGGATAACTACTTCAGAATCTCCTAAAATTCTGACTACTTGAGCTTCCAGTGCTTTCAGAATCCGTAATCCTAACAAAAGGGCATCATATTCCGCTTGATTATTAGTTGTCCTCTTCTTTAACTCAAAGTGGACCTTACCCTGTTGTCCATTCGGTGATTCAAGAACCAGACCAATACCAGCCTTCTATTGGGTACTTAAGCCATCAAATTGTAAAACCCATGGTTTTAAAGAAACATACCTCTGCGGCTTGTCCCCATCCATTTGTGGTATCTCCAGATAAGGATGTTCAGCTAAAAAATCTACAACAGCTTGTCCTTTCACAGCCCTCAGTGGCACATAAGTTAGAGAAAAAGCATGTAATTTGACCGCCCATTTCATAAGTCGCCTATTCAGTAAAGGGCAATTCAACAAGAGTTTGATTAAATCCACCTTACATAGGATATGTACCTCCCTAAATAACAAGTAATGCTCTAGCTTTGTGCATGCATAGTGAAGAGATAAGCATAACTTTTCAATAGGGGTGTACCTGGTCTCCGTATCCGATAGATTTTGGCTAAGGTAGTATACTGCTTTTTCTATCCCTTGCTGGTCATCATGAGCCAATAAACTACCGATAGATCCTTCTACAGCTGAGATATATAACTTCATGGGAGACTGGTCATGTGGAGGAGCTAACACCGATGGATATGATAAGGCTACCTTGATTTGATCAAATGCTACTTGATGCTCAGGCTGCCAGATAAATTCTTGAGATAACTTTAACCGTAACAAAGAAGAAAATACCTTCTTCTTACCTACAGCATTTGCCCAAAAACACCGTAAAAAATTGATCTTTCCCAAGAAACTTTATAGCTCTTTCTTCGTCTGTGGCGGTCTTGCTTGTAGAATAGCCCGGGCCTTATTCTGATCTATCTCAATCCCCTTCTGGTGTACTAAAAACCCAAGGAAATTCCCAGTTGTAACTCCAAAGGCACACTTAGCCGGGTTGATCTTCAAGTGGTGCTGACGCATCTGGAGAAATGCTTGTTCTAGATCAACCAGGTGTTGTAGAAACATGGGAGATTTTACGACCAAATCGTCTATGTAAACTTCCATGGTGCTACCGATAAGGTCGTGGAAGATGAGATTCATGGCCCGTTGAAAAGTGGCCCCATCATTCTTCAAACCAAATGGCATAACCACCCATTCGAATAAGCCGATAGACCCTGGGCAACGCAATGCCGTTTTGTGTGTATCTTCTTCAGCTATAAATATTTGGTTATACCCTAAATAACCATCCATAAAGCTCAAAAACTGGTTACCCGCAGCAGAATCTATTAACATATCTGCCATTGGCATGGCATACTCATCCTTTAGAGTGGCCAGGTTCATGTTTCTGAAGTCTATGCAAACTCGTAGTTGACCGTTCTTCTTAATGACCGGCATAATGTTAGATATCCATTTTGCATATCGGTACGTACGGATGAACCCACATCGAAGTAACCTTTCTACCTCCTCCTTGATCCTAGGTAGTAATGCAAGATTAAAACATCTTACCAGTTGTTTATGGGGCTTAAAGCCTTCTTTCATAGGTAGGCGATGTTCCACAATACTTCGGTCCAAACCGGGCATCTCATGATAGTCCCACGCAAAGTAATCTTTGTACCTGTAGATCAGACAAGTTATCTTCTCCCTTTTCTCGATGGTCAAATGTAAACTTACCTTGGCTGTTTTGTTTTCCCCCACTTCTCCTATGTCTACTTCTATTAACGGATCTTGAGCAATGAAGCCAGGAGCTCTTCGGACCTCTGGATCTTCCGGTCGTAGGCCGCTTGGTTCCTCAGTGGTGATCAAGTTATGGGCCATCGTTAGCTTGGCATAGTGGCTTGGATTGAAGGTCGGATGATAAAACAGATATTCGTTCATGTGGATTTCGGCTGAAAATGGATTAGGATCGGCTGGGATCTGCTCTACCCGTTCTCCATCCCAGATCAGTATCATCTGGTGTAAAGTGGACGGTATGTACCGGTTTGCATGAATCCAATCCCTGCCCAATAAAACGGAATAAGCTGGCTTCGCATCAATTATAAAAAAGATCGTTTTACTAGTTTTGGACCCGACTGTGACTTCACAAGTGATAACGCTTTCGGCCGCAGCTGCCTCTTTAATGAAATTAACTATCTGTACATTAGTAGGGGACAAATCTAACTTATCTTTACCCAGCCGTTTCAAGGTGGAGAAAGGCATTATGTTTAAGATAGTTCCACCATCAACAAAAACCCCAGTAAGTGACTTGCCATTGGCATGTGCTTTGATGTACAGGGGCCTAAGGTGGTTAACATTTTGGGCTGTTGGAATGGGAAAGAGCATCCCCTCTGGGGGAATTTAGACATCCACCAGCTCTACTGCGGCTCTTTCTTCCGCATGAAAATCCTCTTCCGTGGATTCTTGACGAGAGGTGGCTCGGAAACTTAATTGCAATATGCTGAGCATATTTTGGCCATTATTAGGGAGTAGTTGTTCTTCCACCCAGGCATCAACTAGCCGCCTTTGTTGTGCCCGCTTCCGTTGCTCTCGTCTTTTTTGGGACTTTGATGGTCAGGAACAGAGGCTAGGCAGAAAGGTCTCCTTTTGGGGTACCTGCACTATTTGTTTCCCTTCTTTGCCATGAAAATGTGCTACAAAAAAGGGAGGAGATAAACGGGTAAAAACTGACGGTTTACCATCTAATCTCTAGAATGCTTCAGGCTTGTATGTTCTTCCTGTTTCCCACATATTGTTTGCAGCATGTGTGCGTCGGCTAACGGGAATGGATCCGTGTCTACCAAAGTCTCTTCCTTTTTGTCTACAAACTTCAATCTTCTGTCCTGGATAGCCTTCTAAATGATGTTTCTGAAAATAATACAACTGTTAGTGGTATGCGAGAAAGAGTTATGCCGTTTATAGTACCTTTTTCCTTTCAACTCTTCCTGGCTGGGGACCTTGTGTCCATAAGCCAGGTAAATCTGCTTATCTGCCACCAGTTGGTCAAAGATTTGTTCAGCTTTTGAGACGTCAAATGAATAGGAAGGTCCTGATGTGGCAATTTCCTCATTTCCTTTGTCAGGCTTCAAGTGAGGACACGTATATGATGCGCCCTTTACCAATTCTACTGCCATTACCTCTATAGACTGCTCTCCGTCTTCCTCATTAGTGTCGTCTATGATAGATATCATTGTCTGGCCATAAGAAAACTTGATGAAACACCTCTTTTGTTTCTTCTTGATCATCTCTTCTATTCTGACAGCGTGAGACAATAGCCGGGATAAATCTGAGAAGTCTTGGAGAATGAGACGTTCTTTGAGCTGCGGATGCATCTTGCTAATAGCAATCCTTGCACATTTTGTTTTAGGCAACTGGGTTGTACATTTGGATTTAGCTTGCCGGAAACGCTCAATAAAATCCGCAACTTCTTTTGATCCCTTTTGCTTTATTGCCAGAAGATCTGGAATGGAAACTTCCGGTATTGGTTTAAAGAAACGTTGGTGAAACATTCTTTCCATGTCAGCCCAGGAGTATACAGAATTAGGAACTAGATTGGCATACCATGTGAATGCTACTCCTATCAAGGATAATGAAAACAGTTGTAACTTATGCCATTCATTGTTTCCCAACTCACCGCATTATGCTGCGAATCTTCCGATGTGTTCTATGGTGGACTTATTGTCTTCACCAGAAAATGTTGAAACCTCCAGCAGCTTGTAGCCTCGAGGGAGCACTGCCATGGAATACACCTATTCAGGGTAAGGTTTTTGGTATACCAACCAATCCCGTCACTACCGTCGGAATGTTTCCGTTACCATATCTGCTGGCTGGTACTACTATTGAAATTGAAGTGAAGGACTTTGCATGACAGGTCAGGGACCTTGCCCTGTAGACGGCTCAGTACTTCCAATTCCCTACCCTGGGTTAGCTACTACAATTGCCGGATATAAAGGAGGGTAAGGAACAGAGTAACTCGTCTGCCCCCCAAAAGGTGGCATGTTTCCCCTAACCAGGTTTGGCCCAGCTTCATAAGTCGATGGTAACCCTGTTATTGGGACAGGACTTCTACCTAGAAACATTTCTGCTGGCACCATCTTTTGAGCCATCACTCTTGGAACTTGATGCCCTCCAGTAACAGGGAATCTCATTTCTCTTCGCAAGAGGTGCACTAAGCCATGAGATGGTGCACCATCAGCCGACGACATGGGGTATGCAGGGGCCGTGTTTGTCCCTTGAGCATGGTAACCTGATGGCTGAGCAAAGGTTTGCGAATTTTGCCTCTGTACAAATTGTTGGAGCTCATTTTGAAGCAGAGGTCGAAAAATATTAGCGAACTGTGGAATAAGCCCCTGTAAGAGCTCGCCAGTACATTATTCCATAGTATGTCGAATAGCAGTCAATGAGGTGGACATCGACTGAGACATCGGTGGTAGGGATGAGGACTGATCTCCCTACTCCACAGAAGTACCCTGAGTATAGCTGGTAGTAGTGACCGAATGATCAAAGACTCCCCAGAGAGCACGGACTGGGGGTCGCTCGGATGTCTCCGATGCCTGTGGTTACTGTGAATTATTTGCCATTGTTCATCCTAACCGCAATAGCACGCGAATACTGACCTCTAGTCCCACCGGGCATGCTAATCTATGTTGTTTTTAAAATAGGGAGCCGATGCAAATGGGGATCGGCTTCACATCCGATAAACACAAACAATCCGATATGGTGAAATAGAAAATGGTATTAGATCTTTTTTGAATCAGGGACCGGGTTCCTTGAACTTACTATAGAAAGGGTTCAAGAAAGTCAGCTGAGAATGCTCAACGGAATGACCTTTCTGGGAGAATAGAATGATACTTGTATTAACTTGCTTAAAGAAAAGTACAGAAAACGTCTTATATTGAAACAAGACGAACAGGAAGTGTAAAGAAAAGCTATAAACAAAACGGTAGAGAAAAAGCTAAAACAAAACAGTAAGAAAGCTATAAGGAAACAAGATTCTAAACTAAAAAGCTGTAAATGATGATGAAGTAAAAGAAATTGAAGTTGAACGTTGATGGATGATGGATGATGGATTGTTGCTTTTTTTTTTTTTTTTGGCACTGCTCCCATTTTATACTTACTACAAACGAGCCATTAATAGATCGTAGAGTTTCTTTCGGCCAAAGATGCTCCCAACGATCGTGCAGAATACTTGCGCCGAAAGATCAGGAATCTATTTTCCTTCTTCTCGGCTTCGTGGTGCCGATGTTGACCATGACCATTGGCTACTTGAAATGTTGACTTCATCGGCTCGTCCCAATTTATCAAATCTGCATCGGCTCAAAGTAACCGTTGTGTTGGCTCGACAAAGTTGACGTCAACAGCTTGCAATAAGTGAGAACGGAAAGTTTGAAGAAGTTGTGAATTTCAATGCAATTAAAGAAATGGGCTTCCGTTTGAGATGTTGAGTTTGATAGGAACGCCATGGAATCATTCTTTGTGAATAGATCAACAAATGTCTTTCTTTGCCAGCTAAAGGTAGAGACAAAATTGTCACTAAGGATGGTAATTTCTTCCCTTAAACTGAAAATTTAGTTCAAGATTAGACCGAAATTTCCTAGGATCGGGTTCCATTCTTCAGCTCGCCCCGCCCAATTAGATATATATATATATATATATATAGTAGATTATATATAGAGAGTATATTATTTATAAAATATTATGTTTATACTTCTTATAATTATAATTTTTAAACATAAACTAATATTAAAATTCCTATTTTATATAGTGTAATTGCATAAATAATTACAAAAATCATATATATATTTTTTAACATAGTCAGAGCCTTTTTTAGAATCATTTTTTTTTAAACATAACTTGATATTAGTAATCATATTTTCATAGTATAATTACTTAAATCATATATATTTTTTAATACAGTTAGGGGTGGGGCGAGCAGGGATCGGGGCTTATTTCGTCCTCAACGAGCCGGGGAGGTGAATCTCCGCCTATCCTGTATCGAGGATTGGGGATTATTTCTAGTACCCGGCCCAACTTGACCTTGTAGGCAATCCTAATTGCCACCCCTCCCCATCCAAAATTTTTCAAAATATTATAATTTAGTTTTAAATATATTTTATTTTTTTATATTTCATTTTTCTTAAAAATTTTTCAAAAAGCATAATATTATTTTTAATATATCATTTTATATAATTTGTCCATCTCTGGTAGAAGGAAGAGGCTCTAGGAATAGAGCAGCTACCGTGGTTGCCCTGGGAGGTTTAAAATTCAAATCTCTAAATAAAGATATTAGGGGTGAGAGAAAAGAGCACTGTGGGAAAAAAATAGATTTATTTTCGCTTTTTACGATAAGTATGATTATAGATTTTTGTCACACTCCGAAGCTGAGGATAACATGGCAATACTCCAAAAAGAAAATGTCGAACCCTTACCTACCATAAATAACCAAAACATAACATTCTAATAATACTTAAAGAATATCTTTACATCGTTTTTAAATCCAAAACAAAACATACATAAAACTGAACAAAAATAAAAAACAACTAATAACTCTAGATCCTCTTCAAACCATTCTTCCAACTCATCCTCATCTAACTAAGAACCTACAAAATATTAAATAAGAGGTGAGCTCACTAGCTCAGTAAGGAAATCTGGCCTACCCAAGATTGAGCATGCTATATATACATATACATTTACAAAACATTTGATCAAAAGAGTTTAAAAATTTATGGTATAATAAAACTCGTGGGGTCTTAAAATATCTTCCTGGTGGGTTGGTCGCACCATGTGAAGATCTCGGAGTATCACCCAAAAAAAAAGAAGAGGGGGCAAAAGAGGAACAATGAATCTCTTAACCTTACTCATTACTGAACCAAAAGAGGCATATCTGGCACATAAATACCGAACTGATGTGGCTGATTCAGTGAAAATAATGGTGATTGAAACAAGCGAGAAAACCATCACTTCAACAGAGGAAAACTGGCGCCAGAGTAAAAAAAGATTGTACCCAGCACCGGATGTATTCTGGAATGCGCAGGCGCGATTTCCAGGAACACCCAAAATCCAAAAACTCAATTTCTACCACCCACTTTAATAATGAAAAATACTATTTTGTGCACACAAAAAAATCATGTATACATACTTAAACATGCGTAAACAAATTTTAATTCACGAAGATGATTCATGCTTGGAGACTTGATTTGGCTTAACTGATCAATCTTCCAATTATTATATTCCATTGGAAGAAGAGTATTAGCTTATACTAGGTATTGTATCACCCTAGTAGGGCCTTATAGCTAATAAAGTTGGGAAATTCTCTACCAAAACCAAACCCACAAGCATTCAACATCACATGAATCAGAAAATCAACACATAGGCATAAAACTTAGCTTAAACTCGTAACTTTCAACCAACATAACCATTGGTACAGAAATAACAATTAACATATCATGCTCAATACCATTTTCATATAATCAAAATACCACTTTCATAAAGAAATCACGAGACATAATTGATTTTGAAGAAAATAGTAACTAGTACCAAATACAGGAAAACCAATTTCCTTTCCTATTGAATTCAACCTCTTACAACCTCCTAAAGCTTCCACTCAAGCCTCCAAACACTTATTCACCTTCAATTAAAACCCAAACAACACAATTAATTCTCTAATCAATTTGTTCCAATTTAGAACCCTAACACTCTAACTTCAATTTAAGAACAATTTATCCCAAGCTTAGGTTACAAACACCATAAAACACAAGGGGAAAGCTAACTTATCAAGAGTTGATACCAAAGGCTCAAGTCTCTTCTTATATTCTCCATTCTCTTCACTCTTCTCCTCTTCTAGAATAACTTCAGAAATAACATAGCCGTTCAGAACATGCCTGAGCCTATAATGAAAAAATTAATAAAAGCCCCCCCCCCCCCCCCCAACTAAATAATTGCACTTAGCCCCTCAACTTATAATACTTAACTATTTTAGCCTCATGGATCCTAGCCCACTAATTAAAATTAAAAAAAAAAGTCACAACCCAATAAGCCCATGAAAGAAGAGAAGTCAATGGGCTCACATTCCACCCTCCTTACAAAAAGTTTCATCATTGAAAATTATGCACTTTGGTCCTCAAATAGGAATGGATACTTTTGGCGTGCATTTTCCTCTAACTCCCAAATCGCTTCTCGCTCCAAGTGATTTGACCATTACACCTTAACGTAAGGTATCGTCCTCCGTCTCAATACTTGTAGCTTCCTATCTAGGATCCTTACTAGTACCTCCTCATAAGTTAAGTCTTCACGTACTCGCAAAGGAAATATTTCTAAAATATGATTTAGGTCCGAAACATACTGTCGAAGCTGGGATACATGAAAAATGTCGTATATCCTGTATAATACTGGCGACAAGGCTAACCTGTAAGCCAAATCTCCTACTCTCTCAAAGATTTCATACGACCCTACATACCTTGGACTCAGTTTCCCACTCTTACCAAATCTCATTACACCATTCGTAGGGGATACCTTCAAATATACTTTCTCACCACACTGAAACTCTAATAGCCTTCGCTTGCTGTCAACCCAACTCTTTTGACAGTCCTGGGCAGCTTTTAATCTTTCCTGAATAATCAATACTCTATTTGAAGCAATCTGTACCAACTCTAATCCGGTGATACTTCTTTCCCCTATGTCATCCCAACAGATTGGAGACCTACACTTCTGTCCATAAAGAGCTTCATACGGTGCCATTCCAATGCTGGCTTGATAATTGTTATTGTAGGAAAACTCTACCAATGCCAAACTGTCACTCCAACTTCCCTTGAAGTCCAACACACAAGCCTGCAACATATCCTTTAATGTCTGAATTGTCCTCTCTGTTTGACCATCAGTTTAAGGATGAAACATCATACTGAGTACGATGGTGGTTCCCATGGCCTTGTTGAAACTCTACCAAAATCGAGACACAAACCTGGTATCTCTACCTAACACTATACTCACTGGCACCCCGTGCAACCTGACAATCTCATCCATGTACATTTTAACCAACCCCTCTATAGACGTTGTCACCTTCATAGGCATGAAGTGCGCTGACTTAGTTAGACGATCCACCACCACCCAGATAGTGTCTTTTCCCATCTTGGTATTAGGTAACTCAATGATGAAATCCATCGTGATATGCTCCCACTTCCATACCGAAATTTCCAAAGGCTTATGTAATCCAATAGGTCTTTAGTGTTTCGTCTTAACTTGCTAACATACCAAGCACTTAGATACATATTCTGCTATACTCTACTTCATACCACTCCACCAATAATACTTCTTGAGATCCCGATACAATTTGGTTCCTCCTGGGTGAACTGAGAACCTCAAGTTGTGCGCTTCCTTAAGTACATCGGCCATTAATGCCTCCTCATCAGGAACACATAATCTACCCCTGAAATGAAGACTGCCATCCGCATGAATCTAAAAGTCTAATTAGTTTCCTCCAAGAGCCACTGCTCTCTTCTTTCCCAATTCCATATCCCCGGACTGAGCCTCCTTGATTCTTTCCACCAAAGATGATTGTGCCACTATAGCAGCCAAACATCCTGAAGCCAGTTGCACAACTTCTAATTCCAATCTTTCAAACTCTGCGATAAGTCGATCCTGATCCGTTAGTAGAGCTGCTAAAGTGATAGACCTCTTCCTACTAAGAGCATCTGCTACCCGATTAGCTTTCCTAGGGTAGTAACTGATCTTCAAATCATAATCTTTAAGTAGCTCTAGCCACCGCCTTTGCCTCGTGTTAAGCTCTTTCTGTGTAAACAGGTACTTGAAACTCTAATGATCAGTGAAGACCTCACATGATTCCCCATACAAATAGTATTGCCAAATTTTTAGCGCAAACACTACGGCTGCCAACTCCAAATCTTGAGTTTGGTAGTTTTGTTCGTAGGGCTTCAACTGCCGAGAAGCATAGGCAATCACCTTACCATTTTGCATCAACATATAGCCCAATCCATTCTTCGAAGCATTACTGTAGATAGAAAATCCCCCTGCCTCAAACGGTAGTGCTAACACAGGTGCTGACGTCAGTAACCTTTTCAACTCCTGGAAACTCCTCTCACAAACTTCACTCCACTTGAACTAAACTTTCTCCTGGGTCAACTGAGTCAATGGAGTAGTGATCTTAGAGAAATCCTCCACGAACTTTCGGTAGGATCCAGCCAACCCCAAGAAGCTTCTAACTTCCATTGCATTGGTTGGCTTGGGCCAATCAACTATTGCTTCAATCTTCCTAGGACTAATAGAGACCCTCTCCTAAAAAATCACATGCCCCAGAAAAGACACGCTCTCCAGCCAGAACTCACACTTGCTAAATTTAGCATACAACTTCTGCTCTCTAACTCTCTGCAATACCATTTTTAGATGATCACAATGCGCTTCCTCAGACGGAGAATATACTAGGATATCATCTATGAACACCACCACGAACCTGTCCAGCTCATCTTTGAAGACCCAATTCATCAACTTCATGAAAGCTACTGGCGCATTAGTTAATCCAAATGGCATGACTAGAAACTCATAATGCCTATACCGAGTACGGAAGGCACTTTTTGGTATGTCTTTAGGTTTGATATGCAACTGATGATACCCGAAACATAGATCGATCTTAGAGAACACCTTCGTTCCTTTCAATTAGTCAAATAGGTCATCAATCCTGGGAAGTGAGTATTTATTTTTCACCATGATCTTGTTTAACTCCCCATAGTCGATGCACATCCACATACTTCCGTCCTTCTTCTTCACAAACAATATAGGAGCACCCCCTGGAGACACACTCGGACGTATTAACTTCTTGTCTAACAACTCCTGAAGTTGAACCTTCAATTCCCGTAGCTTAGCTAGTGCCATGCGATATGGCGCTATCGAAATTGGTTCCACTCCTGGAATTAAGTTGACTTTGAAGTCAACCTCTCTCTCAGGTGGTACGCCTGGCAGATCTTCTAGAAACACATCCTGGAACTCATTCACTATTGGTATATCCTTAATTCACGGTTCTTGCTTTTTTACCTCCACCACGCTAGCTAAGTAAGCCTTGCATCCTTAGCGCAGATTCTTGCAAGCCCTAACCGCAAAAATCACTGGCATAGACCTCTTGCCCACTACTCTACCCTCACTCTGGAAATGGAAGACAGCTCTACTTGGCAAGGCAACTTGCACCCTCTTCTCCTGGTAATCCACTAATGTATGATTATTAGCCAACCAGTCTATACCCAAAATCACGTCAAAATCAACCATATTAATGTAGATTAGGTTTGCATCAAGCTCCTCATCACCAATTGCTACCCGACATCCCTTATGTACTAAGTTAGACACCAAAACTTTTCCAAAGGGTACTGCTACTCTATAGGAGTCAACTAGGTAGGTAGGACTTGACTTTAAGGCCTTAGCAAACCTACGGGATATAAACAAATGCGATGCTCTATAATCAAATAACACAATAGTAGGTACAGAATTAATCAAAAGTATACCTGTCACCACATCATCAGCTATATCAGCCTCTTCCTGGGTAAGAGCAAACACCCGAGCATTACTCTTCTGTCGCTGCTTCCCTGCCTTAGGCACCTGAGCACTAACTACTGCTTCGGTCGGATTTGCCACTGGTTAAGGATACTGGCTAATCTTGTGACCCATCTTACCACATCTGAAATAGCTCCCAAGCGCCCATCGGCACTCCCCGAAGTGCCTCTTACCACAAGTTAGGCATTTTTTAAATAAAGTGCCGGCATTTGAAGTTGTAGATCCTGTTGCACTCACTTTCGGTGCCCATAAAAAAGCTAGCTTAGGCTGACCAGGAAAAGCTCTCCTCTTAGCATCAGGCTGGCCTAATTATACCGGTCTAAACCTCTGACCCTAACTGAATCTTGGCCTGGTGCTCTGACCCTGATTGATCGTTGGCCTAGACCCCTACCCCTGGCTTAACACTGACCTGGATCTCTTCCTGTCACTGTCCGCATCCGATCTCCTGAACTTAGTTTCAATGTCCAAGCTCTTCTGATAAGCCTCTTTGTAGGTACTAGGCCTGATTGTAGATAACCTTCCACGAATCTTAGCCAACAATCCATGCACAAATCAGTTGGTCCTCAAAGTAAGGTCTTGAGCAATTGCAGGCACATACTTGCCCAACGAGTTAAATCTGATTGTGTAGTCGGTCACACTCATCTGCTCTGATTGAACTAACCCAAAGAACAGGTTCTTCTTCTCGATTTTGAAAGTGTATGGGAAGTATTGCTCCAGAAATATCTCCCTGAACTTTTCCCAAGTAAATGACTTGCTTCCCTGGTAATAAATGGCTTTCACCCCTTTCCACCACTGCAGCATTTCACCAACCAAAAATAGACCTGCCACATTCGGTTTAACATCCTCTGGAACTTCCATCGTCTCAAAGTGATGTTCCAATTCTTCGATCCACTCATCCGCTCTCTCTGGTCCTCCCATACCATTAAACGTCAAGAGTCCCATTCTCTTCATCCGCTCGTAAAGTGACCAAGCTCCTGAGTCATTCCTCTGGAATCGATGCTCCTGGTCTCACTGCAACTGCTATTGCTCCATCTGCAATCTAAGTTGTTCCTGCTGAACCCTGATCTGCTCTTGCTGTAGCAGCTGGTGACCTGCATCGCTTGAGCCACCATAGCTAATGCAGTCGGCATGTCTATCGGCACACTAGGGCCAGGAGCGGCTATGACTGGCGGTACCGTCATAGTAGCTCGTGGCACAAACAGGGGAGGTGGGAGTAGTTCGACCCCAATAGAATGACCCCCTAACCCATGCAGTGCTGACACAGTAGCGGATGAACTCTGACCCCTGATAGCTCGGCTAGTCTACTTTCGAGCTCTCATAGCCACCGGTCTATCCCTGTTACTGTCTCTTGCACCTTCCTGAGCAGTCCTCCTTGTACCACGTGCCATTGCCGAAATGCTACTTGCAAGCAAAAACGACAAAAGAAAAAGAAAATAATTTACTAAACGATCAACATCACTAAAGAATACTCAAATACCACTTATGCTACTCTCTTCCTTAAATTTTAAACTTATACGTTACCACTCAATTTCATGCTTAATGCCCTAACATTTCAGCCTAAAAAGTATAATCTATTTCTCTGATACCACTAAATGTAACACCCCGAAGCTGAGGATGATATGGCAACACTCCAAAAAGGAAATGTCGAACCCTTACATACCATAAATAACCAAAACAAAACATTCTAGTAATATTTAAAGAACATCTTAAATCCAAAATAAAACATACATAAACTGAACAAAAATAAAAAATAACTAATCACTCTAGATCCTCTTCAAACCATTCTTCCAACTCATCCTCATCTAATTGAGAACCTGCAAAATGTTAAATAAGGGGTGAGCTCACTAGCTCAGTAAGAAAATATGGCCTACTTAGGATTGAGCATACTAAATATACCTATACATTTACAAAACATTTAATCAAAAGAGTTTAAAAATATAGGGCACAACAAAACTCGTGGGGTCTTAAAATATCTTCCTGGTGGGTTGGTCGCACCATGTGAAAATCTCGGAGTATCACCCAAACAAAAGAAGAAGAAGGAAAAAAGGAACAATGAATCTCTTAACCTTACTCATTACTGAACCAAAAGAGGCATATCTGGCACATAAATACCGAATTGATGTGGCTTATTCAGTGAAAATAATGGTGATCGAAACTAGCGAGAAAACTATCGCTTTAATAGAGGAAAACTAGAGCCGGAGTCAAAATAGAGTGTGCCCGGCTCTGGGTATATTCTGGAATGTGTAGGCGTGATTTTCAGAACACCCAAAATCCAGCCTGTAACTTTTCAGACCAAAAACGCAGTTTCTACCACACACATTAATAATGATAAACACCATTTTGTACACAAAAAAATCATGTATACATACTTAAACATGCTTAAACAAAGCTTAATTCATGAATTCATGCTTGGGGACTTGATTTGGCTTAACTGATCAGTCTTCCAATTATTATATCCTATTGGAAAAAGGGCCTTAGCTTATCTTAGGTATTATATCCCCCTAGTAGGGCCTTATAGCTTATAAAGTTGGGGAATTTCCTACCAAAATGAAACCTACAAGCATTCAACATCACATGAATCAGAAAATCAGCACATAGGCATAAAACTTAGTTTAAACTCATAACTTTCAATGAACATAGCCATTGGTACAGAAATAATAATTAATATATCATGCTCAATACCATTTTCATATAATTAAAATACCACTTTCGTAAAGAAATCAAGAGACATCATTGATTTTGAAGAAAATAGTAACCAGTATCAAATACAGAAAAACCCAATTTCCTTACCTATTAAATTCAGCCTCTTGGAACCTCCTAAAGCTTTCACTCAAGCCTCCAAACACTTATTCACCTTCAATTAAAACCTAAACAACACAATTAATCCTCTAATCAAATTTTCCCAATTTAGAACCCTAACACTCTAACTTCGATTCAAGAACAATTTATCCCAATCTTAAGTTACAGACACCATAAAACACAAGCGGGAAGCTAACTTACCAAGAGTTTATGCCAAAAGGACAAGTTCCTTCTTAGATTCTCCCTTCTCTTCACTCTTCTCCTCTTCTGGAATAGCTTTAGAAACAACGTAACCGTTTAGAACATACCTGAGCCTATAATGAAAAAAATTAATAAAATCCCTCTAACTAAATAATTGCACTTAGCCCCTCAACTTATAATACTTAACTATTTTAGCCTTATGGATCCTAGCCCACTAATTAAAATAAATAATAAAAAAAACCACAACCCAAAAAGTCCGTGAAAGAAGAGAAGTCGGTGGGCTCACAATTTTATAAAAAAAAAAAATCAATGTATTCGTAAACAACATTGCAATCTATTTGGAATAAATATTAAATTAAATAATATTTTAAAAATCAAATTTAATTGAATTACATTATTTTTTAATCAAAACATGTCTAAAGCATTAATTTTTTTTATAAATAATTACTTCCCAACTTAAGCTCTAGTTTTTTAAAGGCAAAGTTCTCTCTTCTCCTTATAATTTTGAATTCCCTGAGGAATGAAGACCTTTGCTTTTGCAAATTTCTTATTCCAAGCTAAAGCACAGACCATTAATTAATGTCAGTTAAACCTCGTAGTATATTGCAATTTCAACGGGAATAACGAAATCTAATACATCTTCCGTGGGATTTAAAAGTCTTCTTTCATTTGATTTAAAGAGTTGGAAAAGAATTTAATCATAATTATGTTACCGAGTTATCCTTATTAATTGAATAGGTTAATTGTGAGACTCGTTTGTTTTTTGTGGAACTTATACACTATAATTTTAGATCACTACAAGAAAAAACCAAATTAGCGACGGCCAAATCCGTCGCTAATCCATCACAAATCACGTTTAGCGACAGATTATGTCCGTCGCTAAAAAGGACATCGCAATTTGCGACAAAAAGAAAATCCATCGCAAATAGCAACCGATTTGCGATGGTCATTTAATTGATGACATTATAATTAAGTTTATAATCAACATAACGATGGATTTGCAACGACAACAAAAATTAATTAATTAATTTTGTAACGGATTTGCAACGGCCAAAAACATTTATTTTTAAAAATTAATTAATTTAGCAACGGAATTGAGATGGTAAAAAAAATTTTATTTACAAAAATTAAAATAATTTAGTGTCGGTTTTGTGACGGAATTTTTTTTAAAAAAAATTAATTATTTAATTTAATTTGCAGTAGCGAAAAATTTTTATTTAAAAAATTAATTAATTTTGCGACGGATTTGCGACGGTCAAAAATTTTTTTATTTACAAAAATTAAAATAATTTAGCGACGGCTTTGCTACGGAAAAAATTATTTTTAAAAAATTAATTAATTTTGCGATGGATTTGCTACGGCAAAAAATTTTTATTAAAAAATTAATTAATTAGCTACTCGGCCAGCCCGTTCATCGGCCCGACCCGGCCCGCTGAGAACCCGACCTGTCAAGAATATTATGAGATTATGTCAGACTTGGGGCTCGAACCCGCGTCCTTGTTGTGGGGGAACACGCATTCCACCACTAAGCTATTGAAGTTCTTGTGATATATTGTGCTATATATTAATTATGTAGTTGATTTTTTGTGAATTAGCGACGGATTTGCATGTGTATTGCGACGGATCTGCGACAACAGAATGTTCCATCGCAAATCCGTTGCTAATTAACCACGGATTTGCGACGGCTAATTTTTCAAGATTTAAAAATAAATTTATTTTTAAATTTTTAATGGCCATCGCAAATCCCTCGCAAATTGCGACGGATTTGCAGGGCTTTTTTAAATTTTAAAAAAATTAATTTATTTTTTAATTTTAGATGACCATCGCAAATCCGTTGCAAATTGCAACGGATTTGAGACGAATTTTTTTTAATTTTAAAAAAATAAATTTATTTTTTAATTTTAAATGGCTATCTGTAGATTTGTCATGGATGTTTTTTCAATTTTAAAAAAATAAATTTATTTTTTATTTTAGATGGTTGTCGCAAATCAGTTGCAAATTTGCAACGGATTTGAGACGGATGTTTTTTCAATTTTAAAAAAATAATTTTTTTTAATTTTAGATGGCCGTCGCAAATCCATTGCAAATTACCGATGAAAATTTCAAAAAATAAATTTATTTTCAAAATTTTTGCTTCCGTTGCTGTTCTGTTGCAACAGGCCGTCGCAAAAATCCGTCGCTAATTTGATATTTTTCTTGTATTGGATATTGGTCGTGCTAGTTTGGATAGAATATATTTATTTATTTGAAGAAAATAAACATTTATATTAATTCACTCTAAAAATGAACCTTACCTCTAATATACATTACAAAATTTTGATTTATAAAATATCACTTATAAGTATTTCTCGGACAATGATACATAAGAAATTCTAAATTTCTAGAAGTATTTGCGTTTTTAGATTAAAAAATATTAATGTATCACAGGAGACGTAAGTAATATTTATAAAACTTATGGAAAGTGGGTGATATAAACTTTAGGGAGGTCTATGATGTTATCCATTGTGGTTAATCTCGTCAAACGATAACTTTTAAAACTAAGGTAGTAATTTTCAAAGTCATTGCTTCCAAAGTAGAAAGTTTCGACAAAATAAGTTATTTTCTTCTGAGATACACCAAAATTACTTTATGTCTACTCATCAAAGTACATATGAAATACACTTATCAACCAATAGTATTGGTTAGAATTATGAATATAATTACTTGAAATGAATGCACTTTATGCTTCAATTGTTAAATTAATACTCCATCCGTTTTTCATTTCTAACTTAATCTTTATTTCAAATGATCTATCTTTTTAAGAAATTAAGATTTAACATTTCAAATTTGCCCCCATTTAATAGTACTCTATTTCCCAAACATATTAAATAATTTTTTTCCCAACAAAATGATTCTATTTAAACAACATGAGAGAGAAGCAATTTGGAGTATATTAAAGCTTTGGAATTTAAATATTTCTTAATATATATATATATATAGAGAGAGAGAGAGAGAGAAAATAAATTGAATTTTAATGATAAAAATAGAAGAAAATATTTAATTAAATTACAAATTTACTTATCTTAATATCTGTATAATTGGATAAATGAGGTAAATAATTTGAGATGGAAGAAGTGTTTGTCTAATATTTGGTGTATGAGTTGGTACAGTTAATTAACATTCATCAGCCATCTATTGAATTCTCCTTCGATCTCAATTTCTCTCTAGCTAGTTCCAAAAGTCCAACGCCCACTTGAATTAATAGTAGTGGAGGTGGCCTAGTGGGTGCATCATTGAATAATGATTATGTTTATCTTAAATTATCTATCTCTTAAAGAAATCAAGATTTTAAATTTCAAATTTATCTCCATTTAATAATATTTTATTTCCCCACATTACTGGAGAGATGATTAATTTATAAAGGCCCAAATGTGCCCCTCAACCTCTCAATCTCCCAGGAGAATGATTTTCTACCCCTCGTAACTATTGGGAAATAAACTAAAAGTAAGCGAAGTACCAAGCTTCACCCAAGTCACAATTATATTCCAAGATCAAAACTATTTCCCAAGTGCCAATCAAAAAAACAGGAATAAACCAAAGATACCAATTAAGTAATGCCAGCAGATAAAAGAAAGCACCAAAGTAAAGAATACAATACACCAAGATTTTTAACGTGGAAAACCCAAGATGGGAAAAATTACAGGACCTAATCCAGTAAAAACTTCCACTATCAACAATAATGGGTAACACAAAGACTTCTCTAGATAACACTAGAGGCACACCAATAATATATCAATATCTTCTCCCAAAGCTACAACTAAATAACAATTGAGTTTGGAAGGATGTTACCAAAACCAAAATCTAAACCATTAGATTTGTAGATCTTGTTAAGAGGATCACGTAGAACCAAATTTCGTCTCAAATATACTCTGAATGACCATCCAAATTGAGCATCAAAACTTCAAGAAGCTCTTGCGACTTCCTTACTGTCTCTCCCCCCTTCTCAACGAAATTGCACCAAAATTCCGTATGCCTTTTCTTTTAATTTTTGTTAGGTTTCTATTTAGTTTGTGGGCCTTTGTTTTTGTTTTATTTTTGTTCACCAAATGGGCTGGACTTGTTTGGCCCAACAATCTCCCCCTCCAGCTCATTTGGGAAATACAACCAAACATACTTCTTGTTTGCAAAACAAAAATTTTTCCCTGAGCAACACCTTAGTCAGCATATCAAAACCATTATCATCCGTGTGTACCTTCTCAAGCGTTAGCAGCTTGGAACCAAAACTTCTCTAATCTAATGTTATCTCACATCAATATGTTTGGATCGAGAGTGAAATGTAGAATTCTTACATAGATGAATAGCACTCTACCTATCACAATGAAGATTATACTTTTCTTGTTTCAAGGTCAATTCCTAAAGAAACCTCTACAACTAAAGAATCTCTTTACAAGCTTCAGTAACTACAATACACTCTGCCTCTATACTAGAAAGAGCAATACTTTTTTGCAACTTACTTTGCCACGATATTGCTCCCCCTACAAAAGTCATTAAGTAACCAGATGTAGATCTTCTCTTATCAAGATCACCTTCCATGTCTAAATCAGAGTATCCATCAAGTATGATATTGCCATTTCCAAAGTAGAAACATAATTTGGAAGTTCCCTTGAGATACCTGAGAATCCACTTGACTGCATTCCAGTGCTCTTTACCAGGATTAGAGAGATATCGACTAACTATTCCAATTGCATAAGCTATATCAGGTCTGGTGCAAACCATAGCATACATCAGACTACCACCTGCTAAAGCATAAGGAACTTTCTTCATGTCTTCTTTATCTTTCTCACTTTTTGGACGCTGCTCAATGTTTAATTTGAAGTGACCTACAAGTGGAGTAGAAGGTTCCTTAGCATTGCTCATGTTAAACCTGTTAAGTAATTTCTCAATATACTTTTATTGAGATAACCAAAGCTTTCTATTTTGCCTATCTCGAGTGATTTTCATCCCTAAAATTTGTTTAGTTGGACCCAAATCTTTCATTGCAAAAGATTTGCTTAACTCTTTTTTCAACCTGTCAATCTTCACAGCATCATGGCCAACAATTAATATATCATCCACATATAACAAGAGGATAACAAAATCACCATCTAAGAAGTTCTTCACGTATACAATGGTCTAATGTGGTTCTATGGTATTTCTAATATGTCATAAATGACTCAAATTTCTTATACTATTATCTCGGTGCCTCTTTCAAACCATATAAACTTTTCCTAAGATGACATACCAGATTCTCCGTACCATTTTCTTTAAACCCCTCCGGCTACTCCATATAAATTTCTACTTCTAAGTCACCATGTAGAAAGGCTGTCTTCACATCAAGTTGCTCAATCCCAAGATTCAAACTTGCAACAATTCCAAGAACAACTCGAATAGATGTCATATTTACTGATGCATATTTGTTTGGGTATAAAAATCATATAAAAATAAGCACATTCCAAATCAAGTTTAAATTAAAACGTTAATCCTAAATTACACATATGAGCAAGCGTACTGATCATTGACATATCATAGGATTCAAACGAATGTCAATCCTCAAGGAACAAGTATGCATTAATCCCTTTTCTTTCATCGTTTAACCAACCCAATAAAGTGAAAATGAAATAAAAAGAAAAATAAAATAATATGTACATATCAAGGATGTAGAATTATGTAACTTAAACCATTGTTTTGACAAACATGATCCTCAAGTACTTAGTCATTATCATAACTAATTATTCTCTTGGCATCATGAAGGACTAATATAGATACACTTCTTTGTCCAATCCATGAAATCTCTATCTTCTAGACAAACAAGCATCACATATCCTATCTCAACTAATTCACCTAAAAGATACATTAACCACAATCTTTGATTAAATTTCCATATCTTGGCAAATTTGAAACGTAAAATTAACCAATGAATCCATATCCTGGTAGATATTTGTAACACCCCACATTTCTTTTCTTGACGTAGTGGGCCAGGCTCAGGTGGGATGCCGCCCCGTCCGACTCCTCAGACTAGGGGTCTTTATAACGATTTAAACTTAAAGCAAGTAAGTACAAGTCGAAGCTTAAATAAATACATACAACATACTCTTTCATTACAAATATGCAAGTTGTGATAGATACATCATCAGGGTTCCCAAAATACACAAGACAAAATAGTTCCATCATCTAGGTACAATAATCATGCCAAAAGATTCGCTATCTAGTGCTAGATGGTAAGTCCGGGTAGTACCGTCGCTATCCTTCAGCTCCAATCCCTAAAAAAAAAATAGGAAAGACAAACACACGTGTGAGTGGTAAACCCAGTGAGTCCCGTGTGTGCTAGTGTTTTGCTCAGAAGAGAGATGATTTTCAATTTCTTTACTGAAATAAATTTCACAACAGCGAAATAGCAGTAATTGGTAAAATTAGGATCAAGTTATCATGTACATTTGAAAAACAATGATTTCCAAACATATGGCCCCTAATTTTAATAAATGCGGGTTCTTCCCCTTTTAGAAATATGACCCCGCGTGCAAAGTTCAAGGAACTTCGCCTTCGGCTACACGGTTTCTAGTGCCAGGGATTGCACCTTACAGCACGTCACCCGTGTCAGGCCGAAAGGGTGAGCAGCGTACAAATGTACCCCACCGTGCACTTAGGGATCTTTTACTTGTCTCCATCAGCCAGGGGTCCCAATCCTGATGTCAATCACCATTGAGGTGGCAAGGAGTCAAACGCCCCGAACATCCCATCCTTATTCCAGCAAATGACTCAAAAACAACAAGCGTTCACAAACACGGCAATTGCCAGGCATAAACGGCTAGCTAGGACGACTCATCTCAATGTCCTGTCACCCTGTCTGGAGTAAGACAATCCCCAGAACTAGCCAGGTTACTTGAGGTCGTCTACCTCTTACATGGGCTAGTACAAAGATCAAAGTCCTTGCTGAGTACTCAACGCAACAATACCAACCCCATCTGACTGATCAAGCCAGAGGGTTATCTGATCCCGCAGGATCTTCAATCAAAACATTTTGGGGCCAAAATAACATTTCCAAAAATCATGTAGAAAACCAGACAAAATGTTTTACTCACACATCAAAACGTGTTTCCAAGAGCAACCGGGTTATTTTCCCCATACTTGATCACAAAAGTCATTTCCCAAGGGCATTTGGGTAATTTCACCCATGCCCAATTCCAAAAGACTTTTTGAGGGTATCCGGGTCATTTTACCCTTACCCGATTTGAGAAATATTCACAAAAATTCCAATAAGGATATTTCGATCATTTACCGAATACCCGAGTTCCAAAAGTTTCATAAATCATTCCAATAAGGATATCTGGATCATTTTCCAAATACCCAATTCTAAAGTTTATCATTTTCCGGAAATCCCAAATATTTAATCCAAAATGGCTAAATTCACATAATTCGTGTTTTAATCATCCAATAAGGTTTTCAAATCAATTATGAAATTCATTCAAGTCGAAACAGCATAAAAATAAGTCTTGCTCATGTATTCCGTAAACATATTTAAATGTTTCCAAAACGGTATAAAACATGTCATTTCATGAAAAATTAAAGCACACTAGCCTTTAAAAATGTTTTAGAAATCATAGGGACTCACCTTGTATATTAGGCCGAAGTTGCACTTGAGTATAGCCCTAGAAGGGGTTCCCTCGACTTGATTCACCTACATCATTAGTACATTTCCTTATTATTACTTAATAGATTCAAACACCTAATGGTTTAAATAAGGTTTCTATAATTTTCGTAAAGAAATAAATGGGTTAGAGCTTTGGATGGTTTTTCTGGTTTTACAGCTTTACCACCCTTCACCATTTTTCACACAATTGATTCGATATAGGTCCAAATAGGGTGAGGCTACTTCCATAATATCCCTAAGATATCCCTCTATCAATTCCAGGTCATAAGTTCTGTAAATTCCATCCCATTTTGTACAGTTTCCAGTTAAGTTCACTGCTCCGGGTTTTAGGATCCAGGTTTGTCATCTTCCAGCATTTTGTGCATATCTCCTTCAATACAAGTCCAAATGAGGTGAAACCACTTCTAAAATACTCCTAGGACGTCTCTCTATCAACTTCAGGTCATATGGTATTCAAACCTCTCTCCAATTCGTTCAGGTTTTTATCTAACCTTACTGTTCCGAGTTGATGGTTCAAACCACAGTTTAGAAGCTCAACTTGTTTTAATTAATTTCTATGGTTTCTTCAACATACCCTACCATATTTAAACCCTTCACTACATCATTTATCCTCCCAACTTCAGTATTCCAACAAGTTCTCATGCTCAAAATTTTTCTTTAGTTCAGTCAAACAAGTTATACCAAGTTCACTAAACCAGTAAATTTTGGCAGATTACATTACTCTTGCTATTTTCTGATTTCGCATCCATCTAAGCTCACATCACATGATCCCAATCCTTAACTAGTCTAGGACATTCTTAGCATTATTTGTGTTCAAATTCCAGCAAATCATCACTCCAAAAAGCAGTAAATAAACTGAAAATCATGTCTACTTCATCACTCATCCAACCGGTAAATCAACCATCACCAAAATCAACATATTTTCATCACTTAACTTCAACAATCTTTATATGCAGTTAGTCTCCATCTTCTAGTACCATTTTCTTAGCTTTCAAGAGTGATCTCTTACCTTTCAAAGATGAAAACAGGCTGCAACTCTCCCTCCTTTTCTTCCTCTTCCTTTCCCCTTCCTTGCTGCCGGTCCTTCTCTTCTCCTCCTTGCTGCCGAAATTCTTCTCCCTCTTTTGGTCTTTCTTTTGTTTTTCTCTTCCTCTCTTCTCTTCTCTGTTTTTTTCTTCTTCTTACTGCTTTTCCCCTTGGTCGAAATTCTCCTCCATGGCTCCTATTTATATAGCTAGCTTCCTTGATCTTATCTTGGTCTTAATAAAAGATTTATGGTGAGTTGGCCATTTCAAGAGAGTTATGGATTACCCTAGAAGGTTCTAGGATCCTCTAGGGGTTTTGAAGAAATTCTTAAAATCTCTTGGGATCACTAATTGCTTAATCACGATTAACTCACCCTAATCCCACTTAGCTTAATTAAGCTTAATTAGAGGAAGTCTAAAAATAATCAAACTTGGTAAAAAATATCATGCTAGTGGGCCCTCTTCATTTACTTCTTGTGGGCCCCCTAAAATATCTTGTATATAATATAATATAAATTAAGATATTTATGGTATTAGTTCTTATATATATATATATATATATATATATATATATATATATATATACACACACACACACACACACATATAATAATAATAATAATAATAATAATAATAATAATAATAATAATAATAATAATAATGGTAAGAATAATATAATAATTTAATACAATTATTGAATTCAATAATACTATAATTTAATATTACCAAGGAATATTGATATTACATAATAGACATAAAATAATAGTAATGGATAATAGAATAATAATAAAATCAATAATATTATTAGCAATAATAATACAAATATTAATAATGATAATAGCACTAGTGATGGCTATATTATAATTCTATGAATAATATTATTACTTTGCAATCTTAATTTTATTATTGATAATAAAGAAGGAAAATATTTCGCTTATATATATATTCATTGTTAACAAAACCATGCTACACAAATTCCTTATGCAAGGCGGACAAGGCGGATTATTACAATATCAATTCACCCCTTTGTCCAAGCAAGTTAATGGAAAGAAACAACCAATTAATCTTGTAATTAGCAAAAGTAATTAAACACCAAGAATAACAATCAATTAATCAAAAGATCAAATAACTCTCAAAATCTTGAATATCTAAAATAATGTCAAATTACAATAAAACAATTAATACATCATTGTTCAAGAAAAAGAAAACAAAGTAAAAGAAAGCACTAATAGACAAGTCTCCTTCTTCTTCCTTTGAAACCTTCTTATACAACCCTCCTTGATTTGAAGAATTCCTCATTTGATTGGAGTGATTTTCTATTATGATCTCTGAATTCTCTCTTTTTCTCTTGTGTTTTCCATCTATCTATAGGCTTAGGAAGTGCCTAAACTCATTGGTGCAAGGTTCTTAGCCGAGTAGAAGTAGGAAAATACTAAACTTCTGTAGATTACCAAAAACCGCATGAAAAAATCAAGATTCCGTCTTATCCTCAGGGCACAACCGGCACTGCCTTGGCCGCTGAAGCCGGCGCGGGTGCCGGTTGTGCTCTGTTTCTTGAATTGTTCGCCGATCTTTTCTTGATTTCAGCACAATGTTGTCCAGAGTACAGCCACCACCGCCTTGGCTACTAGAGCTGGCACCAGTTTGGTTCTGTTCCGGTCCTGTTTCAATAATTTTTTGTTGCCTCAAAATACGTGCAAGCAGCATGTGTCCGGCACCGCTTCTTCTGTTCTGTCCGATGCCACATTTGTTCTGTTTTGTGACGTTTTTGTTTTGTTTTACACTTAAAATCTGAAATAATGCACAAAATACCTTTCCAAGGGTAAAATTTCAAATATGAAGGAATATAGCTAGTTATTGAACAAAATGTATCACAAAAGAGCCTCAAATAACTAGGAAAAATATGACTAATTTAGGCCCTATCAATTCCCCCACACTTAGCTCTTTGCTTGTCCTCAAGTAGAGAATCAAAGACAAGTATGAAAACACATGGTTTCATCAGATTCACTCAAACCAATTCCAAAACAATATTTCTAATGCTTTCTTCATTCAAGAACATAAAACACATGCTACTACATCTTTCACAACAAATGCAAGACTTGTGTAGGTGAATAGTGACTTAGTAGAACCATCCTAATAATTAACAATATTCTCAAACCATTGGAAAGAATTTAGTTCAAAAAGAATATGCATTCCATAAGCTTAGTTTTCAGGCACTCTCTCTACTAATTCGAGACATATCATGATTCTACTTAGGTCAAGTAGGACTTTTAAGCTTGTAATGTAAGGCTAAAGGGTTTGTAATGTAGCTCGTCAAACGAAAGATATAGAAAATTCAAATATCAAAGAAGATGAGAGTTCACAAGAAAAGGATAAACAACATGTATCAAGAAATTTCAAACTTCTCTTGCTCTGCTATCCTAAAATCAATCAAAATCCATAACCTTGTATATCAATTACAGTTCAACTCAAGCAAATCTTGCATTGTCTCTCTATTTTTTTTTTTTCACAAGATCACTCGAATTTTCAACAGTAGTGTCAAGGACTTGATGTAAACTCAACTTTTATAGCTCAATCACCATTCCTCTTGTGATCTTCCTATTCTTTCTCTTTCAAATTTTTTTCTTTTCTTTCTTTTCTCTCCTCTTTTGTTTTTCACTGTTGCTATTCTTTTTTCTTTCTCAGTTTCTCTCTTTCCATCTTTTCTAGCAGCTTTTTGTTTTTCCTTTTTTTTTTTTTTTGGTTCTCAATCTTTCTTTTTCTTTCTTCTCTTTCTTTTCTTTCTTATTTTTTCTCTTTTCAGCTCAACACAACTACTAATGCCCGACTGAAAGTAATGAATCATGATCTTTCTCTAATTATTCTCCCTCAACATTCTCCTTCATGTATTTTTGTCCATCAAGAGCAATTAAAGATTTGGAAGAATTATTCAAACTCTCAGAAAGAAATAATGGACACAGTATGATAACAAGTTTTAAGAATGAAATTACAAATTTAGGCTCAAAATTGGCACTAGGGATAGTATACAAATAGGTAGGCTTGAAAAGCTTAAACTATCTAAAGAAGGCCTATTACCGTCATCCCTAAGTCAAATCATAAATGTCTTTCTTATTTTGACTCGAGAGGTATTCAAGTAAGTTCTAGAATGCTCCATGAACTTTAGTGGAAAACAGGTTTAAGAACAATGTAAAGTATTTGATCAAGAACTACTTAGTCCAAGTGCATGCAAAAAGTCTTGCATAAGCCATAAATGATATATAACATATGCTCTATAAGCCATCATAAAGACATGCATTAAAAATACAGATTGAAGTCAATTTTGAAAATTTGCTCACAAGAAGGATAAAGTATAAAAAAAAAAATGATGCATAGAAGAATTTTCAATCGAATTACTCCCCCACACATAAACTGGACATTGTCCTCAATGGCCAAATAAATAGAACAAGGACGAAACAAGGCCATGGGACCAAAAATATAAAAGAGAAGAGATATGAAAGATAATACTTCCATATATAGGGCATTCTTCTGTACAAGAGTTGGATGCCCAGAGAAAGAGGCGTTGGCAAAGTACCTAAAAAGAAAAATACAAAAGAGCACACCAAAGTATAAAAACTAGAAACGAAAAATACATCAAAATGAAAGAAAGAAAATAGTACACAAAAAAAAAATGAAATCAAGAAATAACTAGGAAAGAAATGAAAAGATAAAGGAAAAAAAAGAGTGAACAATAAAAGAAAGTGTGGAACAATCAGCTTAATCCGCCTTATCATCAACATTAGCAGGTGCGGAAGTGCCCTCACCACCATGTTGGCCCGGAAAATGCTTCCTCTATTCATCCCATTACTGCTCCATAATAGCTTACCGCCGGGCAATGTCGTCGATGGAGCCCTGCAAGCGTAGGAGCATCTCCGTCTACTGGGCTAACTATCCCAACACAGTAGTCTCGAAGTCAGTCCTGGGTTGAGACTAAGAACTACTAGCTCGTGTGCGTGCTGGTGACGGTGGGTGCCCTTCCTCCACAGGGGGTGGCCTTACAGGATACCTGACCTCATGTGAGGTTAGCCACTTTTTCAACTCCTGGTTATACTTGTACCCAAAACTCATCAATGTTTGTTTTGTAACCATATCGTGCTCAATGGTAGCCTCCATCAATTCTCCCTTAGTACTAACACCAAAGTCTTTCAAAATTTTCATGATAACTAGAGGGATGACAAAGGCTTTGGCAGATAAACAGTGATGAACCACATCCTTAATGGATTGTATAATCAAGGGTGCAAGAGGGATAGGTAGGGTGTTCATCATCCTATGCAAAATGTAGGTGTCAATAAGGCGGGTCTCATTAAATCCACTGGCACGGGGTACAACATTGAACCTAAACATATAGACTAGAGCTCTAAAGTGGGCAGCAAGATCATTGTTTGAATAGAAACTATTGGCTTGAAAGGCATTATGCTTATATAACCCTAGAGTGGCTCTAGTTCCACTGGCATCCCAATTAGGGCCGAAGAAAATTTTTTGATTGTTAACATCTATCCCTAGCCAAGAATCATCATCAAATACCTGGAGAAGATTAGCTAAGTGATTTTGTGTGATGCTAATGGGGATTCCTTTCACTCTCGTCTCAATATGAGGAAGGTGTTTGTTGCCCTTGTCAACCATGTTGGCATAGAATTCTTTGATTAACACTAGACAATACTTCTCTTTTAGCTATACGATCGATCCCCATCCTAGCCTCCTAAACATCATTCCTAATTTAAGGGCACGGTCTAGGGTAGGTGCGAATATACGCCTTAGAATGATCTTGTTGGATGCTCTCTTATTATACCATTCCTCACATGATAGATCGATAAACTCAGTTGGTTTAAGGAATAAGAGATCTATGGATGAAGGGGCTGAGGAAGAGGATGCTATCGCCCTTTTAGAGGGTTGACCCCATGCTCTAGACATGTTGTCAAGTGAGTGGTGATGAAAATAGGAGGATAGAACAAATGAGCTCAAAGACTGGAAAGGGGGTGTAACTACCCGTTTCAAACACAATCCACAATTCTCACGCAACCCTCAACCAATCACACCAAAAACAATTCCCAAACTCCACCAATATATAGAACACTCCCAACAACACCCAATTCAGCTGCCTTCAATCAAGTCAGCACAACCTGTGAGAAGATATATAAAGCTCACAATAAAATGTAAATGTGTTAAACAACTCCAATGTATTTCGAATGTGAATACATGATCATGTGAATGAAAACATTGTCATGGCATGAGAATGGTCAAGTAGTAACCAATTCAAGGCTAATGTGCATCACTACTCAATCAGTGTAATAACCATATTCCTTTCCTTAAGCTTATGCATAAACTTCCTAATTATCAAGTACCAACATACCATTAACTCATCACAAATCCAAAATCATGAAGTTCAAGAGTTATCTCACAAGGCAATAGAACATGAAAAATCCTAATTTTCGGCCAAATATATCCTTAAAACTAGAAAAATTCATCCACAACATTGTAATCGTGGGAATTCAATAAAAATAGTACCTTTGTGCTCTTTTATGCATGGGCAAGCAAAAGATGCAATCTTTTTCCAGAGATCCAAGCCCTTTGCATGTGGATTGAAGTTGAGTTGGTTGTGAAAAATGGAAGATTTGAAGACTTTTGATCCGTAGAATCAACACAAGAAAGGGAGATTGATGTTATAAAAGCATGTAGGAGGTGAAAAATCAAAGTTTTAGAAGTTCGGTGAGTGATGCTGGTGCAGGTTAGCGAGGAATTGAGAGGGACCTGGAGATTTTGAAGGAAGAATGGCCAAAATGGCCTATTTCTTATGTCTTGCACGACAAGAACCAGCATCGGTCCAAGCCCTAGCCGACGCCAGCTGCATTCTGTCCGGCCCCCTTTTTTTTTTTTAATTAAGAAAAAGGATGAACACCCAATAATGATGAACAATGCACTTCAATTCATGAAAAATAATCAACTAAAGCGACGAAAGTAAAAATTGTCTCAATCACAAAACTAAAAGTAGAAATAGCTTCAATGTTTTCCACGACTTGGATCCTGTGGATTTTCCTCAGTATTTCCTGACAATATCCCGGCTTGATGATCCCCCAGTAGTTTGGCTAGTTGACCAATTTGGTTTTCCAAGTTGCGCATGGAGGCCTCTAGGTTCCTTGTTGTAACATCGACCCCTTGTAACTTAGTCTCCATTATACTTACCAATTGGCCAATCAATTCCTCCAATTGTGGCTTTGAAGGTGCTACATTATTGTTCATGAGGGGTTGGTTCCTTTGATTGCCTCCAAAATTAAAAGAACCCTGCCTAGGTTGGTTTCCATTGCTCTACGAGAAATTAGGATGATTTCTCCAACCAGGATTATAAGTAGAGCTATAAGGATTGTTACTTAGATGGACATTACCTATAAAGGCTACTTGTTCCGTGGTTTCTTGGAGTGAACCTATATTTTGGCACTCATGATTTAGGTGCCCTTCTCCACAAAAATCACAACTTACGTTTAATACCTAGCCTTGAGGCATCACCATTTGTTCCACCTTCTAAGTCAAGGCATCCATCTTAGCCTCCAATATTGCCACAGCATCCACTTTATGTACTCCTTGCATACGAACATTAGACCTTGTACTGCCTCAAGAGTAGTTATTAGAAGCCAGATTTTCAATAAGATCAAATACCTATTTCAGGGTCTTATGATTGATGGAACCCCCTGTAGAAGACTCCACAACTTGGCGTGTTACAAACGTGAGGCCATTCAAAAATATGAGCATCTGCATTCCTAGCTCAAATCCGTGGTGTGGGCCTTTTCTCAGCATCTCCTTGAATGTCCCCCAACTTTCATACAAAGGCTCAAAATCTAATTGTTGGAAGGCAAACATTACAAGAAAATAGAGAATTAGCGAGTGACATTTCCGTCACTAATCCGTCGCTAAATCAAATTAGCGACGAATTAGTGAGGGAAAATCCCCCCACTAATTTCTTCATCGCAAAGGCAAAAATTTGCGATGGATTAAAAATTCCGTTGCAAATAGCGACAAATTTTCTAGGTAATTTTTCAACAGTCAACGGCTTCAGCAATGAATTTTGAAACAGATCTGCGAGGGATTTTTTCAGTCCATCTCTGATCCCTTTCTATTTAAAAAGGGATCAGCGACGGATTATTTTAGTAATTAATAAAAGTAAAATGTTAGGAATTTTCCGTCGCTAATACCTCGCTAATTTGCTAGGGATTAGCTACGGATTTTTCTTTTTAATTTTATGGTTTAAAGATCCGTCACTAATCCCAAGCGAATTTGTGAGGGTTTAGCAACGGAATATTTCTTTGTAATTTTATGATTTAAATGATCCGTCGCTAATCACAAGCGAATTTGAGAGGGATTAGCTACGGAATTTCATTTTAAATAAATGGTTTAAATAGTTCGGCCACTAATCCCACGCAAATATGTGAAGGATTAGCGACAGATAGTTCTAATCCCTCGCTAATAGCGTCGATTAGTGACGGAAAAACGTGGCTTTTAGTGAGGGAATAGCAGTTGAAGTTAATTTCCTTTTAATCCCTTGCTAGTACTGTAGAATTTTAAAATATTTTTTAAAAATATTTTAAAAAATGCCCTGTAATTGAAGAAAATTCATCTATCAAAATAATGCAAAATTTAATTAAATTAAAAAAACCACCAAATAGTCATTATTAATAGATATAATAATGACAAATGTGAATAATACATAAAAATGTTGTCTAAATGTCCTAAATAAATATGATAATGAAAACATATGAATAATACATAAAAATGTAGTGTGTATATCCTAACTACGAAGCAGGAATCAGTGTGGATGCTTGAGCCGACGGAGGGGGTGGAGATGGATTGGAAGGGTCTGGCTGATGATCTGGATGTGAATCTAGAGGACTGATGACGAAGTCCTCCTCATTCTCAGCATCGTTCTCCTGAACAGCTGGCATCGGCGGTAGCGGAGGTAGATTTAAATTATTAGACACAAGCGTCAGGTACTCAGTCAAGCTCTGGTTGTGGCTCCGATATACCTGTACTTGATGCTCAACTCTCTCCCGCCTTTTCCTCTCGGTGTGTAACTCTCTCTGTAGTTGGCTCACACCCAATGAGGTAGAAAAAGTCGATGACTCAGATGAAGTTGGCTGATGTAACCTCCGTCTCACCCTCGCAGACTCGGAGCCCAATCCGTATACTCGTCCCTTCTTAGACGCTCTGTAATCCATCTCGACGAACAACGTCTTCTCATCGGGCACCCTACTTGATGCGACCGTGCTCGTAGAATTAGTCTGGGAACCCGACTGCGCATGACGCTCAATAATAGAAGTGACAGTATCCTGTCGAATTTGGGGTAAGGAAACACGCATAAAATATTTAAAATTAGCGATCAAAATATAAATAATATTAAATTTAAAAACGTATAAGATTATGTATTCGTACTAGCATATGGCGCGATCGATCACTGACAATTGGACCTTTCTCGGCCCGTCCTGGAACATATGTGTGCATCAGAAGAGGTTGATGTAGCTGAAGTCAGGACCTAACTGTCTCCGCTATCATTGTAACAAGAAATGACTAGATATTAGTTTTTAAGATGGACTAAGTGTGAAGTAGTGGATATATCGAACAGTAAAAAATTTTACACTTACCATCCACTCCTCATGCTCAGTAAAAGAAATGGATCCTCCTGTGTAGGACATCTGACCAATGGATCTGTTCCGCTTAGCAACGGAAGAGATTTGCTGCCACCTATCAAACCCCCTATGCTCCAATAAAGTAGCCCAATGGTCTGCGGAAATCTACTTGGGGCAGCTACCCCCATGCTTCTTCCCAGCCTTGGACAATATGTCCAAAAGTCTAGCCTTACACTTCTCCTCCCAATTAGCCCGGATCTGTGCGGCAAGCTCAGGGCACCAATAGAAGAAAGACTGCAAAATCAAAGTAACCGTTACAACTAATTACAAATAAGAAAACATATTAAAAATACTAAAAAGACTACAATTACTAATTACAAATCGAACTCACACTCCAAAGATCGAACCACGTGTTCCGAACATCAATCGGAACCTGTGAGAAGATAGCATAGGCCCCAGTGTAGTGTCGCCTAAAAATCTCAACAATCTCCCTTACACATCGAACTGAATGTGTTAACCTGTTCCGAGAAAATAGATTTTGTAATATTAGACAAAGTTATAATTTTGAAAATTTAGAAAAGCATATAATAAGTAATTATGTAGTCGACTAACGAGTCACCAACTGGCTCAATCAGTAAGTGCGTATCGTCAGTAGGTGGAGCGCCAACTGTGGATCCTGAAGAACCTGGGATCGGGGTAGGGACCTGCTCTAATCGGGCCTCGTCTGGAGGCAATGGCTATGGAGCAAGTATACATGGCGCGATGCTCAGGGACAGTGTCTCATCCACCCTGGACGACTCACGAGTCACTGACCGATCGTCGAGTGAGGCATCGGAAACCATATGTATTTGGAATTATTTAAATACATAAAAATGGTCATATTTTCAGAGAATAAAAAAAATAATAAATTTAAAAGTATAAAGCAAAGTAAAACGCTTGTAATGTAATGATAGTAAAACTAATAATTATATCTATACATTAGTTAAACTTGGACCTAGTCAATGGACTTCTGTCATCATCAGATGAGTAGCCTTCCACATCGTTGTCTGTAGAGGATCTTGTCCCCCATTCTTCTTCATCGTCATCGTTTCCATTGTTCGATTAACCTCAAATTTGTGCCAAAATGGTCCTACGATCCTTGGCTACAAAATTATGAAGTCTTTTTTTGACCGATCCTGAAATGGTAGAAAACTATTGGGAGCAAAACATCAAGAATTTTCTATGTAACAAAGCATATTCTTGCTAAATTCACACTCCATATATTCCAACTTCATTTTACTACTTACATCTCATTTGATTCAGTTCACTACTCATGTTAACCACAACTAAAACCGGCAGCTAAGAATAATAACCATCAAGCTTTGATTTTATGTAATAATTATATACTTTAAATCATTTTCTTTCTTCCTTCATTTAGTCATGATTTCAGCCATGAATATCCTTCCATCATTCCTCCAAACATCATATAATAACACAAAAATCACACCAAAGCCATTCACAAGTTCACCACCACACAAAGTTCCTACAAAACCATATCACTACATTATAACATATCAAGTACCACAAACCTATTCATGTATTTATAATTCACTATTAAGCGTGCATCATAATACATCTCATTTGATTCACTTTACTACTCATGTTAACATCATAACTTTGACTGCATAGTTCACTACTCACTTCACTACTTCACCACAACTAAAACCGACTGCATAGAATAATAATCATGCTCAATTTAAAAAAAATGATAGATTTTCCCTTATAATTTGAACATTTTCCAGGCACAAAGCCACCTCAATTCACCCAACATTGATTGTAAATGGCTCACAAAAAACAAATAACCTCGAAATAATTAATCAAGACAATAAAGTATTCTACATAATAAAGCTAAAACAAGAAATGAACATATGGACAGAGTCATTAAATAATTTTTTGGCATTAAGCCACCTCAATTCTTTAAGAAAATTTGACAGAGTTTACCTTCATTGTAAATGACCTCAAAATATTTAATTAACAATACTAAATTTAAGGGTAATCACCCATTACCCATAGGGAGTAATCACCCATCATTCACGGGGAATGATCACCCATCACTCACGGGATTCTAAAGATGCCCACCAAGTGTTTTATTACCAAAGAAAAGCTCGTCCGTCCGGGCAAATCAATGAAGAACTAAAGGTCTAACCTGTGCATAACAATAGCATAAGGTTACTGTAGAATAAATTATAAGTGTAACATAGTTTTTGAAATATCAGATGGAACGAACTCTTAATCAGTTAAGCAAACAGAATGATATTAAAAGGCATTATCCATCAGTAGACTTTTGAGTTCAAAACAGCCAAAAGGTCAACTATGGAAAACAACTCAACATTTATTTAATCAAAAAGATTTTAGAAAAACTCCCATATTAGTTCAATTTTTCATATTTATGTTTTAGAAAAAGTTCGACAATATGAAATTGATGGTCATATTACGCAACAATCATGAAAGTAAAACAATAAATATGAGACCTTTATCCTTAATTGGAAGCTTAAGAAAGCCAAAAGAATACTAAGTGATCAACCACCAATAATATCTACACAAAGTAAATGTAGTATCAGTAATAGAATTATATTGAAACTTACTTCACTGATTTTTCCTACCAAAAGAAGTTATAGGGTAGGATAAGAGATGGTGTTATACGCCTATGTTGATTTATATACAAACCATGATTTACATAGCTCTAGTATCCCATAGCTTGGATAAGGTAATTGAAATTTTGATAATAATATTATAGCCATGAAGACCAAATTTCATAACTGATATTTTGATATGAAAATGGCTATAATTTCATAGAAAATACAATAGTAATAATTAATACAATTTTTATTAAAATATCACAACAATCCTGTGTTTTAATAAAATAAACATATTTATTAATTATCTTGTTCATTTTGTGGAGGTTGCAAAACATATTATTATGTTCATGTTCAAAATTTTGAATATTTTACTATAAGTACAGTTAATATGGTTATAATTTAGTGGCTATAACTTCCCTATAAACTAGCCCTATTAAGGTGTGTGTGTGTGTGTGTGTGTGTGTTTGTGAAAGAGAGAGAAAACAAAAACCAAGCTTTGTTCAGGAAATTTGTTATCAATATCTTCATGCTTTAGGAAAAATAGTCATCAATAACCAGTAGTCATAGGCATAAAGATTCACATTTCTCATTTAAAACCTAGCATGGAGTCATCATAGGCATAAAGTCATTTATGTGGCCTTTTAAACTTCTCATTTATCCATTAATTCTAATGGAAATAATACATTAGCTCATTAATTCCGGGTTAAAATACTTGCATTTTCACATTATGACATGCCTCTATATTTTTAACTTTTGATCCACATGTCTCAATGACCTCAAATTTGGACCAAAATACACTAAAACCTAGCTAGAAATTCACAATTTCCATACAGCCAAACTTGTAATTGGTGTAAAACTGCTACAAGCTAAATCTTGTAGTTTTTCCATGAAATCATTCATTTGGCTTACAAAATACAATCTTCATTTGTTCTATTCACATTTTAACATTCACTCACAACTTAATTCACTTTAATTCTTTATCTTAGCATCACATTATCTTCTCACTTTTAGCCATGAAGAAAGAAAATCATCACACTTATCATGCAATGGAAATAACAACCATGAAATACATATTCTAGTTTTTCATTTCAACAATTGCAACTACTTTTCTTCGTTTCTTTCTTTATTCATTTCCTCCTACAACTGCAGCCATATTCACCCTTTCACAACTTCTTCAAAACACTCTAAACATCACAAAAATTATAGCAAAAAACTCTCAAAATCCACCGCCACTTAGCTTCATCAAAATAACACCATAACAACATTTGTTTACAATTCATCTTCTATATTTCATGCAATTTTCCATGAAAAATTACTTCAAAATGTTCTCTATAAGCTATGGAATACTTTTAATCCTTGCTAAAAAGGATTTTAGCTTGTGAGTGAAGAGTTTTTGGCTTGACAAGACTAAGCTTTTCTTCCTTCTTCTCCTTCTCTCTTTTATAGTTTGTTTTCTCTCTCTAAGAAATAACCTCATACAAAATTGTACAAAAGTTAGTGCTTTCCTTCTTCAAACTAAGTAAGTGTCCTTTTTATTCTCTTATTCAAATTAAAAAACACTCCTACCTTGCCCTCCCTTGTTCATGAAGCATACCAAGACTTCAAGAGTTTCAATCCTCTCTTCTTTAGCACAAAAAAATTGAAAGTAAGACAAACACACTCCATAAGACCATTCTTTGGTCATTTTCTCTCGTTCACTTGAGCACAAATGACCCATTCACTCTTACACACTCACTTTTAGTCTCACTTTCCTCCTTCTTACCATTCTAACCAAAGGTAATGACAATATCAAATCTTTGGCCTCCCTAAACATTAACAAAATAGAAAGCAACTTCATACACAAACCAAAACCATTTTTCCCCTTTCTCTCTATTCAAAACTGAAACACATATAAATATACACTGTACTTTTGGTCCCTCTTCCCTACTAGTTAAACATGAACACAACACACTTTCATCTCCTCCTTCTCTTCTCTCAAAACCAAGACAAATTCTCGCATAAAATGCATTCACTAACTGTACATTCAAACAAAATTTCATTTTGTTACTCTTTCAAACAAAATGTTAGAATCCATCAAAGAAGAGGTTAAGTTTTACAATCCTAATTAAAGAAACAAAGACAGTAATAGATTCCTTCTTCTGCCATAAAGGAACTTCTGCTGCCAAAAGAATCCCTAACAGTTTATCCAACAGGAACATAATCCACAACTGAAACAAGACGAGCCTTGAAATTAATTATACAACACTTGTGAATCTTCCTTGTCAATTTAATTCTCATTATGAAGTACTAATAGATATTAAAACAGGGAAAGAAGACTAGAGGACTACACTTCCAAATTCATGGAAATTACAGTAGATAGCATAAATTGCAGTCCAATGCAACTCAGTAGCATAAATTCCATTTGAATCCAGTAAAAGTTGAGGGATACCTCGATCAATTGCGGTCCAGTCTGGCGCCCAAGCTCTGGCGATAGTGGTTGAGGTCGAGATGCAACGGTGATAGGGGCTAAATTAGTCATATTTTTCCTAGTTATTTAAGGTTCTTTTGTGATACATTTTGTTCAATAACTAGTCATATTCCTTCATATTTGAGGTTTTACCATTGAAAAGGTATTTTGTTCACTATTACAGGTTTTTGGGGTAAAATGAAGCAAAAACGTCGCAAAATAGAGGAGATGCGGCGTCGGCTTGAGCCCTAGAACCGGCGTTGGCCATGCACTATTGACACAAACTTCAAAGTAAAGGAAAAATTACAAAATAGAGCGGAACAGAGTGGAACCGGCACCGGCTCCGAGCGCCAAGGTGGCGCCGGCTGCATTTTGGAACACATTGTGTGAAATTCGGAAAAACTCGGCGAACAAGTGGAGAACTAGAACACAACCAACGCCAACTCTGAGAGCCAAGGCGGCGCCGGCTGTGCCCTAAAATTAAGGCGGTGATTTGATTTTTCTACGTAGTTTTTGGTAATCTGTGGAATTTTAGTATCTTCCAACTTCTACTCGACCAAGAACATTGTACCAATGATTTTAGGCACTTCCCAAGCCTATAAATAGATGGAAAACACAAGGGAAAAAAGGAGAATTCATTGATCATCATAGAAAATCACTCAATCAAAGGAAGAATTCTTCAATTCAATGAGGGTTGTGCAAGAAGGTCTTCAAAGGAAGAAGAATGAGGCTTGTCTATGAGTGCTTTCTTTTGCTTTGCTTTCTTTTTCTTGAATAATGATGTGTTAATTATTTTATTGTAATTCGACATTGTTTTAGATATTCATGATTTTTAGAGTTATTTGATCTTTTGATTAATTGATTATTCTTCTTGGTATTAAATTATTTGGGCGTATTACGAGATTAATTGGTTGTTTCTTTTTATTAACTTGCTAGACCAAAGAGGTTGATGGTGGTTGCAATTGATTAATTTCATATTTATTGGTTTTTAACTTGCAAGACCAAAGAGGTTAATTGCTGAGGATTGAGTAATTAAAGGTTAATTGATGTTTTCCAGACCAAGGATTCATTGATTAATTTCATGTTTTAAATTTTGTCAGACCAAGGAAATTTAATCAAAGATTGTGTTTAATGCATCTTGTGGATGAATTAGTTGAGAAAAACCAAATGATGCTAATTTATCTAGAAGTTAGTAATTAGTTGAGATAGACCAAGTTATGCTAATTTATCTTAATCCTTCATAATGCTAAGAAAATAATTAGTTAGGATAATGGTTAGGTACTTTAAGATCATGTTTATCTAAACAATGGTTTGAGTTACATAGTTCTCCATCCTTGACATGTATATATTTTTATTTTTATTTTCTTTTTTTAGATTTTATTTCATTTTCACTTTATTGAGTCAATTAAACTATGAAAGAAAAGGGATTAATGTCTACTTGTTCATTGAGGATCGACAATTGTTTGAACCCTATGCTCGATTAATGATGAGTACGCTTGCTCATATGTGTAATTTGGGGTTAACTTTTTAATTTAAACTTGATTGAGAATGTGCTTATTTTTTATATGATTTTTATACCCAATTCCAGACACATTAAGTTTTTAGCACCGTTGCCGAGAAACAATAGCATGAAAGCTTGAATTTTGTTGACTTAACCATGTAAATATGTAAATATGTAAAATATGTACGATTATTCTTTTCACAAAAAAGTGGTATCTTTTGTGTTTCATGTATTCTTGTACACCCTTGTACCCTAACTTAACTTACTAACTTTGACTTTGTTTGATTTACTAACTTTATAACCTTTTAATTTTGTTTTAATCATTAATTCTGTTCTCTAACTTGCTTCTTGTTTTCTTAGGTGTTATCCTTGGTACATGACCCAAAAATTCGAAGGCGAGATAGTCGATTTTGACTCTGAAATCGAAAGGATATTGTCAAAAATTCGCCGGACAATTCAAAGGAACTTAATCATCGAAATGGATGGTGCTCAAAACAACAATACTAGGAATAGTAGGAGGGCTATGGATGACTTTGTAAAACTCGCAATCTCGGGCACAGGCTCGAGTATCACTAGGCCTAGGATAGATGCAAACAATTTTGAAATAAAGCTCAACATTATCCAAATGGTGCAAAATATGGTTCAATTCGACGGGCTACCTGAAGAAGATCCCTATGCTCACCTAGCTAGTTTTTTTTTAGATTTGTGATACTTTCAAAATGAATGGTGTTTCTGAGGATGCCATAAAGTTAAGACTTTTCCCTTTTTCTTTAAGAGATAGAGCTAAATCTTTGTTGAAGTCTTTACCTACAGGTTCCATTATTACTTGGAATGCCCTAGCTGAAAAATTTTTGGCCAAATATTTTCCTCCAGTTATGACAGCCAAACTTAGGAACAAAATATTTGCTTTCCAATAATCAGATTCTGAGCCCTTATATAAAAGTTGGGAGAGATTTAAGGAGATGCTGAGAAAATGCCCACACCACGGATTTGAGTTGGGAATGCAGATGCTTATCTTTTTGAATGGCCTCACATTTGCAACACGGCAAGTGGTGGACTCTTCTGCAAGGGGTCCATCAATCATAAGAGCCCGAAATAGGTATTTGAGCTTATTGAAAATTTGGCTTCTAATAACTATTCTTGGAGAAGTGTAAGGTCTGGAGCTCGTGTGTAAGGAGTGCACAAAGTGGATGTTGTGGCAGTATTAGAGGCTAAGGTGGATGCCTTAACCCAGAAGATGGAACAGTTGGTGATGCCTCAAGTTCAGGGTTTAAACGTAAGTTGTGATTTCTGTGAAGAAGGACACCCCGATCATGAATGCCAAAAGATAAGGTCACTCCAAGAAACTTAGGAGCAAGCAGCCTTCGCAAGTAATGTCCGGCTAAGTAACAATCCTTATAGCTCTACCTATAATCCTGGTTGGTGAAATCACCCTAATTTCTCTTGGAGCAATGGGAATCAACCTAGGTAAGCTTTTTTCAATTTTGGAGGCAATCAAAGGAACCAAAACCCCATGAGCAACACTGTAGCACCTCCAAAGCCTCAATTGGAAGAGTTGATTGGCTAATTGGTAAGTACCATGGAGACTAAGTTCCAAGGAGTCGATGTGACAACAAGGAACCTAGAGGCCCCCATGCGCAATTTGGAGAACCAAATTGGTCAACTAGCCAAACTCCTGGGAGATCGTCAAGCAGGGACATTACCAGGGAATACTGAGGAAAATCCACGGGATCAAAGCCGTGGGAAACATTGAAACCTTTTTACTTTACTTTACTTTTCGTTTTTTTGTGATTAAAACAATTTTTATTCTTGTCATTTTGATTGATTTTTTTTTTATTCAAGTGCATTATTAGCATTAGTGTGTTTTCTACATTATTATTATAAAAAAAATCTGGAGAATCGGATAGAACCAAGCCGACGCTGGCTCCACGAGCTAGGACTGGCGCCGGTTCCTGTCAGGTAGGCGCACTCTTAAGGGCCATTTTGGCCAATTTTTCTTCAAAATCTCTATTCTCCCTCTCAAATTCTCTCAAGCCTGCGCCGGTTTCACATCCTTCACTTCCCAAAATTTGATTTTTCAACTCCTAAATACTTCTATAACATGATTTAACTTAGGAATGACGGTAATAGGCCTTTTTTTGGATAATTTGAACTTTTCAAGCCTACCTATTGTTATATTATCCCTAGTGCCTATTTTGAGCCTAAATAGTTGATTTCTTTATTTAAAACCCGTCACAATACTTTGTCCATTACTTGTTGCTGAGAGTCTGAATAATTTTTCAAATCTTTATGCTCTTGATGGATGAAAGTATATGTAAGAAAATGTTGAGGAAGAATGTGGGGATAAAGATCATGACTTGTTACGTTTAGTCATAGATCAATAACAAGTTGAGCTGGAAAGAAAAAGGAAAGAAAAGAAAAAGAAAAGAGAGATTGAACACAAGAAAAGAAAGGAAAGAAAGAGAAAGGGAAAAAAAAACTTATTGAAAGAAGAAGAAAGAAAAGATCACAAAAGGAATGGTGATTGAGTCGTAAAAAGTTAAGTTCATATAAAGTACTTGACACCATTGCTGGAAATTTGAATGATCTTGTGGAAAAAAATAAAGAAGAGTTGATGAGAAGAGTTAAGAAAAAAAGAACAAAATGCAGGATTTGTGTGAGTGGAGTTGTAATTGTTATACAAGGTTATGGTTTGATTGATTTTCGGAATAGGCGAGCAAGAAGAGTTGGAAATTATTGATTCATTTGTTTATCATTTTCTTGCGAACTCTCAGTTTCTTTGATATTTGATTCTCCTATATCCTTCGTTTGATAAGCTACATTACAAGCCTTTAACCTTACATTACAAGCTTAAAAGTCCTACTTGATCTAAGTAGAATCATGATATGCCTCGGATTAGTGGAGAGAGTGTATGAAAAGTAAGCTTATGGAATGCATAATCTTTTTGAGCTAAATTCTTTCCAATGGTTTGAGAATATTGTCATGTATTGAGATGGTTCTACTAAGTCATTTATCACTTATACAAGACTTGCATTTGTTGTGAAAGATGTAGTTCCATGTGTTTTATGTTCTTGAATAAAAAAAGCATTAGAGATAGTGTTTTGAAATTGATTGAGTTAAACCTTGTGTTTTCCTACTTGTTCTTGATACTTTGCTTGAGGACAAGCAAAGAACTAAGTGTGGGGGAATTGATAGGGGCTAAATTAGTCATATTTTTCCTAGTTATTTAAGGTTCTTTTGTGATATATTTGTTCAATAACTAGTCATATTCCTTCATATTTGAGATTTTATCCTTAGAAAGGTATTTTGTTCATTATTACAGGTTTTTGGAGTAAAACAAAGAGAGAACGTCGCAAAACATAGGAGAGGCGGTGCCGGCTTGGGCCCTAGAACCAGCGCTAGCTATGCACTATTGACACAAACTTCGAAATGACAGAAAAATTGCAAAACAGAGTGGAACAGAGTAGAACCGGCACCGGCTCCGAGAACTAAGGCGGCGCTGGCTGCATTCGAGAACACATTATGTAAAATTCGAAAAAAATCGACGAACAAGTGGAGAACCAGAACACAACTGGCGCCAACTCCGAGAGCCAAGACGGTGCCGGTTGTGCCCTAAAGTTAAGGTGGTGCTTTGATTTTTCTACTCGATTTTTGATAATCTGTGGAGTTTTAGTATCTTCCAACTTCTACTCGGCCAAGAACATTGTACCAACGAGTTTAGGCACTTCCCAAGACTATAAATAGATGGAAAACACAAGGAAAAAAAGGATAATTCATTGATCATCATAGAAAATCACTCAATTAAAGGAAAAATTCTTCAATTCAAGGAGGGTTGTGCAAGAAGGTCTTCAAAGGAAGAAGAAGGAGGCTTGTCTATGAGTGCTTTCTTTTACTTTGTTTTCTTTTTCTTGAACAATGATGTGTTAATTATTTTATTGTAATTTGACATTATTTTAGATATTCATGATTTTTAGAGTTATTTGATCTTTTGATTAATTGATTGTTCTTCTTGGTGATTAATTACTTGGGCGTATTACGAGATTAATTGGTTGTTTCTTTTTATTAACCTGCTAGACCAAAGAGGTTTATGGTGGTTACAATTGATTAATTTCATATTTATTAGCTGTTAACTTGCTAGACCAAAGAGGTTAATTGCTGAGGATTGAGTAATTAAAGGTTAATTGATGTTTGCCAGACCAAGGATTCATTGATTAATTTCATGTTTTAAATTTGCCAGACCAAGGAAATTTAATCAAGGATTGTGTTTAATGCATCTTGTGGATGAATTAGTTGAGACAGACCAAGTGATGCTAATTTATCTTAATCCTTCATAGTTCCAAGAGAATGATTAGTTATGATAATGGTTAGATACTTTAAGATCATGTTTGTCTAAACAATTATTTGAGTTACATACTTCTCTATTCTTGACATGTATATATTTTTATTTTTATTTTCTTTTGTTTGATTTTATTTCGCTTTCACTTTATTAAGTCGGTTAAACAATGAAAGAAAAGAAATTAATGTCTACTTGTTCCTTGAGGATTGACACTCATTTGAACCATATGCTTGGTTAATAATGAGTACGCTTGCTCATATGTGTAATTTGGGATTAACGTTTTAATTTAAACTTGATTGGGAGTGTGCTTATTTTATATATGATTTTTATACCCAAATCTGGACACATCAAGCGGTGCCGGCAGCAGTTGTCCACAGCTTGATGAAGGTCGCTGGTGGTTCGATAGTTGGAGGGAATAGCAACTTTGGTCAGATGGTCTTTCGGTGGTAGTTTAGGCAATGAGAAGGTAAGGTCACTGGCGGAGTTGGAAGGGATTTGTAAGGGATTAGCCGGAGAAGATAGGAAAAATATGAAAGAACACAATGAAAAGGAAGACAAAACAGGGATGATATAGTCATTGGGCTTTGTGAGGGAAATTTTCATCGCTAATCCCTCTCTATTAGAGAGGGATTTGCGACGGAACCTAAAAATAAAATAAATACAATCCCTCTCTAACCACTCGCAAATTAGCATGCGATTAGCGAGGGACACATTCAGTGATGGATTAGTGAGGGTAACGGAGTTTTAATACCTTTCTAATCCCTCGCTAATTGCGTTGTATTAGAAAGGGATTAGCGAGGGATTTTTTGAATTTCAGATTCCGCTAAAAAATTTCATATTGCTTTAAAGTTATAAGTTTTGAATCCCTTGCTAATCCCTCTCAACTCCGTCGCTGTTATTATCAGTCGCTATTTAGAGACAGATTAGTGACGGATATGACATTTTCCTCACTTTTTTCAATACTCTACTGAGAAAACATATTTATTTCTATCAATACGTAGCTAAAAATTTACAATGAATATTAAGTAAAAATAAAATATCCATCGCTAATCCCAATCAAATTAGCAACGGATTAGAATGGAATTTCTTCATCCACCACTAATTTGAAAGGGTTTTTTTGTTAATGCTAATCCGTCGCTAATCAACTAGGGATTAGTAACGGAAAGTCAATCTATCATTTGTCCCTCGCTAATCCCTCGTAGATTTATTGAGGGATTATTCCCTCGCTAATTCTCTGTTTTCTTATAGTGAAAGATCTCGTTTCTAAGTTTGGCTGTCCTAGCTGGAGGAAAATATTTAGCCAGAAATTTTTCAGCTAGGGCATTCCAAGTAGTGATGGAACCTGTAGGTAAAAACTTTAACCAAGATTTGGCTCTATCTCTCAAGAAAAAAGGGAAAAGTCTTAACTTTATGACATCCTCAGAAACACCATTTATTTTAAAAGTATCACAAATCTTCAGGAAACTAGCTAAATGGGCATTGGGGTCTTCTTCAGGTAGCCCATCAAATTGAACCATGTTTTGGACCATCTGGATAATATTGGGCTTTATTTCAAAATTATTCGCAGCCACCCTAGGCCTAGTGATACTCGAGCCTGTGCCCGAGATTACAAGTTTCACAAAGTCATCCATAACCCTCCTATTATTCCCAACATTGTTATTTTGAGCACCATCCATATAGCCGATCAAGTTCTTTTGGATTGTCCGACGGATCTTTGATAATGTCCTTTCGATTTCAAGGTCAAAATCGACTATCTCACCTTCAGATTTTCGGGTCATGTACCAAGGATAACACCAAAAAAAAAAAAAAAAAAAAAAACAACAACAACAACATGAAGCGAGTTAGATAACAGAATTCATGATTACAACAAAATACAAAATTAGTCAAAGTTAGTAAATTAGATTACAAGAATATACAAAGATACACAAGATACAAAAGATAGCACCTTTTTGCAAAAAGAACAACTGTACATATTTACATATTTACATGGTTAAATCAATAAAATTCAAGCTTTCATGATATTGTTCCCCGGCAACAGTACCAAAAACTTGATGCGTATTTATTTGGATATAAAAATCATATAAAAATAAGCACATTCCAAATCAAGTTTAAATTAAAACGTTAATTTCAAATTACACATATGAGCAAGCATACTGATCATTAACATAGCATAGGGTTCAAACGAGTGTCGATCCTCAAGGAACAAGAATGCATTAATCCCTTTTCTTTCATTGTTTAACTGACCCAATAAAGTGAAAACGAAATAAGAAGAAAAAAAAATATGTACATATCAAGGATGTAGAATTATGTAACTTAAACCATTGTTTTGACAAACATGATCCTCAAGTACTTAGTCATTATCATAACTAATTATTCTCTTGGCATCATGAATGACTAATATAGATTCACTTCTTTGTCTAATCCATGAAATCTCTATCTTCTAGACAAACGAGCATCACATATCATATCTCAACTAATTCACCTAAAAGATGCATTAACCACAATCCTTGATTAAATTTACATATCCTGGCAAATTTGAAACATAAAATTAACCAATGAATCCATATCCTGGCAGATATCAATTAACCTTTAATTACTTTGCTCCTAACAATTAACCCCTTTGTCCAAGTAAGTTAATGGAAAGAAACAACCAATTAATCTCGTAATTAGCAAAAGTAATTAAATACCAAGAATAACAATCAATTAATCAAAAGATCAAATAACTCTCAAAATCATAAATATATAAAATAATGTTAAATTACAATAAAACAATTAATACATCATTATTCAAGAAAAAGAAAATAAAGTAAAAGAAAGCACTCATAGACAAGTCTCCTTCTTCTTCCTTTGAAAACCTTCTTGTACAACCCTCATTGATTTAAAGAATTCCTCATTTAATTTGAGTGATTTTCTGTTATGATCTCTGAATTCTCTCTTTTTCTCTTGTGTTTTCCATCTATTTATAGGCTTAGGAAGTGCCTAAACTCGTTGGTGCAAGGTTCTTGGCTGAGTAGAAGTAGGAAGATACTAAAATTCTGCAGATTTCCAAAAACTATATGGAAAAATCAAGATTCCGTCTTATCCTCAAGGCACAGTCGGCGCCACCTTTACTACTGGAGCCGGCGCCGGTTGTGTTCTGTTTCTTCAATCGTTCGTTGATCTTTTCTTGATTTTAGCACAATGTTGTCAAGATTACAGTCGGCGCCGCCTTAGCTGCTAGAACCAATGCCTGTTTGGTTCTGTTCTAGTCTTATTTCAACAATTTTTATCGCCTCGAAGTGTGTGCAAGCAGTATGTGTCCGACGCCGCTTCCTCTGTTTTGTTCGGCGCTGCCTCTATTCTGTTTTACGACGTTTTTGCTTTGTTTTACCCCAAAAATCTGAAATAATGCACAAAATACCTTTCCAAGGGTAACTGCAATTCTCATTACTTCACCCTAAAAAGATTTTGACAGCTTGGCACTGGAAAGCATACATCTGATCCGCTCAGTGATAGTTCTGTTCATCCTTTCTACTATTCCATTCTCCTATGGTGTTTTTGGTACTGTCTTCTCTAGCCTGATCCCATGAGAATTACAATAGCTTTCAAATGGTCCTCTATACTCACCACCATTATCGGCTCGATCACACTTTAACTGTATACCAGTCTCCCTTTTGACCTTGCTATGAAAGTCTTTAAACACACCCAATACTTGGTCTTTAGATTTCAAAACAGTACACCAAACTTTTCTAGAGAAATCATCAATAAAAGTAACAAAATAAACTGCACCACTAAGAGACCTATATTTCATGTAGCAAACATCAGTGTGCGCCAACTCTAATGGATTTAGGTTTCCAGATAAAGGAAGTCTTTGAAAAGTAACTTTTTGTTGTTTTCCATAAATACAATCAACATATTATTTAAGAGAAGTACCTGTTACATTAGAGAGAAGTTGCCTGCAAACAAGTGTTTGAATTCCCTTCTCACTCATTTGCCTAGGTCGTCTGTGCCAAAGATCAATAAAGGAATCTTGAATTACATTCACCTCTCCTTTTTCCAACTTGGCTTATATCAAGTAGATAGTATTTTGCTTCCTTCCTTTGGCAACGATTAGGTTCCCTTTGCTGAGTTTCCATTTACCTCTACCTTGAGAACTATAGTAGCCTTCATCATCAAGCTTTCCAGTGGAAACAAGATTAAGACGAATATCAGGAACATGTCTGGCGTTCCTCAAGACTAACTGACACCCGGTATCTGTATCTAAGGAAATATCACCCTTGCCAACAACTTTGCAAGAAACTTCGTTTCCCATCCTAACATAGCCAAAGTCTCATTCGGTGTAGGTTGAGAAGAAATGTCTATGTGGAGTAACATGATATGATGCACCTGAATCAATTATCCAATCACCGTCTTGACTGGTACTATTGATATGACCATCGTCGTAAAATACCAACATATCATTATCGGCTGCTATTACTGGTATAGTATCTTCTTCATCTCTCACCTTGTCGTTACCATTTTTCTCAGTAAGTTCTCGTTTCAAGACTCTGCAGTGCTTCTTGTAGTGCCCTTTCTTTTTACAATGATAGCACTCAACATTTTTTAGTGACTCATGTCTGTTCTTGGATCTGTCATTCCTATTGTAAGGACCTCTACTCTTACTTCTTCCCCTTCCTTCTTTCTTTTGCATAATCAGTGCTTGCGACTCATTAAAAGCGCCTTGTTCTTTCCTCCTGATCTCCTCATCTAACACTACCTCTTTAGCCATAGCCATAGTTAAGACACCATTTGGAGCTAAATTGCACCATTGTTTCCCACTGAAAAACAGCAAAGCCTGTACCTCATCATCTAAGTTCAGTTTTAATGAAGCTACCTAGTTTATCAATCCCTGAAAGGTACTCAAATGTTCACTAATATTAGCACCATCTTTGCATCTTAACCGAGTAATATTTCTCAAACAAGAAGATTTATTCATTCCAGTTTTCCATTCAAACATTCGTTCAAGTTTTTCCCATAACACATTAGCTATAGTCTATTGAGCAAAGTGTTGAAATATACTTTGACCAATCCACTTTCTAATATTACCCACTATTTTTCTATGCATGCTGACCCATTTTTCATCACTCATATCAGATGGTTTACCTTTATCCCCTACAACAGGCTCAAACAAATCTTTACAATACAAATAGTCTTCTATTCTGGGCTTCGAATCTAAATAGTTTGATGTATTCAATTTTATCATGCACCTACTATTTGAATCATCCATTTTTAATTAGCACAATTTAGCCAACTGATCAACCAGGGCTTTGATACCACTTTGTTGGGAAATAAACTCAAAGTAAGCAACGTACCGGCTTCACCCAAGTCACAATTATATTCTAAGATCAAAACTATTTCCCAAGTGCCAATAAAAAAACAGGAATAAACTAAAGATACTAATTAAGTAACACCAGCAGATAAAAGAAAGTACCAAAGTAAAGAATACGAGACACCAAGATTTTTAACATGGAAAACCCAACAAAGGAAAAACCACAGGACCTAGTCCAGTAAAACTTCCACTATCAACAATAATGGGTAATACAGAGTCTTCTCTAGATAACACTAGAGACATACTAATAATATATCAATATCTTCTCCCAAAGCTATAACTAAACAAGAATTGAGTTTGGAAGAATGTTACCAAAATCGAAATCTAAACCGTTAGATTTGTAGATCTTGTTGAGACGATCATGTAGAACCAAATTTCATCTCAATCGAACTCCGAATGACCATTCAAATTGAGGATCAAAGCTTAAAAAAGCTCTTGCATCTTCCTTACTGTCTCTGCCACCTTCTCAACGAAATTGCACCAAAATTCCGTATGTCTCTTCTTTTGATTTTTGTTAGGTTTCTATTTAGTTTGTGGGCCTTTATTTTTGTTTTGTTCTTGTCTACCAAATGGGTTGGACTTGTTTGGCCCAACAGTAACGTCATGTGCATGATCCATTAATTATAATTTAAAAGAACATCAACCATTCTTCACAATTCTAACTTTTGAGTTCTGGATTTTCGAACGAAACAAATTCATTCAAAGGAAGAACACCGCGTTACAATCTAAATGTTATATAAATATACAAAATTATCAAATATATTTATTTTATAAGACTGTAGATATACAATTTTAACAATTTCAAATTTTGAGTGGGCTCGAGTCTGTTTATATATATTACATTGAATTACTGATGAGATAAATTAGGTTTTTGCTTTCGTTGTATTTTAGTAATGGTTATATGAACTTTAAGAATAAATTTAATTTATTCTTTATCGACAAAATGAATGATGTGTGTGTGTGTGTGTGCATTTTTTTAAAATTATATATATACAACTTTAACTGTAAAATAAAATGCACTTACAAATAGGAACGTAATCAAATCATAAATACAAGAACCTTAGTTGGATTTCATAAGAAAGTGGAGAAATTGGTTGATTGCGATGAGGCGAGAATTGTGCTCCTTAGCCCAGTTAGAGAGAGGGGTATATTTCTGATAGGGATTACGAGCACAAGGCCATAACCCTTTTTGGTACCCCCCCCTACCCCCCACCTTTTAGCATTGTTATTATAATGGTATAGAGTCAAAGTAGTTAAGAGTTAATTAAGTAAATAGATGTTATTTTTTTTAATAATGTAGTAGGTAGTACATTGGAGGTGTATTATATGTTTCTGAACCCAAAATTTGAGAAAATTTCTTCAATAGTAAACCAAATGGCAAGATAAAACAATGTAAAGAAGATAATGAGTTCGGGTAAGTCTATCCTTTCTCTGAGAGAACACTGACCACATAAATTAGCAATTCCACCACCACTAAAGATGTTGCTAGAATCATCTAGCATGCACCAAAGCCACCGCTACTAGGGAATACGCCAGCGATGCAAATTGCTGCTATAATATTGCAACACCGACTTTGCAATCATTCTTTAGCCAACCAGAAGCCAACTTGAACAAGCAAAATTGCAGCCATTTTTTTACTACAACTTGCCTAACATTGTAGAAAGCTTTGAAATTTGAGTTTCATGAAAAATCTGCTCCAACTTGCAAGCTTTACCGACTTTGCAAGTCGGTTTAGCCATCTATAAATAGGTGGCTTCTTGTGCTTTGTAACCGTGAAATAAAAATTGGTGAAGTGTGGTGTGTTTAGCCAGAGAGCTGAAGAGCTAAGTGCTCTCTTATATTAGGGGTGGTGTGAAATTTTATTTGTTTAGCAAGAAAATATTTTTGGAGTGTTTTCTTCTTACAAATTTTGTGAGTTTTCATTGTTTATAAAATTAGTTTGTCCTTTGGTCCTTATTTTCTTAACATTTTGGTATTAGAGCCAAAGAATGGTCAAGGACCATGTTCAAAAGTAGTCCGTTAGTGATCATGGTACTTTGAGACTCTGCCGGTGCGTAGTTAAGGACTGTGAAGTTGGTTAGTCAGGAAGCAGACTTACTTGGATAAGGTGTAGGGCATTAGCAAGTCACAATGACAGACTTTATCAACGTGAAAAATATTGAAAAACTCTCAGATGACAACTACAACGATTGGGGCGTGTGCCTAAAATTTTATTTTAGAAGCCAAGGATTATGGGAGCTCGTAGATGAAAGTCAAACAACACCACCACCACTGAAAATGTTCAAGAATGCAACAAATGGAACAAGAATGCTGGTAATGCACAATCCATTTTATCTTTAACAGTTAAAAAAAAATATATTTGATTAAAAAAACAAAGATTCCAAAGAAAGCTTCGGATATTCTGGTAGAAAAATTCTCCAAGATTAATGAAGCCAAGGTGCAATGGCTTGAAAATGAGCTTTTAGGAATCTCACAAGGTAATATGACAGTAAGTCAGTATTTTGCTAAAGTGAGATCCTTAAGTGAAAATTTTTCAAAATTAGATCATATTCGCCCTATTAGTGAAACAAGTATGAGAAGAATTAAAATTCGAGGATTACAACGAGAATACATCCCAATTATAACAGCAACGTAGGGATGGCCTGAGCCACTAACACTCAATGTGTTGGAAAGCATGCTGGCAAATGAAGAAACATTAATGAGACCATCTTACAGCATATCAACAAATGATGAAGAGAAGGCTTTTTATGGCAAACAAAGAGTATACAGAGGACAGAAAAAATGCCAGAATACCAATAGAACGAGTCGAAAATGAAGAGAGATGTGGCTTCTGGTAGAAAGGGCATTCGGAGAAAAATACACATCAAGGGAGAGTACCACTGCAGCAAAATAACAGCATGAGGAGTCAACGAAGAAACAATGAGTATTACAACTGCAAAAAGAAAGGTTACTTTGCTTGAGATTGATGGTATAGACAAGCCAAAAAGAACGCTGCCACATCTTCACATACTCAAGAAAATGAAGATGATTGGGATTTTCAAGCATCTTTTGCAATAGAAGAGAATGAGACACTATCGAGCCCAATTCATGAAAAGAAAGAAGATCTGGCACTAGTCGCAGTAAGGATGGATTAGTTGTAATCCTGACACAAGTAGGTGCAATACATCTAAAATTTTTGTATTTGATGAAGCGTCATCTTGGTGGTCATCTCAGGCCAAGAAGTTACCGCAATATGAAGAAATCTTAGAAGAATCAATTAAAAAGCTAGAAGAACAAGAAGAAGAACATTTGACTTCTGAAACAACTAAAGAGGGTGACAAAAAATCACCATTGAAGGAGTCACCATCAAACAAATCAAAAAGTCCATGGCAAATAGGAGTACACAAAATTACAGAAGATGAAAGGCCCAGCCAATATGAAGAAATAGACGAAGAAGAGGAAGTGCCACCACAACTTCAGAGGTCTACTCAACAATGAAGTCCCAATCCAAAATATGCAAATGCAACTTTAATCAAGGATGCTGTAAGAGAGCTAGACATGTACGAAAAGGCCTCCAAACATAAGGAATGGAAAAAGGTGATGGAAGAAGAAATACAAGCACTAAAGCAAAATGAGATGTGTAGATTAGTGCCAATGCTGAGGAATATACATCTCATCTCTTGCAAATGGGTGTACAAATTGAAAACCTAGCCAGATGGATCGATTGATAGATACAAAGCACGATTGGTGGTATGAGGTTTCTCACAAAAGTACGGGTTAGACTATGATGAGACATTCAGTCTAGTGGCAAAGATCAGCACAGTTCAAGTATTATTTGCCTTAGCTGCAAGCAAGTCATGGAAGTTATAGCAGATGGATATGAAGAATGCATTCCTCCATGGAGAACTCAATCTAGACATATACATGCAACAATCGTAAGGGTTCGAGAACAAAGTATATCCAGAGTAAGTGTGTAAACTGAATAAAGCACTTTATGGATTGAAATAAGCACCACGAGCATGGTATGAAAAAATTGTAGAATTCTTGATCTAACATTGATATTCAATGGCACCGGCTGATTCAAGTTTGTTTGCCAAAGCTCAAAAAGGGAAGGTAGCCATAATACTTGTGTACATGGACAATTTAATCATTACTGGAGATGATAAAGAAGAGATTGAAAAATTTTGGTCAAATCTCTCAATTTGCTTCTAGATGAAGGAGCTTGGAGAACTGAAACATTTTCTTGGCTTAGAGATAGAACAAGAGAAGCATGCTTCACTGCAAACCAACTACTACTCCAATTGAGGTAAATGCTCCATTATGTTCAATTGAAAGCAAGGAACTTGAAAAGGAACGATGTATCGACAGTTAGTGGGTAGTTTAATCTACCTAACACTAATGAAGCTAGATATTTCAAATGCAATTGGAGTAGTAAGCCAATTTATGCAAACACCGAAGAAGCCACATCTTGATGCAGGAAAAAAGGATACTAAGCTATGTTAAAGGTACTATAGACTATGGCTTGCTATATAAAAATATAGATACATCTCAAATGACAGGATATTGTGATGTCGACTGCTCTAGTGATTATGACACACGACGATCAATTATTAGATATGTTTTTAGTTTCGGATCAGGAGTTGTCTCATGGTGTAGTAAGAGGCAACCAATAGGGTCACTGTCTAGCACTGAGGCAGAATATTATACTGTAGCAATATGAGCTCATGAATGTTCATGGCTACTACAACTCTTGGAAGATCTTCACCAACCAGTGGATAAGGCAGTTCAATTATATTATGACAATCAATCAACAATACGCTTAGTAAAAAATCCAATATTCCATGCAAGAACAAAGCACGTGAAGGTTCATAATCGCTTTGTGTGGGAAAAAGTACTATGTGGTTAAATGAAAATGAAGCATGTGAAGATTGCAGAACAAATTGCAGATATTTTCACCAAAGGTCTCAATGGAGTAAAGTTAGAAAAATTTCGACAGCTATTGGATATGATTTCATAAGAAGTAATAAGAAAGCAGTCATTGAGAGGGAATATTGAGAGAACAATGACTGCATAAACCAGCAATTTCACCGCCATTAAAGGCATTGCTAGAATCATCTAGCATGCACTAAAGCCACCGCCACTTGGGAATATGCTAGAGATGCAAATTGCAGATAAATATTGTAGCACCGACTTTGCAGCCATTCTTGAGCCAACCAAAAGCCAACTTGAACAAGCAAATTGCGGCCATTTTTTTACTACAACCTGCCTAACATTTTACAAAGCTTAGAAATTTGAGCTTCACGAAAAATCTGTTCCAACTTGCAAGCTTCACTGACTGTGAAAGCCGGTTTAGCCATCTATAAATAGGTGGCTCCTTGTACTTTGTAAACATGAAATAAAAATAGGTGAAGCGTGGTGTGTTTAGGCAGAGAGCTGAAGAGTTAAGTGCTCGCTCATATTAGTGATGGTGTGAAATTTTGTTTGTTTAGCAAGAAAATATTATGGGAGTGTTTTCTTCTTATAAATTTTGTGTCTTCCTTACTTATAAAATTAGTTTGTCTTTTGGTCCCCCTTATTTTCTTGACATTCTCTACTGCCTTTGCTCTTCATAGCCGCCCATGATTGCCACTCTCGAAGGACAGGATCCCACGAAAGCAGTGCAAAGAAAATTTCATATACACAGCTAAAAGCAAAAGGAGAATAAGCACTAGAATAACCAAGAAAGTATCTATTTGAATAAATCTATATTCGTCACTAAAACGTGTTCGACTATCTATATTCATTAATTAGTACATGGCATGTGATCACTGTTATTACGCATAATAATGGAGGTTTCAACAATGCCAGTCAGAACTTAAGATTAAACAATTTGAACAAGACAATGAATTCTGATGTTTTTGCTGCTTCTTTCTCATGTTACGGTATGCAGGCCCAGCATGCTCTTCTGGGTTCAGTTACAGGTCCGTGTGCCCCGGCAGGGGCACGCCCTTGCTGTAGCGTTGCCAAGAAAGGTTCCGAGCTCAGTTGCACTTCAGGAAAACAAAGAAAAAGACGTTACTAAACATGATCAGGAATCGATTAGTAATACAAATTTCTCAGGCAAATAGAAACGAATAAAGTGAATATGCTGAATAAAACTCACAGGATTTCATGTTCCTTCCTGCGCTAGCCTGTTGAATGTACAGAACTGAAAACAAAAAGAGAAGAACTGCAAGAATAATAGCCTTATTCGACATGGTCGCCTGTGGAGAGATCCTGCCAAACACATGATCCAATTATATAATCATCCTTGCAATGCCAAAGTCAGATTTTTGACTGATCATATTGTTGAACTTTGACTTCGAATGGTTTGATTGCTTCCTGGGATGATAACTAACGAAGGTTTCATATAGTCTGATCGGATCTCTGGCCTCTTTGTAGGGGATTCAAGTGCAACTCTGTGTGAAGTAATTATTTTTCCATTAGTTTTGAAAAAGAAGAAGATTTTTGGGTTTGGAATCATTAAACGTATCTAGGCGGCTAAGCCAGAAATGCAAATCTTGAAACTTTGAAAATTTCGGGGTTTTCATCGGATACTATTTTGCACTATCTATTTTTCCATCTATACAGTCATCCTTGACATTTATCACATTGTTGAACTTTGGACGGCTAAAGGAAGTTTTCATATTTCTGGTCGGATCTGTTCAGTTTTGGAAAAGGAAAAAAGATTTTGAGGTTTGGAATTATTACTGGAAGCCATTGGACGTACTATATTTAACCGCTCAGTTACTAAGCCAGAAATGCGAACAAGTCCGGAAACCTTGCAATTATATTTTTGGTCAATGTTTATAAAAAATGAATAAAACCTTAATCTGATGGACAGTAAATTACTACTTTCAAAAGGTTTGATTCCGTTATTTTGGGTGGTTGAAACAAGTTCTACACTTTTCCACATTTGACCAAATCCTATAGCAGCCATGGATGCTGTTGTTGACAACACTTCCAAAAATTTGGCATTTTCCATGTGTTTCTCTATTATAATTCTACTACAGTTTAAATATAATTATTCGAAAACTGTGCTAGGTTTCGGAATCCTTGGGAAATATGTTAACTACAAAATTACAACAATTTTGGCATCTTTATATTTAAATCATGAGATTTGTAAATGGACCTTTGGCAACGGATTTTTCGATGATTTTAAAATAGTGGAAAAATTAGAAGAAAATTCAAAAAGTGAAAAAAATAAAAATAAAAATAATTTTAAACATTCGATTGGGCTGAATTGATTGGGGCATCCGAACCCAATCGAAGACTTCGTAACCATTCTTTTCGAGAAAAGTTCGTCTGACTAAAGTTTCTACGGCAGCAATCCGGAACATCAATTCTCATTAAAAGTTCAAATTCTCATCACAATAATTTAATCGCCATGGGGTTTTATAAAAGGTCCAATGTACTACTCAATCTTCCGTCTCCCCAAAGAACATAAAAAACAAGACTATCCTCGCCCTTCTATTTTACTTTTATAAACTCAGAACCTCCATCATGCCACAGAAATATAATCCTTTTTGCTCTACCGCAGATTCGGATAGTCTATTTAAATATATTACACTTTCTTTATCCTGGTAATGTTTCTGTTTTATTTTGTGCAATATTTTATTTAGGATTGCAATATTGCCCGTCATTTTCTTCGTGACAGAGCAATTTTTTTGTTAAATGTCCATTCTTTCACTCCATCGGTCTAAAGGCAATTTCAATTTGCTATGTAGATCTACCTGTGACGGTTCGCACATGTGGGCAAAACTTTGCCCATGCCCAACTCAAGCGCTAGAGGTGCAACTAGAACGTTCATGTGTCTTTGAATTTGTCCAAAAAATCAGAGAGACCGAACATTCCTAAGCGTACTTGACAACCTTCCATGGTTAAGCCGAGCATGCCTAGGAACATTCATGCTCGTGTCTCGGATGTCCTGACCATATTTGAAGACGCCTGAGTGTCCCTAACCAAAGGTAGAAGACGGAGGATTTAAGATGACATGGAATGACCTAAGACCAAGGTAGCCCGTCATGCCCAATGTCTATGCTCGACGCCCTGTCAAGATGCCCGAGACCAATCGAAGGTGTCCAAGCTATGCCTCAGCCCAACGTGCTGTGCCCCCGGAGACCCCTGCAGGGGGCACTACCCCTTGAAAACCTGACTAACTATTCATTGTGTGTTATTCGTTAGCATATTTTGATTGTAGTTGTAGATTGTTCTGAACAGTGTATAGCATGGCCTGTTTTACCCCAATATGATTGGCAAGTTTTATTCTGGTTGTTTTGAGTTGTAACTTTTTAAATACGGCCTACATGTCGTTTTTCATTGTTGTAAAATTGTAGTTGCTTTCTAGAATAGTAATTATATTATTTTACTATCCAATGTAAAAGAAGATGGAGGCCTACAATTACAAACAAGGAGGAGTATGCTCAAAGCATTAGAGAATGCTCAATGAGTTCATATACCAAGATTGACCACCTTAATCTTCACTTTGCTCATGATGATCAATATCGGTTATGGGCCATGCTATGTCACTTTTATTTATGTCTTGCATGCATATTTAATATGTTTATTTCATGCTTACTTCAATCAAATTTTTATTTTAAAAAAATAAGCTTTAAATGCCTTCCAAAATCAAACACTTGTTATTACTTGGATCATCATATAGTCATTCTTGCCAAAGTAGGATGCTTTTGATTATCTAAGTGAGACAAGATGGAAAATGGTTTTTCATATGTTTGACATGGTTTGACTTAACTGGGCTATCAAAATATTTTGGGCCTAGGGCATTATATGAGATTTTTAGCCGGAGCATTTGATATCTATCTCATTAAATTTGAGTTTTATTCAAATTATAAGATTAAAGCCAAAGCTTACTTATGATTAAAATAAAATATTTTTAAAAAAGGGGTTTTTTTTTTTTTTACCCACTAAGAAACATCAAAATGTTGAAGTTTCAAAAGTTTTTTAAATGCTTTTAGTGGGAGTTTTTTCATTAAAGCCTCAAAAATTAATTACTTTGCATATTTTGTATGTAAATAATGGCAACAAACAATTGGAATAACTCATTGCGATCTGTGCTTGAGAAAGGCAAGCTCAGTGGGACTAACTTTCTTGATTGGGCACATAACTTAAGAATCATTCTTAAGCAAAAAAAAAAAAAAAAAAAAAAAAACTATATGTTCTTGAAAATCCTATTCCCCCTACTCCAACAAATAACGCCCTAAGAGTTGAAAAAGATGCTTATAGTAAGCACAAAGATGAATTTAATGATGTTACTTGCCTTATGCTAGCAACCATAAACTTTGAACTTCAAAAACAGTACGAAGAAGCAGAAACATATGACATGATTGTGCATCTCAAGGAAATGTTCCAAGAGCAAGCACGACAAGAGAGATTTGAAACTCATAAGGTGTTAAATGCATTTAAGATGCTTTCTAGCACCTCGGTAAGTGATCATGTCCTTAAATTGAAGGGCTATCTTGATCATCTTGAAAAGTTTGGTGCTCTTGTTAATCATGACATGGTCACAGATTTGATCTTGGGCTCATTACTTCCTGAGTATGACCAGTTTGTCATGAATTTTAACATGCATAATACGGAAAACTCCATTACTGAATTGCATGAGATGCTAAAACAAGCTGAACTGAACATTAAGAAGAATACTTCTAGTGTTCTAACGGTTCAAAAAGGGAAAGAGAAAAAGAACAACCGAAAGGGCAAAGTCATGGCTAATAAGGGTAAGGGTAAGGCTAAGTCCAAGTTCAAGCCCAAACCTAAGGCCAAGACACCAAAGGATGGAGCTTGCCATCATTGTGGTGAACAAAGACATTGGTTAAGAAATTGCAAGCTCTTTTTAGACGTAAAGAAGAATTGGGACAGTGAGACTGCCGCGTCAGGTATTTATATTATAGAAATTAATTTATCTACTTCTGATTCATGGATATTGGATATTGGTTGTGTATCTCACATTTGTGTAAATGTGAAAGGTCTAAAAAGGCAAGGTGAACTTATGAGTGGCGAATGGAACAAATGTTGCTGCAGTAGCTGTATGAACTTTTGAATTAATTTTGCCTAGTGCGCTTGTTTTAGAACTGAATAATTGTTTTATGTTCTTACTATGAGAAGGAATATTATTTTAGTTTCTTGTTTAGATTTAGAAGGGTTTGAATTTGTTATTAGGAATAACATTTGCTCCATTAATAAAAATGATATTTTTTATAGAGATGCCTCATTATAAAATGGGCTCCATATTCTTAATCTTCATGGATCTTCAAACAAGTCTATCTATAACATTAATACTAAGAGATTGAAATCCAATGATTTAAATCAGACTTACTTCTGGCATTATCGTTTAGGGCATATAACTGAGAAATGCATTACAAGGCTCCATAATGATGGGCTTCTAAATTCGTTTGATTTAGAATCTTATGAAACATGTGATTCTTGTTTATTAGGCAAAAATGACTAAGGTACCTTTTAAGGGACAAAATGAAAGGGCAACTAATTTATTGGGTCTTATACATACTGATGTATGTGGACCAATGAATACACATGCTAGAGGAGGATTTTAATACTTCATTACATTTACAGATGATTTCAGCAGATATGGATACCTATATCTGATGAAACATAAATATAAATCATTCCAAATATTTAAAGAATTTCAAAATGAAGTACAAAATCAGCTTGGTAAAAGTATCAAAACATTTTGATCAGATTGAGGTGGCAAGTACTTAAGTCACAAGTTTGACAAGCACCTTAAGAATTGTGAAATTGTCTCCCAATTAATTCTACTAGGAACACCTCAATGGAATGGTGTATCTAAAAAGAGAAATCAGACTTTATTAGATATGGTTCGATCCATAATGAATCAGACAGATAATTCATTCTCCTCCTGGGGTTATACCCTAGAGACTGCTGCATTCATACTAAATCATGTTCTATCTAAATTGGTTCAAAAAACACCATATAAGATATAGACTGGGAGACGACCTAGTTTATCGTTTCTTAAGATTTGAGGTTGCAAAGTTTAGATAAATACATATTGGTGGGGTATCCTAAGAAAACTAAAGGATACCAATTTTATCTCCAAAAAGAAAATAGAGTAATTATTGCACGAAATGGATACTTTCTTGAAAAGGAATTTATTTCCAAAAGAATCAGTGGAAATAAAATACATCTTGATGAGATTTAAGAGCCACAATTAGTATCTTAACCGAATAATGAACCTCGATTAGATGGCTCACAAGTCTAAGGTGAGCCTACTTCTATAGAACAAGGACCTCGAAGATCTGATAGTGTTCCTCAACTACCTGAGAGATATGGATTCTGATCATGAATGATTACAATGTGGATCTCATGGTTAATGATGAGCCCGCTTCCTATCAAGAAGCCCTTAAGAGTTCTGACTCTAAAAAATGGCTAGAGGCCATGAAGTCTGAGATGCAATCCATGTATGATAACCAAGTCTGGACTTTGGTTAATCCAACTAAAAGTTCAAAAACTATTGGGTGTAGAAAATAGACATGGAAGGAAATGTGCATACTTACAAAGCACGACTGGTAGCAAAAGGTTATAGACAAACTTATAGTATAAACTATGATGAAACCTTTTCATCGTTTGTAATGCTTATATGTATTAGAATTCTTCTTGCCATAATAGCATATTATGATTATGAAATTTGGCAAATGGATGTCAAAACCGCGTTACTTAATGGAAAATTACTTGAGGATGTGTACATGACACAGCTTGAGAGTTTTGATGATCCTTTGAATTCTAATGAAGTGTGCAAGCTTCAAAGATCCATTTACGGATTGAAGCAAGCATCTTGAAGCTAGAATATTCATTTTGATGAAGCAATTAAAGAATTTGACTTTATCAAAAATGAGGATGAGCCTTGTGTCTATAAGAAAACCAGTGGGAATGTAATAGTCTTTTTAGTACCTTATGTTCATGACATCTTACTCATTGGAAATGATATCCCAACTCTCCAAAGTGTAAAGACATGGTTGAGAAATTGTTTCTTAATGAAAGACTTAGATGAAGCTACCTATATTTTAGGTGTAAGGATCTATAAAGATAGATCTAGGTAGCTAATTAGCCTAAGTTAAAGTGTATACATTGACAAAGTACTAAAAATGTTTAGTATGCAAGACTCTAAGAGAGGATTCTTGCAAATGTCACACGACATTAAGCTCACAAAACTCAAACCCCTTTCACGAAGGATGAAGAAAAGCGCATGAACAAGATACCACATGCTTCCATTATAGGATCTGTAATGTATGCTATGTTATATACTCGACCTGATGTCTCATATGCATTGAGCATAACGAGCAGGTTCCAGTCAAATCCTGGAGAGCCACACTAGACTACTGTCAAGAATATATTGAAGTACTTAAGAAGAACTAAAGAAATGTTCTTAGTTTATGGAGGACAAGGAGGTGAGCTAGTTGTAAATGGTTACAATAATGCTAGTTTTCAATCTGACATAGATGATTACAGATTGCAGTAAGGTTTTCTATTTTGTTTAAATAGAGGTGCTGTAAGTTGAAAAAGTTCAAAGTAAGACACCATAACTGATTCTACTACAGAAGCTGAGTACATAGCTATCTCAGCTACAGCTAAAAAAGCAATTCGGATCAAAAGTTCATTATAGAACTAGATGTAGTTTCTAGTATTTTGAACCCAATGAATCTTTGTTGTGACAACAATGAAGCCATTGCACAAGCTAAGGAACCAAGACCACATCAGCGATCCAAACACATACTTAGATATTTTCATCTCAATCAAGAAATTGTTAATAGGGGAGATGTAAAAGTATGCAAGGTATCACCTAATGACAATGTTGCGGATCCACTGACAAAGCCCCTCCCATCGTTTAAACATAATAGTCATAATAGATCAATGGGATTAAGGTTTATGTCAAATTGGTCTTAGTGCAAGTGGAAGATTGTTAGGGATATGCCCTAAACAATTTATAATTATACTAATGTCGTTATGTATTTTGTAATAATATGAGGCATTTCTTTCTATGAATAGTGTATTTAGTTTTATGGTCATCAAGTACGTGACTTGATAGTAAAACTCTATAACAAATAGAATAAGTATTCTTAAATTGTCCCTAATTGATTATTATTAGTAGAACAATAATAAATTAAGATTAGAAAGTTTGTGATTTAATGCCTATGTTTTACTTGTCTTAGATATATGTGATATCAAGTTAAAACATAAATAAATGTTAGAGAATATTATATTAGTCATAACCCACTGTGAGAGTACTTCATGGGACATGTCATAAGTGCTTTCTAGCAATAATCATATTAGAAGTCATTCGACCTGAATTTATTATAGTTTCCTACTTGATAAATTCTTTATCTTGACGTTGTCTAAAATTATCTTTAACCAGATAATAAAATTAGATCTCTGTTGGATATAGAATAAACTAGGGAGGGGAATATGATTGATAGTGAAGGAAATTGTCCCTCTTATTCTTGGGAGAGATATCCACGGGTACCTTGATAAGTTAGACTATTAAAATGCATGGCCATGCTCAAATATATCAATTTGAGATGTTGATATTATTTGTTTGAACAATCTACTATGAGATCAAGAAATAGTTGATTAAGCTTAATAAGGATAACATGCTCCGTGCCTTATGCTTGATCTGGACATCGTGTGATAAAAGGACCAAATATGAAGTTATAGTTTAGTTCAAAGAGATCACTGATTTTCATTTAACCTGGATAGTTGTAATGTTTTGCTAGAAACCGCTTATAACTTGTGGGCCATTTTAAATGTGATTTTGGCATACTATCAGTGTTAAATGAACCTATGAAGTCACAAATTAAGCAAATACCTTAGGTTATTTTTCTGGTGACCAAGTTCAATGTATCTGAAAATGTGTCTAGGTTCATTGAACCTAGAAAATTGACCGGATACAATGAATCGAGAAATATGCCCATATTCGATATATCTGAAGGATGTCTAGATTATAACAATCTAACTCAGTAAATTAATAAGTTAAATTATCGAGATAATGGCAAAATCTTATCATAGCCTTTTTAATTTAATTTGAACTTAAAATAAGATATGATAAACTATTATGAGAGTGGGACTCCAAGATGTTTCTGTGGTTTTAAAAGAAAAACCTAGCTGTCTTCTTGTGGCGATCTGATAAAAAAAATTTCATGCCTCTAGAACTAGAAATTTAGCCTCTCAAAACCTTAGGTGCTAGCATTCCCGGGTAAGGAATTGAGTTCGCCGAGTGTATCCGATAGAGGACATTCATGCATTGTAGCGTCTGGTGATCGTCTAAAGTGGACATATGCCTGAAAGCCTAAAGACATAAGTCTTGCTCCTGGCAATACAGAGGTAATTTTGTAAACTCTTAGTCAACCTAATTGTTTGGCCTGGGTCCTCGGAAGGGATTCGTGGGTATTTTTTGCATTTAGGAGTCCATGAATCCTAACAGAAACCACTCAAGCTAACTTTCAAGTGTTTAAATGAGTTCAGAATAGGCCAGTATGACATTGTCATAGGAATCTATCCAAGCAATATGCCAAAGCTAAAGAAGGAGGATGGAATTACAAGTCACACTTCATGGCACCTTGGAAAAATCTAAGACATTAAGGCTTACAAGGGAGAATTCAAACAAAATCAACCAACAAGCCAAGGAATATGAAGAGTGTGAAGAGATGGGTGCCAAAGAGAAGGCCAAAGAAAGCTACATTTGCCCAACAATTTGTATGGAAGGCTAAAGGAGCACAAGAGAAAGGTTGAGGACAAGAAAAATGAACTGGTTCTGAAGAACAATGCGTACTCGGCACCAGGCCCAACAAGGCTACACCGTGATGGGTCTTCTCGGCCTATTGGCAAAATTTTTTAGTGCTTACCCAATGCCAGGCCTAACAAGGCTACCTGGCGCCGAGTCACTTTGGGCCATGCCTGTTTTGCTTAATTTTTCTACTTTTGTTATGTTTTTTTCCCAATTGAATTTCCATGACATTTATTATATAATTGGAATATTTTAGACTTTAAAAGGTTTGAATTGCTGAGATTTGATCTCACCTTAGTTAGGTTTAAATGCATATATATATGACATTATAAGATTTCAAATGTAAGTTGGATATTATTATTTAGATGAAAAGACACTCTTGAGAGAGTTCTTTAACGGTTCTTCCATGAAGGCCAAGACCAATCTTAGGATTCCACTAAAAGGTTTGAATGGCTAAGATTTCATCTCACCGTAATTCTTTAAGGGTTCTTCCATGATTTGTGTCTATAAACTCGAAAGGATATATCAAACTAACCTATCAAAATATAATTTTAGTTTCTTGCTAATCTAAGAGTCTAGAATAGAGGTTAACTTTGGTTGCCTAGTTCATCTTGTTCTAATGTTCTTGGCTCCTTAGTTGGGTTGAGGGTTCTGGGGTATGAATTAGTAGACCTGATTCTCATTTCTAGAGTTCTAAGTTCTTTACTTTGTTTTAAGGTCCTAGTATTTGAATTGGGTATCTTATTTCTTCACAAAATTCATTGTTTTGAGCTTTTAATTGGGTCTTGAATTTTACCCCAAAATTTAGCAACGAAATTCATTAAGAAATCAGCCCCAAGATCATATCACATTGGCTCGGGCCTAGCTAAGTCATAAGCATCATGGTTTGTCAGTTTGTAGGAAAACGAACCGTAACAGTTGATATCAGAGCTTGTAGCCGTGCTACCACCACCATCAGAAGTTGGCGATAGTGTATTGTAAATATTTCACTAGAAATTGTCTTTGGAAGACCGGTTGTTGCTTTTAGAGACTTGATAAGTCGATTTTTTTAGCAAATGGTGAACGGTTTCAGAGTACGAGCCAAAAATGTAACACCCCTACCATAAATAGCAATGGAAGTATACCATAAATCGGGTGTCACCCATCCAGTACTCGGACAAGGGGTCTTTATAACATTGACAACTAATAAATAAATAAAGCCCAGACTGCTATAATATAACTATACTGGTATGACGTAATATATTAGTAGTGAGGTCCCATACGTTCTGTAATCAGTACTACATCAGTAATATAAAATACATAAGCAAAAGAGGAAGTAACTAGTCTTATACTCTAGTATCACTTCTATTCGTCCAACTACTCAGTCCGGGTCCTAAAATAAGATAAAAGACACGCGTGAGTGAAAATCACCTAGTAAGTTCCAAGTGTGTGCTAGTGCTTTATAAATCAAGTTGACACAAGTATTTTCAAATTTTATTCAAAAATTCATCACAGGAATAATATTTTAATTTTCCACTGAAATCAACTTTACCACTCACTAGGAGGGAGTTTGTTTCAATTTCAACCATATTTGGAATAATCGTATTTGATTACGCAGTCATTACCCCAATTTCCAAAATGTAGACACTTCTCTCAACAGAAGGTCAGCCTACATGCAAAGCTCACAAAGCTTTGCCTTCGACATCATAGTCTTAATGTACTAAGGACACATGCCTATAGTACTCAACTGTACATTGTCGGAAGGGTAAGTGCAAACAAGTACAATACTGGGTAATTCAAAATGTTTTACTTGCTACTTTAAGCCCAGGGGTCCCAATTCTGACGTCAATCACTATCGAGATAGCAAGGGGTTGAACAATGCCAGATGTCTGGCCCAGCCCATGAACAACCCAAATCAAAGTGCACAAAAGGCACAACAATTGCCAGACACTAAATGGGTAGTCAGGATGACTCATCTCAATGCCTTTCACCCTGTTTGGAGTGAGCCAATCCCCAGAACTAGCCAGGTTACTTGGGGTTGTCTATTTCTAATATGAGCTAGTACAAAGACCAAAGTCCTTACTGAGTACTCAAAGTTTCCACTAGTTCACAAGACCAGTACCAATTCTACTAGCTCACAAGGCTAGATAAATATCCATTCCCGAAGAAGTACCAATATTTTTTGGGGCCAAAATATCATTTTTCAAAGATTGAAGAGACCGTTTCCAAAATCTGTAGCGAAAAAGGATAAAAAATCCTTTTCGCATCATAAAATGTTCCAATAAGGGTATCCAGGTCATTTTATTCATACCCGATTCCAAAAGAATTTTGATCAAGAATTTTAGAATTCTAACCCTGAAAGAGGATTAGGTTCAAAGTTTCCAATTATGCTTCCATAAAATATTCCAATAAGGGCATTCCAATCATTTTTTGAATACCCGATTCCAAAAATTATGATATTTCAAAATTCCCAATTATTTAATCCCAAAAGGATTAAATTAACAAAATGCAGGTTTTCGTCATCCTTTAAGGTTTCTAAGCCAATTATGATATTCATGCCACCTCAACATGGCAAAACACTATTTTCTTGCTCAGAAAAACCTTAAATCAAACCAGTGATTTCGAAATGGTACATAATGTGTCATTTAACAAAAGGAAAGCATACTATCATTTAAAAAGTTTAGTAATCCAGTGGGACTCGCCTCATGTCCTAAATAGCTAATATCATTTGAATATTGTACCTAACCCGTTGCTGACAGTTTAATGCGAATAAGCTACATTAAACATCATTTTATACTTAGTTTGGTTTGCTAAGGTTCAAATCAATACTTGGTCAATACAAACATAAGGAAATCCTTTATTTCCTTATTTCTTCATTTTTTCTTCTTTGAGTATAACATGTACGCATACATATATTACACACTCAATTCTTCCATTTCTATATTTTCTTTTCTTCATGGACATGAAATCTTCTTTATGTTCCCCACCATTTTCATTCCTAAATCCATGCAAACAATTCCTTAAAGTTCACTTACATCAAAACTAAAATTCTGCATTCTTCCTGTTAAACATGCCATTTTGTTTTGTGCACAACTTTTGATCTACAACTCTAATCGAGCTCCATCTTATATCAAAACGCTCATTAGACCTTGAACTAAGCTTCTATGATTCCTTTTCCACTTCCTCCAAACTGTCCAGAAACTATTGGGCCAAAAGATCCCAGCATTTTCATTTCTCTAATTCATTTTCACAAAATAACATTACTATCTCATTCTCCTTCATTTATAACATCCATACAACCCTTAATCCACTTTATTCCTCATCAAAACATCTTTAATTCTTCATGTTTTCTGACCCAAAAAGTCACCAAATTCATGCTTTGAACAATATGTAATCACCAACATGAATTAAAAATAGCTATAGTTTTATTTCCATTAAAGCATTCTTTTTTTTTTTTTAATTTTCACCATTTTCATCAACCACGAATAATCTCTTAAATCACCAATCAAATACCTTTATCCACCACATAAAACATAGCATACAAAACCTCTTTCCAACTGGCACACACACTTGCACACACAAAAGTTCACATAGTTTACATTTGACCCAAATCTCAACTATAAATATCATGTTTTTATGTTAAAATCCATACCAAAAAGATTGCCGTAATGAAATCTATAACTTTAATTCTTGAAGAATAAGCTTTTACCTTTTATGTAGGATGTTTTGGCTTGATCTTGCTCCAAGAACACACCAAGAAACACACACTTTTCTCTCTCTCTCTCTCTCTCTCTCTCTCTCTCTCTCTCTCTCTCTCTCTCTTTTCTATTTTCCATGATTTTTCCTTTCTTTTCTCTCCTATTTCTTCCTTCCTTCTTCTTTTATGCTCTTGGCGGGTTTTCAGCCTCAATCCACCATCCTATGTCTTCAAAATAATGACCAATAAGAGTTTGTTCAATTAAATGCATGGTGGATACTTTACACATGTCGCAATCTCATTTTTCTATATTTTTCTTAATTATTTTGCAAAACTTATTTAAGAAGCTTTTCATACATGAATATTTCATGCATCCTCTCATATTTTGAAACATGTTCTTGGCCACCAATAACAAGAAGCCACTCATCCAAATTTTCGACTGCATTTTTAATTTTTCTAAAAAATAACCAAATTCGAGTCCGTAACGGAAAAATATTTTATTTCACCTATAAATTCTATAAATTCTATTGAATTCAATGGTTACATTCAAATTCTTCAATTCTTTCCCAATTCTGTAAAATTCACTGTCAAAATCCCATTTACGATCAAAATTACCAAAATGCCCCTGGAACACAGTAATAGCCGCTTGTCTCATTGCTCTGATCAATTTTTGTTCTAAATGTACCCTCAATCTCTTAATTTATTAAAATTAATAGCCTTCGAAAAATTTAGGATACGGGTAGAACAAACTCAAAATTACATCCACATCCCCGTATATTTTTATTACACTAAAATATTTTTCTCATTACAATGATCATCTTTTATTCTTGCCACTAATACAAATGATCATTCTATCAAAAGTAGTAGCCAGTCACAAAGTTAAAAATTAAAATACGGGATATCACAAGAAGCGTGCATAGTGGGCAATCAAATCACCACGAATCTACCAGCTAGAGACTAGCATCGAAAGAGGATATTGGAGGCCTAGACCATAGCTATCTGGACCAGTCACTATAGGAAAGGAGCATTTTAGTGATGAGTTTTACCATTGCCATGCCGTCGCTAATATAAATAGCAACGAAATTGCAACGACAGGAAACCGTTGCTAAATATTTGGTCGCTGTGGAAAAATTGTGAGAGCACTCAATAGCCGTCACTAATTTCTATGCTTAGCTATGACTAAACAATCAAAGTTAAACATGTTGGGATGTATACCCTTTTAGACTAGGTTTCTGATGTAATTTTGACTTGTATTAATAAAAGTATTTTTTTCAAAAATTGTTTGTGAAATCTTCTTTATATTTGTGCATAATTTTTATTGGAAAAGACTCATTATGTTTAAGTAAAAGGTTCATATGAATGGAGGCCTTTCACAGTAAGGTATGAACCATGGGATACTTAGCACATAAACTACTGTTCTTAACTGAATCATGAGAATTAGAATCTCATCATGGTAAGGTTATTATGTTATGAATTCTAAGTAGGGAGTAGCTTACCTTTAGCTAATGTGTAGTCTACTCATTTCATAACACAAGCGTATTTCTAATATGTAGAACATGACTCGTAGTAGTGGTTTCTAAAAGTCCTATGTGATAGAAACCTAGACTACTACTGCTACAGTGTGGACTTGTACTCTACAGCTTGAGTATGAGTTGGTGGTCTGACAAAGTTGGAAGCATATGCTTTGATATACTATAGTTGAGGTTCTCTAGAAGGACTAATATACTTGTATGTTGGGTATATGTAAGTAGTTAGTCAAGATAGACTTGTACAAGATAGTGTCTACACTATATCTCCCATTGTGGTTGTTCGAATGATCTAATTATTCAAGGCCCTGGAGAACATGACTTGGATATTGACTTTAGGGTAACTCCCTTAGAAAGCGAAAATACTCCAAGAAGTCGTGGATCATTGGACAAGAAGCCTAAGGATGGTAGATGTCTTTTAGAGAGGTGTTAGTACACTTTTTCTCTCTAAATGCATGACAGTGTGTAGATAGGTATTTTAGTCATTTCACATGTAGGTTGAAGAAATAGCTAATGCAGCATTGTCCTTGGGGTCAATATTTCCTTATGATAATATTATAAAATATTTAAAATGCAAAATATAACTATTTATATAGTAAGGGTATTTTGGTCATTTTAGTAACCAAGGAGATATGTCTTTTTGGTCCTCGCAATAACTTGTAAGTCCTAATTATTTTAGGTCGAGGAAATGGTCACAATAAAAAAAAGATTTTATTTTATTTAGGAAGTCTAATTTATTTTTAGACTAGAATAAATAAAAGAACAAGAGAAATTAATTTATTATTTAGTTTAATTGAATTAATTATTCAGGGCCTAAGCCCAGATTGAATAATTAGAAAATTAACCTGAGCTTGAACTAGTTAATAAAAGGCTTAAATAATTATTTTAGTTCATTTAGACTCATTAATTATTTATTGGGTTATTTTAATAGACTCAAGAAATAAATAATTAATGGTTATTATTTTGGGCTCATTGGGTCCAAGGAAAGTAATAGATTATCTTTTGGCCCAATAGCCTGGATAAAAATATTTTTTATTCACAGAACAGAAGAGTTAAGGCTTAGCCAAGCCTCTTCTATTGATAGCCTTCGGATGTTTTGAAATATTAAAAACACCCGGGTTTGGTTATCAGGATAGGTGAATAGTCGTGTGGTTTTTTTTGGGAACACACAAAAGACACACGAGTGAAAAAAAAAACAGAGCTTTTCATTGGCTATCTTCTCTCTCATTTCTATTCTTTTTTTTCTTTTGAGTGACTTCTTGATTTTGCTAATCAATAGCAAAAGATCAAGAAGAGTTTTTTTTCCTCGCCTAAGTTGTTTCACCAGCATAGATTGGGCAGTTGAATATTCTGAGAAGCAAAGGCTTTGTGTTCATGCCCCGGAGGAGTAGGCGGAATATTAGTTTTCAATCGAAATTGTCAAAAAGACAAGAAACCACTCTGGTGGTTTGCTCTTCTTCACAGCCAAACAAAACAAATACACGCAAAGGTATTATTTTTTTTGCCTCCATTGTGTCGTGTCTAGTGTTTTTCTAGTTTTCAATATTGCACGCATAGCTTCCGTTGATTTTCGGAGCATCAAGTGGTATAATAGCATAATGCTTTGAAAGACTTAGGATTGATGCATACTAGTTAATAAAATTGGCTAGACTAATTTTGATTAATTCTATGAGATCCTTTGCTATTTTTGGTATGGGTAGTTTCGTTTGTAAACCTCATAGTTGAGGCATAGGAACGCTGTAAAAAAAATTTAATTCTTTGTTTAGTTTTCGTGTAAACCAGATTTGAAAAAGTATAGGCGGATGTGATGTTTTTTGTTGAAAAAATGTAACAAGAACTGCCTTAGATCAATTGCATAAAGAGTTGCTGAGTTCTAAAAAAATGGCAGAAGAAATAGTTAAAAAGAAACGATCGTGGAAGAAGCCAAGCAATGGCTTAATCATGCCTGGAGTTGAGGCAGCGCCCAGGCCAACCGCGGCTTGCAACCGTAGCTGGGCCCAACACGCCTCGCCTCGACTGCTGTTTGCCAAGGATGCCGAGAGCATCTTGGGCATGATCAATTCCATCATGCCCAGGATGCTTCTCGAGTCATGATGCGGGCATGGGTCACGGACACCCCCATGCGGACCATAGCCCATGGGTCTTCCCATGGCCATGATCCTGTGCGGCGAGTGCACAAGACCAGAGAAAAAATTAAAAAAAAAAAAATTCCTTTGTAATTTTTGGGGTTTTTCTTTTTTAGTTTTTGGTCCCATACCAAGCGAAGTTAGTATTTTTGCAATAGTTAATATTCATTGAATATTTTGCATGAAAAATAATATTAAAGGATTTTAGAATTAAATAAGATTATTAATTAATTTAATTAATGTCTTTAATTCTATTATTTGAGCACTTATGATTAAAAATAGAAAAGCAAGAAAATATTTACAGTTTTCTAGCATGATATTTATTTTAAGTCCTATGTGCACGTTTTTCAAAGACCAAAGTCTTTGGAAAATTTTATTTGACAAGGAAAAATATTTTTCTTTAATTAAATGGTTATTTTAATTTAAACAAAAATTAATCCATGGTTATTTTCTTAAAGATTTTTTATCCTTGACATAGAAAATATTTTGGATTTAGAAATTTTTGTTAAGTTAGAATGGAAAGCCATTTTAATTCATTTAAGCAAAGGAAAAAATTATTTTTGTCAAATAAAACCTTGAGATCAAAATCTCTATGAATTTTAAATGGAAAAAATTTGAAATTATTAAGTTTTTAACTTAAACAAAATTAATCCATAAGAAATTTTTTTTCAAAGTGTATAAACTTTGACATGGAAATTTTTATGGATTTAGATATTTTATTTTAAGTTAAAAGAGAACTTAATTGAAAATTTTCAAATGATATTTTTTGAAGAAAACCCTTATTTAAAAAGCTATGTGGGAGAGGGGTTCTAATAGCCCCACGGCTTCTATTACGATCTTTATTAGAAATCGTAAGTCTCCTCGTGTCACCTTGGGAGTGAACCCATATAGGATGGAAATACTACAAGGATCTAGAACTAATAGATGCAATTAAAAACTTGGGACACGTACGAAATATCCTACAAACGTGATTTTTCTTATTGCATTGATTATATTTCTCCTACTATTCAAGAAAGTGTAAAGGAAAACACCTCTAATGAGCTTTTGGAGTTTTGTTTGTAGGAAAATAGTGAAGAAGTAGAGGCGAATAAAACTACGAAAAAATATGTCATGTACCTGGAGGCAAGACCTCCTAATCCTTCTTACAAAGGTGGTAAATATAATGAGCTAGGGAAACTTCACAAGACCTCTGGATCACTGGGTTTTTGCCAGAATCAGAGCTGAGATAAGTAGCCACTCCAGTGATTAGTACCTTTTCTTCTCAGCCAAACATACCAAGGACATGCAAAGGTTTTATTTTTTTGCCTTCCACTACGCCGTGTCTTTATGTTTTCTGGTTTTACAGTGTTGCATGCATGGCTTCCTCTGTTTCATTGGCATCAAAATGAACTAATTAAAATCACAAGCAAGCAGGCTCTGATACCACTAAAGGGATTTCAGAAATTCTATAACACTTATAGCAGTGGAAAAACTGAAATCCCAGCCCAAGATCATTGGTATATGATTTAAATAGGCAAAAGAAATAAGCAAGAATTTTACCTCTGTCATTCAAAATTTTCTTTCACATTGAATGACTAAAGCAAGATCCTGATACACTTGTTCAAAAATCAGTCTACACCGGCGTCCAAGATGAGCCAGTCCAATCTCAATGTGAGGTTGGCTCTAATAGTATCCGCACGAGGGACTAAAAAAAATCAGAACAAGTCTCTATTAGAAGACTTTCTTGACGGCTTGGGTTTGTTTCTATGTGCCGGAGAGAAATGAGAGAGAGAGCCGAAAAACATGTGTCTAAAAAAAAAGAAAAATAATTTTTCTCCATGTATATCTGTGATAAACAACCACGACATATTCTAAAGGAAAAATCCGAGAAAAATAGCCACTGATCACATGTCTTTTTGAATTCTTAAATAATTAGAATTCTTTAATTGTAATTGGCACATACATATTCTCACAATTATAATTTGGTCCCAAAATTATAACTAATTATAAATCAGCCCAAAAACTTCTATTTCTCACAATTAACCCCACAATGTTATCAAATAACACCTCGAGTACATGATCCTCCATTGTGTGTGACCTATTAGGTTTCCTAGTTTATTGGTAGAAAAATATGAATTAATCCAAACATGTTTGAGATTAATAATCCTTAATAATTTATAATTAATCCATTAATTCTAATAAGAATTTATTTATTAATTCATTAATTAATAAACCCATACTCAGCAGATCATGATCGGTATCTAACAGCATATCATGACAACCCAAGAGTCCAGGAAGTCAAGTAACTTGACATGAACCCTTCAATAACAAACTACAGTACAATAAACTCTTTTCACCATACAATATCTTATTCGGTTTGGAGTACATAATTAGTGCCAACTCCTAGAATAAATATTAATTCTGGCCCAAATATATTAGTACTTGTACCAAGAATCCACTACTATACATGTGTATCAATTGGAACTATTTCCGATACACATTCACATTAGCCAAGGATTTCGAGTAGTAATTCCATCAAGTGGCCGTGAGATATTCGCCCCTACTATTAAGAGTGGTGAATCCTTTATTGACCCTCTCAACTACTTTTGTTTATCGCACATTGAACCCAATATCCATCTTATAGGGGGTACTCGATCTGGCTCTAGAGATTGGAATCAAAGTACAATGCTCATCAAATAAAGTACCTTAAAGATCTCATGTCTAGGGATACTTGTACGTTTGCTATAGCGAGATTTTATCACTGACACTAAATAGTTATCCATGTGATTATCTTATAGTTAGGTCATCCAATGTACTTGTTCTATTAAAAAGCATCCATGTGTTAACTTTGACTATCACAATACTCATGGATGTGAGAACCATTGTCTGATTAGATCAAGAAGTCTAACACGTGCTAATCTTAATACATTAATGATATCCTATCTCATTAATAATACGACTAGGGATTGTTTAAGCACAAATACAATACAGTGTAGTAGGAATCTCACATCATGATCTCTATCATAATTTTCTTAACACAGTGTTGTACTAGGGACTTTATCTAACTGTTATTTTACAAGTAAGTAAAGAAGAAAACTGAAAGATAATTGATACCTTATATTATAAAACAAATGTGTCATATACAAAGTACAAATGATTGCCTCTAGGGCACAACACCAACAGTTCAGTTTCTCTACTTCCCATGCCCAATACAATGGAGTTTGACACATCCGACCATACAACGCTTCAAAAGGTATAATTCCTATCGAAGCTTGACAATTATTGTTATATGTCAATTTTGAAAATAGAATACTTTCTATCCATTGATTTCCAAATTCAAGCACATAAGCTCTCAACATATCTTCCCACATTTTAATTATATTTTTTGACTATCCATCTAACTGTAGTTGATCAAATGTACTAAATTTACGAGTCATTCTCAATAATTCTTGAAATTTCTACAAATCTAGGATTAAATCTAAGATCTCAATCAGTCACAATACTTGTATGTAACCTCATAATCTATTGAATATAAACTTAAGGCAACTCTTTCATAGAATATGTAACACCTTATATTTTCCAATCGTAATGGGCTTTATAAAGTAGGATGTTGCACCATCTAATATCCCATAAATAGGGTCTTTATAATGATTATAGCTAAAAATAAAACTATGCATTCTTATATTGAACATAAAAGATGCATAGTATCCAACTTGTTACAGATATCCAAAAGAGAACAGGTCCACTACATATACATAATCTCTGACCAAGCCTTTACATAAACCCAAAAGAGTCGCATGAGTCTCCGAGAGTCCAACGATGTGATTCGGTCTCTAAAATTTCCAAAAAGGAAATAACACACGTGTGATCATATAGCTTAATGAGTCCTATGAACTAGTGTTTTTCTTTAAAAACAACATAGAAATTAAGTAGTGTTAGAGGCAAGATAATATATTTGAGTCCATTGAAAAAAGGCATAATCAAGTAATAAGGATTTGTGTTTATAAAGAAATACAAGAAGAAAAATCCCTATGCTTTTTTATGAGAAAATGATATTCAAGATCTTATGAAACAAGATATTCTAGTTTCAAAGTCATTCAAAATCTTATGAGGCAAGACATGCTAGTTCCTGATCTATGTATGAAAAATAATATTCAAGATCTCACGAGGCAAGACATGCCAATTCATAGTTTGTTGTAAGAGGAATTCATTAATTCCTACTCATCCACATGTATGTAAAATAATCACGATTAATGTCGGGGTTAATGCATAAGCCAAGATATTACTTATGCAAAGATAATGCTTATACCACGAATTAGCTAATCCCTGCATCTTGTTGCCCCATTTGGAAAAAATAAATCTCAAAAGTGATCAAGTTACTTGGGATCATCTATCTTTAATGTAGGCTAGTACATGGAGAAGAGCTTTCGTTGAGTACTCAATGTTTCCATGATACATATGTTCTTGTTCAAGTATTAGAAAAGGTTTAATATCCTTTTTCTATAGCTTGTCTTGTAATGCAAGATATGCAGAAAGTATCATGAAACATGGCTTCAACAAGTAGTGAAACACATGCCCAAGCTTTTAACAAGATAAGAATTCAAGATACATAATGTTCATGCTTCTTAAAACCATTGATTAACATGGTTGTACTTAAGTGGTTTAGAAATCCATTAGTTGAAAAGGAGTTTGAAAACCGAAGGGCTCGTTAATCTATGATTCATAAAATGTTTGCATATAAATAGTTTAGGTAACCACAAGTCCAGAATAAAGTTTTATAAATAAACGGACTTATTTTGCACAAAATACTTACGTGCAAGTTCAACAGAAAACATCTAGCTAAAAAGGGTTTGAAAATTAAGGAATTGATGTGAAGCACAAAACATAAGGTTTAATGTATAAAAAGTTTCATTATACAAAAATTTCAAGAGAAGAATACATATTAGAATTTAGCAATCAATACTTGCAAGTTCAAGTGAAAAGCATATACATGAATATATTAGAAAAACACTTAACCATATCAAGAAAACATGAAATTTTATCAGAAAAACACTTAGCTAAATAGGAGTCGTAAAATCCAACGGATTCACATAAAGTGTAAAAGTTCTCAAGTCACGTAGACAAAATATTCATGTCCAAATATAGTGATTCAAGTCACATAGATATAATATTCATATCCCAATATAACAAGAAATATTTAGCTTTGTCAAAAAAAAAAAAAAAAAACACTTAGCTACAAAAGGACTCACTTGGTGTAATACTATAGCGTAGCAATGTATATTGTCCTTAAATCTGCCCAAAATCATTAGAGTGGACACACCTATATCAAAGATCATTCCTTTCCTTTCTTAGGATATAAGGTTCACAACTAATACATTACGAAAAAAGTATATTAACAAGGAAGTTCTCAAGTTCCTAACTTCTCATTTTCCATTAGAAATGGAAATGCGTTACTTGAAATAATCAAAGATCTATTTGTTCATCTCATTATCCCTTTCTCAAACATGTATACCAGGCCCTCCTACATCCTTTCAACCTTTCATTCATCAATTAATACTAATGGAAACAACACATGAATTCATTTTTCTTAAGAAAATTCCAGCAATCCTTTCATCATGGCATATTTTCTTATTTTCATCATGACTTTTGATTCACAAGTTAAATGACCTCAAATTTGTGCCAAAATACTCCTAAGATCTTTAGTTACAAACTCATGAATTCCCTATAATCAAATCTGGAGCAGACTTCAAATTGTAGTAGGCAAAATCTTGCTGTTTTTCCAGAATTTTATCACTTTCTTGCAAAAATGCATTCTCCATATATTCCATTCTTATTTTATTACTTAACCATCACTTAATTCATTTCATTCCTCATCTGATCATCACAAAACTCCCTAGTTTCAGTCATGAAGAAAGCAGCACCATCACATATATGAAGCAATAAAAATAACAGCCATGAATCGATATGCTAATCTTTCATTTTTCTCAACAATCACAACATCTTTACTTCATTTCTTTCTTTTATTAATTTCTTCCATAAGTACAGCCATAATCAACATTTAATAACTCCTCCAAAACACATTTAGACATCATAAAAATCACAACAACCAATTCCTCAAATGCACCGCCACATATCTCCCACAAATCATCATCACAACAATAATTCTTTACGGAGCATATACTATAATGTATCCTAGGTTTCCATGAAAAAACACATCAAAACACTCCTCACAAGACAAGGAATACTTTTAATTCATGAAGGAGAAGCTTTTACTTCACGTTTGAAGATTTCTTGGCTTGAAATTGCCCAAGCTTTCATTCCTTCTTCCTTTCTCTCTCTTCCTCACTATTTTCTCTCTCTTTATCATCCTTTTTCTTTTCTTTTCCATTCACTCACTTTTCTTGCTAATTTTTGGCAGATAAAAAATGGCCTTCACCACCATTTCTATTCTATTTATAGAGAAATTCTACCATGTGGTCAAATGATAGTCAATGAACACTTGTTAAGCTTGTCAAACTCTTTGGAAATTTATGGAAGTTTTTAAAAACTTATAGAATACTTTGGAAACTTGCAGCACTTGGTCGAATGTCCTAGAAAACCTTAGAATCCCTTAGCTTTCTACCTAATCTTGCATGAATTCTCATGCAACCATCCATGTAAGGACACATTCCAATAACCACAAAAAGCCACTTGCTTTTTCTTGACCATAGTTAACTATATTTTCCAAAAGTTACCATATTAATGTCACTATTCATTACATTCGCAAAAACTTTTTATTTTACCAATGCGATTTATGCATTAAACTAAACATTATGGCGTCTCTCGAATTTCCCAAAATTTTTCTCAATTTTTCTCAATTCAAAATCAAGAATTATGACAATACCCCTTAAAATTGTATTGCACCAAAATGTTTATCTTATTATACTAATCATTTCTTATTTTGGTCCTTCATAAAATACTTACTCAATACAAAGTACTTATCTATTAAAGTACAGAAGATAGGGATGTTACAAAATATTTCACATTCATAGGGATAAAATGAGCAGTCTTGATCAAATGGTCCACAATCACCCAATCTGCATCTTTCTAATTCTTACTTTTGGTAAACCAGTGATGAAGTTCATAGTAATACACTCCCAGTTCCAGTGTGGGATGGATAATAGTTGTAGCAAACCCGTCGACTTCTTGTATTCTGCTTTCACTTTTTGATAAGTTAAACAGACGGATACAAATTAAACAATATCCTTCTTCATTCTAGGCAACTGAAATAGTTTCTTCAAATGCTGATTCATCTTCAATTCTCTAGGATGAGTGCTATATCGACTCTTATTAGCTTCTCCCAAGCTTTTCTTCTTCAACTATTTATCTTTAGGCACCCAACCTTTTGTGAAAGAACAACACTCTGCGGTCATCTACTCGAAAATATGGGCTTCCTCTTTTCATCTCTTTATCTTTGAAATTGCAGAAATCTGGATTACTCATTAGGTGTCAACAATCTCCTCCTTCAAATAAAAAGTAACTGTTAAATTTCTCAACCAAATCTTCTCTTCTCCCACTTTAGCTTCCAAAAATAACACTTCTTGCACTACTTGCACTTCTTGCACCCTCAATCTAGCAAAATTCACCTTTCTACTCAAAACATCTGTGACAACATTAGCTTTTCTAGGATGATAGTTAATTAGGATCGATATTACTCTAAAACTTCCATCCATCCTCTCTATCTCAAATTTGGATCTTTTTGAATGAATACGTGCTTCAGACTTTTGTGATCCTATAAACTTCATAATAAGCTCTCTACAAATAATGTCTCCACTTCTTCAGAAGAAAAATTAAAGCTCTTAATTCTAAGCCATGAGTAGCTTAATTGACTTCATGAGGTCTAAACTTACGTGAAGCATATGCAATAGCTTTTCTACCATGCATCAACATATCTCCCATGCATCAGTATACAAAGTATAAAACTTTTCTTCTAGTAAACTCAACACAGGTGCTATTATGAGACTTTTTTTCAATTCTTGAATTTTTTTTTTTTTTACACTTATCACTCTACATGAATTTTGTGTTCTTGTACAACAATCGGGAGAATGGTGATGCAAGAGAGAAAAATCCCTTGAAAAATGTCGATACTATCCTACTAATCTAAAGAAACTTTTGATCTCTTTAACATTATTCAGTTGTTTCCATTCACAATTTACTTCTACTTCTGCTGAATCAACTTTAATTCCTTCCCTTGTCACAACATGTCCCTAAAATGAAATAGAATCCAACTAAATTTAACACTTTCTAAATTTGGCATGAAGTTGATGCTTTCTCAAATTCTCTAACAACAACTTCAAATCCTTTGCATGCTCTTCTGGATTTTTAGAATATATCAAAATATTAACGATCAACATACGTGATGCATTAAATCCACGCAAATCACCAGGGCAGTTGCTAACCCAAACGCCATTACTACAAACTTATAATGTTGGTACTGCATATTGAACACATCGTACAGTATATCTATTCGCGAATTCACACTTGATATAATCCCCATCGTAAAATCCAACTTGGAAAAACTATTGGATCCTTGGAGTTGATTAAATAGTTCATTTATCAATGGAAGATGGTATTTGTTCTTAATTGTTAAATTATTTAACCTACGGTAATCTATGTACAACCAAAGCATCAAATATTTTTGCTTTTTGAATAATATCGAGGCTTCCCATGGTGAGGTACTTGGCCAAATATAACTTTGACTTAATAGTTCTTCTAGTTGCTCCTTCAATTCTTTAAGCTCCAATAGTGCCATCCAATATGGAGTCTAGGTAATTGGTTCAGCTCACGGCACCAATTCAATAGCAAATTCCATATTTGGCATAGGAGGTAATGCTATTAAATCCTCAGGAAAATTATTTGGGTAATCATTTACCACATCTGTCCTCTCCATTGTGCATAGGTCGTTCAGCTTGTTGATAAGATATGTCAAATATCCTTGACAACTTTACTTGAGAAGTTTGCGGGCTTCCATCGTCGAAAATCATATACTTTAGTTTCTTCACTTGATTACCCCAAAATTCCAAAACATCCTTCTCAGGACTAACAAATTAGATTGCCTTTATTCTTATAATCCACCTAAGCATGATATCATATAATCAATCCATTCCAAGGAAAAGGTTGTCATCCTTAAATGATGTCAAAATTAATTCTCCATATAAATTCTCCCTTCCAACTTTGATTACACAACCAAGTACATATCTTACAACCTCAATAAACTTCCCTAATGGTGTTCTGACAAATAAAGTATAAGGCAGTTCTATACTATCCCATCCCAAATGGCATGCATAGTTTTTATTTATTTAGGAATGAGTAGAATGAGGATAAATTAAGATATTTTCTTTACAATCATGGAAAGTAAACGTACATTTAGCTACTGCAAAGTTAACTTCCAGCTTAGTACTGTCTAAAGTGAACACTTTTGCTTTAACTTGAGACTTCAAACGATTCACCTTATTTCCTTTATTAGCTTTGTTACCTTGTAGTTTAGGGTTCATTTGAGCAAATTGATTCAGCTTTGGATATATGTTTTGAAATTGATGCAGATCACCACAATTACAATATTTCGATTAATTACCCTTACTCCAACAGTGTTTCTCTAAATGTCCTTTCATCCCACAAGAATGTAATCTTATGTCATTCGAAACATTCCTCGTCGGGTTGGTGTAGGCATTCTTCCCCTTATTATTCTAATCTTTCCTAATAGGCCTTTTTATCAAAAATTTCTTAACAGAAGGTGCAACTTTACTTGCAAACCGATTTTTGTCTTTATTTTCAATTCTTGTTGTAGCATTAATAGCAGGGAAATAGGTACTTGGTAGGAAAGAAGCAAGTGCTTGCCCCAATTCTAGCCTCAATCTTTTCACAAATTGCCAAGTTCAATTTTGTTTGATATCCACCAAATGGCAACAAATTTTGACAAGTGGTTGACTTGAGTGGTAGATTGTGCTAATGACTTATTTCCTTACTTCAGGTTTTTGAAATTCATCCTTACGCTTCTCTACTACTGTCTAGGGTATATATTCAACCTAGAACCTTCACAATGGTTTCCCAACTCCAATCCATCCCATTTTGCACTCAAGCTTCTTGAATATTGTTCTACTAATCACATTTCGACCCTCGCAGGTGAAAGGTAGCGAGCTTCACCATTCTTTCTTCAGAGTATTGAAGGTTTTGGAAAATTTCTTCTAGAGTTTCAAGCCATGCATAAGCCTTTTGGTATTGCTTGGCTTCCCACATTAACATCTAAGGTTGAAATTTCAAAAAACATTCTAATGCTTCATCCTTACCATGTAGTTCATTCTTTTTAGATAAATTCTGCAATATCTAAACCATCTTTGCAAAATTTTGATTAACAAAAATCTTTTACGTTTTCACAACTTGCACTACATCCTTTCCAATATAAGAACATAGTGGAAGGTTTGCTATTGGAGTGGCTTCTCAACTGGGTTGCTCCATAACGGAAGCACCATTTGTTAGTGTTGTGCCCTAGAGGCAATCACTTGTACATTGTATATGACACATTTTGTTTTAATAAAAGGCATTATTTATCTTACAGTTTCTTTTGTTTACTTTAAGTAATATAACTGCTAGATAAAGTCCCTAATACAACACTGTGTTAAGAAAATTATGATAGAAATCAGAATATGATATTCCTACTACACTGGATTATGTTAGCACTTAAATAGTCCATAGTCATAGTATTAATGAGTCAGGACATCATTAATACGTTAAGACTAGCATTTGTTAGACTTCCTGATTTGATCAGGCGGTGGTTCTCATAACCGTGAGTATTGAGATACTCAAAGTTAACACATGGATGCTTGCTAATGGAATAAGTTCATTGGATGACCTAGCTTTGAGATAATCATATGGATAACTATTTAGTGACAGTGATATAATCTCAATATAGCAAACGTGCAAGTATCCTTAGACTTGAGATCTCCAAGGTACTTTATTTGCTGAGCTTTGTACTTTGATTCCAATATCCGAAGCTCGATCGAGGGCCGCCAATGGGATGGATATTGGATACATTGTGAGATAAACGAAAGTAGTTGAGATGGTCAATAAAAGATTCACCACTCCTAATAGTAGGGGCGAATATCTCACGGCCATTTGTAGGAATTACTACTCGAAAGTCCTTGGACAAGGCGATTGTGTATTGGAAACAGTTCCGATTGATACACTTCTAGAGTAGTGGGTTCCTAGAACAAGTACTATTGTATTCGGGCCAGAATTAGTTCTGGAAGGAGTTAGCACTAATTTCGTACTCCAAACCGAATGAGATATTGTACGGTGAAAGGAGTTAATTGCATTGAAGTTTGTTATTGAAGAGTTCATGTCAAGCCACTTGACTTCCTGGACTCTTGGGTAGTCATGATGTGTTGCTAGATATTGCTCATGATCTAGACCTAAACTGCCGACTCTGTGATATCGTCCTTCTATTTGTAGGTTTGCTTAGCTCTAGATCCTATAAGGGATAAAATAAAAGACACATGTGCGTGACAAATCACCCAGTGAGTCCCCGTGTGTGCTAGTGTACCATGAAAGAATATGGTACATAAATCTTTTTTGGGATAGCATATCATTTGTTCACAGGAAATCATTCCAAAGCTCTTGAAAGAAGAGTTTAATCAGAATTGAAATATTTTTGGAAGACTTTATTTTAAATTTTAAATCATTGTCCCAATTTTCAAATCATAGGCACTTCTCCAATAGAAGGTCAGCCTGTATGTAAGTCCCGCGGTCCTTGCCTTTGGTACCATGTATCATTGTACTGAGATCACAGCTTCCAGTACACAATCGTGTGTCGCTGGAATAAGTACACCGCAACGTACTTATGCTCAAGTATACCGTAGCATACCTAGTATACCACAACACATAATCTTTTACTTGCCACCAAAGCCAGGGGTCCCAATCCTAACATCAATCACTATTGAGGCAGCAAGGAGCAAATGCACTGAGTGTCCCCACTCGGCATCTAATGAATGACTTAAAATAAGAAGTGCCCACAGACGCAGCAATTGCCAAGTGCTAAATGGCTAGCCAAGATGACTTATCTCAATGTTCTGTCACCCTATTTGGAGTATGACAATCCCTAGAACTAGCTAGATTACTTGGGGTCATTTACCTCTAACATGAGCTAGTAGAAAGATTAAAGTCCGTGTTGAATACTCAATGTTACTAATACCAACCCCTTCTGACCTATCAGGCGAGAGCGTTATCTGATCGTTCAGGATTTTCAAATCAAAACATTTTTGGGGCAAAATTACGTTTTCCAAAATTAGATTCCACTAACTCGCAACTCAGATCATCATTCACATAAGCTCCGCAGAGCCAATGAATTCATTCCACAGGCACATCAAGCCAATAAAACAATTTCAAGGATCAAAAGTCGTTCTCCAAAAGTCAATCTCATCATGAGAGATTATTTTTCAAAATCATATTAAAACATGATAAAGTGTTCTGTTCATATATCAAAACATTTTTCCAAGAATATCTGGGTCATTTTCCCCATACTCAATCACAAAAGTTATTTCCAAGGGTATTAAAGTCATTTTACCCATACTAAATTTGAAAAGTATTCATAAAAGTTCCAATAATGGTATTTCAGTAATTTACTGATCACCCGATTCCAAAGGTATCCGTAAAATATTTCAATAAGGACATTTGGATCATTTTCCAAATACCTGATTCCAAAAGGAGTTCATTTTAAAAAATTCAGAATTCTAATCCTAAGAGAGGATTAAATTCAAAGTTTCCAAACACGTTTCCATAAAATGTTTCAATAAGGGCATTTCAGTAAATTTATGAATACCCGATTCCAAAAATCACCATTTTTTGGAAATCCTAAGTATTTAATCCAAAAGGACTAAATTCACAAAATTCATGCTTTAATCATCCATTAAGGTTTTCAAGATAATTATGAAATTTATTCAAGCCCAAAATGGCGTAAAACAAATCTTGCTCAGATAAACCTTAAGCATATTCAAGGATTTCCAAAACGGTATACCATGCAGCATTTCTTCGAAAAATAAAGTATACTAGCTTTCAAAAGGGTTTTAGAAATTCAAGGGACTCACATCATGTCCTAAGTAACTCTTCCAGTTCATAGTCGTTTAGTCCCTGTCTCTACCATTTTCAATATTTTGTTGGTCGTTTACTGCTAAACCTACACTAAACATCATTTTCGGATCAATTCTTGTTCAGCCGAAAAATAGCCGACGGTTACCTGATGTGCCCGACGGGTAGCCAACGTCCAACCAATGTTTAGCCGATAGAAGCCGACGGTTAGCCGACTAATAAGGAAAACGTTCAATTTCCATTCTCATCGTTTTTTCATCATTTATTAGATTCTTTCATTTTCCTTTTTCCACATCCTTTCTCCATTTATAAACAAGGATTCACTTAATATTTTCCAATTACTTCATCCAAGATCACACAAATAGTCATCCTTAAGTTCATCCACTTTCTAAGCAAAATTCTGAAATTTCGCTACTTTGACACATGATTTTGTTTTGGACATAACTTTCAACTCACAAGTCCGATTTGGCTCTATGATATACCAAAATGACCGTAAGACTCTTAAATTTAATTTGGAATTAGCTCTTTTTAGTGTTGTGGTTCCGTGTCTCATTACTGGACAAAAACATCCCCAGTAGTTTTTTGGTTTTTAATCCATTTTCACAAAACAACTTCACCTACTTGTGCTTCTTGATTCATAACACCTATATAACACTTAGTCCAATTTGTTTCCTTTCAAATAACCTTAATTCTTCTGGTTTTTAGGCTAAAGGAGGCCACTAAGTTCTTGTACAAATAAAATATAATCAACATCAATGTTAAACAACAATCACAATCCATTTTCTTTAACATTTAACCCCATTTTTATCCCAACTCTACCATCTTTCTTCTCAATCATGGACCCCCCTTTAAATCACCATTCAAATACCCTTATTCACTATACAAAATTTAGCCTATAAATCCTTCATCCAACCGGTACACACACTTGAACACACAAAGTCTCATATAACATACTATAATCATTTTAATAATCACAAATCTCATGTTTTCACTTTATAATTCATATCAAAATGATCACTGTAATGAAATCTACAACTTTAATTCTTGAAGTACTGGATTTTACCTTGTGTATGAGGTGTTCTAGGTTGAATTTACTCCAAGAATCTCCAACTTCTTCAAGAACTATATTTTCTCTCTCTTTTTTCCAATTTTTCCTTTATTTTCTCAACTTGTTCTTCCTTATTTTCTCTCTTTTTTTTTCTTTCTCTTCTCTTCTTCTTGTGCTGCCCCCCCCCCCCCAAAACCGCAGCTGTTCTTGGTCAAAATAATGACTAATGGGATATTGCTCAATTAAATGAATGGTGACTACTTTACACGTGTCGCGATCTCATTTTTTTTTTCACATTTGTCTTAATTATTTTGCAAAGATTATTTAAGAAGTCTTGTATGAATGAATATTTCGTGCATACTCTTATTATTTGACACTTGTGCTTGGTCACCAATCACAAGAAGCCACGCATCCTATTTCAACTGCATTTTCCTATTTTCGTCAAAAATAACTAAAATCGAGCCCGTAACGGAGAAAAATATTTTATTTCACTATTCAGCTGTAAAAATTCCATTGAATCCATTAGTAACACTTAAATTCTTCAATTCCTTCTCTACTTGGTCAAATTTGCAGCCAAAGTCATTGGCGCGGTCAAAATGATGAAAATGCCCCCGATACCCTGGGTAGCATAATTCACACCAAAATGTGCATTTCATCACACTGATCAATTTCTCTTTTAAGAGTACCCTAAATTTATTATTTTTTAAAATAATTATAGCCTTCCAAAAGTTTAGGGTACGAGTAGAACAAATCCAATAATTACATCCAGGTCCTGATAAAATTTTATTTCCCAAAGTATTCGTCTAATTACACCGATCAACTTTTGTTCCTAACATCAATACAAATTCTCATCCTATTATAAATAGTGGCCAATAGAAAGTAAAAAGGTGGGGTGTTATAGACTTACTCCAAATAAGGCGAAAGAACATTGAGATGAGTTGTCTTAGCTAGCCGTCTAAAACCTGCCAATTGTCGTGCTGTTTGTGCACTTTATGATTTAGGTTGTTCATGGGATGGGATGGACACCTAGCGTTGTTCTAACCCCTTGCTACCTCGATGGTGATTGACGTCAGGATTGGGACCCTGAGCTTATTGTAGCAAGTAAAAGATTTCCTAGTGACACACGGATCGAGTACTGGAGACTGCGGTCTCAGTACGATGACACGTGGAAGTTGGTGTTCTTATCTAGTGATGCACGGATTGAAAACTGGAGGTTATGGTCTCAGTAAGATGACACGTGCAAGTTGGTGTACTTATCCGACAATGCAGGGTTGAGTGATGTAAGGTAAAGTCCTTGGCACAATAAGATCTTGATGCCAAATCAAAGCCTTGTGAGCTTTGCATACAGGCCAACCTTTTGTTAGAGAAGTGCCTGTGATTTGAAAATTGGGCACAACGTTTTGAAAGTAAAATACAGTTTTCCAAAAATGATTGAGTTCTGGATAAACTCTTCTTTACAGAGTTTTGGAATGGTTTCCAGTGAATAAATGATATGCTATTCCATAAAAGTTTTATGTACCCTATTCTTTCATAAAACATTAGCACACACGGGACTTACTGGGTAATTTATAACTCAAACGTATCTTTTATCTTACCTTTTGTAGGATCTAGAACTGAGTGGACCTATGGATAGAAGGACGATACCACAGAGTCAGTAGCTTAGGTCTGGATAGCTGTCCTTTTAATCATGTATTGTATTCTATTATAGATAGAGATGGCATAAATAAAATTGTACAATGTATGTATATATGTGGACATCAGTATAGGATATATATTGTTGAGTCTGGACCATATATATGTATATACCCTATTGTTTCCATTATAAAGACCCATTGTCTAGGAAACTGGATTGGTGACACTCGTTGTTGATATGCTTCTGCTATTGTCTTTAGTAGGGGTGTTACAGAATTTGTATTGGCTACAAAAAGAATGCATTGAGGATTCAAGTGATGTAATACCCCACCCAAAACCACCTTTGACTATGGGAAAAAGCCATGCATTGCATGGCATCTTGCATTGTATGTGGTAGCCAGAATAATTTTATTTGCATGGATGCATGTGAATTTTTCCGTTACTCTTGCATTTGAATTAATTGATGTGAAATAGTTGTGTCATCAAAGATTTGTTTAAGGGAGGTTTGGTCGAAGATTTGGAAGGATGAGTATTGGGGTGGTAAGAACTTCTTGTAGAAAAATTAGTATTGGAGTTGTTTTGGAATAGCGGGGAGGTTGGTGGTTTCCTTTGGTGACCCGAGTTCAAATCCTACCTTTTGTGAAGTTAGCTTCTCTTCTTGAAATTCTTTTCTTTAGACCGTCTCTTATCTTGGCCGAAAAAGAATCTAGCTATCCTAGAGAACTTTTAGTATTTTTACTCCAAGGAAATAAGTCTCTATATTTATTTTCTAAATTCAAGGACTTTGATGTGAATAAAGTTCACCCTCAATTTTCAGCTTGTGTTCCTTAGGATTTTCGAAAAAACCCCTAGCTAGGAGCCACTTTGAAGAATTTCAAGTGGTATAAAACACTTCTTGATGAATATTAGAGTTAGGGAATATAATAGGGAAAAATCTTATTTTACCTCTTCAAGAATTCTAGCCATAATCCTTTTATTTATTTAATTGTTTTAGAGAAATATTTTAACTAAAGTCTTAGACATTTTCTTTGGGTTTAAACGCCACTTCCATAGGAGTAAGACTCTATATTTAACTCCTAAGTTGAAGGATTTTAGCTAAGGATGAAATTTGTTTTATTTTCAGCTTTTGTTCCCTTGAATTTTCGGAAACCATAAGCTGGAAATATTCTGGAAATTTTTCCAGATTTTGTTCGCCACCTTGGAGCACCTTTAGCTCAATCCAAACTCTTCTAGGACTAGAGGAAATCTTATCCAAATCCTTGATAAAACCAAATTTTATTTCAATCCAAATTCAACTAGGATTTCTTCCTTTTCCTAGCCGAATTTCGACAGCTTTGTATCTACATACGCTGTCCAAAATTCCAGCCATCTTTAGCTACAATCCAACTCTAAAAATCCTAGCTTAAAACACCTAGAACACTCCTTAACAATTCAACTACCTTAGCTGCACAAAACCAGAATTTTATTCACACAAAAACACTGAAATTCGTCCAGCATATACACAGAAAATTCGGACAGCTTTGTGCGGGATTTTCGGCCAGCTTTATGTTCCTACTTCAACCGAAATTCTGCACACAGCATTCACTGAAAAACCCCAGCTGAACAAACTATTTTCAGCGCCCAAAACCCTCAATTTTCCTCTGGAAATTTTGGTAGAATTATAACAGCCAAACCAGTCCAAAACTTGCTACACTTGCATAGAATTTTCACAGCACTTGCACAAGATTTTTCAGTCATCAAAACTCACTCAAACTCTTCCTTGTTTGGCCCAAAATTCTGAACACATTCAGCCCTTCCTTTGAGCAGTAGTTCGGCCAGCATAGAGGAGCAAAATTGCAGAATTTTCTCCTACATAAAACTCCCCTAAAATCGGCAGCAAGGAGGCGCGCGCAAGCTGAAATTTCGCCTTTGCTGTCCAAGAAACCTAAAGCCATTAGGAGTCTATCTAAACATCACCATCTAATCCTAAACCAATCTTCTCCAACTTTAAATCATAACAACCGTTTACCCTCTCCATTCTACACGAAAATTTCAGCAACATCTCTCAGCAAATTTTTGAAAACACCAGAGTTATTCCAAACAAAAATCGAACACACCTTAAGGTAAGCACAAATCCTTTCAACCTCTTGATGCCGTTTTCTCTAATGAATCTTTTCTCTTTCTTCTACCCTTAAATCACGCCCTATAGAGGTTGATTTCCTCTTCTTCCTAAATTTTCGGTCAAGTGAAGCAAAGGAGGTAGCTTCTCTCTTCTTTTCAAGCGAACTCGGGACGATCACCATAGGAGCATCGAGACCTCATTACCCGGTAGTTGCAAGGTAAGGGAATACCCTCCCTTGATGTCGGAAGTAAAGTTTAATGGTGTTTATTAGTGAGATAAACATGTGGTCGTAGTATTTGATCTTTGGGGATTGAATAGTTTACTTGGAATTAAATAGGAGATTGCGAATTGTTATGAAAATAAATGGAATTAGAGCATGTTTGAATTCATTGAGACCCTGATCATGATATTATATGGTTTAGATCAGGAGGATAATTGAGGAAAGCCAACGGTGATTTTTATCGCATTTATCTGAGGCATATCAAGTAAGTCCTTGCATAAACTCTTTTGTTAAATGTTGTGATGGTAAGTCCATTTATAAACTGTGTTTGTTAAAGGTTGTGATGGCAAGTCCATGTTGTGAAGCTTTGTAAAGCTATTGTTAAACTATGTTTGCCTGGGTTGTAAACGTGGATATTTATTCTTTAAACGGTTTTGTCAAACTAACTATTTTAGCAAGAAAACTATTCTTTTCCTTAAATTTTTTAGAAATCTCCTTTAAAGAAAACCACGTTTTGCAAAGCCAAGGTTTGAAAATATTTTGAATCAGGAATTGACGGATATGTTCATTGAGTACTCAATAAGGGTAGGCTAACAATACTAGTCTTGGAGGGCTAGCGTAAGTCTTCGCGCGGAGGCCACCTCCGAGAAGATGAACTGCGCTTGAAAAGGCGACGGTGTTGGTTGGTCGAGCCAGTCCGAGCTAGCATTATGCACGAAAGGTATTATTTATATTCCGGCATGGACACTTAGATGGTTTTGTTGGGTGTAGAGATGGAGGAGTATCTCACCCGGTGAGCTGTACATTCACCTTGATCAGAACGCCCAACGTGTGGTAATCTGGTCCGGACAAGGTGCACAAAGTGTGGTGCCTTGGCCAATTTGTTCTTATGGAGCCCAACGTGTAGTGACATGACTTTTATTCGAGTGGAGGATTTATTTTGTACAAAGTATGACAATGAGAAAAACCCACTCCTTGCGAAAAGAGATTGTTTATGACTTACCAAATTATTTTTACAAATGTTTTACACTTTGCATACACGAACTATTTAAAAACACCATGTGCACACACAGGACTTACTGAGATTTATTCTCACACTGTTTTACATCATGTTTTCAGGGGATAGATCGTGCTTGAGTCAGCGGGGCATGTAATAGTTGAAGCTTTTGCTATTTTCTCTATCCGTTCTAGGAGACATTTATTGCTTATACTTCTAAACAATATTTTGTTTTATTCCGTTTTGCTCCAAGTTAAGCCTGATGTAATAAGAATATTTCTTTATTTATTTAAGTTGATCCTTTTGGAGATTGCCTTTATATTTTATACCTCGTTCTAAAGACCCCTTGTCCTACGGGACGGAGCGACATCCCCGCCCTTTTAGGGTACGTAGTCGTGGGGTGTTACAAGTGACATCTCACAAAAAGCGTTAATCTGAGCCTACAAATTTGTCAGATTCTTTTCATTATGGCTCCTTTGATCTTATGCCGAAATGTAGTTGTCCATGATGATACCAATCTCGCGCTCAAAGAAAAATAAAAATCAAATCGAAAATAAAAATAATAAAAATAATAGAAAAAACAAAGAAAAGAAAAAATAGAAGGGAAAAACAAATAACTGAAAAATAATGAAAAGAAAAACACACGCATTCATAAATTATCTAAATACAAAAGTTAGTGGTATCTAAAATACAACATGAAGTAAAGCTAGTCAATTAAGTCACACAATGTTACAAATAACAAGATAGAACACCAATTTCCACAATCATATATACATATTTGCATATAGACATATGGACATAGAAACTTATAAACATTGTTAAATCAATGAAATTCAGGCTTGCATGATATTGTTTCTTGATAATCGCACCAGAAACACAATGTGTAAATTTTGGTTGCATAAAAATCATCAAATTTAAATCTATTCCTTAGGCAAGTTTTAATTAAAACGTTAATCCCAAAATACACATATGAGCAAGTATACTCATCGCAAGCATGACATAGGGAATTAACGAGTATCAATCGTCAAAGAAACAAGTATATACTAATAACTTTTCATTCATTGTTTAACCGCCACAAATAAATTGAGAAAATAATAAAAAGAAAATTAAAGAAATATGTGCAACTCAAGGATGTAGGAATATGCAATTTAAATAATTATCCTAGAAAATATGATAACGAACGAACTAGCAATTCTCTTAATTAATTATCATCTTGGCAACATAAAGGAATATAAAGTAAAATTCAATCGTTTCCCAAGTCACCAATCTACTCAGACAAATTCCATTTCGTTTCCCAATCCACGGCTCTAGACCAGTTCTATTTTCTTCCTAGAATTTGCCCAGTTTCCTCAGCTTGACTGGAATGGTCCCGACAGTTAGTCTCGTGGCTGGGCCTACCGCCTGGTGCATTCTGGAATTGTTTACTTTTTGCTCGAATTTAACACAAATATGCATAAATTTGCAAAAAAGACTTTTTACAAGAAAATTTTCAAATAGGAAGGAATATGCATAGTTATTACAACAAATGTATCACAAAACAAGCTAAAATCACTAGGAAAATAATAGTGATTTTAGCCCCTATCACATAACCGCACACTTGAATTTTTGCTTGTCCTCAAGCAAAACACTTTAATCAAGAAAATTATCAAGAAAACATAAGTTCTTTCTTATTCAAAAATTTTGTTTACATAGCAAGGATTATAACTTCTCTTCAAACTTTAGATAAAACTCTTGCCATACACACACTTTGAAAACAATTCAAATTTTGAAACATTTGACAAGATATCACAAAACTCTTGAAGTCAAATTAATCAAGTGTATACCTTAGTCTAAGAGAATTATTTCACCCTTCAAGTAAAAATATGGACAACATCAATCACACAAGTCAAGCCATCTTCCAACTCAAGCATTGTGGTTCCAAAAATTGCATAACTTAAGTCATGATGCAAGGAAAGCACTCCAATTTATTTCTTACAATTTTTTTTTTCCAATTACATAGGGAATTGATAGCCTCAAGTGCATGGATTTCTCTTCAGACGCCGTTTTAGAACCATTTTAGTCATGACAAATCATTTTTTTACTTCTAAACAATTTTTTCTTTCTTTTACTTTAGGGAATTCATAGCCTCAAGAAAAGTGAATTTCTCTTCACTATCTATATTGGCCCCCATAATCAAGAAAAAACAATTTTCTTTTACATCTTCAAAAAGGAAGCAAACAACTCATACTATCAATTTTCAACTCACAAGAATTTTCCACAATCTTTCCTCTCAAAGATCTTTTATCAACTCATATTCCTAGTCATAACTCAAAGCTAAACAATGTTTAAACCATAATACAAAAGTTAGCTAATAACCTTTCCACATATTCATCAAATCTTGACAATATCCTATGCATAAACAAGATTAATAAAAATTCTCAAGTCTTGACAATATCCTATCCAATAAACTAATTTCATAAACATAAATCCACTAAATGAATAACAAAAAATCATACCCAAGTAAGAAAAGGAATTATTTCCTTCCTTAAACAGTGAAAACCGTTGGATTTTTGAAAATTTTTCACAATCACAAAAATGATATGGAAAAATTTATCTTCAACCTCATTCCCCCCCCCCCCACACACACACACACACGCATGCTTACATTGGACATTGTCCTCAATGGCCAAAGATAAAATAATAAAAGTAAAGCCAAGAAGGCTAAAATCAATACAGTGGAAGAATAGAGAAAAGGAAATACTTCCATTACGAATCAGTTCCAAAAGTTTGAAACATTTAAATCTTCAACTGTTCAAAACATTCAAGGAACATGCAACAAAGTTGTTTTTCAATAAAAATTTTCAAAAGTAGCTTAATTCTAAGAAAACACTAATATAATTGATAAAAACTTGGATAAAGAATATCACCAAACCACTTCCCCACACGTAAATTGTACAATGTCCTTGTTGGCAAAAAATAAACACAAAAAACCATCTCCAAAGAGGCAAAAAATAAGAATGGGGTAGAAAGTTTAAGCAATACTTCCCAAGTCCAATAAAGGGCCAATAGATATTAAAACTGGAAATAGAAAGAAGGGCTTGTTCAAGAGGACTATATTCTTACCTATAAAATAAAACACAAATAAAATCACAAGAAAAATAATAACAAATTAAAAATACACCTAAATAAGAGAAAACAAACTAAAGAAAAATATTAAAAAATTCTAAGAAAGCAAATAAATGCACGACTTACTCCCCTACACTAAAGATGGAAAATATTTTCCTTATTTGGGGGAAATAACACAAACAACGAAAAATGGAACTTAGATTAAACAAAAGAATGACCAAAAGACCTAAAGAAACCCAAATTCAAAACAAACCCAAAACACGTAAAAAACACTCTTTGCACCCATCATGTTTCCTCATCAAACATTTGTAAAAGAAATTAATGCTCAATGAAAATGGTAGGCATGATGGAACTAGAAAAAAGAGACGGTTTTGAAAAATAGCAGGATTGAATTTTTTTTCAAAACAAAGGAAAACCACATAAAACTTATTCTCTAACATTCCTTTAGACACAAATATTCTTGTCGACATATAAGTGCACATGGTCTCTAATGAATGCAGCAAACCTGAAATCACCATTTAACCCTTCAAAAGATTTGTCATAATGAAGCTCCCCTTAGAACTTAGCAATTGAGTTCTTAAAGATGGGATCAAGGAAAATCCTTACCTTTCAATTCATGATCTATAAAGACTAAGTTACCTCCCTTTGAATGGGGTGAAATGTAGAAATTACCACCATCCTCCAAGAACTTTTGATAGGGGTTAAAATCACTATTCTTTTCCTTGTTATTTGAGGGTGTTTTAAGATACATTTGTTGTAATAACTTAGAATATTCCTTCAAATTTGACATTGTGATTGTAAAAGGTGTTTTTGGTAAATTTGTGCAGATTTAAGTTAAAATCGAGTAGAAAGTACAAACAACCAGAATAGACCTGCCGCTAGGACCAGCCAATAGACTAGGCGCCAGGTCCATTCTACTCCAGCAAATGAAATTGAGCCAACGATAGGGGAATTCTAGAATAGACCTGGTGCCAGGTCTGGCAAGTGCATCTGGCGCCAGGTCTAGTCCATCTGTCAAGGAGAAGCGGCCAAAAATAGAGGAAAAACAAAGGAAGAATAGAATGCACCTTGCACCAAGTACGTCAAAGGTACCAGGCGTACGCTTTGGAGGTAAAAATTCTATGCGCCTAATTAGAGCTTATTTAATGATTTTGGTATTTTCCTACTCCCACTCGGCCAAAACTTCCTTAGGCAAGAAATTAGCATCTAAGAGGCCTATAAATGCATAAAAGAACACAAGGATTTGAGATATACAACATAGAAAAGTGAATTAAATGGTAGAAATTCTGATTCTCTCATTAAAGGAGGAGTTCACCCACATCAAGGAGGATTGTTCAATGGAGTCTTCAGGGACGAAGAAAGAGGCATATCTATGAGTGCTTTCTTTTCTCTTTATCTTCCTTTCCTTTAGCAATGATGTATTCAATGCTTTTATTGTAATTTAATATTATTTTGGGATTCATGATTTTGCGTTAATATAGTTATTCAATCAATTCTTTGTCAACTTTGGTATTTGATTACTTGATTTCTTTGGTTGTTGATGTGAGTTCTTCTAATTGACTTCGACACAACAATGTAGGAGTTTTGTTGTATTGATTTTGTATTTGCTAAATCCTGATGGATTTGAACGATGAAGTTAGGATTTTAGAACTAAGTAATCAAATGTTAAGTTAATTTCTCCTTGACATAGGGTTATTAGCTAATTTCATGTTTTTAAGGAATCGAGATTCATACATATTTTGGTTAGGATGGCTTGATTGACAAATCTGCTAATTGAATCAAGATATGAATGATAAGCTTAATTCATGTTTTGGTTATGTTAGCTTTATTAACAAATATGTTAATATGAATCAAAATATAGAATTCTGTGGATTGACAAACAAAGTGGAATTTACCTAAGTAAATTCAACACTTGATAAAGAATTGAATTTTACTGTGCATTCCTTCATGATACCAAGATGATAATTAGTTGAGAGAGTTGCTAATTAGTTCATTGTCATGTTTTCTAGGATACTTGTCTGCATTAAATAAACCTACATAATTGAGTTGTATATATTTATTTATTTTTTAAAATTATTTTCTCACTTTATTTTGGTCAGTTAAACAATGAATGAAATGTGATCAGTTTGTACTTGTTACTTTGAGGATTGATAGTCATTAATTTTCTATAGTATGCTTGCGATGAGTATACTTGCTCACATGTGTATTTTGGGATTAATGTTTTAATGAAAACATGATTAATGGATGGATTTAAAATTGATGATTTTATATACCCAAAATTCATGCATCAAGTTTTTGGCGCCGTTTCTGAGGAACAATATCATGAAAGCATGGATTTTGTTGATTTAACCATGTCTATATGTTTATATGTCCATACGTCTATATGTAAATATGTATATACATTCTTTATTTAAATCGGTGTTCTATCTTGTTGTTTGTAACATTGTGTGACTTAATTGACAAGCTTACTTCATGTTGTACTGTAAATACAACTAACTTTTGTGTTTAGATAGTTTGTTAATGTGCGTGTTTTTTTTTCTCTATTTTTCTATTATTTGTTTTTCCTCTTCGTTTTATTCTTTTCTTTATTTTTTTATTATTTTTTTATTTTTATTTTCAATTTGATTTTTATTTTTCTTTGAGCGTGAGATTAACACCATCATGGACAACTAATTTTGGCCACAAGATCAAATGAGCTATAATGACGAGAAATTGGCAATTTTGCAAGCTCACATTGACACTTTTGTGAGACGTCACTTAAAGTCTCAATGCATTCTTTTGTCACCAATACAAAATCCTCCATTAAGTGGCATGAAAAAGCATCCTAACATATGAGCCATCAAAGAACACAAATAGCCAAGTTAGTTGAGGATGCCATAAAGGCACATACTCTTGAACAAGAGAATCCCTATGGAAAAGAGAGAGGATATGAGGAACAATTATCTAATGTGGAAACAGAGGTGTTCAATTCTCTTCTATGTGCTAATAATTCTAATCTCTCTTTACCACATGATTTTTTAGGCTCTTCTCAATTCTTGGAGAACAAGGCTTCAAATGATGATGTGTTGAATTTATCATGCCTCAAGGAGTTGGATCTTTCAACGTCTGCATTGTAAGAAGTCCTTGGAGTATGGTAGTAATTTCTACCCTTCATCCCATTCAAAGGGAGGTAACTTAATTTTTGTAGATGTGTCAAAAAGTACTAATTTCTTGATCCAATCTTTAAGAATTCAATTCCTAAGTTTTAAGGGTAGTGGACAATAAAACTTGGTAATAGGTAGTGGTAGTTGACGTCCTTTCCTAAGGATCTTCAATACTTACCAACTAAACTCTATATTACATGATGGGTACACTTGCCCAATTGTATGTGTGCGTATGCGAGTAATTTGGTATATTAATTTAAAACTTGAGTAGGCCTTGGGCATAATTCGTTGCACACAATTTAGATTATTTGAGCAGCACACCCGATAGAACAATAGGTGCTTGTGTGTTGTTTTCAAGTTTAATTGAATTTTTGTATCTATCATGATACTGAAAAACATCCCATGGAGAGAAGATGGAGGAAATATGCAAGAGAAAGAAAGCGTAAAACAGGATGCAGCTCGATCAGGAAATGGCCGGTGATCGGCTTACAAAAGGCCAGGACCAATTTGGTGTAAACCAAAGCTGGTCCATAGCTTAATAAGCCAGCTGCCAGCTAAAGCCTCAGCACACTTCGCCTGTCGTCGCTACCCACATCCCAAGACTAGTTTTGTTGCTTAAAAGATTAGCCGACCACCAGCTATTGCAAGCCAAGGACTAGCTGCGTGCATTACAAGCTGGCCACCTGCTTGCATTAATTTAAAAGAAACCAGACAATCATCTAGGAGAGAGAAGAATACAAGTTGTGGTTTGGTTCAGGCGATCAATGCTAGTTTGGTTCTATATTTGCAGTTCAGGACGAAGATGCTGGACCAGGTCATCTGAAGAGCTGTTGTTTTTCTTCTTTCCTTGTGTTTTTCTTCTCTTTTAGACCCCATATCACAGAAGGTTATTTTCTTACAATGGTTTATTTTTTGTGGATGAATAATTTTGCAAGAAAATAGTTAGTAAAAGAGGAACCTCCTTACGATTAAACAAGACTATTTCAATTTATTATTATGATTTTAAATCCATTATTTGGTTACATAGGAATAAAAGGATAGAAATAGCACATAAAATATATACTTTTAAGAGCATGTCTATTTCATTTAATCTTTGTGATTAAATGCTTAAATTTGTGAGGAATTTTCTTTTTCTCTAGATAAAACGACTAAAAAGAACATTTTAAACGGACTTAAGAATTTAAAATAATATTCATAATTTATTCTTCTAATGGGTTTTATCCTTGACATAGAGAATAATTTGAATTTAAATATTTTAAATTTAGTTCCTATAAAAAGTTTTTTAGCTTAAATAGTAAAAAATTAAAAGGTATATTAATTCTATTCCTCCAAATAACCCAACTATATTTCTATGTTGAATTCAATTCAAACGAACGCATTCAAGAACATGACATTAAAATGATCACACAAACCATACAAATATATTTCAATTTCACATGTAATTTGTGGTATGATTACATGCCATAATTAACTAAGTCATCTTTCGAATTTTCTTAGTTAATGATAAATCAATCTGAATGGTGATTAGGCATTCAATTGCTTTGAGTTCAATAATCAAGCAAAGACTTAGTAACACCCTTCAAATAATGGAATCAAAAGATAATATAATAATCAATACTATCTATATCAAGGCTTTAGTATAAGAAATTAATACATAATTGAAGAGAAATTCAAGAACAAATTAAAAGAGAAGGTATGGGAAAACATTATAGTATCCTAATACAATCTCTAAGTTTGTCCACGAGTAGCCTCCAATATGTGTCCAACAATAGAAAACCCTCTTAAAATTACAACCAAATTACCCTAGGAAGATAATACCTAAAGCTAATATCAACAGAAGTTGAACAAAAATCATCCCTAATGGCTTCCTCCTCCAAAATTCGCTTTTTTCGGCTTTTATCTTCGTTGGAGTCCGTTAGATAGTTCAATCCGCCGCCTGATTGATGAATCTTGCACCTGATTGAACTCTCCTCGTGATATCTTTCAAAAGTTTCTTCTTCAACCCCGCGACTTATGTATTTTTTCGTTCAAGTCCCTAGAAAAATAAAATAACCACAAAAGAGAGTAAATATACAAATAAACCTCATATTGAATTAAATTAGAACATGATCTATCCAAAAGTCAACCAAAATATTCAATGTAATATCACTACATCAAACTTCCACACAATTAGATGTTTGCTTGTCCCTAAGAAAAACCAGGTTTAAATCAAAATGTCAACACATATGGGTTTCAAGATCATATCTCAAACACTTCTCCTGTTCATGCGAATAAAAATAAATGCTCAAGTACTCCTCATAATGGACATAAGACTTGTGCTAGTGAAGTAGAACCCAATAGTGCAAAACAATTACTCAACAATATTTTCAAGTCATTTAAAGAGTCAAGATTAAATAAAATATGTGTTCCATATGCTTACTTTCATACTCTCTCTCCACTAATTGAGGTATATCATGATTCCACTTAGATCAGGTAGGACTTTAATGCTTGCAATGTAAGGCTAGGGAATTGGCTAACAATCGAAAGATATAAGATAATGACATACAAAGATAAGAGAGCTTGCAAGGAAAAAATGATACCAAAACATAGCAAAAACTCCATTCCTTCACTTGCTCCAATACATAGCAGCATTCAATTCCCAAATCCTCATACCATAATCAAGATATATGCTAAGCACTCTTTGTATCCTCACCATTACACTTATTGCACAACCCTCAATATTGTGAAAATTCATTCCCATGATGACCTTACAACTAGCCTAGATCAACAACTGTGCTCTTCCTCTTATGTTTTCTTTTCTCTTCTCTCTTTGTTTTTTTCTTAGGGTCCGAGCTCATTCCAGCACCGGATTTAGGTCTATCCAGTACTGGAAATTTTCTGTCAGCCCTTAGTTTTTTTTTTTTTAAGACTTACACAAAATACACGAGGTCCAAAATGGCAGTACATTTCCGATTCTAATTACCTACATAGCACTGAATATGGACCCAAAAATGATAGTACTCAAGGCAAATCGAGGCTTGCAACCTAATATAAAATAATAATGTAAACCAATCCTGATATTCTTTCAGCGTCTTTTTACTTAAAACTATAATGTTCTTTCACAAACCTATACCCTTATCCCATGGAGCAATAAAAGAATTAGAGTATGAATCAAGCCCTCACAAGGAAATAATATGTCCATATATTCACTAGTTGATGAAAGAATTTAATACATTTACACATAAAAAGGGTGCTAAGAATAATTCATAAGGTAAGCCTGTGGCCGTTGTTTCTAAACAAAATCATGAATGCCTTCTTATTTTACCTCGAGAGGTATTTAAGTAAGTTCTAGAAGCATCAACAGGAGAAGTTTTAGGAAAATCTACCTTGAAAATAATGTAAAGCATTTGCATACACTACAACAGTCCATGGTGCGCAAAAAGAGTCATGCATAAGTTATAACAAGTATAGAACAAATGCTTCATCAACACAAACCAGAAACATATACCAAGAGGATATTGAAGCCATACGAAAACATTGTGGGAAAAACACATAAGGGTAAAGTACTAACCTCCTAGAAAATAACAATAAAATCTCCTCACCAAATAAGTGAAACATGAACATGTAATGCCTCCCCTACACTTAAGGCTAGTAGTGTCCCCAGTGAGAGCAAGTAGAGCAAAAGGAAGGAAAAGAAAGAAAGGAAAAAAAAAACAGAACTTCCCTATCTTCAAAGGCACAGAGCAAGAGGGCATCAGGCTACTGAGCCATCAGACCCATTGGACTCGTGGATAGAATTAGAATCATTAGCACTGTCCGAGTCAACCGCATCATTAGTAGAAGTAGGAGGAGTGCCACTAAAGGGTTCAATAGGAAAAGTGTGCTGGTATATGCGGGTGAGCATGCATTCTTGGCTGTCCAAGTGGGTGATAATGTGCTATTGTCCTTGCTAGAGCTGCAAAACTAGAGCCTGCACATGTCTCAAAGGAATAGTCAGATCAGCAAGTAAAGGAGAATAAATAGTAGATGGAGACAAAGAAATATGAGGAGTAGGATCTGGTGGTGGTGGGGGAGGAGAAGGAGCAGGTGCAGTGGATGAAAAGGGCACAAAAAGATGTAGGGCTCTAGAAGGAACGGGGTGACCCTTATAGTGCCATGCACTAGTAATGGAGCGGGAATAGCCCAGATTAGAAATACTGGCCATACTCAGGATATCAGAAGAAGTGGTGTCCTCTTTAAACACTCCAGTGATATCAACATTAGAAGCCTCAAAGGCCTAAGAGAGGAGACGAGGAAAACATAAAGCTTTGGTAGGGCATGCAACATGGGTAGAAGCTAGTATTTCCCGAACAATCATACTGCCAAAGGGAGCAAGAGCCGCACCCATACCTTTGAGAAGCTTATATAAGATATAGACATCACAATTCCTAATCCCATTGAGGCTACTGGTGTAAGGCATAACATTAAAGCTCACAAGATAAGTTAGAAGGCGATTAGGGAGACTGAGGTCATGCGCATGAAGAGTGGCTCAGTCAGGATTGGAAGGGCGAAGAGTAACTCGAGCACTTAACTGGTCGAGAGTGGGAAGAAGACTGAAGCTTAAATTAGTATACACCCAGTCAATACCAAAGTGAATGTCCTCACCATCATCAACAAAGTGAAAAATAGTGGCTAGAGTGGAACGAGACACGATAATGGGAATGCCCTTAACACTAGAGTGGATCTCAGTGACTCGGATACCTCTATCCTCAATGTTAGCATAAAATTGATTCACCAACTCAGGGTAGTAATAAGGAGGAAGACAGAGAAGTAGTTCCCACCCTGAGCATCGAAAAGGAGCGAGCAAATGAAAACAAGCATTAACCACAGAATGGATGGTCTTTTCAATGATCAACTTGCATCATTTGTATTTCTCATACCATACCTGACTGTCCTTTTTCTGGAAATGGGGGGAAAGTGTGGGAGAAGAAACATGAGGGACCGGTAGGGTAGAGGAAGATGGGTGAGTGCATCTAGCTGTGGCATTTTTATGCCTTGCACCGACCCCATTGGCCATGACAAGGAGGAAAGAAAAAAAATAAAAAAATAATAATAGAAGACCCTGGAATAGGGAGGAAAAGCTAATGAACACCTTGTCAATGCATCTAAAAGGACCACAAAGGCCACTAGTCAACAACACCCCAACAGAAAACAACAAAACAATTAGGGTTGGGCCTACTTCACAATCACATCAATATTGCCCCACAGCCATAAGTGTATGTCAATAAACTGCCAAAAGCCCACAAACTAAATAAACAGCACATGAAATAGACGAAATAATAAAAAGGACCTTATATAGTGAGTACACATCTTATATGCCATAAACTCATAAGTAAACAAAGAAAATATAATATGTATAGCCAACTGCCCAACAAGATCAAAAGAGGGGAAAAAAATATTGTTACTAGAAAAGACCAAAAGGCCCAATAAGTCAGTAGTGGAGGTAACAATCGGCACCAATGGCAACAGCTGGCAGCTAAAATGGCAGCGGCTACATGAAACGGCAGTGGCAGTAGCGAAGCAAAGAGCGAGACCACATGATGGAACCGTGAGGGGCTGGATATGTGTGCTGAAAATGGCTGGAACCCGACGCCTGAAGGGAGAAATAACGCACTGCAGAGGACCAAGCTTGATCCAGTGCCGATTGAAATTGCCTTGATTCCAGTGTTGGGTTGATCTCGCGAGTAATCCAGCACTAGAATTGTGCATGTCAGGCGCCGAAAACTCTCTGCTCGGAAGAAGTGGGGTAGATACTGCTCATGGTTCGAGATCAATTACTACTTGTCTTGGAGGGTTAAGAGGTTTATGGGCAGTCTGTCTTATGCAAACCATCTTATACATGACAAAAGTTCACTTAGTACAAGAATCTAGAATCTATCCAAAATCTATTCTAGTTATCTAAGGACAATCCGTCCTATTATTCATGCTAGTACTATGATACCAGTTGTAACATTCCACTAGCACAGGCCTTGGATGGTTGTGGATGTTGCCTTGTCAAAATGATATGGGGTCTTTATAACTATAAAACTAAAAAAAGAAAATATCTAAAACTTAAGTGCAATACTGAAATAAAAGTATTACGGAGATTCAAAATAATACATCAGCTCCTGAGAGAAAAATAATAATATAAATCTTGAATATCCAACTCAATACTTAAATAATGACCATAAAGTAAAAATATCTAGATACAAAACATCGTCCCAAAGTAGATATCCGCAAAACGTCTTTAGTCTTGCTAGTAAATATAATCTCCTATAGGACATGAATTAAATTGGTGTAAGATAAAATCTCAATAAGTCTCGTGTGTGACTTATTAAAATTTTCAATAAACATTTTCTTGATGCATGATAATTTTTCAGAATAGACATAATGATATAGTACTTCATGTAAACTGGAATTAAAAGCTAAATAATATGAAATTGAAAGCTATGATACTAAATCTAAAATACATCGCCAGAAAAAGGAAATGAAAGAAATTGCTTTAATGATTTTCAGTGTCATTGATTCCAAACCCTTCTTTTGAAAACTCCTTGGCGAATTTAAAGGGACTTGTTAAACCCATTGAAAAACCTTAGGGGGGGGGGAGTGAATAAGGTTTTTGGCAAATAAAAAAAAAAATCTCTTGAGTAAAATCTATTTTGAGAGAAAGAAATGTTCTTCGAATTTTCGATCAATAATACTTGCAATAGCGAGAGCTTTACAGAATGACTTTAGAAATATCTAGACCCAGAATAAGACAAGATGCACGATGTAATTAATGCTGGTTTGAAAATGGATTGGCGAGAGCCTTTAAAGATTTGTTTTAAGGAACTAACAAAATTTAAGCTAGGATGATTTGTAGCTGATCCAAAAATAAATGCAGAGAGATATAACACGGGATTTATAGTAGTTCGATCTACTAAGATCTACATCCACTACCTTAAGCTCACATATAGGAATTTTCAACAAGATTTCATACACCTAACTTAATGGTATCAATTTGTACCAAATACAAGAGAGGATCATCATACTTGGTTTACCAAAACCTTTAAATCAACTAACAAATCAAGGTTCAACCCCAATCAGTTTAACACCACAACCTTGATACATAAAGATGATTGAAGATAAATGAAACAAAAGTAGCTCACTTCTTTGAGCAGGTTTAAATAAAGAATAAGCTCAAACACTTTTACTTTTTAGACACAATTTGATTTTACTTTGAAGTGCTATGATAAAGGAGATTTTTGTTTTCTATAGAGTAAGAGTGTTCTTTGAAGGATAGGATAAAAATTTGCTTTCAAATCGAGTTTTGAAACATTTTATAGAGAGATAAAGTGAACTTCCAATGGTTAGAAAATGGCTAGTTTTCACTGTTAGAATTGCTAGAATTTTGGACTCAAGTTTTGAACGATGGTGCATCCAAAAGGTAAGTCCAAAATGGTACTTTTGCGGGCAGAATCGATTTGATACTGTTCACAAGATTTAAAACTTTGAATCTTTTTGTTTTAGTTGTTTAAGGTGGAATTAAACTGAATTGTAAGATAAAGAAGACATAGGAATTTATACAGAGAAATACCTTAACAAAGTTTCCTAGTCTAAGTTTCTTCCATAACGGTTTCTTGGTATGCAATCTCTTAAACTTGATCTTCTTCTTGATTTCTCATTCTTGGATTTTATTGCTTCAAGAGTTTCTTAGCAATCCTATTTGTATGCCTTGGAAGAACTGAGGTCAAACATGTCTTATAACAAGTAGATCACACAAGTTAGTTCTCATCAATGTTTGTCGTAAGTCAAAACACAGGAGACCACGTTTAGGGCTAACATCCATGTTCACCACTTCCACCATTTCTTGTTGTCTTGTTCCCCTTAATGTTCATGGTAAATATAGTGGGAAAGTGGGTGGTTGATTCGTGAAAAACTCGTGCAGCACCTCTTGGATTTTTGGCATATTCCAACTCAAACTTAACTTCCTGAAATTTGGGCACATCTTCCAGTTGATCCATCAGCTTGGTTTAGCAAGCTTATCATCTAGTTCGACTTGTTTCTTGGATGGCTAGTCCATCGTCTCATGACCTAGTCATCCACTATCTGGTAGTCGGATAATTAGCCTTTCCAGCTTACATGGTCACTTTTGCTTGCTGGCACTTACACTACTAAACATTGTGTGAACTACATCTAACACTTGACCTTCTAATCTTGTTATGTAGATAGTTGCCACATATTTCTCTAATATCCATAGCGAGTCTAAATTTTATAGCAATTGTCAAATTTACCTAAAAATAGGAAGAGCCCATTTCCTTGATTTCGTTTACGTTTTATTTGAAAATCTAGTGGTGTGTTGATATAAAATAGACTCCTTGCCAAGGTAGATTTAGTTAGGTTTCTTGCTTTCTTAAGCCACTTCTAAAGGATGCAATTTAATTAGTAATGAGATTCCACATCATCATGATGATCAAGCTTAAGAAGGGGGATATAATATGTAACCTAGTAGTCAAGGGCCAGTAGCAAGAGCAAGACTTAACAAATTTCAAGAGGAACTTCATGTTTTTATGAAGGAAAATTTGGCACATTTGAGATTGGAAAACCCTTATCCAACATTTGAATGTTACAAAGATCATGTAATGATATCCATACAAGTCAAGGAGTCAAGCTGAGGCCAAAATGAAGACAAAGTAATTAACCTCGCAAAATAGAAGAGGACAACCAGAGAGGTCCCAACACCAGCTAAAGCAAGGGAGCCGATGCTAGCTTCTTCCTGAGCAAATTAGCCAGGTCAGCTAAAAAGCACCCAATATTGCCTAGGGACATGCAGCCAGCGGGCGACCAACTTCGAGGATGAGCAACTTTTGGCAAATTTTACCTTTTAATAGCTTAGTTGTTATCCTTTTCAATTCTATGATTTTGTTGATGTTTTTAACTTACAAAAAGCTTGCTAAAAGGTATCTAATGGCAGAGATTGAGTCTCAAATAGCTAGGTTAAGAGATGTCTATAAATACCTTGTCATAAAACTTTCAATTCAATTTGGAGGGATGTCTCCAAAATCCCGCAAAAAGATGGCTAAAAAATACCATGGCAGGCATGGGAGTTCTTCAATATTCGCCAAAAGAAAGTTAATGGCAGAAAGTAAAGGATAAAATTTTGAGGGTAAGATGATATTGCTTTAAAACAGCATTAATTACCCAAAAATTTATTTGTGTGGGAAAGAAGTCAGTTTCAAGAATGGAGGGCATTATGATCTCGTAACCAGCTTGACTTTCCAATCTTTCAGGTTACACAATCACTACTAGGAAAAACTGATTACAAAACATCCAAATTGGTTGATAATATGTTGAAATTGGTTGGTAGTTAATAATGATTTGCCAACAATTATCAATTAATTTTGGTCGGTTGGTAAAATATTAGTTGGTAATCATTACCAACTAATTTTTTTTTTCCAAATTCATTGGTAATTACAAATCGAAATTTTGTTTGTAGATTTAAATTTCACAATTTTAGTTGTAATTACCAATCAAAATTTCAACTAGTAACTAGGATGTAATTTATCAACCAAAATTTTGGTGTTAGTAACTTATTCAAAAATAAGAATTTAATGTAAAAAAATTTTAATTTTTCTATATTTGCAAGACCTAATTTGAGTGTGGGCATGTCATCCACAAACTAAGGATGCGAAATAATTTATAATATTCTCTCTACTAGTCCCTATTTCATGACCTTTGAATTGCTTTGTATGGCACTTTCCATTGTGCTAACTGCTTGGTTGGGTCAATTTTTGCTAATATTTTTATATATTTTGTTTTTAATTAAAATAATACTTCATTATCATGCACACACACACACACACACACACACACACACACACACATATAGACAAGCATATATAATATGCATATATAAGTAATAAATATTGGATTTTGTCTAATTCGAATTCTCAAGTAATACATATTTATTTACTCAATACAATACAACAAAAGTCTCTTCTAGCTACACTCTTTTTACATCATTAATTAAAAGCATCCCTATAATAATGATATTCCCAACGTTTAGAAAAAAATATCGCCAAATAAAAAATATCGCGTCATTTTTAAATTTAAGCGTCGACATGTTATATTTTTTCCAGACATTAATGAAATGTGTCGTAATATTAAAAAAAAATTGACGTATTTTAAAAAAGTAACATTTAATAAAATAATATCAAATAAGGACGATACTTTTTTATATAAGTGTCGTCTCATTCAAAATTATAGGGACATTTCAAAATTAATTGTCCAATTTTAAAAGGAGTTTTTTTGCCGACATTATTTAAAAGCATCTCTATAATAACGATATTTCCATCGTATAGAATAAAATGTCGCTAAATAAAAAATGTCGCATCATTTTTTAATTCAAGCGTCGGCATGTTATATATTTTTCCCGACATTAATGAAAATAAGTCGTAATATTAAAAAAAAGAGTTTCTAATACTATTTTAAAATTTTAATTTTAATTAAATAATATCAAATAACGATGACACTTTTTGATATAAGTGTTGTCTCATTCAAAATTATAGGAACGTTTCAAAATTAATTGTCCAATTTTAAAAGGAATATTTTTGCCAATATTTTTTAAATGCGTTCCTATAATAACGATATTCCCGACGTTTAGAATAATATGTCAACAAATAAAAAAATAACGCGTCATTTTTTAATTCAAGCATCAGTATGTTATATATTTTTCCCGACGTTAATGAAAATGTGTCGTAATATTAAAAAAAAAATTCTTACACTACTTTAAAAAATATTATTTAATTAAATAATATCAAATAATGACGATGTTTTTTAAATGCGTTCCTATAATAACGATATTCCCGACGTTTAGAATAATATGTCAACAAATAAAAAATAACGCGTCATTTTTTAATTCAAGCATCAGTATGTTATATATTTTTCCTGACGTTAATGAAAATGTGTCGTAATATTAAAAAAAAAATTCTTACACTACTTTAAAAAAAATTATTTAATTAAATAATATCAAATAATGACGATGTTTTTTTGATATAAGTGTCGTCTCTTTCAAAATTATAAGGAGACTTTAAAATTAATTGCCCTTATTGAAAAGGAATTTTTTGACCGATATTAATTAAAAATGTCACCATAATATAAACATTCTCGATATTTAATATAAAATGTTAAATTATTAAATATTTTGTGACATAAAATAAAAGTGTCGACATATTCTATGTATACTCGATATTTTTAAAAAGTGTCTGAATATAAAAATATTTTCTACTCTTTTTTTTTTTTTTTAAAGACTAACAATTTAGTCATGTTTGCTAATAGAATTTTAAATTTAAAATTTATAAAAGTGTCTCATTTAAAATTTTAAGAACATTTTTAAAATAATTGTCATAATTTTTTAAAAATCTACAATAACCACAAGTGTCTCCAAATGAAGATATTAAGTAAGTCATTTGAGAAATATGTTTGTAACCGTTAACAATATAGAAATTTTAGAATTGGTACGAGTTTCACAACTGCCTCTCTTCCTGTGTCCCTCTCTCACGCCCCTATCACCACCGCCTACCCATCACTACTTGTTTGCACCGCCGTCGCAGCTACCGTAGAAGTAAAAACAGCATCGTTACCACCGCCATCACTACTGGAATCGCCAGGTTGTTGGCCCATCACTGTTGGGTAATGCCCCAATGAAAACGAAATCAGGTTATTGTCCTTTTTTGGATTTGAGCTTGCCGTGTTTCTGATTCAGATAGATAATGTGCCAGTGACGAGAACATTTGGAATAGCATGTCTCTGCTTTCTTTCAGTGATTCTAATTTGAACTTTCTGCTTTTTTGATTTGAGCTTTTTTTGTTTCTATGTTTCTAGGTTTCTGAGTTTTTGATTATGAAGTGGATATTTCTGGGTTTGAGTTTTCTGTGTTTCTGGGTTTCTTTGAAAAGTTCTTGGAGCTTAGAATTGCAAAGTGCTAGAGAGTTTTAACTCCAATCAACATCTATTGACTATGGCAATTATTATACCTTTTTGGATCTAGTTATTTATTTTTTGGTGCTAGCGATGATGGGTTTAATTAAATGTGTAGATTTGTTGGAAAAGATATGGCTTTTACATACACATTATTGTTTCTTCGCTTTTTTGTTATTGCTTTGTGGATTTCTCTGGATTAATGACAAACGGAATTCAAAGAGAATGAAAGAGCTTCATTTAGATGAAACTGGTAGAACTTTGTGTGTTAAAATTTTAGATGAGAATTTCAGTAATTTATGAAAACAAACCAGATGGGAATACAATTTTATGTTTCATTCTTATCCCATCTTTTAAAGTTGTTTTTGCCTCAAATTTTCTGTTCCTCAAATGTTCTTGGCCCTGAATATACTGCATCCAAGATTTATTTATTTTTCCATATGATTAATTGTACAAAATTTCAACATACCTTGCCTTATTATAAGGGGTTAGACAACATCAATTCTTGGCCAAAAAGATGAAAAGAATTTCTCCATTTTATGTGTTCCTGGTGGCCTATCAGCAATTTCGACAATTTTTAGTGGCTTGATATACATTGTAGTAATCTTGGTGTTTTTTCTATTTGCGATTTCATTTGTTATTAGAGGCTAAATTACTATGACTTGGTTCTGATAAAATTAGGCAAACTTGATGTGAATTGCTTTACTCTTTGTGAGTGTAAAACAGAAGGGACTCTATTACATCAAACAATACCATTACCTCAGTTTTGTTGTCTTAAGGTTGAAAATCCTAAAGTATAGGCATGCTTTGTATATATAAAATGTTCCAATATATTGTACAACTACAGTTTTTTTTTTTCTCTCAATTAGCAACTGCAGGGATCTTTTGGATACTTTGTTTTCACAAGTATATTCCTTCTAAAATGCATCATTCAAATAGTTTTTCCTGAGCAATTCCAACTAAAATAGCTGGGAGAAAGATTCATAGAGCCATTCATATGTTCTTGTTTCATATTTTTCTAGCATATGATGAAGAATATCAGTGCTAACACCTTGTCGGACATATACTCCCTCGTTTGCCTTTGAGATGATTTCTACTATGGCCTCTCTTGTTATGAATACTTGGCTCTTTAGTCAGGAAAATTAATGGTATCTCATGAGACTTTAATTATCCATCCAACTAATAAATCTCTCACATTAACAGCCTAATCACTTAGGTTAAACAATATTTTTGTCTCTTCTTTGTCAAGTGAATATGTAGGAGAAATTGTATCTTTTCTGACGCCTACTGATTCTTTTGATTATCCTTTACCTGCATCTGCATCTGTATCACTTCTTGCATTTGTTCTAGGAAATTGGTATATTGTAGCAGGTGAAACTTGTTAGAAGATGAAGAGAGATAAACTCCTCTATTCTTTAGATGCTTCCCCACCTCATCTCCCTCGCCTCCTCACCACCCCCCTTTACATATTTGTTTATAAATATCACTTTGTAGTGGATGCATATTGGGTAGCTTCAGTTCTTTTGTTACTAAACCATTTCAGTTGCCTTATTTATGGATATGTGTACATGGAATAATCCGATGGCATATGTTCAAATGGATAAAAGTTGGATGTAGGAGTCTAGATCGAGCAAATGTTATTTTAATGGAGTTAATAATTTTATCAAATTTGCACTTGAGAAAGCAGCCACTGATGGAGCAATTTATTGTCCATGTGGGAAATGTTTTAATAGGTTCTTAATGGATTCAAAAACTGTTCATGAGCACTTGTTATGGAATGGTATAATAGAGGGTTATGATAACTGGTTGTTCCATGGAGAATCCATTTTTTTATCCTGAAATGAATAACCTAATTCGGTGAATCCAACTATTAGTAGTGTGCCATCAAGATTGGATAGGAAGAATGAAATGCGAGGACTTCTTCAAGATGCATTAGGAATTTATCTCCAAGAAAAAGGAAATAATGGGAACTCTCATGCTAATAATGAAGCTTCTACACCACCGAGTCCACATACCAATATTCAACATTCTAAGATCATATACATGACAGTCCTCCTAATGGCTCATCACCGTCAAACGATGATAGAATTCGATAAAAAAACCTATTGCAAGATTGTGATTAGGAATTATATCTGGGATGTTCAAAATTTTCAAGAACATCATTCATATTGAGCTTATATCATCTTAAGTGTTTGAATGGTTGGTCTACCAAATCTTTTACCATGTTGATAGAGCTATTGATTGAAGCATTTCCATGTGGCATTTCATTACCGTCCTCTTATTATGAAGCTAAAAAAATAATCAGAGACTTAGGATTGGGTTACCAGAAAATTAATACTTGTCCTAATAATTGTATCCTGTATTGGGGTGACAATGCAAATAAAGAATCTTGTAATATGTGTTTATCCCCTAGATGGATGATGAATAAAAGTGACTCAATGGACGAAGAGATTGACAAATATAGGAAGAAAAAACCAACTAAAGTTTTACGTTATTTTCCTTTGATACCAAGGCCAAAAAGACTTTATATGTCTTCCAAAACTGCTTTTTCCATGCGGTGGCATGTTGATGGAAAGAACAAAGATGGGAAGTTAAGGTACCCAGCAGATGGTTTAGAATGGAAAGACTTTGACCAAAGATATCCTAAATTTGCAGCTGATCCTCGTAGTTTGAGGCTTGGCCTAGCTAGTGATGGTTTTAATCCTTTTAGAACTATGAGTACTACATATAGAACTTAGCCAATTGTATTAGTTCCATATAACATGGAACCTTGGGTATGCATGAAATAGTCATCATTAATACTGTCCATGGTTATTCTTGGAGAAAAAGGACCAGGAAATAATATCGATGTCTTTTTACAACCTCTAATAGGAGAACTGAAGCAATTATGGTACGGTGTGGATGCATTTGATGCAGGTGCTAATGAATTCTTCAAGTTACAAGCTGCGCTTTTGTAGGCAATTAATGATTTTCCTGTATATGCCAATTTATCAGGTTGGAGCACTAAAGGACGTGTAACTTGTCCATCTTGTGGGGAATTTGCTGATTCTAGGTGGTTACGTAATAGGCTAAAATTTTCTTACATGGGTCATTAAAGATGGTTAGATCATGATCATCCATATAGATTCAGAAAAGATGAATTTGATGGCACTAAAGAGTTATGGTCAGCACCTTCACTACTTTCTGGTACTGAAATATTAAGACAGTTGGATGGTGTTCCTTTCTCTTATGGAAAAACATCAAAATTAAATAATAAACGAGCTAGGGAAGAAGCCGATAGCTCCAAAATTAGTCAATCGAATGTTCAGCAATCTAGTGTTAATAATGAAGCAAGAATATTTGAAGATGATGATAATTTTGTTGAAGATTTAGATACATGTCGGGGATCTACAAGTGCAATACCTCATTGTTTATGGAAAAAATGGAGCATCTTCTTTGATCTTCCTTATTAGGAATTCAATCTCCTTCGTCATAATTTAGATGTCATGTATATTAAGAAAAATGTTTGTGATAACTTGATTTGTACCTTATTGAATCTTGATGGTAAGACCAAAGATAAGTACAAAACAAGACTTGATTTAGTTGATATGAGTTTTAGACATGATCTTCATCCCTTCCATAATGATAATAATCAGATTTGTTACCCTCGAGCTTGTTACACAATGAATTCAAAAGAAAAAGAACTGTTTCTAACGGTTTTGAAGAATTTGAAGGTTCTTGATGGTTATGCATCAAATATCTCATGTTGTATAAACTTGAAGGAGTGCAAAATTTTAAATCTGTAAAGTCATGATGGTCATATTCTGTTGCAATATATTCTTCCTATAGCTACAAGAGCATGCATGCCACCTTAAGTTGTTTTAGTTGTCTCTGAGTTATCATTATTTTTAATGGAGTTATGTTGTAAAACCCTGGATCTAAATAAGATTGATGAATTGGAAGCAAGAGTGGCTTTAACACTTTGTCAGTTGGAGAAGATTTTTCCTCCAAGTTTTTTTACCATTATGGTTATTTGACTGTACATCTTGTTGCAGAAGTGAAACTTAGAGGTCCTGTACAATACAGATGGATGTTTCCTATAGAAAGGTTAGACAATTTATTTTTTCATTACAAATGATTCACAGCCAATTACTTTTAAGATTAAAACTACTAGTACTTGTTACTGTTGAATTTTAATTTAATCCAGAAACTTAGTTCGTCTAAAATCACATGTACGAAACAAAGCACAACCAAAGGGTTCTATCGCAAAAGGTTATATGGCAGAGGAATGTTTGGTATTTTGTTCTAGATATCTTGGTGGAGTTGAGACAATGTTCAATCGTCCCCAAAGAAATTTTTATCCTATTGATGATATTGGAAATTACTTGTTTTGTACTAGAGGCGAATTTTGGGAAAAGAAGATAACATTGTTCTTGATAAAATGGCCTTAGCATATGCCCATCATTATATGTTGCTTCACTATGATCATATATCGCCTTATCATAGGTCAGTCAACTAAAACACACTGAATTTTTATTTTGAATATTTGCTGAATAATATTTTAAAATTCTTGCAGTGAAATTTTGGATGTGCAAAGAAGAGGATATCAACCAAATCGATCTAACCAACACATTGAACAAAAGTGGCTATTGGAGAAATTTCCAGAATGGCTCTTAAACCAGGTGAGTAACTTTTGAAAATTAATGCATTTAATGTTAATTTGCATCTAGAAATTTTATATTTTTCTTACATTATTTGAATATGAAATATTAGGTGCCAAAGATGATTGAGAGCAATGCTTTTGAAGAGATAATATCCAATGCTAGAGGCCCAAACAATATCAGTAAACGATTTTCTGGCTTTGTTATAAATGGCTTTAGATTCCATACAAAAAAAATCGTGAAAGATTAAGACAAACTCAAAATAGTGGAATGGTTGTAGAGGTTGATGGGGTTTCCTATTTTGGGGTTCTGAATGACATCATTGAATTAGATTATTATAAAATTTTCAAAATTGTGATGTTTAAATGTGGTTGGTTTGATGTTAAGTCACCAAGGGGATTAAAAAAAGATGTAAATGGTTGCACTTTGGTCAACTTCTCCAAACTAATCCATACACGAAGCTCTTTGCAAAATGATCCTTTTGTATTCTCCTCTCAAGCAAAACATGTATTTTATGTACAAGATCTAAAGCAAACTGAATAGTTCCAAGTGATTCACACAAAACTAAGAGATTTATATGAGATGGGAATTGGCTCACATGAAGAGGATGATAATGTTTACACTGCCTGCATACCTCATAATTCAGATATAACAATTGATATTAACTGATAGACCACTTGGGCTAGAGAGGATGCTGATGAACATAATGATATTTGAGTATATTTCAGAGGATCCTATGTCTAACCACACCCCTGATCTTACTGTAAGTGACAATCAAGATTCAATAGGTAACTTTTTTATGCTTTATGGACTTCTAATTGCAGAGTCAGTTCCCATACTAGTAGGCATTACATCATGAACTGTGGTGAGCCATATTACTTTAACTGACCATTTCGCTGGATATGATTTGGAAGATAATAAAAAGGTTGTTGACACAAATTGAACTAGGATTGTTGTTTGGTTACAGTAATGGTACCAAAGTTGTCTGAAGTATATCTCTCCAATCTCTTTTATTTTAAATGAATAATATCTCCCCAATCAATTAGATATTATTATGAATCTAATTGAAGATGTTTATGCATGTATGTGTTTTTTTAGCAGTATTTAGTTCTCTGATGTCTTTGTTTGCTTTTAAGTTTCATTAAAATTTACAAGGTTTTAAAGTTGATCTCTTTTTTAAATGTTAGACCCTGGATAAATTCATTGTAGATATTGGCTTGATTTGAACTTTTTTGGCTGCATGTTATACTATTTGTATAGATTTTGATTGAAGTTGTTTTTCATTCTAGTTGTTCTTGTTGTATTGTTTTATGTTAGGATCCTTATCCCCTATACATGGTAGCTTTGTGGATATTGTTGTTTGATTTAGTGCATGCAAAAGCAATAGGATCTACATTACACGATGTGTCTTCTTCTGGTAATAGTAGCACAAGATGCTCTGGATGGACATCGTCTAAGGATGAAGCAAATGTTATGGATCTAGATGATGAAGGGTTACCTGTGAATCCTATCTCATTCTATTCTATTTTGTTGCCTTTTAACATGTGCAGCTGTGCTTGGTCTTAGCTACTGAATTTCATGTGGAAATGTGAATGCAGCGTGATTTCCTTTTCCCCTGCTTGTGAATGTGTAGAAATTACAAACAAAAATTTTAAACATTGACATTTCATATAACAGAAACTAAAAGTTGTCCAACTTAGCTTTTAGTCAACCCTAATTCAAACTTGTTATTTTTGTTGGGACTGCTTGGGGCCATTTCTATAATTAAAATGTTGTCATTAACCTTGCCAAATGGTTGCTGTCTTCATTCAAGTATTGATGTGGTTGGCAAGTTCCTTGAAGTGTGTTGTAGCTAAATAATTGACATAATTGTACCTAAGTTCATCCCTGCTATTGGTCCATCATAGATAATCATAGACTTCTGCTTTTGACGTTGATATTATCAATCTACTGCGATGTTGTTAGTTTGGTTTTCTTTATGTCTCTGCTTTTTCCTTGTCTGAATGTAAAGAAAACATAGGCTCCTGACATACTTATAAAAGTTTTAATGTGTTGTTCTGCTGTGAAAATAGTCATGGATTGCTTTATTTAGTGTCATAGGGTGAGGCACATACTATGATGTTGCATCTTTGCACTTGATGCGGTTTATAGCAGAAGATCTGTTGTCAAAAATTATGTCACCTTGCATTATAGATGTACCTATGCTTCTGGACTGGAGCTTGCAGGTTTATTCTCATATTCCAAGTTCCCACCAGAAGAGAACTTAGTTGCCTTTTTGGTGTTGAATTCTTTTAAATGGTAAAGATAGAACTATCTATAACACTATATAAGTAAGAATAATGTACACCTGAATTGTAATGATAATGCCTGAAAATTTTCTTGACAATCAGTAGTATTCAAGTTTCAAATTACTTAGTATTTCCATCAATCTTTCCCTCTTCTTATTAGAAAAAATAGAATATCTGGTTTTTTCTTTTCATATTTTAAGAGCATTTTCATTTTAATTATCTGGATAATTTATGTTATAACAAGTTATTTTGTTCCCTCTTTGCTTCTGAACAATGACATTTAGCCAATTGGATGGCCCTTTGGACTAATTTAGCACCATATATGTTATCGTGTATATGTATTCTAATATACTTATCATGTTTCAATTGTCTTATATTGGAATCTAAAATGGTTGGGCTTTCCAGCTTTAGTCAAGGAAAGTGGTTGAACTTTGATTCACACATGATTGTAACTGTGTTTCCTAGGTGAGATAGGTAGGAAGTGGGTTGAAGTTAAGAATCACTTTAAGTCCTTTCTCCTGTATTTGGGATGGTTACTCTTGCTCTTTTAAGCTTCCATTCCACAAATTCTAAAATGCTTAAATCTACTTTAGGTAAACGCATCTGATGTCATAATCTTGGAGGGAATTCTTGTTTTTCATGATTAACATTAGTTTCTCAGATAGCTATACTTGCCTTTTATTGTAGGTACAATACCTACCTAGTCATTTCCATTGGTGCCATATGAATTCCTTCATTAATCTAGAATGTCTCTTTTTGTATGTTCTATAGAAATCAACCTAATTATGTGTTTTCATATCTATTTCCACCCTATTTTTAGCTAGAAATTCTTCTTAGCTTCTCTATTATTATTATAGTTGTTAGTATCCTATTTAACATTATCTTATGTCACACCTTTGCAACAAACTCTTAAAATGGGGGAGAAGTCAAAGGAATCTATCAAAAGAAACTCAGGCAGTATAGTGACAAAAACATGTTGCTGAATTATGAGCTCAATGCATTGAAGAAGAAGATTAAATAACTCAATGAACAGCGTTTGAAAACAAATCTATCGGCTTTTTCAGTTTGATGTTTCCTTTTAGTATGAATTGGCATTTGTTTATTTAGGATATTTTTCATAGTATAATTAGTCAAATCAGTGTAATGAAGATGCTTGAATTAGAACTAATGTGTTGTTGGGGCAGGTTTCTATTTTGTGGTGTACTTTATTATGTTGCAAGAGTTGGTGGTTTTGTTTGTGGACAGTTCTTGCATTTGAAGTTTCGTGTTTGACAATGAAATTAAAGATATATGAGGAATGAGAGTCGTCTCTAGAAAAGTGTCGTTTTTGCTCTCTACAAAAGTTTGACAATGAAATTAAAGATGCTTGAATTAAGGATTCATTTTCGAACAAGAAGTACAAACAAACTTGAACCATGTACATTAAGCAAAGGATAGGTATGCATTAACAACCAGGAAACAGAGGCACGAACATAATTGTAGAGACATGAAACTTGAATGGAAGATTTACTCAATTTTTCTTTAAGAACGTATCCTTATTTTCTGGAAAATCATTGCATTACATTGCCAAAGAAATATCTATGCTGCATCTAATGTTCTTGAACAGTAAAAAGAGCAGGAAGAACATCTTGCACGTATTTTTTGGCTAATCTAGAAACGTACTTCCTCTGGAAACAGAGGAAGCTATACAATCATCCTAAATCATACATTCTGCTGGTTTGCTAGGTTTCCACCATTAATTTCTGGTTTAATGAAATTATTTTTTTCCTTTTAATTTTCAAAGTATCATATTCTTCACTTAGAAAACCAAAAAAAAAAAAAACAACAACAACAATAACTGTCGTTGTTTTAATTATTTTCCGCATGATTGAATTACTTTTCAAAACAACATTTTAAGCTTTTTTTTTTTTAAAAAAAAAGAGAACAAAACTACTATGTATGATTATTACTATTTTTATTTGGCAAAATATGTATTTCCCTCTTAAACAAACAAACAAACAAACAAACAAACAAACAAACAAACATACATACATACATACATACATACATACATACATACATACATACATACATACATACATACATACATACATACATACATACATACATACATACATACATACATACATACATACATACATACATACATACATACATACATACATACATACATACATACATACATACATACATACATACATACATACATACATACATACATACATCCTTCTTAAATGATATTCTCTAAAGATATGAAAATATCATTTTAAAATTTTATTCTCTTAAAATAGTAAAGTTAAAAAAATTTTCCACTAATACTAATTAGTTTCCCACTAAGACTCTCGATTCTAGTATTCATATCTATCCCTTGATCACTTCTCATGCAGATCGTCCCTGCATCTTGTCTCTATCACGCCATCTACCACTCATTGAAGGCTCAAACAAGTTAGTAATCACAACCCATTTGCATGTTCTCTGTTAGAGGTTGAATTTTTCTGTTGTCTATGCAATTTGGTATTCTTAAAATCTTTAATATTTTTGTTCAATAGTTGGATTGTTTTCTTGTGTGATCATCACAATAATTGGATGGTTTTGCTAACTTAGTTATTTTTTTTTTTTTTTTGGGGGGGGGGGGGGGGCAGAGGGGGACATTGAATTGCTTGTTATTATGGTTTTCAATTCCTCTGCTTAGTGGACTTAGATGTTTTTTTTTTTTTTTCAAAACGTTAGCACACGGCTTATTAATTGACTAGAAGATGAAAAAACGAGAAGTTCATGTATAATTAAAATGGGAGAAACCACTTAGATGAGAAGGTAGAAAAAAGTCATTCATGGATGACAGAAATTGCATCGAAAAGATGGCAATTAAGATGGAAAATAAATGGCAATATGCTTGAACAAGTGGCAGGATATGGTTACTATTTTTCTATTACTCTTAATATTTGGTGTGTTTTTTAATCTATAGTTAATATTAAAGAATTAAAGGACTATAGAATACAAGTGGAAAAAGTTTTGGTGATCAAATTGAAACTGGGCTTCTTATGAACAATTCATGTCGCAATTCAATTGTCCCCCTAAATCCAACGAACGCTTTGTTTTACTTTCATGAATGTATATTAATTTACTTGTTGGAACTCTGTGCTTAGGAGTTATAGGCAGAAAGTTGTTGTTGAATTAACCACTTGTATTGCATGCCTCTCCTTTGGCTGATGACCTCTTATCATCACACTTTTAATCCATGGGAATATTTAGCGATGCCTCTCCTTTCTCTAGAGTATCTTTCCCTCTTGGTTAATTATCTTAGCCTTCGTTAGGTTACGCGAAATCCTTCTTGTCTTTTAATTACTTTCGTTTTCCTTCTCTTGATCGTTTTTAATATTTTGATAACAAATTTCTGCAGTTGATGATGGGATATCTAAGCAGATATTATTGAAAATATGAAGAGTTGAAAGGCTTAACTGATTGGCCGTTAGTTGCATAATTCTTATCGTAGAAGTAAATAGCACCAAAAGCCCCCTTTTTTTTCGGGGGGGGGGGGGTGTTCATGTGTGTGGTGTAACAGATTTAATAATGATTCAATAAGGCTTTTCCACAAGAGTTCCATACAACACTAAAACCAATTTTTTTTTACCATTCTGATTGTCAAGATTTTGTGCAAAGTTAGTTATAATAACCTATGTCCTATCAAGAACATAACAAATAATTGTTGACTTTCTTAAAAGATCACCTTATTTTATTTTTGAAGAATGCTTCAACACTCCATGACGCATTAGAGCTCATTAAGGGTCATTCAGTTTGTCTTATTACCAAAACAAGCTTTTGTTTTAATTCTGGCTATAATCATATGATTAGTTTGTTTAATTTTCTTGATTCAAGTAATCTTGCTTGAAAAGGCCAGTTTATTCTATGTGGCTGCTAATTACAATTTCTATTAAGAATTAATTGTTGACTATTTTATTAGGTTTTTTATATGGGAAGAAAATGTTTAAGAGATTATAACGACAATAGTTAAGGTGAATTTGTAGCAGAAGCACTTCAAATGAACGCTTCAAATTCTGATAGTGAGACTCAACCACCTAGTGAATACCAATTCACTGATACTCAAGCACAAGAAGAAGACCTATGCAGCAAAGTTTATGATGATGTAGAAATAAAGGGTACAACATTATATTGTCTTTGAAATATTACTTTTATAATATTGAATATAACTAATTATGTTCCAGATGAGCAAGGGAATGTACAGAAAAAAAATGGGGTATACGTCCAAAAGATGTGTGGACATTGCCCAATAATGAGTGGATTATAGTTCACCTCAATGTGCTAATTCAACCAATTAAAAGACAAGGTGGAATCTTAGGTGGTTGGTTGGGAACTGTGACAAGAAAAAAGGAGTTTTGTTCAATTGAATGGACGGATTGGAGGAAAATGCCTAACAAAAACAAGGAGAACTTGATGCTTGTGACAAAGGAAACAAACTTAATCTTCTTTTATTTTGTAAATTTAAATTTTATCTATTTTAATACATTTTTTTACTAATTTAAATTATTTTACAATGTTATAGAAATATTTTGAGATTCCTGATGATTTTGAAGTTCAAAAGTGGGTGCTTCAATCAATTGGTCGAAAGTGGAAGGATTACAAATTCAATTTAAAATGTAAGTATTTTTTGCCAAATAAGACTCAAGAAGAAATATTCAATTCAGTACCAGTGGGAGTCTTTCCAAATCAATGGAAAACGCTTGTGCAATATTAGTTTTCAGAGAAAGCAAGGGTAACATTTTTTTCCCTTCATTGCTCAATTTTATTGGCTTTTTGTATTATGTTAAATGTTTTTTAGCTTTATCATAGTTTGCATAACGTGTGTGTGTGTGTGTGTGTGTGTGTGTGTGTGTGTGTGTGTGTGTATATATATATATATATTACTTTTATTCTTGTTAGAATCTTTCTAGAAAGGGAGAAGCAGCATGAGCTCATAACAAAACTCTTCATACTAGCAGTTCAAAGAGTTTTGCAAGAGCAATGAGTGATTATGTGAGTTTTGATTGAAGTGTAGTGTCTTTACTTTTGTCTATATTTTATTTTTTCTTCCACTTTCTTAGCATTAAATTAGTAAATGTATTTTCAAAACAGGAGATGACCTATGGAAAAAAACCAGGTCAGATTGAATTCTTCAGAATGACTCATATGAGAAAGGATGAGAATTTTATCAATGAGCAAATCCAAGAAGTTGGGGTAATACTTTTTTTTTTTTTTAAGTTGTCAAACTAAATGTTATTACTCATTCTTAAAGTATATTATTGTCGTGTGATTTCTAATTTTTATATTTGTTGTTATTAAAAAGGAAAAAGTTAATAACATTGCTACTGAACGTGCGGCATTAAATGTGAATCGTAATGCCAATGAAGTTGAGGATGAAGTTTTAGGTGAAGATCAATATGGAAGAGTTAGAGGTTATAGATTAGGAGTTACTCCTACATAGCTATTTAGAAGTAAAAGTTAGCTTAAGGGTAAAATATGCCAGCCACCCTTGAACTTTCACAAATTTTGATTTTCACCCCTAAACTTTAAAATGTGTGATTTTAGCCCTCGAACTTTTAAAACACCTAAAAAATAGCCCTTTCAACAATAAAAACTCAAGTATAATACAAAATTACCAGATTTTTGGCTCTCATTCCCCCGTTTTTAATTTCTAAAATATTATTCTTCAACTTTAATCTCACTCTCTTTTCTTTGAATTTCTTAATTTATCAACAACATTTTTAAGATATAACTTCAAACCTTTTTATGCAACTCAATAATCTTGAGATTACTCTTTCGCACTTTTTCGAATCAACCATATAACAAAAATAACATGTTTTATCCTTAAATAAACAAAACTAAGATATAAAGATGAAGAAGAAAAAAAAAAGATTCAGTTCTTGACGAATAGTAATTTTCTTGGCATCTCTATAGGAAGGAAGAATAATTTTGAAAGTAGAAGTGAATTATCAAAAAAAAAAATCTAAAAAGAGAAGTGAGAGACGCACAAGTCACCGTAGTCTTTTCCTGTCATATATAGAAGTTACTTTATAAGAATTAGAAGGATGACACCACATTATGAGAGTTGAGTAAATGAAAATACTTATAAAATAAGTCATGTGGAAGTCATGTGATGAACTTCCGTGAGCACTTAATAGTTTTAATTGATGGAAAAACTAATTCAAAGAGAAGAGAGCGAGATTAAAGCTGAAGAATAATATTTTAGAAATAAAAAATAGGAGAATGAGAGTTAAAATCTAGTGATTTTGTATTGTACTTGAGCTTTTATTGTTGAAAGGGCTATTTTTTATATGTTTTAAAAGTTCGAGAGCTAAAATCAAGCATTTTAAAGTTCGAGGGTGAAAATTAAAATTTGTGAAAGTTTAAGGGTGGCTGATATATTTTGCCCTTAGCTTAAATGTCAAAATCAGCCTGAAGTAGAACGTCTTCAAAAAGAATTATATAACGTTAATCAAACTTATGAGGCAAAGATTGAAAATATGCAGCAAGAGTACGAAGTAATGAAGAATGATTATGAGAAACAAATTGCTAATCTTCGTAAGAAGTCAGACTCTATTCGAAGCGACATGTCTGAGTTAAAAACAATCTTTTCTGAGATAAGTCACATATATGTATTTATTTTTATTTAAATAATAGTAAATAAAAGAAAGTTTCTAACATGAATTTTATTTTTTTAGGCTACTCATAATTTTAGTGAATCCACCTATACTCCAAAGTGACCAATATTTTTAATTCTCTTCAAGTAAGCGATATCTTCTCAAATTATTTCAATTACCTTGTAACTATTAACTGTATTAATAATTTGATTTAAATCTATTAAATGCTCACCATTTTTTTTTCTTTATTTGATGTGTAGGGCTATTGGACTTTCCATCAATCTGCGGCAATATGAAGAGCTTTTTTTTTTTTTTTTTGCTAATAAAATTGATTATTTATCTTTCATCTGATTTATATTGTAGTTAGGCATTTACTAAAATGCTTTTCAGTATGACTATTTAAATTTTGATCTAATTTATATGATTATTTAAATAAACATTATTCATTTTGTTTTAGAATTATCATTGTTTTACAGCTTTTTATTGTACAACGTAAAAAGAAACATTTGTTTTGGGATTTTAAATTGGAAAAATTATCAAATAATAAAATATGATAATTATTGACTTTGTGACACTTTAAAGAAAAGTGAGGCCAAAATTAGGACATTATTTATATAGTGTCACAAAAAGAGAGACACATTTATAAATAAGTATAGTTATTTTAGGGATGCTTCAAAAATATGGTCAATAAACTTTGGGACACTATGATTGATTGTGTAATAAAAAATGGGACGGAATTGTATTTATGTGTCGCTATTTGGGGACATTTATATAATAAAGTATCACCAATTTCGAGACGCAATGAATTTGAAACGTAGCCAAAAAAACAAATAGAATAAAAAATTTATGTCGTCAATTGAAGGACACTTTAATAAAATGTTGTTATGTTAACAACATTAGAGAATTTAAACGTACTCCCTCCGTCCCATAATATAAGTCATTTGACTTAATTTCACACATATTAAGATTCCTAAAAAATAAGGTGACTTTATATTTTTTCTTCCTAAAACACCCATATTTAAATGTCTTGGAAACAAGAGAAGAGAAGAGAGAGAAAGAGAGGGAAAGAGAATAATAAATAAGGACAAAAATATAAAAATAGCTTTAAAACCTTCTTAAAAAGTCCCCAATGACTTATAATTTGAGATAGCAAAAGTAGTCTCCAATGACTTATATTATAGGACGGAAGGAGTAGTAAATTTAGAGACGCTTTAAAAAAAACGTTGGAAATTTTAGAGATGCATTTAGCAAAACGTTAGTAAATTTAGAGACGTTTATATAAAAAGCATCGGTCCATGTAGAGATGCTTATATAAAAAGCGTCGGTAACTTAATTTATTGACGCAAAGTCTTGCATTGTAAAATTTCTTGGCGACATCACTTGTAGCAACGCATATGGTTACACGTTTATAAGTGTCAGTAAATAATTTTACGACACAACTTAGCATCCCAAAACAATTTTATTAGCGTCCCTAAATGCTAAGTTTGTTGCAGTGATATCAAAATAAGAATGCATTATTGAACTGGCTACATTTCTTCATCCACCAGGGGCATATCTCATTGCATGAAAACATTTATATATTCATAATACTTATTTTTCTTTTTTACTTATTATTATTTTGATTTTTTAGCTAGTACAATTTTTTAAATCAATATCCAACTCATATATAAACTCTCTTTTTCAACCTAAATTTCTCTCTATAGATATATAATTCAAATAAATAGAAATATGTAGTTTTAATTATAATCTAGAGTTTTCTTTATTTTTTATTATTTACTATTATTAGTAATGTCAATTACATGTTTTTTGAAATTGAAAAAATAAATTAAAATAAATCTAAGAATAGAATTAAAATTCAAACATATATTATTTGCTAATTTCAAGTTAATAGAATACTTAAATATTTATTTACATAAGCATATTAGACTTTAAGACTAAATACTTTGACCAATATACTAAATTAGCTTGTCTTTTATCTAGAGAAACTTTCATTTTCGATTTAAAATTTTAGCACAAAATTTATGTTTCAAACTGAAGATTACCTTTGTAATAGAATATTATTTTAAATAGTGAAATAAAAAATGGTTGAAATTTATCTTGAAAAAGCTCTTATTTATTATTTAATACTTATGTTTAAAAAAAAAAAGAAACTTTCTACTTCCATATAAATTTTTACGAATGGAATAGTTCGGTTAATAAATTTTTTTACACAAAATCACCAACCAAATACTTTACTTGCTTGGTTGGAAAAATTGTCCAATCATGTTGTTAATTGATTACCAATCGAAATTATTATCAATAAAAAAAAATCAATTGGTAATTACTTGGTATGTAGAATTTATACTAAATTACTAATAAATTACGGACTCAATAAATTACCAATAGATAAATGTTAGTATGTAATCAGTTGGTAAATTTTGTCTAACCACATTACCAACAAATTACCACCTATAATTACTATCAAGAGAAGAAGTTAGTTAGTAATCATTTCGGCAAATTCTTTTCCAACAGTTGAATTTCGATTGTTAGTGTGTTGATAAATTTCTTTCTACTATATTATCAACTAACTATCAATATATTTCTAACAGATTATTACCAACCGACCATGTGCAGTTGATAACTAGTTGGAAGATTTTAAAATTTATTTGTCTTTTATTTCAGTTGGTAAATATTATCAACCGAATATATTTCGTTGGTAATAAATAGAAATTTTTTCTAAGTTGGGAATGCTACCTGAAATTTTACTTGTCGAAAACGTAAACAAAGACCACATCTGAACCATCTTAGATCCGGACACTTCTAACTCAAATCTGAACAATCTTAAGAAAAATCGAATCTTGGAGGTTGCAAACATTTTTCTCTCTATGGAATACAAACCCGACAGCCGCATCCTTGTTCCGTTTTGCCACCATGCCGGCTGGGGATAGGAAAAGACTTGGCGAGATTTTGTGGAAATGCTGTTGACCCATCTGTATTTTCAGCAACAAACTGAAGATCTTCTGTAATTGTAGTTTCTCCGGTTAGCTTGTGAAGAAAGACGTCCTCAAGCATTTTAACCAAACAATTTAAGACAAGAAGCTCAAAGCAACGTTGATAAGTTTGTACTTACTGGAAATCGAAGTCGTCGCTGGGGTTGCAGGTTGGATGTGTTGGGCTGAGAGCAACATGAGCAGAAGAAGTGTTACCATAGCCTTTCTAGGAATCTTGATTGTTGAGGATTTAGAAACTCCCTTTTTGATGTATTTTATAAGCAATTATTGGGGAATTGTAATCTATGTAAACTTATAAAAAGTCAATCCAAGTTGGCGAGCAACTGCTTTTCAAGTTGAGTTATTTAGAAGTTTTCACCAATTCTCACCTAATTTACAACGTCATTTCGAGTGGAATTGAGGCATTATATATTTTAATATACTATTAGAATCACCTAATAGTCCAACCCTAAGGTGTGTTAAGTTATCCGGTATCCGTCTCCATTACTAAGTGTTTATAAATTTTGGGTAATCCTATCTCTTACGAAGCCTCTTTCGAGATGGAGTGGAGATAAATTCACATACGTATTTTACATCTGTAGAGTTTTTCTTTTCTTGCAATTTGTTTTACCAGTAAAAAGACCTAATAAAAATTTATTATATCCACTTACTTAAAATTATTTTCAACATCAATGTTGCTCATGTTCTTTAACAGTGTATTACAAGTAAGTCTTGGATTTTGTTTTCCTCATTATTTTTTGCATCTGGGGCCGCGCAAGTTGCCGTACGCAACTTGCGCAGCCATTTAAAGGCCTAGATGAAAAAAAACAAAAATCTAACGTGCGAGAAGGTGGTCGCGTATAAAAATTTTTTTAGTAGAACGACGTCGTTTTGACCATTCAAAACGACGTCGTTTTTATGTTCATGTAATCGTGTGGAATGTTCATGCGATTGTGTGAAATGTTCATGTAATTGTGTCAAATGTTTATGTGAGCTCAAATGACCGCACAAGTTGTAGTACCACAACTTGCGCGGCCCTGGATCCTTATTTTTGGCCCTGCTTATATCTTCTCAGGTGTTTAATCACACCAGCCCATTAGTAAATAAACTCATTTCTCTGTTAATCCCAGTTCACATGTTGGTGGGGGGGGGGGGGTTATCAAAGATAATTATACATTCTAACCATTGAGTTATTGTCACACCCCGGACCCGAGAGATGACATGGCAGTATCCCGAAATGGAATACCGAACCCGGAATCAGAACAGACATTACCAAAAATAGACTCAACTGTCATAACTGAAATTGCCAAAACTTATAATTATTTTGTTATAATGCAAAACGATTTAACTAATCCCTTGGAATAACTCCAAACGTACTAAAACTCCAATGTCATAAAGTAGACCATAAATGAGAACGTTACATGAACTCGTCAAATTAGTCACTCTAGGTCCTTCTCGAACCACCCGTCTAATTCTTCCTCATTCAACTGAGAACCTGAAATAATAAGTAAGGTGTGAACTCACTAGCTCAGTAAGAACCATGAATTAACCGGGATTGAGCAAGTTACATAGATATAATTTCGCAAATCATTGAACTTTAAAACGATGGTAGCAGTGTTGACTTAGTTAGGGTAACATATGGTTGTGGTTCAGGCTCAAATATTTCTCACTTATAGCACACACTAAGGAATAATACAACAAACAGGGGTAACTTTGATCAAACTAAAGAGATTCAGAATTAGGAAGTCAACTGGTGCCCGTTAGGAAGAGTAAACAGCGCTTGTTGGAACAAAAACGGAAGGGGTCTGATTCTGAGATGAGCCGGCACTTGTTTAGGTATGTCAACCGGTGCCTGTTTAGCTGAAGAACCAGTGTCGGTTCTTCAAGGGAAAATTTCCAGAATGCGTCTATTTCAACCGACGCCTGTTGGACTGAATAACAGGTGCCTGTTCAAACTAAATTTGCCCAAAAAAAAAAAAAAAACAAAGCACAATACACGAAAAGCAGAGACCAAAGAAAGGACATAAAACCAAAACAAATCAGAGGCCAAAATGCACAAAGAAACAGAATAAGGCTCAACATTCATAACCATTCCAATAGTGAACAACACAACCATTACCCTACTATTTTTCCATAACAGTTCACTACACCATTTTCAACTTTTCAAATCATGCGAACAGACCCAGAATTCATGACACATGTTTGGGGAGAAGCTTTGGCTAACTGATATCAGTCTCCTAACTATTTTGTCCCGTTAGGAGGAGGGCTAGTACACAGAATTGGGCAAGGTATTATATCCCCCAAGGTTAGGGCCAGTACACAGAACATAAGGGATCATTCCTACCAAGGCCAAACCCCAAACAAATGACAGAACAGAACAGAATTTTAGCAACCAAAATTCAGTACAGAACAAGAACAGTAAAGTACATATCATATAGTCTTACTTGATCATAAACAACTCATACATCACAACAAATTATTCCCATGCTCAATCCAATTGAATACCAACATAATTTTCAAATTGAAAAACAGAAGATCATAAAACCAAACCATCAGTTGAAAATCAAAACACAGTTAAGTCAGAATCCTTACCCATAATTCTACTCACAAATCACCCTTATCACCACAAACCTCTTCCACACCTACAATCCCAATCAATCCCTATCAGAACATCATCCACCCTATTTCCCACCAATTTAGAACAGTAAAATCAAGAACCCTAGATATCAATTAAACCTCAATAAAAGCTTAAGGGGAACATGGATTACCTAAATTCGAAGTCTCGAGCTCTTCCCCTTCCTTTGTCTCCTCCTCTTGGCCTTTCTCCTCTCTCTGAACTATCTCTGATAGTTAAACAACGATGTGAATATCATAACCACGTTCTGGCAGAACGTTTAATCAGTCAGAGAGTTACAAAATTGCTATCAAGTCCTCCTAATATTCCCCCCATCAATTAAGTCCCCAACTATAAGGGCTAAGCCCATTGCTAATTAACACAAAGAAACGAAAGGCCAAGCAGAATCTCTAGACCATGGGTTCACATTCCACCCCCCTTACAAAATGTTTTGTCCTCGAAACTTGCGCACCTGAATCATCAAACAAAGAAGGATATTTCCATCGTGCATCCTCTTCCAGCTCCCAAATGGCCTCCCGCTCTGTGTGATTTAACCATTGCACCTTCACATAGGTATAGTTCTTCGTCTCAAGACTTGCATCTTCCTGTCCACAATCCTTATTGGTACCTCCTCGTAAGTCAAATCCTCACAGACTCGCAGAGGAGATGCTTCCAACACATGACTCTAATCAGCAACATACTTCCTTAGCTGGGACACATGAAACATATTGTGCAGCCTAGATAGTGCCGGTGGCAAAGCTAACTGGTATGCTAGATCTCCAACCCTTTCCAAAATCTCATACAGTCCCACATACCTCGGACTCAACTTTCCACTTTTGCCAAACCGCATGACTCCTTTGGTTGGTGAAACCTTCAGATATACCTTGTCTCCACATTCAAATTCTAAAGGTCTCCGCTTACTATCAGCCCAACTCTTTTGTCGATCTTGAGCTGCCTTCAACCTTTCACGAACAACTTGTACTTTCTCTGAGGCTATTTACACCAACTCGGGTCCAGTTATCCTTCTTTCTCCCACATCATCCCAACAAACCGGGGATCTACATCTCCTTCCATACAATGCCTCATAAGGGGCCATACCAATACTAGACTGAAAGCTGTTGTTATAGGAGAACTCCACCAAAGTTAAGCTATCCAACCAATTCCCTTTAAAGTCCAGAACACAAGCGCGCAACATATCCTCCAAGGTTTGAATTGTCCTCTCAGATTGACCATCAGTTTGAGGGTGAAAAGCAGTGCTCAAGGTAACAGTGGTCCCCATGGCCTCTTGGAAACTTTTCCAGAACCGTGACACAAATCGGGTATCCCTGTCTGATACTATACTCACTAGTACCCCATGCAACCTAACAATCACATCCATATATAGTTGTACCAACTCCTCCATCGAAGCTGTCAACTTCATAGGCAAGAAGTGAGCTGACTTCGTCAACCGATCCACCACAACCCATACTGTGTCCTTCCCAATCTTTGATTTCGGTAAACCCGTAACAAAATCCATGGTGATGTGCTCCCACTTCCAAATAGGAATCTCCAGTGGCTTCAACAATACTGAAGGTCTTTGATGTTCAGCCTTAACTTGCTGACATACTAGACACTTGGATACAAAACCTACTATGTCCCGCTTCATTCCACTCCACCAAAAATTTCCTTTGAGATCCCGGTACATCTTAGTCCCTCCTGGATGAATCGAGAGTTTCATATTACGAGCCTCCCTAAGCACCTCCATCTTCAACACCTCATCACTTGGGACACATAATCTACCCCGGAACCGCAAACTGCCATCTTCGTGAACCTGAAACTCTGACTGTGCTCCGCTGAGTGCTGCTACCCTTTTCCTCTCTAATTCACCATCCTTGGGTTGTGCCTCCTTAATTCATTCCACCAATGATGATTGAGCTATCAAAGCTACCAGATAACCCGAAGCAGGTTACACAACCTCCAGTTCCAACTTCTCAAACTCTGAAATCAACTGATCCTGTTCAATGATACAAGCTGCCAATGTTCCCGCTCCTTTCCTACTGAGAGAATCCGCAACTCGGTTTGCCTGTCCCGGGTGATAACTTATCTTCAGGTCGTAGTCCTTAATCAGTTCAAGCCATCGTCTCTGCCTCATATTTAACTCCTTCTGAGTGAATAGGTACTTCAAACTTTGATGATCAGTGAAGACTTCACACGTTTCCCCATATAGGTAGTGCCTCCAGATCTTTAGCACGAACACTACTGCAGTTAGCTCTAAGTCGTGAGTTGGGTAATTCTGCTCATATGGCTTCAACTGTTTAGATGCATAAGCTATAACTTTTCCATTCTGCATCAACACGCAACCAAGTCCATTCTTCGAAGCACCACTGAAAATGATGAATCCTCCAATCTCCGAAAGTAGTGCCAAAACTAGAGCTGAAGTCAACAACCTCTTCAACTCCAGAAAGCACTTCTCACATGCATCACTCCACTTGAACTGGGTCCTCTTCTGGGTAAGTTGGATTAGTGGAGTAGCTATCTTAGAGAAATCCTCCACGAACTTCCGGTAATAACCTGTAAATCCTAAGAAGCTCCTAACCTCAGAAGCAGTAGTTGTCCAATCCACAATCGCCTCAACTTTCTTAGGATCCACAGCAACACCTTCCTCCGAGATGACATGGCCTAGAAATGCTACACTCCTCAACCAGAACTGGCATTTACTAAACTTTGCATAAAGTTGCTACTTGCGAAGCCTTTGCAACACAATCTTGAGATGCTCTCGATGGGCTTCTTCTGATGATGAGTACACTAGGATGTCGTCAATAAACACGACTACAAACTTGTCCAACTCATCTTTAAAGACCCTGTTCATCAATTCCATGAACGCTGCTGGGGCATTAGTCAAACCAAAAGGCATGACCAAGAACTCATAATGGCCATATCGTGTCCTAAAGGCACTCTTCGGGATGTCCTCGGGCTTGATGCACAACTGATGATACCCCGATCGCAAGTCTATCTTTGAAAATACCTTATCCCCCATTCAACTGATCAAATAAATCATCAATTCATGGTAGAGGGTACTTGTTCTTCACAGTGACCTTGTTCAACTCCCGGTAGTCGATACACATCCTCATACTACTATCCTTCTTCTTAACGAACAAGATTGGCGCTCCCCAAGGAGAGATACTAGGGCAAATAAACTTCTTGTCCAATAACTCCTGTAATTGAGTCTTCAACTCTCTCAACTCTGTTGGCGCCATCCTGTATGGAGCCTTAGTGATAGGCTCAGCCCCTGGTACAAGGTTGATCTTAAAGTCTATCTCCATGGCTGGTGGTACGTTTGGTAAATCCTCCGAAAAGACATCTTTGAACTCCTTTACCACTTATATATCCTCAATGCATGGTTCCTCTTTCTTGGTATCCACCACATAAGCCAAATAAGCTTCGCATCCTTTCTGAAGACTCTTGCAAGCTCTGATAGCTGAAATTACTGGCATTGATCTTCTACTGGACTCTCTTCCTCTGCTCTAGAAGTGAAACACTGCTTTACCCGGTAAAGCAAACTGGACCCTTTTCTTCCGACAATCCACTAAAGCATGATTCCTAGCTAACCAATCCATGCCTAGGATGACATCAAAGTCCACCATATTCAACTAAATTAAATTAGCACCCAACTCCTCCCCCTCAATTTCTACCTTACAATCCCTATGCAACAGATTAGAAACCAACACCTTCCCACTGGGGATAGACACCCTATAAGCATTGTCTAACAACGTTAGGGAGGTTTTAAGTACTCTAGCAAATCTACGGGGATACAAACGAGTGTGAAGCACCACAGTCAAACAACACATAAGTTGGCACAGAGTTAACCAGAATCGTACCTCCGACCACATCATCTGCTGTCTCGGCCTGATCATAAGTCAGGGCGAAAACCCGAGTAGTGGGTTTCTGATTTTGCTCTCCCACCTTAGGCTTTTATAACTCAACCTTCGCTTGAGCTGACCCCGGCACTGGCTCTGGGCACTAATATACCTTATGTCCTTTATTCCCACACCGGAAGTAACTGCCTGATGCCCACCTACACTCTCCTGGGTGTCTTCTGCCACAGTTGGTGCAAGCATTCCACAACTTTTTGAACTGAGGCACTGTGGAACCTGAGGCACTCATGGTGCGACCTCCCGATACTACTGGTGCTGATAACCCTGCCATAGCTCTCCTCTTGGGATCTGGTTGTCCCGTAGGTGCTGATCTAGGCCCGTGCCCCTGACTAGAACCCGGTCTGAAACTCTGCCCCTGCCTGAATCCGATCCCAACACTCTGCCCTCGGCTAAATCCGAATCCAACACTCTGCCCCTGACTGACTACGGACCTAGGCCTCTTCCGGTCCCTCTCAGCATCGGTCCTCTGAAACTCCGCCTCAATGTCTAGACTCCGTTGATAGGCATCCTGATAGTCAGTAGACGGTTACCAGATAACCTTCCTCGAATCCTGGCCTGAAGTCCCCGGACGAACCTGTTAGTCCGTGAAGCTGCATTTTTGGTGACTACCAGTACGTACTTCCCCAAAGCATTAAACCTGAGTGCGTAGTCAGTGACACTCATCTGCTCCGTCTGGACAAGCTCGTAGAACTGATTCTCTTTCTCCATCCGGAATGTGTCTGGAAAATATTGATTCAGGAAAATTTTCTTAAATTTCCCCCACGTGAAGGGCTCCTCTCTTTGGTAGTAAATTGGCTTGACTCCTTTCCACCAATTCAGTGCTTCCCCCACTAAGAAGGGAACGGCCACCTTAAGCTTGACTTCCTCTGGCACCTCCAAAGTCTCAAAATAATGTTCTAGCTCCTCTAACTATACCTCAGCTCTATCTGGCTCACCCATGCCATCAAATGTCGGAAGCCCCATTCTCTTCATCCGTTCGAACAAGGATCGAGCCCCCGAGTCATTCCTTTGTTGTTTGCTCTGTTGCTCTGCCTGTAACCATAACTGCTCCTGCTGGAGAGACTATTGGCTCTGAATTAGATGAGCCATCATAGCCCATGCAGCAGACATATCTATCGGTGCTCTAGGTCCCGGCATAGCTGAAGGAACAAAAGTAGGCACTCCTGCCGGCATCGAAACTGGTGGTGATACTGAGGCAGGCGACGGTGGCATATACGGTGGCGGTGGAGGCAAACGGACTCCCCCAAGTGGTACCTCATTAGCCCGTCGCGGTGCAAATACCGTAGCTAACGAACCCGAGCCCTGTGCTGCTCTCTTGGACTGGCCTCGTGCCGTGGTGGCAACCCTGTCTCGGTCACTGTCTCTTGCACCCTCCTGTGTTGCTCTCCTGGCTCCACGTGCCATCTCGAATATCGTAATCAATCAAAAACTAAATAAAAGAAATCAAACAAGAAAGAAACAATCAAAAGCTCAATAAACAACAGTCTCAAAACCTAGGCATCACTTAAACCATCAACCCCATCACATGACAACTTAAGAAATTTCAGACTTATTTTTCACTTGCAGTTTAAAGCCTAGAGATGTCATAACCTGTCTCTGATACCACTAAATGTCACACCCCGGACCCGGGAGATGACATGGTAGTATCCCGAAATGGAATACCGAACCCGAAACCAGAACAGACATTACCAAAAATAGACTCAACTGTCATAACTGAAATTGCCAAAACTTATAATTATTCTGTTACAATGCAAAATGATTTAACTAATCCCTTGGAATAACTCCAAACGTACTAAAACTCCAATGTCATAAAGTAAACCATAAATGAGAACATTACAGGAACTCGTCAAATTAGTCACTCTAGGTCCTCCTCGAACTACCCGTCTAATTCTTCCTCGTTCAACTGAGAACCTAAAATGATAAATAAGGTATGAGCTCACTAGCTCAGTAAGAACCATGACTTAACCGAGATTGAGCAAGTTACATAGATATAGTTTCGCAAATTATTGAACTTTAAAACAGTGGTAGCAGTGTTGACTTAGTTAGGGTAACACATGGTTGTGGTTCAGGCTCAAATATTTCTCACTTATAGCACACACTAAGGAGTAATACAACAAATAGGGGTAACATTGATCAAACTAAAGAGATTCAGAATTAGAAAGTCAACCGGTGCCCGTTAGGAAGAGTAAACAGCGCCTGTTGGAACAAAAACGGAAGGGGTCTGATTCTGAGCTAAGCCGGCGCCTGTTTAGGTATGTCAACCAGCACCTACTGAACATAGGAACCGGTGAGCCTTTAGCTGAAGAACCAGCGCCGGTTCTTCATGGGAAAATTTTCGGAATGTGTCTATTTCAACCGACGCCTGTTGGACTGAATAACAGGTGCCTATTCAAACTAAATTTGCCAAAAAAAAAAAAAAACAAAGCACAATACACGAAAAGCAGAGACCAAAGAAAGGACATAAAACCAAAACAAATCAGAGGCCAAAATGCACAAAGAAACAGAATAAGGCTCAACATTCACAACCACTCCAATAGTGAACAACACAACCATTACCCTACTATTTTTCCATAACAGTTCACTACACCATTTCCAACTTTTCAAATCATGTGAACAGACCCAGAATTCATGACACATGTTTGGGGAGAAGCTTTGGCTAACTGATATCAGTCTCCTAACTATTTTATCCCATTAGGAGGAGGGCCAGTACACAGAATTGGGCAAGGTATTGTATCCCCCAAGCCTAGGGCCAGTACACATAACATAAGGGATCATTCCTACCAAGGCCAAACCCCAAACAAATGACAGAACAGAACAGAATTTTAGCAACCAAAATTCAGTACAGAACAAGAACAGTAAAGTACATATCATATAGTCTTACTTGATCATAAACAACTCATACATCACAACAAATTATTCCCATGCTCAATCCAATTGAATACCAACATAATTTTCAAATTGAAAAACAGAAGATCATAAAACCAAACCATCAGTTGAAAATCAAAACACAGTTAAGTCAAAATCCTTACCCGGAATCCTACTCACAGATCACCCTTATCACTACCAACCTCTTCCACACCTACAATCCCAATCAATCCCCATCAAAATATCATTCACCCCATTTCCCCCCCAATTCAGAACAGTAAAATCAAGAATTCTAGATATCAATTAAACCTCAATAAAAGCTTAAGGGGAACGTGGTTTACCTAAATTCGAAGCCTCAAGCTTTTCCCCTTCCTTTGTCTCCTCCTCTTAGCCTTTCTCCTCTCTCTGAACTGTCTCTGACAGTTGAACAACGATATGAATATCAGAACCATGTTCTGGTAGAACATTTAATCAGTCAGAGAATTACAAAATTGCTATCAAGTCCTCCTAATATTCCCCCCATCAATTAAGTCCCTAACTATAAGGGCTAAACCCATTGCTAATTAACACAAAGAAACGAAAGGCCCAGCAGAATCTCTGGACCATGGGCTCACAGTTATCCATTGCGCTCACTATTTTCATCCAAACACGTTCTCGAATCGTTATCTCAAAACTTATCCTAATGGTATAAAAGGATCATTGCTTCTTCACTTACTGCGGATAATTAGATTTAAGTTAGACTTAAGCTTCCTCAAACCAGTTTTGAAGACACTATTAGAGATGTGTTTGAATTAAATAAGAGTCACTATTAGAAATATATTGCAAAGAATCTGGGGAGAGAATATGCAATGAAGAAAAGCTCAATCCAAGGATTCAATGAAAACGCTCGATTATCAAAATACCGTTCTTCTACACATAGGCAGTAATTGTGTTTTAAAAAAAAATCAACTCTGAAAATATTTCAGTTTAATGGATTTTCCTCTCTTGAGCACTATTATCTATTTACAAAATATCGTATTCTTTTTTATGATTTCATATTTTTTCATAATTCAAATTTTTTGTCAATTCGAATAAAATTTTCTCACAAATTTTTTCATAATAAAATTTGTTTGTCATTTTTTAATTGACCGTACAGAAAGCAACGCCAGGGACAGGAAATTATATCCTAAAAACTTTTCTGGTCTTTTGGTTTTGTTTGCTTTCCAAAAATGTCATTATCTTTTTCTATCTTTATTTTTTTTTTTTTTTTGTGGTCGTAATTTTACAGTTGACTTATAATGCAAAATGATAGACTTTCTAGGCATACTCGTATGAACTTGTCAAAAGTCTCCACAAATCTACCTCTACACAAAAGTTCAAAGATAAGACCAATCTATTTTCAAAATCAATGAAATACGAATCAAATCTCTACATGATTCTAGCACCATCATTTGGCATCAGTCAATCAACTATTTTTTGTAGGAAATTCTTATATGCACCCGGTGCACGTGCACCGGTGCATTTGAAGTTTGTACCACATACAGGTAAGGTTGTACCCAAAATTTGGTGTACAATAAGTGTTGCATGTAGTACAATACTTCAATGCACCCGGTGCACGTGCACCGAGTGCATATAAGAATTTCCCTTTTTTGTATAGTGTACCAATATTTCATCATTATCATATGAAACCTCTTTCTACTCTGCCTTGAGGTTAGAGACATCTCTTTGGTTCACCAAGTCTTCCCTTTTCCCTCTGTAGTTAATCTTTCCTATTTCTTTCTCTTTCGTTTTCCCATTGTCCTTTACCTTTCTTCTTTCCAAGTCCCTGTCTAGCAGTGGCACTGGGCCGGCCCACACGGTTTCGGGCCTCGTGCAGGCTAAGTTCGAGGACCGACCCACCCGGAGAGGGGCAGGCCGGTCCCTGGGACCAGACCGGACCGGGCGGGTCGGTGTGGTGCGGGCCAGCCCGTGACTTATTCCTTTTTTTTTCTTACTTAACATAATTTTTTTAAATTATAATTTTTTTCCTATTTCGCTACTCAATAATCTTCCAAAATATGAAGACTTTCTTGAAGAATTGAAAAAGTATAACACAAAAATAAATTCTATTCTAATACTCTTTGTAGAGAAAATGAATAAATTTGAGGATTATGAGAGAAAGATGAATGGAAATAAGAGAGAATTGGAGAGAGTTTGAGAGAATTGGAGAGTGTTGATGAGTTTTGAGTTGAATTAGGGGGTATTTATAGAGTTTTGGGGGTTAGGGACCAAATTGCAAAAAAAATAATAATAATTCAGCCGTTTTAAAAGTTAAATTGTAAAAAAAAAATTAAAGGACCAAATTAAAAAAAATCAGAGAGCCGTTGGGTAACGGCTCTCTCAGGCGGGCCAGCCCTAGGCCCGAACCGGAGCACAGTGCTCAATTTGCCGAGCGGGTCAAGCCCGACCGAGCCCGACATGCCGACCCGACCCAGTTGCCATTGCTATCCCTGTCTTTCCCCATTTGGTTCTAAACCGTAAGGGCTCTTGATTCCGAATCTGTCTTCTTTTATTGACAAATCTACTGCCCAAATCAAAAACACAAAAATCTATATTTTGACCAATACACTCCAGCAAACGCCTCGAAACCCCATTAAATTCTCCAGCGTAAATGATCACACCATGTTCTGTTTTTTATTTTTTATTTTCTTTATTGTGCTCGAAGAGTGGTAAAAGGAAGGTGGTTGATAACAGTCATTGGGCGTTTAGCGCCACTCACATCATTCTTAAAAATTGGAACCCTAAGCTTTGTTAACAAGAAATTAATTTTCTGGCGGTTGATGGGTTGGAAATAATAATAATAATTGTAAATATATTTTTAATATTTTAAAAAGATAAATAATTTGAAACAAACAAAATTTACTAAAACAATACTTATTTGGGAAAAGAGGTTGAATCATGATCGCTTTAAGCATACTCCTTTAAACATGTGACAATGTCATAATTATTTATTTTATTTTATCTCCTAAAAGTTCTGCGCTTTTTTCCCCAGTTTTGGGCTGGGGGGAGGAAGGGAGGGGGAGGGAAGCATAAAATATTAAGGACTATAATATGAAGACAAATATCATTTTTATAACTATGCCTTTTTGGAAAGGCATATATGGAAATTGCTTGTTTATCTTCAATTGCACAATGTTCTTCTCCTAGAAGTATTACGTTCGACAAGTTTAATTGTGTGGTGGGTTTTGTCAAAACTAATTTTAAAAATATATCTGTTGATGCCATAAAATTATTTTCAAAGTCAATTGCTTTTAATTAGATGCTTGTGTACCCTATTCAACTTTCTTTAATCTTTTTTTTTTATTTTTTCCCCTGCCAACGCGGAATGTTACGAGTTTGCCAAAGTTGAAAATGAACTAAGTCCTGAAACTGAGAGAAAATGGCAAGGTACTTGGAGTCATTGTGATTCTAGGCTTTTTCGGTAGAGAAAGGGTGGGGACTGAGAAAGGACACTGTAAGGGATTTATAACTCTTGCTTTTCAAATTTTGGAGAAGATTTTTTTTTTTTTTTTTTGAATGGAAAGGCAAGAAGAAAACAGAGATTTGAATACTCAATAGTGGCAACTTTGGATTGCACAAAGTTACATATATTAAGAAAATTGTAATATTTTATATAGTTTTTAAATAACATATTTGAATTATTCTCACTGGAAATTATAATATTAGAACAATTCGGTGCAACAAATTGACAAAAGGGCAATTGAGAAAACCAGAAAACCTGAAAACGAAGAAAGAACACAAATCCGGTTTACAAAACATACTCATTTTCAGCAGTCCTATTTCTAGAAATCAGTAGTAAAAGACAAAATTTCATTTTCTGTCGTTGACCTCACGCAACAGCTGCAACTTGACTTACCGTGTCTTCTGCATTAAGGTATTAAGTCATTAATATTGCGAAACTTTGAATTTGTTATGTGAGAAAAGCTATCTGAATTTGTTACACATCGTTACTTTCGTACAACCTTTTTCATCTTTAATTATAATTGTTTAATCAGCGTAGTTGGTTGCAATTTTTCCTCATTCATTGGTCTACTATTCAGAATTAGGAAGGTTCTTGTAATATAAAACCGAATAGTAATTTATATGCGGCTAAAATGGATTTCTTTAGTAAGGAGATCCTTAAAAAAAGTAGAAAAAAATGATTTTTTTTGTTGGTTAACGAAAATATATAGACTATAGATTATAGACTACTCAGCCTTTTCGTTTCTTTTTATTTTCGTCCCGTTTTTTTCGCCATCAAGATGAGAGTATGTGAAAGGTACATCAAGTTTTTATCAGCAAGTGTTTCTAAGAATGTCGAGCCTCAAATTATTACTTCTTACTACCAAAAAAATGTGTTGGCTAAATACTACACTAATTTATCTCAAACATATCACATGCCAAATTTTCTGACGATTGCTTTTTTTTTTTTTTTCCTTTTTCCTTCTTTTTTAACTTTGATTAGTTATATAATCTACATGAGAAAAAGCTAATGGACCAATAGTTTATCAATTGTTTCAAACAAGGACCCCTTCCCCGAACCAAACGGGAGACTTTTCTTCTATTAGCTATTTCAAAGCTGAGCAAAGTTAAACTTTGACCAACGTTGACTGTCCCAGGGTCGATCATATAACGACATATATAAATCGCATTTAACTAATTCTTTGCAGGCAACCATGTCGCTCAAGGCTATTTTTGCACTTGTCTTCCTGCTTTCAGCTTTCCTCATCCAACCACCAGCAGCAGCAAGGGTCGAAGCAACCAGTGAGTTTAATTCAACATATTCATTTTTTTTTTCTTCACTGTCTCAGAAATTAGCTTCAGCTTCTCCTTGAGCTTTTAGAATTTGTGGACAACTAATGCAATAACAATTCTTTAATCTTTTTGTTTCCTTTTTTTTCCCCCTTCCTTCACTGAAAGTGCCACTGGGCTCAGAAAGTTTCCTGGAAATGCTACCGAGGGGTGGGAACCCTCCCAGAATGCCCACAGGCTGTCATGGAAACCGTATAGCGAGTGACCGTGGATGCCGAGCATGCGTCCCTTGTGGGCGTCAATGAAGATCGCGATGACACATTCATATGAAGATAAGTTATGCTACACATACTCTTTTTTCCTGGCTTATAGTCTTCCGATTTCTTATCCGGCCATTTTTGCAGAAGTTGTGGATTTGTTTCAAGCTTTTCAGCATTTGGTTTGAAAATTTTCATTTGAAAAGGGCTCTCATGGATCAAGTGTCAGATGTACTTCCGCATGTAAACTCAGGAAAGGCCCTTAATAGGTCTTTTCAATTTGTCCCTTTCTTTCTTTTCTCCGTGAGCTTATTGCTTGATGTTGCGCAAATAATGCCCTAATATATTCAACACAACAGTTTTGTTCGACTGCAATATCCAAACGTAGTTTCAAGAATTAATGTTAGAAAGGAGTACTGATCCCATATTTGGTGGAAGTGATTTGAGAAAGCACCAACGTTGCACCCTTTTCCCTTTTTTTTTTTTAAGGAGAAAATGAAAATGTTATTAAGTGCATATGCTAAAATAGCGGTAGTTTTCCTTACCATTTGAATGTTCACATTTGATTTGGCACAACAATCTAGTGATTCTTTGTCTATATAAATTGCCACATCTTCGTATTTAAGGAAGTTAATGATACTTTAATAAGTCAGTGTAAAGTCATATCCCTCAAATTAAGGAGGGTAATATCGGATGAGAAGATGTAAAATAAGTTACCTTAAGAAGATAGAGACATTTAGGAGCTAACAAAAATAATAATATTAACATTTAATGACACCACATTTTATAATCAACTTGTATAAATATTGATTAATATCAAATTATCCAGGAACACGAAACAAATTATTCAATTCTATGACCTAATTTTCTATTATAACATAATCTAAGAAGTATACAAGTTGGCCAACACACATACATTAAATACCAAGATAAATTTTAATGTTTTAAATAGGAATAATCTTTATAGAGTTATTAACTACTTAGTATTTAATTCAATTAGCCAGTCCATATGTTGGCTGTAAAAATGCAAATTAATGCACTATTCATTAAATGCGATGTCCATAATGTTTAAAATTTCATTACTTTAAAACAGTTTTTTTTGGGGGGGGGGGGAGGATCTGGTATTCAAATGAATAAAAAATTAAAATTTAATGTTAAAAAAATACTACAAAGAAAAATTCTGGTATAAACATGAATTTAGAAATTCAAGGCTGTACTCTCAATAAAGAGAAAATTGAAGGACGCAAGTGAAAAATTTTTATAAAAGTTCAGTAATGTCTCAGTTGGTCAATGGTATACTGTCGTTAATTGCAAACTAAGGCTATATTTGGTTGGACTATTTTGTAGAAGTAAATGAGGAGGGAAAATAAATGTGGAGGTAAATATTATATTTACTTCATTTGGTTAGATGTAAATGTAGAGGGAAGTAAATCAGGAGGGTATTACTCCCCTTCCATATTAGCATTTCCTCCCCTCCTAATTTGGAGAGATTGAGAGAGAGAAAATAAAGTGGAGCAATTAATGACATCAATGACCACATTTTTTACATTAAAAATCTAGGGTTCCAGAAAGAAGGACTGGAGAGGCCTTTGAGGTAATCTCTGACCATCATGAATAGAATGCCATTAGATACATGAAGCCATTGTTGATGTTGATGTAAACAAATGGCAAACAGCAATAGATGTCGAGATTGAGTCTATATACCTCAATCAAGTATGTGATTTTTTCACTACACCTAAAGGGATTAAACCTATAGGATGTAAGTGGGTATACAAGAGAAAGACAGGTACAGATAGAAAGGTAAAAACCTATAAAGTAAGGCTAGTTACAAAAGATTATACTCAGAAAGAATGGATCAATTATGAGGAGATCTTTCCACCTGTTGTCATGCTCAAGTCTATTTGCATTCTCTTAGTCATCGCATGTCACTATGACTATGAGATATGGAAAATGGATATCAAGACAGTCTTTCTAAATGGTCATCCTAGTGAAAGACATCTATATGACCGAACCTAAAGGCTTTATTGGGAAAGGCTAACAATATATGGTTTGCAAGTTTAAGAAGCCCATTGATAGACTTAGGCAAGCATCACTAGCATAGAATATACATTTTGATAAAACTGTAAAGTCTTATAGTTTTATAAAAAATGTGGATGAACTATGTGTATATAGGAAGTCAGATTGGAACAATGTGTCATTTATCGTAATCTATGTAGATGACATTCTACTCATTATAAAGGATGTATGGACATTGTCATCTATAAATGTTTGGCTATCAAGTCAATTTAGCATAAAGGATATAGGAGAAGCGAGTTACATTATTGGTATTAAATTTCTTAGGGATAGAAAGCAAAAAAAAAAAAAAAGGAAGGCTTATCCCAATCTATTTGTATTGACAATTGATAAGTTTAGCATGGATCGGTGTAATAGGACAATCATTCCCTTTAGGCACGGATTGACCTTATCTTCCAAACAATGTCCTAAAACACAGGAAGTGAGGGAAAGAATGAGTAAGATTCCCAGTGCTTCAGGAGTGGAAAGTCTCTTGTATGCCAAACTTTGTCCAAGGCCAGATATCTGCTTTGCTATAGTCATGGTAATCAAATATTAGTCAAACTCACGAGAAGAATATTGAAAAGCTATAAAGCATATACTATAGTACCTAAAAGGAATAAGGAATTATATGCTTGCCTACAAAGCTGATAAATTGTTTTCTACCAGTTACACAGACTTGGACTTCCAAGCAGATAAAGATGAAAGGAAATCTACTAGTAGATACGTTTTCACTTTGTTTGGATAGGCTATTTTATATAGGAGTTTTAAGCAATCTTGTATTGTAGATTTTGCCATGGAAGATGAGTATGTGGTAGTTTCAGAAGCTTTTAAAAGAAGTAGTTTTGCTCTGAAAGCTCCTTATAGAATTTGGAGTTGCGCCACAAATGGACAAGCACATTACCATATATTGTGACAATTCTAGAGTTATGTCACAATACAAGGAACCATAGGAAGGGTCAGCACACTGAGAGAAAGAATCACTTGATCTGAGAGTTTATCCAGAAACGGGAGACAGTGGTTAACCAAATTTCCTTTGCAAATAATTTGGCAGACCCATTTACCAAGCCTTTGACGAAAAGGTATTCTAAAAACACTTGGATGTCATAAGGATAGACACATATGGACTCTCATAATCTATTTAGAGTAAGTGGGAGATTGTTAGAATGTATGCCCAAAATGTGCTATGTATCTCTATATTTTGGAAATTAATAAAGTACTTCATTCATTTATGGTTATTTGTGTATATATATTTGCACATTAAAGGTCTAAGTGTGTTAGTAAGTAATCTATGTGATTGGTTCGTGCTTTCACAGTAAGGTATATATTCTCGGCTACTAACATATAAGAAAAAGATTATTCTTGATCAATTAATGAAGTTGGGCACTTTATCAAAATTTAGATCATTATATATGGTTTTTAAATGGGGGAATAGTTTACCTTTAACTAGTGGATAATCCTCTCATGCCAGTAGTGTAAGCGTATTTGGAATATATAGAACTAGGCCACGTGATAATAATTTTTATAAAAGTATTATAATAAATAAAGATTGGTTTATCGCTGCTACTGCGTGGACAAGTACCCTAAGACTTCATTGTGAGTTCGTGGCCTACTGAAGCTGGACTTGTGCACTTTGATGTATGATGAGTGAGGTCTTATCACTAGGCCAATAACCTCATATATTGGTATATGACTCTAGTTAATAGAGTTTATATACTTCACTTTGTGAAGACATCACTCCCTTATGATAGTCTAGGAAAATCTAAATAAACCTAGGCCTTGAGAAACATGACTAAGTATGTATGATTTTGGGTAGCTCCCTGAGATAAGTGAGTACATATTGGAAATGATGGATTATCAGACTAGTTATCAAAATACGGTAAAAATCATTGAGAAAGGTGTTAGTATAATTTTCCTATCTCAATGATAGATGTTACGTATAGGGGTATTTTTGTCATTATACACGTAGGTCGAAAACACTGCACTTATTATTCTTGGGGTCAATATTTCTATATAGTAATAAATATAATATTTAAATTAATAAAATACAACTACTTGCTAGGAAGGGTATTTTGATTATTTTAGTTACCAAGAATAATATGTCTTTTGGTTCTAATAGTAACTCAAGTAATTTTAGTAAATTTATTTTACTATATGAGCGTATTGTGTAAATTTATTATTAGAAAAACTATTTTAAGAGTTCAATTAAGTATTTATTTGGGTTAGAATAATTACTTGGACCAATTTAATTAAATTGGTTCATTAATTAATTATCTTGGTAATTCTATATTGGGCCCAATTAGTTAACATGAGAGTTATTTAATTAGTCATGGGCTAATTAGGTGAAACCCTGACCGACCAGGGTTGAAGCAGGATGGCTACAAGTTTCAGGAAACCAAGTAGCTGCCTTTTATATAAAAGAAAAAAGAAAAACTAATGTGTCCGAATTTAGGTATAAAAAATCATATAAAAATAAGCACATTCCCATTCAAGTTTAAATTAAAACGTTAACCCCAAATTACACATATGAGCAAGCGTACTCATCATTAAGCATAGCATAGGGTTTAAAACGAGTACGATCATCAAGGAACAAGTATGTAATAATCACTTTTCTTTCATTGTTTAACTGACTCAATAAAGTGAAAAAGAATAAAAATAAAATAAAATAAATATATACATGTTAAGGATGGAGAATTACATACTTGAAACTATTATTTTGACAAACATGACCTTAAAGTACCCAATCATTATCATAACTAATCATTCTCTTGGCATCATGAAGGTTTAAGATAGATTCACTTCTTTTCCAATTCATGAAATCACTATCTTCTAGACAAATTAGTATCACATATCATGTCTCAACTAATTCACCCAAAAGATGCATTAAATACAATCCTTGATTAAATCCCCATATTCTGGCAAATTTAAAATATGAAATTAACTAATGAATCCATATCCTGGCAGACATCAATTAACCTTTAATTACCCAGTTCTTAGCAATTAACCCCTTTTTCAAGTAAGTTAATAGACAACAAATACGAAATTAATGAATTGAGACCACCATCAACCCCTTTTCCAAACAAGTTAATAGAAAGAAATAACAAATTAATCTCGTAATCAGCATAAGTAATTAAATACCAAGAATAATAATCAATTAATCAAAAGATCGAAGTAACTCTAAAAATCATGAACACCGAAAACATTGTTAAATTATAATAAAACAATTAATACATCATTGTTCAAGAAAAGAAAACAAAGTTAAAAGAAAGCACTCATAGACAAGCCTCGTTCTTCTTCCTCTGTAGACTCTCTTGTACAATCCTCCTTGATTTGATGAATTCTTCCTTGATTTTAAGTGATTTTGTGTTTTGCTCCTTGAATTCGTACCTTTAACTTGTGTTTTTCCTCTATTTATAGGCTTTAGAAATGCCTAAATTCATCCCTTAGGGTTTCTGTCCGAATAGAAGTAGGAAAATACCAAAACTCTGAAAATTACCAAAAATGTGCATAAAAATCGAGGCACCGCCTCTATACATGTGCACAGTCGTGCCGGTTACATTCTTTCTCTCTGTCCGTTAGCTGATTTTCTCGATTTTTGTGCCAAGTTCTTCCAAGTCGCAGCAGGCGCCACCTCTATGCTCCCAACCGGTGCTGATTGTGTTTTGTTCAGCCCCTGTTTTACCAAATTTTTATCTCCTCGAAGTGCGTGCCAGCAACACGTGGGTGGCGCCGCCTGTCCTATCCTGGCCAGCGCCGCCTCTAGTCTATTTTGCGACGATTTGGCCTTATTTTACCCCTAAAATAAAAAATAATATGCAAAATACCTTTCCAAGGGTAAAATCTCAAATATGAAGGAATATGACCAGTTATTGCACAAAATGTATCACAAAATGGCCTCAAATAACTAGGAAATATATGACTAATTTAGCCCTACCACATTCTCCCACATTTAGCTCTTTGCTTGTCCTCAAGCAAAGTATCAAAGACAAGTAGAAAAATACAAGTTTTCACAAAATCACTCAATCAACTTCAAAATAATATTTCCAATACTTTCTTTATTCAAGACAACAAAATATATGCTATTATATCTTTCGTAACAAATGCAAGACTTGTGTAATTGACGAATAACTAGTAGAATTATCCCAACACTTAACATCATTCTCAAACCATTGGAAAGAATTTAGTTCCCAATATATATATATATATATATATATATATATGCATTCCATAAGCTTACTTTTCATCCACTCTCTCCACTAATCCAAGAAATTTCATGATTCTACTTAGGTCAAGTAGGACTTTTAAGCTTGTAATATAAGGCTAAAGGGTTTGTAATATAGCTGTCAAACGAATGATATAAGAAAATCAACTATCAAAGAAAATGAGAGTTTGCAAGAAAAGGATAAACAAAATGTACCAATAGATTCCAAACTTTTCTTGCTCTTCTCTCACAAAACCAATCAAAAACCCATAACCTTATATAGCAATCATATTACAGTTCAAGCAAATCATACATTCTTTTTATAAATAGTTCTTAACTCATCAATCATATCACACAAGATCATCAAAATTTTAGCAATTCTTATTCCAACTCAACCAACATTCTTCCTATGCTCTTCTTTTCTTTTTCTTTTAGCTTGTCTTTTCGTTTTCTCTTCTTTTCAAATGCTGTTTTTGTTTGTTTCTCAGTTTTTTCTTTCAACATTTTCTAGCAGCTTTTTGTTTTTCTTAATCTTTCTTTTTCTTCCTCCTTTCTCTTTTCACAATTCCAACTCAACACATGATGCATGACTGAAAGTAACAAGTCATAACAGTTACACAAGAATTCTCCCTCATAATTCTTCTACTTGTACTTTTATCCATCAAGAGGAATCAAAGATTTGGAAGGTAAATCAAACTCTCAGAAAGAAGTAATGGACAAAGTATGAAAACAGGTTTAAGAAAGAAATTAATAATTTAGGCTCAAACTAGGCACTGGAGATAATATACAATAAGTGTGCTTGAAAAGCTCAAACTATCCAAAGAAGGCTTATTACCGCTATCCCTAAATTAAATTATGAATGTCTTTCTTATTTTGCCTTAAGAGGTATTCAAGCAAGTTCTAGAATGCTCAATGAATTCTAGTAGAAAAACAGGTTTAAGTACAATGTAAAGCATTTGATCAAGAACTACTTTGTTCAAGTGCATGCAAAAAGTCATGCATAAGCCACAAATGATATAGAACATATGCTCTATGATCTAGCACAAAGACATGCATTAAAAATACATCTTGAAAGCTCAAAAAATCAGAAAAAAAAATTGAAAAACTTTCTCAAAAGGTTCGAAGAATTTCATAAGAATGAAGTATAGAAGAATTCCCAAGAATAAAGCATAGACGAATTCCAAGGTTCAAAGAATTTCAAGAAGAATGAAGCATAGAAGAATTCCCATTCTAACCACTCCCCCACACTTAAACTGGTTATTGTCCTCAATAGCCAAACAAATAGAGCAAGGAAATATTGCCACAGGACCAAAAATAAAGGAGAAAAGAGAAGAAAGAAAATACTTCCATTACATTGTGCATTCTCCTACAAAAAAGTTGAATTCCAACAGAAATGAGCATTGTTGAAGTACCTAGAAAGAAAAATATACAAAAGAAACACACCAAAGCATAAAAACTAGAAAAGAGAAATAAACAAAAAGTAAAAAAAATAGTACGAAAAAGAAAAGTACCAGAAATAACTAGGAAAGTCATAAAAAGATAAAGGAAAAAGAAAGTGACAAGTAGGAATAAGTGCAGAAAAATCATCTCAATCCTCCCCATCATAATCATCATGTGCTAAAGAGCCATCACCACCATGCGGTCCTGGAAAATGCTGCATCCACTAAGCCCATTGCTGCTCCTAAATAGTCTGCCTCCTGGCAATATCATCAATGGAGTATCACATGTGTAGCAACATCTTTATCTGCTGAGCTAACTGTCCCATCACTATGGTCTCAAAGTCAATCCTTAGTTGTGACTATGAACTACTGGCTCGTGCTCGTGATGGTGGTGGTGGGTGCTACCCCTCCACATGTGGTGGCCGAACTTGTCTGGGATACTTTGCCTCACAAGAATTTAGCCATTTCTTCATCTCCTGGCTATATTTGTACCCACAACTCATCAACGTTTGCTCCGTGACCAGGTCATGCTTAGTGGTAGTCTTAGTCAATTCCCCCTCAGGACTAATACCAAAATCTCTTAGAATTTTCATGATTACTAGAGGAAAGATGAAGGCTTTAGTCGAGAGACGATGATGAACCACATCCGTAATGGATTGTATGATCAATGGTGCAAGAGGGATAGGCTTAGTGGTCATCATCCTATGCAGGATGTACGTATCAATAGTACGTGTCTCATTAAATCCACTGACTCAGGGTACGACATTAAAAGCAAACATGTATACAAGAGCCCAAGAGTTAGCATCAAGATCATTGTTAGAGTAGAAGCTGTTGACTTGGAAAGCATTTTCCTTGCGCAACCCTAGAGTAACTCTAGTTCCAATGGCATCCCAATTATGGTCAGAAAGAATCTTTTGATGATTGGTATCTATCCTTAGCCAAGAATCATCATCTTACACATGGAGAAGAGTGGCTAAATGGTTTCTTGTGATAAAAATAGGGGTTCCCTTCACTCGTGTCTCAATATGTGGAAAATGGTTATTGTCCTTTGCAACCATGTAAGCATAGAATTCTTTTATGAGCACTAGACAATAATCCCCCTTAAGCTGTACTATAGGTCCCCACCCTAGTCTCCTAAACATCATTCCTAGTTTAAGGGCACGATCTAGGGTAGGTGCAAAGGTATGCTCCACAATAATCTTATTTGAGGACCTCCTATCGTACTACTCTTCACAGGATGGATCAATGAAATTTGCTAGCCTGAGAAACATGGGGTCTATAGACGAAGGGGCTAAGGAAGAAGAAGCTCTAGCCCTTTTGGATGATTGGTCCTATGTTCTAGACATATTATAAAGTAGATAGTAGTGAAGCTTGAAGTATAAGTACTAGGAAGCTCAAAGATTTCAAAAGAATATAATCTCCCCTTTTTCAAACACAATGCACAACATAACAGTCAACTCTCAACTAGCTCACACCACAATTCCCAAACTCCTTAAAGTATACCTTTCACCAACACAATAACCAATTCAACCTCCTCCAATCAATCCACCACAATTTTCACACAACCTGCAAGAATAAGCATAATATCTCACTGGAAAGCATAAATGTGCTGAACAAACCCAATGTATCTAGATGCTCATAATATGATCATGTGAATTATAGAATCATCATGGCATTATAGTGATCAAGTGTAAGATAATTCAAGGCTAATGTGCAACTAATTACTTAATCATCATAATAGCCATAATCATACCCTTAAGCGAATACACAAACTCCCTAATGATCATGTGAATGAATGAAGTTCTCAAGAATCATCAACTCATAATATGTCCAATGTCATGAAGCTTACAAATTGATTCACAATGCAAGAGAACATTAAATATCCTAAATTTTGGCCAAAAATATACCTAAAATTAGAAAAATTTACCTTCAACATTTTAACCGTGGGAATTCAAGAAAAAATGTACCTTTATGTTCTCCTATGCATGGGCAAGTAAAATATGCATCCTTTTTCCAAAAATCAAAGCTCTTTGAAGGCAGATTGAAGATTGGATTTTTGTGAAAAACAGAAGATTTAGAGGATTTTGATTCGTAGAATCAACAAAAAAATGATAGATTGATACTATAGAAGTGTTTGGAAGGTGAAAAATCAAAATTTGAAAAGTTTAAGATATGGAGCCGGCACGATTGAAAGAAAAAATGGCTAAATTGGCCTGTTTTTAGTGCCACTCGCGACAGGAACCAGCGCCGGCCTTAGACTATTCGGGCTCTGATTTTTTTTTTTTTGTGAAAAATGAAATAAAAATAATGAACACACAGCAGTGATGAATAATACAATTCAATACATGAAGAAATAAATAAAAATGAAAAAAACAAAGAAAATGAAAAATTGTTCCAAATCACAAAAACTTAAAGCAAAAAAACTTCAATGCTCTCCACGACCTTGATCACGTAGATTTTCTTCGGTGTTTCCTGGTAATGTCCCTGCTTGACGATTCCTAAGCAATTTAGCTAGTTGGCCAATTTGGCTCTCCAAGTTGTGCATGGAGGCCTCTAAATTCCTTGTTGTAGCATCAATCCCTTGGAACTTAGTCTCCATTGTACTTACCAATTGCCCAATCAATTCCTCCAATGGTGGCTTGGAATGTGCTGAATTGTTGTTCAAAGGAGGTTAGTTCCTTTGATTTCCCCCAAAGTTGAAAGAGCCCTACCTAGGTTGGTTTGCATTGCTCCAAGAGAAGTTAGAGTGATTTCTCCAAGCAGGATTGTAAGTAGAGCTATAGGGATTGTTACCTAGACGGCCATTACCTACAAAGGCTGCTTGTTCCATGGTTTCTTGGAGTGAACCCATATTTTGGCACTCATGATTTGGGTGTCCTTCTCCACAAATATCACAACTTACATTTAGCACTTAGCCTTGAGGCATCACCATTTGTTCCATCTTTAGAGTTAAAGCTTCCATCTTAGCTTCCAAAGCTGCCACAACATCCACTTTGTGCACTCCTTACACACGAGCTCTAGACCTTGCAGTTTCTCAAGAATAGTTATTAGAAGCCAAATTTTCAATGAGATCGAATACCTGTTCTGGAGTCTTATGATTGATGGAACCCCCAGCAGAAGAGTCCACCACTTGTCGTGTTGCAAACGTAAATCCATTAAGAAAGACGAGCATCTGCATTCCTAGCTCAAATCCATGGTGTGGGCACTTTCTCAACATTTCTTTGAACCTCTCCCAACTTTCATACAAAGGTTCAGAATCAAATTGTTAGAAATAAAAAATTTCGTTTCTGAGTTTGGATGTCCTAGCTGGAGGAAAATATTTGGCAAGAAATTTTTCAGCTAGGGCATTCCAAGTGGTGATGGAACCTGTGGGTAAAGACTTTAACCAGGATTTAGCTCATCTCTCAAAGAAAAAGAAAAAAGTCTTAGTTTTATAGCATCTTCAGAAATACCATTCATCTTAAAGGTATCATAAATTTCAAGAAAACTAGCTAGGTGGGCATTGGGATCTTCTTCAGGTAGCCCATCAAATTGGACCATATTTTGGACCATCTGGATGATATTAGGTTTTATTTCAAAATTATTTTCATCCACCCTATGTCTAGTGATACTCGAGCTCGTGCCCGAGATTGCAAGTTTCACAAAGTCATCTATGACCCTCCTATTGTTTCTAGCATTGTTGTTTTGAGCACCGTCTATGTCTGCGAGTAAGTTCCTTTTGACTGTCCAGCGGATTTTTGACAATGTCCTTTCGATTTCAGGATCAAAATCTACTATATCGCCTTCAGATCGTCGGGTCATGTACCAAGGCTAACACCTAGAAAAGACAAGAAAAAAGTTAGACAACAAAATTCATAATTCGAACAAAATTAAAAGAACAAATTAGTCAATTAAAAGATACAAAAGATGGCACCTTTTTGTAAAAAGAACAATTGTACAAATTTACATATTTACATATTTATATATTTACATAGTTAAATCAACAAAATCTAAGCTTTCATGATATTGTTCCCCGGCAATGGTGCCAAAAACTTGATGTGTCCGAATTTGGGTATATAAAAAATCAAATAAAAATAAGCACATTCTCAATCAAGTTTAAATGAAAACGTTAACCCCAAATTACACATATGAGCAAGCGTACTCATCATTAAGCGCAGCATAGGATTTAAAACGAGTATCGATCCTCAAAGAACAAGTATACAATAATCACTTTTCTTTTATTGTTTAACTGACTCAATAAAGTGAAAAAGAATAAAAAGGAAATAAAATAAAATAACAGAATATATACATGTTAAGGATGGAGAATTACATAACTGAAACTATTATTTTGACAAACATGACCTTAAAGTACCCAATCATTATCATAACTAATCATTCTCTTGGTATCATGAAGGCTTAAAATAGATTCACTTCTTTTCCAATTCATGAAATCACTATCTTTTAAACAAATTAGCATCACATATCCTGTCTCAACTAATTCACCCAAAAGATACATTAAACACAATCCTTGATTAAATCACCATATCCTGGCAAATTTAAAATATGAAATTAACCAATGAATCCATATCCTGGCAGACATCAATTAACCTTTAATTACCCAATTCTTAGCAATTAACCCCTTTTCCAAGCAAGTTAATAAACAACAAATATGAAATTAATGAATTGAGACCACCATCTACCCCTTTTCCAAACAAGTTAGTAGAAAAAAATAAGAAATTAATCTCATAATCAACATAAGTAATTAAATACCAAGAATAACAATCAATTAATGAAAAGATCAAAATAACTCTAAAAATCATGAATACCAAAAACAATGTCAAATTGCAATAAAACAATTAATACATCATTGTTCAAGAAAAGAAAATAAAGTTAAAAGAAAGAACTCATAGACAAGCCTTCTTCTTCTTCCTTCGTAGACTCTCTTGTAGAATCCTCCTTGATTTGATGAATTCCTCCTTGATTTTGAGTGATTTTGTGTTTTGCTCCTTGAATTTATACATTTGACTTGTGTTTTTCCTCTATTTATAGGCTTTAGAAGTGCCTAAATTCATCCCTCTAGGGTTTCTATCCGAATAAAAGTAGAAAAATACCAAAATCTCGAAAATTGCAAAAAATGCTCACGAAAATTGAGGCACCGCCTCTGTACTAGTGCACAACCAGCTCCTATCCTGCCTAGAGCCGGTGCCGATTGCATTCTATCTCTCTGTCCATTCGCCGATTTTTCTCTATTTTTGTGCCAAGTTCTTCCAGGTCGCAGGGGGCACCGGTTGGGAGCCTGCCTCTAGGCTCCCAACCGGTGCCAACTGTGTTCTGTTCAGCCCCTGTTTCACTGATTTTTTATCGCCTCGAAGTGCATCTCAGCAACATGTGCTGCCTGTCCTATCTTGGTCAACAGTGCCTCTAGTCTGTTTAGCAATAATTTTACCTTATTTTAGCCCTAAAATCTGAAATAATGCACAAAATACCTTTCCAATGGTAAAATCTCAAATATGAAGAAATATGACCAGTTATTGCACAAAATATATCACAAAATAGCTTCAAATAACTAGAAAATATATAATTAATTTAGGCTCTATAAAAAACAGATGGAGTTAAATTGGACAAGGAAAAGACAAGCTTAACAAGTTTTGGTGGCTTGCTACTGTAAAAAATGTAGATTCATAAAGGACAAGTTAAAGGTCTTTGTTTTCTTCCTTAACCAAGCCACCATTTTTCGATTTTGTCCTTCGTTCTTTTTCAATAGCACTCCCAATCTCTTCCATATTTTTTTTTTCATCCTATTCTACTTTCATCGATAGTGGTCCAGAGGAGGTTCGAGAATAGTATGGAAGGCTATGAACTAGCACATGTGGTACTTGTTAAATATGAAGGAGCCAATGGTCGCTAGAATTCACATGGAAAAAGCGAACATTTCAACACACCTGTCAAATCTATATCCGACACTGGTTGTTTAACCTAAACATCCTAGAAGTAAGTACTACAAGACTTTGGCTCGGAAAAATTTTAAATTTGCTATCTTCCACTGTGTTTTTATTTTCCCATGATTCTTTAAATTCTGGAATAGATTTTTTATTTATACAACATCTTGAACTCAATTTTTCTCACATTGTGTATCACGGTGACACTGCATCAGGAGATATAATCCAGATATGTCCTATATGGCTAAGACATAAGTAATGTCAAAATAGCATGTAAGGTGTATATCCCTTCCTAGAGAACCCACAAAAAATTTCTCTCGTCTAATCCATCAGGTGAATGACCCACATCCATCCCCCAGTTTTACCCACTGAAAATCGTGTCGCTTGCTAAGGACTTTGTCTGGTCATAGAACTGACGCAACATTTGATAAAAGATAGATACTTGGAGATGACCAATCTTCTGGTAGTCTCTCCTAAACTAACACCAACTGGTAATAGAACCTCGCCTACTGAGTACACAATAGCTAAATTTAATATGCTTCAAGAAATTCTCCTTTCGATTTAGAATATATAATTTCATTTCTTTAAAAAAAAATGTTGTTCCAGCCTTAGATGTTTTGTTTTACCAAACTCAATTTGATCAATACCAAAAACCACATTGTTCCCCAAGATTTCCAAAACCAAAATTTTTATATCCGTTCTAGCAATTTATTCAATGCATAATAATTCATTATTCACCATTTACTTTTTAAAAGCAATAATAATTGGAGCCATTTTAAATAAAGTTTATGCCATGATTTTTGCAATGTTTGCATGCGTGAAACTGTCTAAATTTAACATGCATATGTTTTTCATAACATTTAATGGGTGATTCCATAAATATATGTAATGCTTATAAGGAGACTTTATAAAAATTATTCATGCCTAAACATGTTGTGAGAATTTATAGATAAGCTTACTTCTCATGTATTGGCAATTGTCCACAATGTCATACTCATAGTTCATTCCAAAATGTTTATAGCATGAACATAAATCATTTTATGAAATTTTGAACAAAACAATACAAATACATATATCTTGCACAAAACAATTGTAGTGAGATGCAAGAATTTACAAGTCCTAAAGGAATTCACATAAAAAGGAATTTCATAGAAATGCAAGGACTTACCTTTGTCCAGGCTTAGCAAATCTTCTTCACTCGAATTAAGTTCTCGCTTCTTTTCCTTCGTCTAAGTCCACCACGTCTAACATATATAACATATATGAATAATTTCATATTTATATCAATCTAGTGAGTTACTTAGGTTCAAAGAAATTCTAAAAAAAAATCATTAGCGATAAGACTTAATTAATTCTAATTGTAAAGCATCCCATTATAAGTATTCAATAGCTTATTAAGGCATCCACAAATTCACATAGCATAGAATTCTCTAATTTTCTTATTAACACAAATGGCCAAAGAAAGCACTAATTATCATGCAAAACCCTTCTTATCTATGCAAACCCTATTTAATGAAGCAAAACTTTAATTATCCAAGAAACTCCCTCATCATTTTGTTCGACCAAATACATCATGGAATTAGGTAGTCCAGAAAGATTTAAAATCCTTCCCAAAGATTTATTTTTCAAAAGTGCAAGTTTTCATTACCTAAAATCATATGCTCCAATAAAATTCATCAAAACCTTAACAAACATGTCATGAAACCCATTTAAGCCAATTTTAAAAACAATTATAGCTATCCCTTTATGAAAATCATTGTTGCTTCTTCAAACTCAAAGCTCTGTTTTTAATATAAAACTAAGGTCATAAATATGCTTCTAATTATTTGAGAAAATCATTTTATTTTTCAATAAAACCTTCCGGTACAGTACCTTGGCATGTTAGGTAAATTATCAAATATTTATTTCACCAAGATTCCTGCGAAAATTGGTTCAAAAAATTTTATATAACAATGCATCAGAACAGTAACCAGCTTTGAGCAGTGAACTTGAAAATTGCATAACTCCTAATTTACAGAAGCTTTTTTCGTGATTCTATTTCTAAAACCTTCCTAACATCTAGAAGTCTGTATAGTGTGAAAATCATGAGCGAACTCATTCAAAAAAGGGAGTTTTGTGGGGTTTAATATTGATCCCTCTATAAATGGGTTTTTCACAGCTAAGATAATTTTTGTGCAAAGGTAATTAAGGTAGGTTTTCTTCATTTGGTTCATGTAAAATCCAGACCATAAAAGTCCTAAGGCATCACTCAACCCTCAAGGGTTCAAATTCTATCACGCCGTTTTCAAATTGCCAACTCCTAAACATCACTCATTTTGGATTCTAAACAAAGCCAACAATCATATGTTTTTGTCATAACAATATAAGCTCCAAGACAACATCAAATCCCCTTACCCCTCACATATATGACCACCCACACTCAACATAACATGATTATATCATGCCTACAATATCCCTTTGATAGGGCCTAAATTCACCTATATTTATTTAGTTATTTGAGAATTTTGTGAAACATTTTATGCAATAACTAGTCATATTCTTTTATATTTGATATTTTGCCTTTGGAAAAGTATTTTGTAGTTTTTGTGCAGAATTGAGGAAAAAAAGATGAAAAAATAGGTGCCGCAGCTGTTTACGGCAGGCGCCGGCCCTGTGGAGCATTGTTAGCCCCGTCTTTAGTCTGGAAACCACGGGAAAATGGCAAAAAACAGAGCATGTTGGGGGCACAAACAGAGTATGGCTGGCACCAGTGATACGTATTTTTTAGTGTAAAAAATATTACCCACAAAGTACACAATCAATAAAATTTTAATTAAAATTCAAATCACTAAAACTACATATACGAGCAAGTATATGTATCATATAGTATAGGGAATAGCAAGTATCGAATCCATAGAAATTTAGGCTCCCACCTTACTTCACCCAAATCTTTATTGTTTAGCCAATAAAATAAGAAGAGAATAAAAAGAAAAAATAAAGATAAAAACAAAAATAACTCAAGAATGAAATACCATGCAATTAGACAATTATTCTTGAAGATATGACAATAAATCACTTAGCAATTATCACAATCAATTGTTACCTTGGCATCATGAAGGAATATAAAGTAAAATTCAATCGTTTCCAAGTCATGAATCCACTTATATAGACTCCACTTCTTTCCCAATCCATGGAATCAATATCTCTTGACTAAATTAGTAGATTTCTCCATCACACTAAAACAACCAAAAGATGCATTAAACTCGATTCCTCATAATCATGAAATTAGCCAATGACCCTATGCTCTAGGTGAAATCAACTAATCTTCAATCACTTTAGTCCTTTAATCTTAACTTCATCTCCCAAGTCCATTAAGATTTGACAAATATGAAAGTAATGCAATGAACTTTTAACATCATTTCCCAAGTCGATTAGAACAAAACACATCAATAAACAATGATAACAAGTAATCAAATACCAATGATAATAATAGATAGATAAAAAATCCCAGTTAATTCAAAATTATAATCTCCAAAATAATATCCAATAACAATCAAAACATTAAGCACATCATTGTTCTAGAAAAGTAAACAAAGGATAAAATATAGAACTCATAGACAAGCCCTTCTTCTTCTCTTGAAAACCTCTTTTGAACAATGCAATTTTAAGGCAGCAGGTTTCCTTTTTAGATCATATTTTGGCAATTTCAGTAGGATTCTTTTGGGAACTATTTCAACCGTAGAAAATGACTCTTGTAGGTACTTTTTGGCAATTAAAACTCCTATAAATACAAGAGAATAACATTGTACAAAATAATTTTCAATTGTTTAATGTAACATCTTTAGAAAACTCTTAGAGAAACAATAAGAACAAGAAGGATCAAGGAAATATTGGAGAAAAGGAGGAACTTTATATAGAAGATTGCAAAATGAGAAGGGAATTATAATTATCTATGAGTTTTTCTTCTTTCTTTCTTTGTATTTTTTTTTTTTTTTTTTGTGAAAGTAGGATTCATATGTTTTAATTGTGGTTGATGATATTTTTACTTTATAATTTCTTCTTGAATTAATTCTAGACTTGTTGAATTCTAATTCTAAGTATTTGATTACTTGAATGTATGAGTTGAATTAATTTTCCAAACTAGTTAATTCACTATCTTGTGATCTCTTAATGGACTTGGGAAAAGAAGTTAATGGAAAGACTTGGTAATCAATGAGAGATTGATATTGCCTATAGTATAGGGGTATTATTTCTTCCAAATGATGTTATTGTTGCCTAGAGTATAGGGACATTAATTGTTTGATTGAGTTATTCTTAATGCTTCTTAGTTTTAATTGGAGAGTTTGAGTATACCATTTGATTAATCCAAGAATAGAAATTTTATGACTTGAGAAATGATTGGAATTCTCTTTTGAGACTCATATTGGTATTTTGGATTGGGAATCAATTGGTTGAAAGATATTTTCTTCACTTATCATAGAATTGAGATATTTCTTCATTAGATGTCTTTTCTCCTTATTCTCACTCTTTGATTATCCTTATGTGAACTTGATTTATTATCTAATATATTAGGTTAGTTGGTTATTTATTCTAATTTCTTATTTTGTTGGCTAAACAATAAAGATTTGGGTAAAGTAAGGTAGGAATTTAAGTTCCTGTGGATTTGATGCTTGTTATTCCCTATACTATATGATTGGTATACTTGCTTGTTTGAGTGGTTTTAGTGGTTAGCATGTAATTAAATCTTAATTGATTCTGGACTTTGTTGGTAATATTTTCAACACTAAAAAACACCCATCATGTTTTTGGTGCCGTTGCCGGGGATGGGTACTATCGGAAACACTTGAGTGTTAATGATTTAGCCTTTGTTGTATTTGTAAATATCACTAACTTTTGTTTTTTTAGATACTTTGTGAATATTTAAGTATTTTTATTAGTGTATGATTTTGTTTTAGATTTGTTTATATTTTTTCTATTCTTTATTTTTCTTTTTTATTTGATTTTTGTTTTTTCTTGAGTGCACGGTTGACATCATCATGGACAATCAATCTTAGAGAAGTACATGGTATTGGGCCCAAGATCAATGGAGGTACAATGATGATATATTGACACAATTGCATGCTCATGTTGATGTTTTCAGTGAGATGTCACTTGAATCATCAATAAATTCCTTTGTTAACAATGCCAATGCTTCAATTAAAGGGTATGAAGAATCATCCCAACAAATGAGTTCTAAAAGAATACAACTAGCAAAGTTGGGTAATAAGATATGCAATAGGGAATTCAAACTCTAAGAAAAATAGGATACCTCTTGATTCATGGAGCCCACAGAAGCCATTGATGATGTGTTGAATTTACCATGCCTTATGGAATTAGATCTTTCAATGCTACATCATACGAAGGCCTTGAAGGATGTTGACAAATTATACCTTTTACCCTATCTAAAGGGAAGTAACGTAGTTTTTGTAGAACATGCAATGAAAAGTAAGGATTTCTTGATTCCATCTTTGAGAACGCAAATACTAATTTTAAAGGGGAATTGTAATTGTGAAAAGTCTTTTGAAGGGTTAATTGATGATTTCAAAGTTGATGCATTCATTAGATACCATGTGCGATCATATGTTGAAAAAGATATTTGTGTGTCTAAAGAAATGTTAAAGAATGAGGTTTTTTGTGTTTTGCTTTGCTAAGAAAAATCATTTTCATGAACATTATCTTTTTCAAAAACCTCCCTTCTTTCTACATTCATCATGCATATGTTCTATTTTGAGCTTTAATTTCTTTTACAAAGGTTTGGTGAGGAAGCATGATGAGTGAAAGGAGTTTGTATCTTTATTTTGTATTTCGTTTTGTTAGGTGTCTTTTTTCCCCTAGTAATAAGGAGACTATGTCTCAGTTTACGTGTGGGGGAGTAAGTCATTATGTTTATTCTTAGGAGTTTTATTAGTCTTCCTTGTGTTTTATTTTTGGTGTATTTTATTTTGGGGGTATTATTTTCTTTATTCTTTTATGAGTGTTTAATTTTGTAAGTTTGAATAAAGGTTTCTTAAACAAGCTCTTATATTATTCTCCTAGTTTTAATATTTGTTAGAGCATTATTGCACTTGGGAAGTATTGCTTAACCTTGTACCTCCTTTTATTATTATTATTATTATTATTATTATTATTATTATTATTATTATTATTATTATTATTATTATTATTATTATTATTATTATTATTATTATTATTATTATTATTATTATTTATTATTATTATTTTAGTCTCTTTGGAGGCACTTTAATGTGTTCATTTTTTACCAATGAGGATATTGTGTAGTTTAAGTACGGCGGAATGGTTTGGTGATATTCTTTGTCCAAGTTTTTATCAATCATCTTGGTGTTTTCTTGTTATTGAGGTACTTTGGAAAAAAAATTGAAATTTGAAAAACAATTTTGTTGCAATTTACTTGAATATTTTGAAAATTTGGAAATTTGAAAGTTTTGAGATTTTGGAGCTAAATTAAGCTTATTTGTCAATAATGGAGTGTGATTTCTTTTCAACTTAATATATGTATTTGTCATTTATTACGGTTGGATTTTTATTTAAAAGGTAAACTTGTGTATTAAGTTGAATTTTGCTAAGTCATGATAATTTAAGTTAACCTTAGTTATAATTGATATTTAAGGTTGATTTATTCTTTGAGTTTGAATATAGATGATGTGATGAAGCATGAGAAGAGTTGTTGGCTAATTCTTGTATTATGGATTTAAAATTTTCTTGAATTTGAGTGATGAATAAGGAATGTGAGGAAGATAGAAAAATAATGACTGAAAAAAATCATTGTTATGTGAGCTAATAAAAAAAGAATTGAGTAGACAAAATGCTCTTATTTTTAATCTTTGAAGACCTTTAGCTGAAAGGGGGTTACTATGGAGAGAAGTAGCAAGTATTGTTCGGTGCTCTCTTGAGGCTATCCCAAAGGTAAAAAGGAAAGAAATAAAATGAAAATTGTTGAAAAAACAATGACTATAAGGGGGTCAATACAGTGCGTGAAGAGAAATCCATTCACTTGAGGCTATCAATCACTATGTCATTCAAAAAACAAAAGAGTTGAGTGTTTTCTTTATTTCATTAACTTGAGTCGTGTGAATTTAAGTTCATAATGCTAGAATTGGATTAAATGGCTTGAGTTGTATGATTTGTGCTGTCTATGTTCTGCTTAAGGGATGGAATATTTTTCTTGTACTGGATATGAGCTTGTTTAACTTAACCTTGATGGCCTTGGAATTATTTAGTTTACTGCATCAGTTGAAAGGTTTTTAAAGGGTTGAATAAATGACAAGTTTGTGTTTGAGGTTGGAATAAGATTATTCCTTTATTATGTATGAATTTGCTAAGGAAAAATTGCAGATTTGGTTTGTCTTAAGCAATTTGCTTAGTGTTTTAATTCTTGTTTGCTTGAGGACAAGCAAAGTTTACGTGTTGGGGAATGTGATATGGCATAAATTTACCTTTATTTTCCTACTTATTTAAGGATATCTTGTGATACATTTGATTTAATTAGTTATATTCATTCATATTTGATAGTATACATTTGAAAAGGCATTTTGGAGTTTTTGTGCTGAATTGAGGAAAAAAGACAAAAAAACAATCGTCGTTACAGTGCACAGCCGGCATAGCTCAAAAATAGAGTACATCAGGGCATGAACAGAGCATGGCCAGCACTGACCGTGAGGAACTGAGCCGGCGCCGGTCCAATGAGGTTTTAAGGCGGCGAGTTTCCTTTTCAAATCAAATTTTGGCAACTTTAGTTGGATTCTTTTTGCAACTCTTTAAACCATGAAAAATGACTCTTGTTGGCACTTTTTAGCAATTAAAACTCCTATAAATACAAGAGAATAACATTGTACAAAGTAGTTTTTAATTCTTCAATATAATATCTTTAGAAAACTCCTAGACAAACACCAAAAACAAGGAGCATCAAGGAAATCTTGGAGAAGAAGAGGAGCTTTATCAAGAAGATTACAGATGAGAAGGGGATTACACTTGTCTATGAGTTTTTCTTCTTTCTTTCTTTGTAATTTTATTTTGTGATAGTTGGATGTATATGTTTTAATTGTAGTTAAGGATATTTTTACTTTATGATTTTGTATTGAATTAATTCTAAACTTGTTGAATTCCAATTCTAAATATTTGATTACTTCATTTTATGATTTGAATTAATTATTCTGGACTAGTTAATTTACTATCTTGTGATCTCTTAATGAACTTGGGAAACAAAGTTATGGGAAAGACTTGGTAATCAAAGAGAGAATGATATCGTCAAGCATATAAGGGTATGATTTCTTCCAAAAAGTGTTATTGTTGCCTATAGTATAGGGGCATTAATTGTTTAATTGAGTTGTTGTTAATGCTTCTTCGTTTAAATTAGGGAGGTAGAGTATACCTTTTGATTAATCTAAGAATAGGAATTTCATGACATAGGAAATGATTGGAATTTGTTTTTGAGACTCATATTAGTATTTTGGATTAGAAATCAATTAGTTGAAAGATAATTTCTTCACTTATTATAGAATTTAGATATTTCTTTTTTACGTGTCTTTTCTCCTTATTCTCACTCCTTAATTATCCTTGTGACTTTTCTGTGTGAACTTCATTTATCTCTGGTATATTAGTTTAGTTGGTTATTTATTCTATCTTCTTATTTTGTTTGCTAAACAATAAAGATTTGGGTAAAATAAAGTAAGAGTCTAAGTTTATGTGGATTCAATACTTGCTATTCCTTATACTCTCTGATGGGTATACTTGCTCATATGTGCAGTTTTAGTGGTTATCATTTTAATTAAGCATGAGATTAATTGTGGACTTTGTTAATAATATTTTCTACACTAAAAAACACCTATCACCCTTCAACAAAATCACACACAAAACTAGCATTAAATATTAAATTTCACCTAGCTATATAAAATAGTGCATTTCGGCTATTTCATATTATAAAAAATGGAGGATAGTTTCTTCACTCAAAAGGCTTCATGTTCGCATCACATAATATTTCCTTGGCATAAACATAGCTTCCCTACTTCACTAAATCACATAAAAAGAACAAGGAAGTTAAATCTATATAAAACTAGATAGAAAAGGGAATTTTCAAACATCATGATGCAAAAGAAGGAAAGAAAAAGAAAATTGCATATTTCAGCTGCAAGGTGCCATATTTGCATGGTTTCTCACAGTTCTAAGCTAGATAAATCATTTATTCATCAATATACCACATAAAAAAAAAATGGTGTTAAAGCTCAAGTTTGTTAAGATGGATAGCATGCCATATTTCAATCAACAAGAAGAGAGGAAATAGAGATGGTTTTCTTGAAGACTTACCTTGGTGCTTGTTCAAACTTTTCCACAACAAATGACTACCCTCTAAGAACAAAGTGAATGATGATTTCTTGAGGAATAGAAAAGGTAAAGGTTATAGAAGTGAAAGCATTGCACTTGTCAAGGAAGGTTGCAAGTGGAAATGGCTTTCCTTTTAAGTCTTTAAAGCTGTCAGCCAGCTTATTGAGAAAGGAATTGTTGTTTCTTTCAGAAAGAAGAAGAAATTTGATGGAATTTGGGGATGGGACAGCCGGTCATGAGGGGAAAAATGAAAGAAAATAAGCTTTTATACTAGGGCTTATTTAATCTAAGGGTTGAGATGAATTCAATGCATCCTAAATTCAAAGACCAAGATGTTATGTATTTTAATAGGTTAAATTGATTCACAAATCTTGGATCCTCTTGGATCAAATAACACAATTGGGTCAAGTAGTCAAAATTTGGTCTTGGTCTTGGTCTTGAATTTTGACTATGGCTTTATAATTAATCAACAATCAAAGCTAGTTTTGTAATTAAATTTATTTTGTTTAAGAAATCACTTCTCTAGTGAAAATTTATTGTTATAATTTTGTTTTAGATATAATTTAGCAATTAATTAAGAATATATCATTCTTCTCTAATCAATCAATTAATCATTTAGATTTCATTCATTTCTCTAAGAAATCTCAAAAAATAATTAAACAAGATAATCACACAATACTTTAGTTAAGTGATAATGTGAAATTAATTATTTCTCAAAATTTCTAGCATGTAATTAGTAGGGTATTACATCATCCCCTACTTAAGAAACTTTGATCCCTGAAATTAAACTACGACGTACCTTACAACACATTGGGGTAGTACCTTTTTATTCATTCTTCAGTCTCCTTTGTGGCATCTTGGGCTTCATGATGCACCCACAACATTTCGAGATCCTCTTATTCCTTAATTCCTTTACTTTTCACTCAAGTACCTTGATTAGTTTTTGTGCACAGGTCAAATTTGACTGCAATTGGAACAGTTCGTCATTCAAGACAAGCTCCGACTCCGGGTTGTACTTTTTTAATTAGGATTCATGGAATACGTAACAAATGCCAATTAGTCTGTTGGGAAGCTCTAATTGATATGCAACCATTCTACTCTTCTCAGTAATCGAAAACGATCTAATGTATTTAGGGCTAAGCTTCCTATATTTTTGATGCCTTCAAATCCCCCGACTTTGGATTAGCATCAAAAACACTTCATCTCCAACTTCAAATTCCAACTCCCTTATGTGATTGTCCGCATAGTTTTTCTACCTATTCTAAGTCATTCTTAGTCTATCTTGTATCAACTTTACTTTAACAGTCATCTGCTGGATATTTGTCCTCCTTCCCTACAAGGCATCATATGATACCATACCAATAGATGCTTAATAATTGTTGTTCTAGACCAATGTTACATATGGAATACTAACGATCCATTGGTTCCCAAAGTCTAACACACATGTTCTCAACATATCCTTGAGGAATTGTATTACTCACTCAAATTGTACATCTGTTTGAGGGTGAGCTGAAGTACTAAACTTTAAGGTGGTCCCCATAGATTCTTGAAATTTTGCCCAAAACTTGAAGTCAACGAGGATCCATTTTTGATACTATGCTTATTGGGTCTCCATGCAATCTCACAACTTCGTGTGCACAAACCTATGCCAACTTATCCATAGAATACCTCATGTTCATGGGTATAAAATGTGTGATCTTGGTTAATCAATCCATTACTACCTAGACAACATCCTTTTAAATCCTACTTATCAGTAGTCCGGTGACAAAGTCCATCGTAACACATTCCCATTTTCATTCCAGCACTTGTAGAGGTTATAGTAATCCTATAGCTTTTTTTATATTTTGCCTTCACTTTTTATCATAATACATCTTCGTCTCCCCCTGGATGAATGGTATAGCAGCTTTTAGGGGGTTCTCCCAAAACTTTCTTTCTTAACTTCTTTATATTTGGCACACACAATCGATTCCTAAAATACATTATCCCTTGATAGTCCAATCTAAAGTCTGTATTATCCTTTCCAGTTTCTTTTTCCTTAAAACTCTGAAATTCTGGATTGTTTGCTTGGGCTTCGCATATTTCCTATTTCAGCTCAGGGACAACAGTCAGATTCCTTATCCAAATCTTCTCCTTGCATACTGTAGCTTCTCCCATTAACACTTGTATCTCCTTCACCTCTTGACCTCAAAATTTAGCAAACTTCAATTTTCTTCTTAATATGTCTACAACCACATTGGCCTTTCCTGAGTGATAATTGATCAGGCAGTGATACTTCTCCAAAAATTCCATCTACCTTCTTTATCTCAAGTTTAGGTCATTTTAGGTGAATATATACTTCAAACTCTTTTGATCCGTGAATATTTCATAGTTCAAGTAGGGTCACCAGTTCTTCAGGGTAAGTGCAAGAGTAGCTAACTCCAGATCGTACGTGGGATAATTCGCCACATGCAGTTTAAGTTTCCTCAAGGCAAAGGCCACAACTCTATTTTCTTGCATTAGTACTACTCTCAATCCTTCATTTGATATGTTCGTATATATAGCATAGGGCTTCTCTTCTTCTGGCAATATCAATACAAGTGATGTCATCAACTGTTTCTACAACTCTTGAAAGTTTTTCTCAAACTTTTCATACCACAAAAATTGTACATCATTTCACAATAGCCTAGTCAAAGGTGAGGTAAGTGTAGAAAGCCTTTTTATGAATTGACTATAATACTTGACTAATCTCAAGAAACTCCTAATTTTTGTAACAGTCTCAGATTATTTCTAATTTTCAATGGCTTTTACCTTGGCAAGGTCTACCTTGATTCCTTCCTTAGTCACAACATGCCCCAAAAACAAAATTAGATCCAACAAAAATTCACACTTACTGAACTAAGCATACGACAGGTGCTCCTTTAATTTTTCCAAAACAAACTTTAGGTGTTTTGTATGTTCCTCTAAACTTTTGGAATATTCAATGCATCAAATCCATAAGGCCAGATAAGGCTGAAACGTTCAGTGCATCAAATTTATAAAGCTTTTGGGTGCATTCATAAATCTAAAAGGCATTATAATAAACTTATAGTACTCATATTGGGTGTTAAATGTTGTATTTGGAATATCTTCCTCCCGAATCATTACATAGTAATATCTTTGCCTCAAATCAAGCTTAAAGTAACAGCTAAACCCACTCATTTCATCAAATAACTCATCAATAAGTGGGAGTGGGTATTTATTCTTAATCATTAGTTTGTTTAAACCATGATTATCAATACACAAATGCAGTGTCCCATCCTTTTTTTTCACAAATAACACCAATGCTCCCCATGGTGAAGTACTTGGCCTAATATTTTCTTTTCCCAACAAATCTAACAACTGTTCTTTTAAATCCTTGAGTTCCATAGGAACCGTGCAATATAGCTTCTTGGAGATCAATTCTGCTCCCAATATTAGGTTAATAGTGAACTCTACTTCCCAAGGTAGGAGTAGAGTCAATAATTATTCGGGAAAAATGTCAGTGAACTTTCTTACCATGGCGGTGCTTTTTATCGTACTCTCCTCCTTTTTCTTGTTAATAAGATATGCTAAATAACCTTGGCATCCTCTCTTCAGCATCTTCGATGCTTCAGCACCCAAAACTAAATATTTAAATTCCTTTACCTTATCTCCTTTGAATTCTAGAAAATTCTTCTCGTGTCTAACAAACTGCACCAACTTGTTCTTACAATCTTCCAGAGCACCGTGTATTGCCAACCAATCAATTCTTAATATAAACGTCATAATCTACAAAGGGAATCACAATATAGTCTCCAGATAGTTTTTCCCTCCCTACTTTAATTTCACACCCCTCTATGAATTTTCTTACTTCAATAAATTTTCCCAATAGAGTGCTAATTAGCATGGTATAGGGATGGTCTAAGGCAGTAAACCTAAATAGTATACAAAAAGATCATTTATATGGTAACTTGGAGTTAGTGTTGTGCCCTAGAGGCAATCACTTGTACATTATGATGACACATTTTATTTGAATAAAGGAATTATTTATCTTATAGTTTCTTTTGTTTACTTTTGTATAAAATAACTATTAGATAACTACAACACTATGTTAAGAAAATTATGATAGAGATCTTGATATGAGATTTCTACTACACTATATAGTGTTAGTACTTAAATAGTCCCTAGTCGTAGTATCAATAAGACAGGACATCATTAATGAGTTAAGACTAGCATGTGTTAGACTTCCAGATTTGATCAGACAGTGATTCTCATATCCGTGAGTATTGAGATACTCAAAGTTAACACATGGATGCTTCTTAATGGAACAAGTTCATTGGATGACCTAGCTTTGAGATAATCACATGGATAACTATTTAGTGCCAGTGATATAATCTCAATATAGCAAACATGCAAATATCCTTAGACTTGACATCTCCAATGTATTTTGTTTGTTGAGTATTGTATTTTGATTCTAATCTCTGGAGCTCGATTGAGGGCCGCCTATAGGATAGATATTGGGTACATTGTGAGGTAAACGAAAGTAGTTGAGAGGATCAATAAAGGATTCACCACTCCTAATAGTAGGGGTGAATATCTCACAGCCACTTATAGGAATTACTACTCGAGAAGTCCTTGGCCAAGGCGACTGTGTATTGGAAATAGTTTCAATTAATACACATCTAGAGTAGTGGGTTCCTGGTACAAGTACTATTGTATTCGGGCCAGAATTAATATATATTTTGGAGGGAGTTGGCACTGATTCCGTACTCTAAACCGAATGAGATATTGCATGGTGAAAGGAGTTAATTGCACTGAAGTTTGTTATTGAAGGGTTCATGTCAAGCCACTTAACTTCCTGGACTCTTAGGTGGTCATGATGTGTTGCTAGATACCGCTCATGATCTGGGAATATGGGTTTATTAATTGATGAATTAATAAACCAATCCTGATTAGAATCAATATAATTAATTCTAATTAATTATGGATTATTAATCTCAAAGACGTTTGGATTAATTCATATTCACTACCAATTGATTGGGAAGCCTAATAAGTCATACACAATAGAGGATTATATACTCAAGATGTTATTTAATAACATAGTGGAGTTAATTGTGAGAAAGAGAAGTTGTTGTGGCCAAATTATAATTAGTTATAATTAATGATCCAAATTGTAATTATGAGAACTTGATGTTTCCAATTACAATTAGAAAATTCTAATTGTCTTAGAATTCTAAGATTGGAGTATATTTTGAGCAGGATTTTGTGTTATATAGGATATATAACACACGAAACCCTAGCCAAGTGTAAGACACGAAAACTCCAACCTTAGCAACACAACCTTCTCTTTTTTTTTTCTCTCTCTCTCGTTGCTCTTGAAGCAAACAACCCTAGCTGCCACTTAGTTTTTCTACTAGCACAGAAAACTTCGTGCTTGAGTGTATCCTCTGGGTGGATTTTTGTTAGAGATAATCACACACTATGATTATAGTGGTTGGACGTTCAACTCTCGTGGTGTTTGGTCAAGAGGATTGCTGGATTGCGCCTCGACTTAAAAAAGGAAAATTTTGTTTTCTACACGATCAAAGAAAGGTAAAAAGCTATTACCTTTGTTTTCTTTGTGTCTTATTTTCCACACATATATGGATCTTGGGATGGTATCTCTTTTTAATTTTTTCGCTGCGCCATATATGATATGCGTGAGATACCCAACAGTGGTATCAGAGCTATTTTATGTGTGGTTTACAGACATTGTTTTTGGCATAAAAAACTGTTTTCATGTATTTGTGTTTATCTTTGTTTGCTGTGAAAATTGTTTTCACTCGAGTCGAAATCATTTCGAGCATTATGGGTTGGGTCCATAGCACAATATGATTGTGTAATAGTTACAGCATATTTCGAAGATGCTTTCTTTATGTGCTGCAAGTTTTTGCAGAAAAATATTTTCTTGAACATGGTTGATTGCCTTTCGTTTTATCCTAATTTTCTATTTTTGTTTTGTTTAAACTAACAAATTGGTTGTTGTTTTGAGCTTCAAAATAGAAAATACTGCTGAGAATTGTTCTCACTAAAAATTTGCAGAGGAAGAAGACACCAGAAACTGTTTCTAGAAAATTTTCTAAAATCACCGTCTTGTTCCCGACTACAGCCGGCGTCGATTCCATGCTGTTTCGCTAATGTCCAGAAATCGTTTCTGGAAGAAATTTTTCTTAAAACCTGAATGCAGCCGGTGCCGGCTCTGGCTTCAAAACCGGTGCCGGTTCTGCTCTGTTTGCGACATTCCAGCTATTTAAAAAAAATTCTTGGAATAGCATTTTGAAAGGGAAAAATCTCATTTGATAAGAGGCGGTAAAAAAAAAAAAAATTTCCAAGGGGGCGCTGCCTCCCTGACCCCTACCCGCTGACCGACCAGCGGGAATGCCGTTTTTGCTGCCAGAGATGGGACCTAAAAGCATTTTCTCAAAATCAGTTTTAGACAAATAATTTTTTTTTCAAAATAGTGATTTTAAAAATATAAAATTAATATATTTTTCTAAAATGTTGATTTTAGAATTTGTTTTATTTTTCTGAAATAGTGATTTTGGAATAATAAAAATTATATGCTTATTTTGTTTAAGCATAATTAATGGCATGGTGGATGGTTATGGACTAAAACTAATTATATCTGTTCATGCATTTTATAGTTTTATTTTTTTATGAAATAGGGCATGCGTGTCCTGCCTTCTTTAAAATTCTTATGTAATTCTCTTCTCATTTAACTCCCCTCGAATGTAACTCGAGGTTTTCTCGCTTTAGGAAACTATGTAATTAGTTTACATAGGTTAGATAGGAGTAGAATTATTCTATTTTGGAGATGGCAACCAAAACAAGGTGAGAATGTAAGACCTTCTACTTAAATCATGCATGAACACATAGGGTTAACTATATTAATTTCTTTTATGGCTTAAAGAAATTAATTTAAGGTAAAGTACATAACCATACCACATAATCGCTTTATTACCATGATTATCAATTTTGTGATTTATTGATTTTTATGCATGTCATTTATTGAAATCACTAAAAGGAACAAACCCCTCAATTAATATTAAACCTAATTCCTTCCGTTAATATAGTAAGAACAAGAGTCCTTTTTCGAGACCAGGTTGTTAGGCAAACCCAAGCCTACTTGACATCGGGCATGTTCAAACTATGGAATTAAATTTCTTTGGAATTAAATTCTTGATTAATGGATCGGGTTTAACTAAATTCTTTATTCCTATTGGACAAACTCAAGCATAAATAAATTTAGAAGAAAAGTTGGTGTAGCCCAAAAGGCTTTAAAATTAAAAACTATTAATCACCCAATAATCTAATAGTTACATACAATGTAATTGGTATTGGATACCTACCAATGAATTTAAGGGTGGCTTGTTGGGCAAGCCCAAAGTTATTCTTAAGGAATTTGGATACCGGTCTACTAGGAAAGCTTCCAAAGGGCTTTCCCGAATCAGTAGTGGGGGCTATTGGTTTGAGTAAAATAGTGGAGTAAAAATGCGTTTATTTAAAGTCCTAATTATTTGCATTTCATGTGCATATACAGTAGCTAATCCTCTCTATCTTTATATCTAGGAGACTTGCATCATGGAAACCAACAAGTTAAACGAATCAAACTATCTCGACTGGTATAGAAATTTGAGAATCGTTCTCAAATCGGAAAAGCTGCTCTACGTGCTAGATACTCCTATTCCGCCACCACCAACTCAAGATACTCATGCTGATGAGCATGCTATCCATAAGAGGCATAAGGAGGATAGTGATACAGCATCATGTATTACACTGGCATCCATGACTCCCGAGTTGCAAAAATAGCATGAGCATATAGATGCTCAATCGATTATTATACTACATCTTCGAGAGCTATTTGATGTCCAAGCCAGAACTGAGAGATACGAGATCTCAAAGCAACGATTCCGTTGCAAAATGACAGAGGGTTCTTCTGTGGCCACTCATGGGCTGAAGATGCTGGGCTTGATAGAGAAGCTTGGATCACTCAGGTTCGCAATGGACCATGACTTAAATATTAACTTAATTCTGCAATATTTGCCTAATAGTTTCTCACAATTTGTGATTAACTATCAGTTGAACAAGATTGAGTCCACCATTCCAGAGTTGATCAATTTTCTCAAAACTACAGAGTCCTCCATGAAAAAGGATTCTAATGCAGTTTTAATGGTAAAATCTTCTTCTAAGAAAAAAGTTCAAAAGAAGAAGAAGGCTCCCATGAAGCCCAAAGGTGGTGTGAAGAAGAACAACGCAGCTACCAAGGCCCCATGCTATCATTGTGGGAAGATGGGCCACTGGAGGCACAATTGCAAAGCCTACTTGAAGACCATTATGGACAAGAAGTAGAAGGAGAAGCTTACAAGCACTTCTACTCCGGGTATATTTATGATTAAGATAAATACTGCCTTTAGAAATGAGATATGGGTATTAGATACAGGATGTGAATCTCATTTGTGCAATAAGTTGCAGGGACTAAAGAGCAGTAGAAGACTAGAGAAAGGTGACTGCACCTACTTACTGCAAATGGGGCAAAGGTTGTTGCACTTGCTGTGGGGACATACGAGCTGAACCTGCCTTCAAGATTAATTCTAGAACTGCAAAACTGTTATTATGTACCAGTTTTAATGAAAAACATTGTCTCAATTGTGTGTTTAGACTTAAATATATTTTATTTGATATTTAAGAATAAATGTTGTTCTTTTTTATTGAATGATATTCATTATGGTTCAGCAACTCTGGTTAATGGTTTATATTTTCTAGACTTAGATAATCCGATTCTCAATATAAACAATAAGAAATCTAAAATAGATAACTCTAACACCTCTTACTTATGGCATTGTCGTTTGGGCCATGTGAACGAAAATCGTGTTTCTAAGTTACACAAGCTTGGTGACTTAGGGTCATTTGATTATGAATCATATGGCACATACGAGTCTTGTTTACTAGGTAAAATAACTAAAACTCCTTTTCCAGGAAAAGGAAAATGGGCCAAAGAGTTATTAGAACTCATACATTCTGATGTATATGGCTCAATGTCAATACAAGCAAGAGGAGGTTATAACTATTTCAAAACCTTTATCGATGATTTCTCACAATACAGGTATTTGTATTTAATGAAATACTAATCTGAGGCCTTTGAAAAGTTCAAAGACTTCAAGAATGAAATAGAGAAATAATTTGGCAAAAGTATAAAGACTCTAAGATCTGATCGAAGAGGAGAATACTTGAGTTAAGAGTTTCTAAGTTATCTTAGAGATAATGGGATATTATCTCAATAGACTCCACCACATACACCTCAACATAATGGTGTATCTGAGAGAAGGAATCGAACCCTTCTAGACATGGTACGAACCATGACGGTTTCTGCAGACTTACCAAAATTATTTTGGGGGCATGCACTAGAAACTTCTGTTTATATACTAAACAGAGTTCCAACAAAAATGGTTGATTCTACCCCATTTGAGATGTTCTTTGATAAGAAACCAAAGTTATCTCACTTGCGAGTATGGGGCTGTCTTGCCTTTGTCAAAAGGCCACAATCAGATAAACTTGATAGTAAGTCTGACAAGTGTTTGTTTGTGGGATATCCAAAAGAATCTTTTGGATATTACTTTTACCTCCCTTCCGAATTCGAAGCATGTCATCTTTTTAGAGAAGGAGCACATACTTAAAGGGGACAGTGGGAGTAAAATTGAACTTAATGAAGTTTAAGAAGATCAAACAAACAAGGATCAGCCGTCTAATCCCACATCTATTGAGAGAATAGATGAACTTTTTACTACACAAGATCCTCGTAGATCTAGTAGGATACGTGTAGCACCTGAAATATATGGATTTCTCATTAGTGACCACAATGACATATTGCTCATAGATGAAGATGAGCCTACTACCTACAAGGATGTTCTGAACAGTTCAGAATCTGGCAAATGGCTTGAAGCTATAAAGTCAGAGATGGATTTCATGTATAACAACCAAGTATGGACTTTGGTTGATCTACCCAAATGAATTAAACCTATTGGGTGCAAATAGGTTTTCAAGGAGAAAACGGACATGGACGGTAATATAGTTACCTATAAAGCACAACTAGTGGCAAGGGTTATTGTCAACAACATGGTATTGACTATGATGAAACCTTCTCGCCAGTAGCCATGTTAAAATCCATCAGGATACTCCTAGCCATTGCTGCTCATTATAATTACAAGATTTGGCAAATGGATGTGAAAACAGCTTTCCTAAATGGAAATTTGACTGAGGAAGTGTATATGACGCAACTTGAGGGTTTCACATCCTATGATAGCACAAAGATATGCAAGCTGCAAAGGTCCATTTATGGACTTAAGCAAGCTTCTACGAGTTGAAACATCCGTTTTGATGAAACAATCAAAAAGTTTGGTTTCATTCAAAACATGGATGAGCCTTATGTATACAAGAAGGTTAGTAAGAGTGCAATCATTTTCTTATTGCTTTATGTAGATGACATATTGCTAATAGAAAATGATATACCTATCTTGCAAATGGTTAAAGTTTGGTTGTCCAAACAATTCTCCATGAAAGACTTTGGTGAAGCAACCTATATTCTTGGAATAAGGATCTATAGAGATAGATCCAAAAGGTTGCTAGGTCTTTCGCAGTCTATATACATAGACAAAGTGCTAAAAAGGTTTAGCATGGATCAATCCAAAAATGGATTCTTATCATGTCACATGGTGTAAGCCTTTCAAAGTCGATGTCTCCCAAGACACAAGTTGAAAGAGATCACATAAGTAAGATTTCATATGCTTCGGCAGTTGGATCTATCATGTACGCTATGATATGTACAAGGCCCGATGTATCTTGTGCTCTTAATTTGAAGAGAAGATACCAATCTGACCCTGGTGAGGGTCATTGGACAGCTGTAAAGAACATTCTTAAGTACTTACTAAGGACTAAGGATATGTTCTTAGTATATGGAAAAGGTGATTTGAAAATAAACAGGTATACTGATGCTAGTTTTCAATCTGACAAAGATGATTTCAAATCACAATCTGGCTACGTGTTTACGTTTTTGCAGAAGGGCAATAAGTTGGAAGAGTTCCAAATGAGAGACTATTGTCGACTCTACGACAGAAACTGAGTACATGGCCGCTTCTGAAGCAGTTAAGGATGTAAAGATATAGAGAGTTCCCACAAATGAGAACATAGCTGAACTGCTTACAAAAGCACTATCCCAATAGAAACATGATTGTCATGTTGAGTCATTCGTATTAGATTCATGAATGATTGGCTCTAGTGCAAGTGGGAGCTTGTTAGTGTTGTGCCCTAGAGGCAATCACTTGTACATTGTATATGACACATTTTATTTTAATAAAAGGCATTATTTATCTTACAGTTTCTTTTATTTACTTTTGTGTAAAATAACTGTTAGATAAAGTCCCTAGTATAATATTGTGTTAAGAAAATCATGATAGAGATCATGATATGAGATTCCAACTACACCGTATAGTGTTAGTACTTAAATAGTCCCTAGTCGTAGTATTAATGAGACGGGACATCATTAATGCGTTAAGACTAGCGTGTGTTAGACTTCCAGATTTGATCAGGTGGTGGTTCTCATATCTGTGAGTATTGAGATACTCAAAGTTAACGCATGGATGCTTGTTAATGGAATAAGTTCATTAGATTACCTAACTTTGAGATAATCACATGGATAACTATTTAGTGCTAGTGACATAATCTTAATATAGCAAACGTACAAGTATCCTTAAACTTGAGATTTCCAAGGTACTTTGTTTGCTGAGCATTGTACTTTGATTCTAATCTCTGGAGCTCGATTGAGGGCCGCCTATAGGATGGATATTGGGTACATTGTGAGTTAATGAAAGTAGTTGAGAGGGTCAATAAAGGATTCACCACTCCTAATAGTAGGGACAAATATCTCACGGCCACTGATAGGAATTACTACTCAAGAAGTCCTTGGCCAAGGCGACTGTGTATTGGAAACGGTTCCAATTGATATACATCTAAAGTAGTGGGTTCCTGGTACAAGTACTTGTATTCGGGCCAGAATTAATATATATTCTGGAGGGAGTTGGCACTAATTTTGTACTCCAAACCGAATGAGATATTACATGGTGAAAGGAGTTAATTGCACTGAAGTTTGTTATTGAATGGTTCATGTCAAGCCACTTAACTTCCTGGACTCTTAGGTGGTCATGATGTGTTGCTAGATACCGCTCATGATCTGGGAATATGGGTTTATTAATTGATGAATTAATAAACCAATCCTGATTAGAATCAATATAATTAAGTCTAATTAATTATGGATTATTAATCTCAAAGACGTTTGGATTAATTCATATTCACTACCAATTGATTGGGAAGCCTAATAGGTCATACACAATAGAGGATTATATACTCAAGATGTTATTTGATAACATGGTAGAGTTAATTGCGAGAAAGAGTTGTGGGCAAATTATAATTAGTTATAATTAATGGTCCAAATTATAATTGTGATAACTTGATGTTTCCAATTACAATTAGAAAATTCTAACTGTCTTAGAATTCTGAGATTGGAGTATATTTTGAGCAGGATTTCGTGTTATATAGGATATATAACACACGAAACCCTAGCCAAGTGTAAGATACGAAAACTCAAACCTTAGCAACACAACCTTCTCTTTTTTTTCTCTCTCTCTCATTGCTCTTGAAGCAAACAACCCTAGCTGCCACTTAGTTTTTCTACTAGCACAGAAAACTTCGTGCTTGAGTGTATCCTCTGTGTGAAATTTTGTTAGAGATAATCACACACTATGATTATAGTGGTTGGACGTTCAACTCTTGTGGTGTTTAGTCAAGAGGATTGCTGGATTGCGTCTCGACTTAAAGAAGGAAAATTTTGTTTTCCACACGATCAAAGAAAGGTAAAAAGCTATTACCTTTGTTCTCTTTGTGTCTTATTTTTCACACATATGCGGATCCTGGGATGGTATCTCGTTTTAATTTTTCCACTGCGCCATATATGATGTGCGTGAAACACCCAACACTTGGGGCAAGTGTTCCCCAGATGGTAGGGGTCCCCACAATTGATACATTTTCTAGGTGCCTCCTTGTGCCAACAGTCCTTCTTTATATATCCCATTTTCCTATAGTGGTGGCAAGTTATCCGGTTTTGAACTACCCCATTAGAGTTTGTTCTTACTTGCTTTACTTTATTTCTCCCATTATAGTCCGACTGGCCTTTTTGCCCAGAATTGCTTAGTGGGTGGGAAGGTTTTCCAACAATATGACTCTTATCCTTATTTTCTATCCTAGTGGCGACATCCACTGCAATAGCATATATAGTATGTGGGAATAGGGCTAAGGCTCTCCTTAACTCTTGTTTCAGGCTCTTAATGAATTAACGCATCCTGTTTTGTTCTATGTCCATTAGACACAAGAATACTTTGACAATTTGTTAAACTACACCGTATACTATGCTATGAACATATTTTCTTGCTAGAAGTTTTGAAATTCATCCTCCATTTTCTCAATAATTCACTACGTATGAAATAAACTCTACCCGAAAAATTTCCAAAAAATAATCCCAACTCCATTCTTGCTTAGATTTCTGCTAAACCTCATGAGCTCGCAACTAGTCTTCTCAAGCAGAAAGCTGCAAATTTTACCTTCCTGTCCTCCGTATATTGCAAAGTGTGAAAGATATCTTCTATTTATGCTATCCAAATTTCAATTTTTTGCTCTTATTCTGCTTCACCAAAATACAGTGACGGTTGAAACTTGAGAAACCTTTCAAGTGCCTTGTTTTCTCCTCACGAGGCCCTATGTTTTGTCAAATTTTGCAATATTTTGCTCGTTCAATTGAAAGCTAGGCAACAATAACCTCTTCGGGTTTCTCATTTTTCGACTTCATGTCTTCAACTACTGTTCCTTCATTTTGTTCACCCGATGGGGGGTTCAAGGCAGGGTTATTTGTATGGGGTGGTAGCCCTTGGACTGCATCACCCACAAGATACACCATTAGCCTTCGTATTGGTGGCATGGTAAGGCTTCATTATGCAAATGTTGTCATTAATGGAGCATACAAAAAATTAATATAGTTAAGGACAGCTTATGCATGATTTGATACATATGAAAGGCTTACAATGCAGTAAGTAAATAAACACAAGAACCAACATCAATTCATAATTGACCACTATTATATATATAGTTACACATTCCATAAATAAATAATATATATATATATATATATATATATGTGTGTGTCCAAAAGAGTAGTGGTGTTTGAAATATCCATGCATACATAAGCCTACAGAAGGCAAGTTCCTAACTATTTCGGTTAGCAAATAAGCATGTAGATTAGGAATCCAAAAATAGGTGTTTTATAAATCACCAAATACATTAGTCTCGTATCTTCTAGTTTTCTTTCTAGTCAATAGCTTAATACTCCTCAAAGTCACTATTAGCATCCTCCCCAGGGTCTTCCTTGTTCCTAGCTTTCTTCTCCGGTCTACTTCCCTCAAAGTCTTTTTCAACTTCCACCTTTGGTTCCTCTTACTCCATCTCTCCAGGGCTCTCGCTCTCTAGGGGTGGAGGTTCTACCTTTGGTTCGACAGCCATCTCATCTTCACTTTCAAAAGATACCTCTATTATTTCGATCATATCCTCCTTTTCGAATTCCAAAGAAGAAGAGTCCGAAGAGTCAGGGTTTGTAACCTCCGGTGGTGGTAGTCGCCATCAATACAGGTTTATAGTCTTACGAGCAATCCGTAGCATCCATACCATCCGACATAATCATAATTTGCTTAGTCCTAAAAGAATACCCAATAAAAAATTACCAAAAATAAATAATAGTTTAGACCTGGAACTATCTGATTAGGATTCCAATTCCTGACTTGGTTCAAACTTATGCTAATCCAGACTTAAATCGAATTCATACCAAGGTCTTAATCTAATCCTAAGTTTTGTTTCAAAACTAAGCTTAATCTAAACATAGGATCTAATACCAATTGTAATACTCCTCTATAAATACACAGCATAAACGGCCTGGGAATGTCGTCGCATTCTTCAGACCAGGGGTCTTCATTATGAGGTAGAATAAAATCAAAGAAAAGAAAGATAAATCTCTAACAATTAAACTTAAATTATATCTTAAAGGAATCTGTCATGATCAATAAATATAAACTCTAAGTCTGACTAATAGAGAATCTATTTATCTGAACATAATTAATAATAATAAATGTATCAAGACCTATCGCTATTACAAAATAGAACTCTATCTACCAATCTTGATAAACTTAAATCATCCTAAAAACGAGATTAGAAAAATGCGTGAGATTATGAATAATCTCAGTAAGTCCGAGGTGTGTCATTGTGGCACAATTTTCGAATAACTATCATGATGCATGAATGAAAACCGTTTGAACAGATATACACATAATGAAATTTACACTTATGAAAAATCTTATTTTAGGGAAACGAGTTATTATATTTTATTATACTGCTTAAACAAGATCTTTATTGGATAAATTGCTAAATTACACAATACAATTCTAGAACAAATTTTTCATTTATACAAAGTCTTGAACCCAAATTTGCCAACATTGTATATCATTTTGGTACCGTATCAGGAGATTTAATCTCGATATGTCCTATGTGGCTCAGGTCCCCAAAATTTCTCCTGTCTAATCCATCTGGCAGATGTCTTAAGTCCGTCCTCTAGTTTTACCCACAAAAAACCGTGTGGCTATCTAAGGACTTGACTTGGTCACCAAGAACTGACGTACTATTTGGCAAAAGACAAACATCTAGAGACAGCCAATCTTCCAGTAGTCTCTCCTAAACTAATACGAGCTAGTCCTAGAACCCCCCTCACTGAGTACTCAATTTCTAAATTTAATACGGTTCAAGAAATTTTCATTCCGATTTGGAATATAAAATTTTATTTCTAAAAAAAATATAATATTGTTCCAATCGTAGAGGTTCTGTTTTCCTAAACTCAGACCGATCATAGCTCAAAACCACAGTTTTCCCCAAGATTTCCAAAAACAAAATCCTTATATCCGTTCTAGCAATTTATACAAGGCATAATAATTCATTATTCACCATTTTCTTTGTAAATGCAATAATAATTGGAACCATTTTAAATAAAGGTTGTGCCATGATTTTGTAATGTGTGCATGCATAAAACTGCATAAATTAACATGCATACATTTTTCATAACATTTAATGCTCGGCTCCATAAATATATATAATATCAATGAGGAGACTTTATAAAAATTATTCATGCCTAAAAATGTTGTAAGAACTTGTAGATGAACTTACTTCTCATGTATAGGTAAATTATTCACAATGTCAGATGCATAATTCATTTCATAATGTTTATAGCATGAACATAAATCATTTTATGAATTTTTGAACAAAACAATGTAAATGCATATATCTTGCATGAAATAACTGTAGTGAGATGCAAGGATTTACAAGTCCTAAAAGAATTCACATAAAAAGGAATTTCATAGAAATGTAAGGACTTACCTTTGTCCAAGCATAGGAAATTGTATTCACTTAAATTAAGCTCTTGCTTCTCTTCCTCTGTCTAAGTCCACCACGTCTAACTTTATATACCATATAGGAATTAGTTTTCTATTTATATTAATCTAAATAAATTTTTATTCGAGACCCTAGGAAAACTAGGGAATTACTTAGGTCATAAGATATTCTTAAAAAAAACGATTAGCATTAAGACTTAATTAATTCTACTAAAGCATCTACAAATTCACATAGCTAGAATTCTCCTATTTCCATTATTAACACTAATGGCCAAACAAAGATTTAATTATCATATAAAACCCTAATTATCCATACAAACCCTGATTAAATATGCTAACCCTAATTAGCCATGCAAACCCAATTTAATCAAGAAAAACTTTATTTATCCAAGCAACTCCCTCACAAGTTTGGTCAACCAAATACATCCTGGAATTAAGTGGTCTAGCAAGATTAAAAATCCTTTCTGAATTTTTATTCGGTAATCATGCAAGGTTTCATTACCCAAAATATTATGGTCCAATAAAATTCATCAAAACTTAACACAAATATTCCTAATAATTCTAAGAAGCTCATGAAACCCATTTAAGTCCATTTTTAAAACAATTACAATTACCCCTTTATGAAAATCTATTCTTCTTCTTCAAACTCAAAACTCTATTTTTAATATAAAATAGAGGTCATAAATATCCATCCAATTAATTGAGAAAATCATTTTATTTTTCAACAACACCTTCTTGTACAGTACCTTGGTATGTTAGGTGAATTATTGTATGTTCAAACAATTTTCATGTAATGGTGCATCATAACAGTAACCAACTTTGAGCAGTGAAATTGAAAATTCCATATCTCCTAATTTACTAAAGCTTTTTTAGTGATTTTTTTTCACCTTCGCATTATCTTGAAGCCTCTACAGCATGAAAATCAAGAGCAAAATCATTCAAAAATTGGGGGTTTAAAGTTGATCCCTCTGTACATGGATTGTTCACAACTTAGGCAATTTTTGTGCAAAGGTCATTATGGTGACTTTTCTTCATTTGTTTCGTGCAAATCCACAGCATATAAGTCCTAACACATCCATCAACCTCAATGATTCAAATTCTATCAAGACCTTTTAAATTTTCCATCTTCCAAGAAACACCCATTTCAAATTCTAAACCAAACCAATATTCCACTATTTTTGTCATAAAAATATAAGCTCCAACACTACATCAAATCCCCTTCCCCCTCAAGGATATGATCATCCATAATCAATATAGCATGACTACATCATGCCTACAGCATCTCTTCAAGAAAATCACACACAAAACTAGCATTAAACATCAAATTTCACCCAACTATACACAATAGTGCATTTCAACTATTTTATATTGTAGAAAATGGTGGATAGATTTCTTCACTTAAAAAGCTTCATATTTGCATCACATAACATTTCCTTAGCATAAATGTTACATCCCTACTTCACTAAATCACACAAAAGGAACAAGGAAGTCAAATCTATATAAGGCAAGATAGAAAGTGAATTTTCGACCATCATGATGCAAGAGAAAGAAAGAAGAAGAAAAATGCATTTTTCAGCTACGGAGTTCCATATTTACTTAAATTCGCCTAGTTCTAAACTAGATATATCATTTATTTATCAATATAACACTTAAAAATGGTGTCAAAACTGAGGTTTGTTAAGCTCGCATGCTATATTTTGATAAATAAGAGGAGAAGGATTGGAGATGGTTTTCTTGGATGCTTACTTTGCTACTTGTTCAAGTTTTTACACTGCAAATGATGGCCCTACTAGCACCAAGTGAGTGATGATTTCTTGAGGAATGGAAGAGGTAAAGGTTATAGATATGAAACTGCTGCACTTGTCAAGAAAGAATGTAAAAAGAAATGGCTTTCCCCTTGAGTTTTCAAAGTTGTCGGCTAGCTTATAGAGAAGGGGGTGGTGGTTTTCTCTTAGAAAAGAGATTAAATTCGAGGGAATTTGGGGATGGGACAATAGGGGGGAAATGAAAGAAAAGAAGCTTTTATTCTAGGGCTCATTTAATCCAATAGTTGAGATGAATTCATTTGAATGCATGAAAGTCATATGTACGGTTTGGAGGGAGATCTTTCAAATCTTTCGAGATCTACCCTACAATATGTGGTAAAAAAGCCAAAATAAGGCTGAGATAAATTCATTTGAATGCACCCTAAATTCAAGGGCCAAGATGCATTTTATTTTAATAGATCAAAATGATTCATGGATTTTGGATCCTCACGGGTCAAATAATACCTTAGGGTCAAGTCGTCAAAATTTGGTCTTGGTCTTGAATTTTGACTAAGGCTTTATAATTAATGGACAATCAAAACTGGTTTTGTAATTAAATTTATTTTGTTAAAGAAATCACTTCTCTAGTGAAAATTTATTATTATAATATTATTCTAGATATAATATAGCAATTAATTCAGAATGTATTATTCTTCTCAAATCAAGAAATTAGTCACATTGATTTCATTCATTTTTATATGAAATCTCAATTAACATTTAAATAAGATAACCACACAATTACTTCAATTAATTTATAAAGGGAAATTAATTATTTATCTAATTTTCTAGTGTGTAATTGGTACGGTATTACATCGTTCCCAACTTAAGAAAATTTCTTCCCCAAAATTAAACAATGCCGTATCTTTCAATATGTTGGGGTATTTCCTCCTTATCTATTCCTCAGTCTCCCTTGTAGCATCTTGGGCTCCGTGATACTCCCACAACACTTTGACAATTGGGATCCTCTTATTCCTTAATTCCTTTACACTGTTAGCCCAAAAGGCATTCTCCTGTGTTTTGATTTTTAACAAACATTAACGTGGACTAACATGTGTATTTATATATGATAGGATTTTTAGATATAATATGTTTGACCTCAGTTCTTCAAAGTCTTGCAAATAGGATTGCTAAGCAACTTATGGTCGATAGAGTTTAGAAAGGATGATCAATGATATCGAATCCAATAAAGTTGCATATCATGAAGACATTTTGAAGAATTGTAGACTAGGAAATTATGTTTAAAGTATTACTTGTATTTCCTATGTTTGTTTACATTGGTTTAATTTATTTCACATTGAAGCACATAAAAATGATTTCCAAAAGATGGTATTTTTTGAATTTAGTTTTCAAAAAAAAAAAAACTTAGATGAGTAGTTTTGGATGGATCTTTAAATCCAAAACACCCATTCAATGATCTATAGCATTTCAAAATATGCCTCTAGGCGCATAGCGCTATTTTAGATGCACCTTTTGTACACATATTCTTATGATCTATGAGTCCAAAATTCTAGAAAATTTGACAGCAAAAAATAGTCATTACTAGCCATTGGAATTTCCCTTTTTAGCCCTATGAAATCCCTTTGAACACAATTTTCTGTAAGGGATTTGTGCTAACACTTTTAGAAACACGCTAAGACATTCGAAAAACAAGAACCCCTTATCTATACTATGGTTTGAAGTGAGATTTATTGTTCTAAAGGTAAAAAGCTATAGGTGCTGAGATAGTTTAAAATCTGCTCAATCTCTAAGCTATTTTACTTTTTCTCTTAAATTTTATCTGTATTAAGGTTTGGGAAGTAAAACTTAGTTGGGATGAGCCTTGATTGTTTGAGTTTAAAGGGATTGGGTGTAAAATTAAACATGGTGATCCTCTTGTGTAAGATTAGAGTTGCCTACTACCATTGATTTGGGAAAAGGTTTTAGTAGTTGTATTGAAATCCTTAAATGTGTGCTTAAGGTAATGGATGTAGATCATTTTTCGATCGAACCACTATAAATTATTAAGTCTATTCTCTTGCATTTACTCTGATATTTATGCATGCATTTTTTTACTGTTCATCTGACTTGAAAGCATTACACTCCTCCTTGTATTCATTGATTTTGTCAAAGACTTTTATGTAGTTAAGTGAAACTGTTATTATTACTTTATCTACCCATCTTAAATATAGATCGTCTTTCCATCCATTATTAGTGGAGTTTTGAAATTTCCTTAGTAGCACATTCAAAGCTGCACGGACAATATGTTTTTGGCACACCCACTTTGTTGGTTCTCATTTTAAGATTTTTAGAAGTTCTTTAAAATTTACATTCATTTGCTATAAACCTTATTCACCCCCCTAAGTTTTAAAAATTGGTATCAGAGCTTTATTTTACATTATTATCGGTCTAACAACCCTGTAGGAAATTATCCGAATGGCAAATACCTCGTCCTTACTGTACATTGAAAGCTTTTCAACAAACTGACCACCATTATTCAGTAGAAGTAACTATACCTTTTGGAAAAACTGAATGAGGATCTATGCCTGCTCAATCAACTTTGAGCTATGGAATTTGATCGAAAAAAGACCATATGCCCAATCTAGAATTGTCGAAGGTAGAATAGTGCCTAAACAGAGCAATGAGTATGACGGTGAAGATAATGCCAAAATGACACTGAAGTTTTAATCAATGAACATAATGTGTTATACTCTTAATGTCAATTAATACAACTGAGTTAGTAGTTGTGATTTAGCCTATAATATGTGGTAATTACTTAAAGTCACCCATGAAGGGACAAATCAAGTAAAGGAATCAAAATTGGGACTCTTCGTCTATGACTATGAGCTATTCATAATGAAACCACATGAGAACATTATTGACATGTTCACTAGATTCACGAATAAAGTTAATGGATTAAAGGCTTATGGAAAAATCTACTTCCTTGGAGAGAAAAATAGAAAAATACTTGATGCTCTGCCAAAAATCTGGGAGCCCAAAACCTTGGCTGTTAAAGAATCGAAGGATTTAAAAAGCTTAACAACCGAAGAATTACTTGTATCTTTTCTAACTCATGAAATGAAACTTAAAAGGTTTCATGAACATGATGATGCTGATAAAGATAAAAGAGGAACAGTCTTAAAAGCTGGTGATGATAATGCAAATAGTGAACAAACTGAAATTAACTATAGGACTGATTTAGACACTGAAGAACTGGCCATGGGACTAGAAAATTTAGAAAAAGTAGCTTCAAAAAAGGTAAGAAATTTTTCAAAAAGAAGGGACAACCTCCATCCTTCAAACCACAATGCTATGAGTGCAAAAGTACAGAACACTTTGTGGCTGACTGTTCTATAGCCAAATAGAAAGATGCTAAGTAGTACAAAAGGAAAAGAAGAGACATGAAGACAAAAAAGCGAAAAGGACTGACCGGGACTTAGGATCAAAATGATTCCGAATCTAAAGGATATGAAGAATCTAAAACTGAGACATCTAACATATACTTCATGGTAATAGAAGATAAGGTAAATCGTACCCCATCTAACTCTATGTCTGAATTTCACAGTTCTAGCTGTAATAACTGTGATGATCCAATGGAGCTTCTTATTGATATGTTCCGTTAACTCAAAAAGCTATCTAGAAGAAACAAGGAAATAAAAATGAAGATCAATTCCTTGTTAGATGAAAATGACATGCTAATGAGCTAGAACAAAGCTTTACTTGATTCCATTTGTTGTCTAAATGTTGAAAAAAAAAAGTTATTTCTACTTCTTTGTACTGTTTAACACTTGAGAACAAATGTTTATGTGATAAAGTCTTTTCTCTTGATATTATGCTCAGTGATTTTGATGACATGAAAAAGAGAGTCGATAATCTTATCATATGTATTAAGAAGTTGATAAATGGCCAAGACAATCTAATTAGACTGCTTGAAATGCAGTGTGTGGTTGGCAATAGAAATGGTCTCAGTTATGGGTACATGAACAATGTTGGAAATCATAAATTCCATTTTATAAAATCTAGCTACTCAAATGTAAATCATATATGCTGTACTTATTGTGGCAAATATGGACACAATGAATCTAGGTGTCACGTTAGAAAATGAGTCAAATCTGGTACAAAAAAAGTGTGGAAAATTAGAAGAACTATTACTAATCCCCATGGACCCAAAAAAATAAGGGTACCAAAAGTCACTCTTCCTTCCTATATATAGGTACATTTGCCACAAAAGATGAGCTCCACAAAATGGTTCTTGGACGGCGGATGCTCTAGACATATGACAGGTAATGCAGCAATTTTGGAAAATATTCAAGTCACAAATGATAGATTTGTCACATTTGGAGATAAGAAGAAAGGAAAGATACTCGGAATCGGTAATATTGGTAAGGGATCGTCTACTATTATCAATTAAGTATTATTAATTGATGAATTGAAATACAACTTGGTTAGCATTAACCAATTGTGTGACAATGGCTGCAGATTTATTTTTTAAAAGGATTCTTACACTATTAAGGATAGCTCTAGTAATGAAACAATTTTTGTTCCCAAACGGAGTAGAAATGTTTATGTGCTTTATCTTGATGATCTTATTGAGCATGATATAAGAAGTCTTTCCATAAATAATGATGATGGCAATCTTTGGAATAGAAGGCTAGGTCATGTGTCTATTGAATTGCTAAATAGATTATCCTCAAAAAAGTTGGTTAGAGGACTGCCCAAAATAAAGTTTGACAAAAACCAATTCTGCGATACGTGCCAATTTGGAAAACAAACCAAGAACTCTTTAAAATCCAAAAAAAAAAAAAAAAAAGATTTCAACATCAAAACCTCTTGAACTTGTATATATGGATTTGATTAGACCAATGAGGACCGTTAGTCTTTGTGGTAAGAGGTATGCTTACGTACTAGTGGATGATTTTTCAAGATTTATTTGGATCTTATTTCTTGCACAAAAAGATGAGGCATTCTCTAAATTTTTGAAGCTGCTCAAATGTGTTCAAAATTCCCTTAAGTGCAAATTGATATCTATTAGAAGTGACAATGGTAGAGAATTTTGCAACCATAAGTTTATAAAATTTTGGGATGAGAGTGGTGTTTCTCATAACTTTGCAATAGCAAAAATCCCTCAACAAAATGGTGTAGTTGAAAGGAAACATAGACCTTTGCAAAAAATGGCAAGATTAATGCTTTGTTTAAACTCTTTTCCAAAATATTATTGGGCTGAAGCTGTGAATATAGCTTGCTACACTGTTAACCATGTTATGCTGAGTCCTTTTCTAAGAAAAACACCCTTTGAACTTGTATTTGACAAATTCCATCCATTTCTTATTTCAAAGTTTTTGGCTCAACTGTTTTGTTCTCAACACTGGACATAATCGTGGAAAATTCGATAGAAAATCGGATGAGGCAATATTTCTTGGATACTTCTCCAACAAAAAGGCATATAGAGTGTACAAAAAGAACTCTATGTGTGGAAGAATCCATACAAGTTTTATTTGATGAATCTAACATATACATCTCTAGAAAAGATAATGATGATGCAGGAACCACAAAGGAAAAAGGCAGTGAACAACACAAAGATCCATCACTTGACATCCAGGCCAAAGAAGGGGAATTGGAAGAACAACAAGTTGAAGAAAGTAAGCAAAGAAATTAAGAGCCCACTGATCAAAATCTACCAAGAGAATGGAAGTACAAAATTGGACATCCAAAAGAGCAAATTGTTAGCAATCCAAACTGTGGTGTCCAGACTAAACGGTACTTTATTGACAACTTTGCTCTATTTTCAAACATTGTACCTAATTACATTGATATGGCTTTAAGTGATGATTATTGGATCATGGCTATGCCAGAAGAATTGAATTAATTAGAAACAAACTAAGTTTGGAAACTTGTTCCTAGACCATTTAACCATCTCATGATTGGTACCAAATGGGTATTTTGGAATAAACTCAATGAGCACAGTGTTGTTATTGGGAAAAAAAAGTCAGACTTTACCCAAGAATTTAATCAAGAAGAGGGCATTGATTATGATGAGACTTTTGCAACTGTTGTTAGAATAGAATCTATTAGAATGTTTCTTGCTTTCACATCTTTCAAAGGTTTCATACTTTATCAAATGGATGTTAAAAGCACCTTTTTAAATGGTTTTATTGAAGAAGAAGTATATGTTGGGAAATATGACCTCTTAAACTAGGTTTTTGTTGTAAATATCGAATGTTTTAATAAAAGAATTTATTTTTAGAAATTGTTTGTGAATTTACATTTTTATTTGTGCACAATTTCATTTGAAAAAGACCCATTATGTTTAAGTAAGTGGTCCGTGTGAATGGTGGTCTTTCACAGTAAGGTATGGATCACTTGTTGCTTAACACATAAACGTTTGTTCTTAACCGATTGATGAGAATGGAAATCTCATCATGTCTAGGTTATTATGTTGTAAATTCCAAATGGGGAATGGCTTCACTTTAGCCAGTAAGGAATCCACTCACTTCATGACATAAGCGTATTTCGAATATGTAGAACAGGACATGTAGTAGTGTTTTCTTAAAGTACTATATGGTAGAAACCTAGACTACTACTGTTATAATGTGGACTATGTTGGGATTCGTGGACTCCTAAACGCGGAAAACATCTACGAATCCCTCCCGAGGACCCAAGTAAACGATTAAGAAGATGTAAACGATTAAGAGTTACCTCTCGGTTGTCGTAATCGAAATCCTTCGATTCCGGTTGCGCTCGTTGTACGTTCGACCCGAACAATCACCGTACGCCGCAAGCATGCGAACGTCCTCTACGGATACACACCGCGAACTCACTCGATACCCGGGAGTGCTAGCGCCTAGGGTTTGAGAGGTTTTTTTTCTTTCTCTCGGTAGAGAATGGCACGAATGTTCTCAACCGGGAAAAATTGGACTATCGAAAGACTGGCTAGGGTTTTCTTAAAAACCCTCGAACCTCTTAGAGTCCAACCCTAATCATATCTTATCATATTCTAATTTAAATTCAAATTAAATTAAAACCGATATGATAAGATTCTCGCCATTATCTCGGTAATTTAACTAATTATTTTACCGAGTCGTATTCTTATAATCTGGATATCATCCAGTATTCATCGAACTCGGTCACCGTAAAAATAACCTAACAAGTTCGCTTATTGTGTGACCCTATAGGTTCATTTAACACCGGTAGCGTGCCTAAATCGTATTTAAATGGCCCACAAGTTATAAGCGGTTTCTAGCAAAACATTATAACTATCCAGGTTAAATGAAGATCGGTGATCTCTTTGAACCAAACCATAATTTTATATTTAGTCCCTTTGTCACACGATATCCGTGATTAAGCATAAGGCACTGAGCATGTCATCCTTATTAAGCTTAATCAATTATTTCTTGATTTCATAGTAGATCTGTTCAAACAAATGATATCAATATCTTAGATTGATATATTTGAGCACGGCCATGCATTTTTAACAGCCTAACTTATCAAGGGGCCCATGGATATCTCTCCCATAATTGAGAGGGACAAATTCCTTCACAATCAATCATATTCCTCTCCTTGATTTATTTTATATCCAACAAGTAGTCTAATTTATTATCTAGTTAAAGACAACTTTAGACAATGTCAAAATATAGAATTTATCAAGTAAGAAACTATGATGAATTTAGGTCGAAGGACTTTCAATATTATTATGGCTAGAAAGTACTTATGACATATTCCATGAAGTACTCTCACAAATGGGTCATGTCCAATACAATGTTCTCTAACATTTATTTATGTCTTGACTCGATATCACAAATATCCATGGCCAAGAAACATAGCCATCAAGTCACAAACATACTAATCTTAATTTATTATTATTCCAATAATAATAATCGATCGAGGACAGCTTTTAGAATAGTCATTGTATTCATTGTAGGGTTTTACTATCAAGTCACGTACTTGATGACCAACAAAACAAAATTCACTATTCATGGAAAGGAAAGCCTCATATTATTATATAAAACATAATGACAATTGTATAAGTACAAATTGACTCTAGGGCATATCCCCAACAGCTCTCCCACTTGCACTAAGACCAATTTGGTATAAGCCGTAATCCCATTGTTCTGGTATGACTATCATGTTTAGACGATGGGAGAGGCTTTGTCGATGGATCCGCAACATTGTCATCGACTGGCACCTTGCATACATTGACATCTCCTCTATCAACAATTTCTCGAATGAGATGAAAACGTCTAAGTATATGTTTGGATCGCTGATGTGATCTTGGTTCCTTAGCTTGTGCAATGGCTCCATTGTTGTCACAATAGAGATCCACCGGGTTCACAATACTAGGAACTACATCTAGTTCTCGTAATGAACTTTTTAATCCAAATCGTTTCTTTAGCCGCAACTGAGGCAGCCTACATACTCGCCTTCGTAGTAGAATCGGCCACGGTGTCTTGCTTTGAACTTTTCCAGCCTTACAAGACCTCCATTCAAACAAAATAGAAAACCCGATTGCGATCTATAATCATCTATGTCGATCGAAAACTAGCATCGTTGTAACCATTTACAACTAGCTCGCCTTCTTGTCCTCCATAAACTAAGAACATATCTTTAGTTCTTCTTAAGTACTTTAGTATGTTCTTAACAAGCAGTCCAAGTGTGCCTCTCCAGGATTTGATCGGAACCTCGCTTGTCATGCTCAATGCATATGATACATCGGGTCGAGTACATAACATGGCATACATGATAGACCCTATAGCGGAAGCGTATGGTATCTTGTTCATGCGCTCTTCTTCATCCTTCGTATAAGGACTTTGAGTTTTGCTCGAGCTTAATGCCATGTGACATTGGCAAGAATCCTCTCTTAGAGTCTTGCATACCGAACCTTTTCAGCACCTTGTCAATGTATGCACTTTGACTTAGGCCAATTAGCTTTCTAGATCTATCTCTATAGATCCTTATACCTAGAATATAGGCAGCTTCACCTAAGTCTTTCATTGAGAAACAATTTCCCAACCATGTCTTTACACTTTGTAGAGTTGGGATGTCGTTTCCAATGAGTAAGATATCATCAACATAAAGTACCAAAAAGACTATTGCATTCCCACTTGTTTTCTTATAGACACAAGGCTCATCTTCATTTTTGATAAAGTTAAATTCTTTAATTGCTTCATCAAAACGAAGATTCCAGCCTTCTAGATGCTTGCTTCAATCCATAAATGGATCTTTGAAGCTTGCACACTTTATTAGAATTCAAAGGATCATCAAAACCCTCAGAGTTGTGTCATGTACACATCTTCGAGTAAGTTTCCATTAAGAAACGCGGTTTTGACATCCATTTGCCAAATTTCATAGTCATAATATGCTGCTATGGCAAGAAGAATTTCGATAGATTTAAGCATTACAACCGGTGAAAAGGTTTCATCATAGTCTATACCATGAGTTTGTCTATAACCTTTTGCTACCAACGTGCTTTGTAAGTATGCACATTTCCTCCATGTCTGTTTTCTTTTGAAAACCCACTTACACCCAATGGTTTTTGAACCTTTAGGTGGGTTAACCAAAGTCCAAACTTGGTTATCATACATGGATTGCATCTCGTACTTCATAGCCTCTAACCATTTTCTAGAGTCGTAACTCTTAATGGCTTCTTGATAGGAAGTGGGCTCATCATTAACCATAAGCTCCACATTGTGATCGTCGATGATGAGAAATCCATATCTCTCAAAGTTGTTGACGAACCCTATCGCATCTTCGAGGTCCTTGTTCTATAGATGTAGGCTCATCTTGGACTTGTGAGCCATCTAATCGAGATTCATTATTTGGTTCGTGCACTAATTGTGGTTCTTGAATCTCATCTTGATGAGGTTCATGCACTAACCGTGGTCCTTGAATCTCATCAAGATGTATTTTACTCCCATCGATTCTTTTGGAAATAAATTCCTTTTCAAGAAAGAATCCATTTCGAGCAACAATTACTCTATTTTCTTTTGGGAGATAAAATTGATATCCTTTAGTTTCTTTAGGATACCCCACAAATATGCATTTATCGATTTAGGTGCAAGTTTATCGGATAATAAACGCTTTACATAAACTTCACAACCCCAAATCTTCGTAAATAACAAACTAGGTTGTCTCCCATCCATATCTCATATGGCGTTTTCGAACCGATTTAGATGGAACTCGATTTAGTATGAATGCAAGCAGCCTCCAGTGGCATAACCCCAAAAGGAGATTGGAAGATCAGCTTGACTCATCATTGATCGAACCATATCTAATAAAGTCCGATTTCTCCGTTCGTATACACCATTCCATTGAGGTGTTCCTCGGTGGAGTTAATTGGGAAATAATTCCACAATTTTTAAGATGCTCGTCAAACTCGTGGCTTAAGTATTCACCACCTCGATCCGATCGAAGTGTTTTGATACTTTTGCCAAGTTGATTTTGTACTTCATTTTGAAATTCTTTGAATTTCTCGGAACGATTCAGATTTGTGTTTCATCGATACATGTATCCATATCTCATCGAAATCATCTCGTAAATGTAATGAAGTACTCGAAATCCTCCTCTAGCGAGTGAATTCATTGGTCCACATACATCGCATGTATTAGGCCCAATAAATCAGCTTGCCCTTTCATTTTGTCCTTTGAAAGGCGCTTTAGTCATTTTGCCTAATAAACAAGAATCACATGTTCTCGTAAGATTCTAAATCAAACGATTTTAGAAGCCCATCATTATGAAGCTTTGTTATGCGTTTCTCATTTATATGGCCCAAACGACAATGCCGTAAGTAAGTCTCGATTTAAATCATTGGATTTCAATCTCTTAGTATTTATATTATAGATAGACATGTCCGAAGATCCATGAAGATTTAGAATATAAAGCCCATTCGATAATGAAGCATCTCCATAAAAAATGCCGTTTTTATTAATGGAGCAAATGTTATTCCTAATAACAAATTCAAAACCTTCTAAATCCAAACAAGAAACTCGAAATAATATTCCTACTCATAGCAGGAACATAAAAACAATTGTTCAGCTTCTAAAACAAGCCCACTGGGCAAAATTAATTCAAAAGTTCCTACAGCCTATCGCAAGCAACTTTTGCTCCATTCGCAACTCGTAGGTCCACCTCGCCTTTTGCCAAGGCTCTACTCCTTTTAGACCCCGCACATTTACACAAATGTGAGATCCACAACCGGTATCCAATACCCATGAATCGAAGTAGATAAATTAATTTCAATAACATAAATACCGAAGCGGCAGCCTCACCGCCCTTCTTTTTCTTTGCTTCCAAATAGAGCTTGCAATTTCTTAACCAATGTCCTTGTTCTCCACAATGGTGGCAAGCTCCCTCCTTTGGTGTTTTGGCCTTAGGTTTGGGCTTGAACTTGGACTTTGCCTTGTCCTTACCCTTACTAGCCATGACCTTGCCCTTTTGGTTGTTCTTTTTGCCTTTCCCTTTTTGAACCATTAGAACACTAGGAGTATTCTTCTTAATGTTCAATTCAGCTTGTTTTAGCATCCCATGCAATTCAGTAATGGATTTCTCCATATTATGCATGTTAAAATTCATGACAAACTCGGTCATACTCAGCAGTAAAGAGCCCAAGATCAAATCCGTGGCCATGTCATGATTAACAGGAGCACCAAGCTTATCAAGATGATCTAGATAGCCCTTCATTTTAAGGACATGAGCACTTACCGAGGTGCCGTAAACCATCTTACATGCATTTAACGCCTTGTGAGTTTCAAATCTCTCTTGTCGTGCTTGCTCTTGGAACATTTCCTTGAGATGCACAATCATGTCATATGCCTCTGCTTCTTCAAACTGTTTTTGAAGTTCAGAGTTCATGGTTGCTAGCATGAGGCAAGTAACATCGTTGGAGTCATCTTTGTGCTTACTATAAGCATCTTTTTCAGCTTTTGAGGCATTATTTGCTGGAGTAGGGGGAATAGGATTTTCAAGAACATAGAGCCTTTTTTCTTGCTTAAGAACAATTCTTAAGTTTCGTGCCCAATCAAGAAAGTTAGTCCCACTAAGCTTGTCTTTCTCAAGCACAGATCGCAATGAATTATTCCAACTGTTTGTTGCCATTATCTACATACAAAAATATGCAAAGTAATTAATTTTTTTTGAGACTCTAACGAAAAACTCCCACTAAAAGCATTTAAACTTTTTGAAACTTCAACATTTTGATGTTTCGTAGTGGGGAAAAATATTTTGTTTTAATCATAAGTAAGCTTTGGCTTTAATCTTATAATTAAATAAAAATTCTAATTTTAAATGAGATAGACATCAAATGTCCCGGCTAAAAATATCTCATAAAATGCCCTAGGCCCAAAACCATTTTGATAGCCCAGTTAAGTCAAACCATATCAAACATATGGAAAACTATTTTCCATCTTATCTCACTCAGATAATCAAAAGCATCCTACTTTGGCAGGAATGACCATATGATGATCTAAGTAATAACAAGTGTTTGATTTTGGAAGGCATTTAACACTTAAATTTTTTTTTCTTAAAAAAATTTGATTGAAAAACGATTATCATGAATGAGATTTTGCCTTCCGATTTCCGAAAATTAATCAAATTAACGTTCGGACCCCTTAATAACCATCGCCGTGAAAATTCATATTACATACAATATGCGTTCTTTTAATCATATTTATACAGATAACATATTATCATGTCCTATTAATAAAAGCAATTCGCAAATATAGAACGACGGATAGCATGCTTACGATACCATATCATATTACAACAGACCAATTTACAGACAATCTGCAACTAATCTGGTCTGATCAGGCGACTAAGATGCATACATTAAACCTAATTCAGGCAGTCTGCATGCTAAGTATTCTAAAATCATAATCATGAGAACATGCTGATACATACCCGTTAAATTCATATATACATGTATTCAACAATACGATTAATACAGATAAATCAACCTAATCGTTTAGCAACCTGGCTCTGATACCACTGTTGGGATTCGTGGACTCCTAAACGCGGAAAACATCTACGAATCCCTCCCGAGGACCCAAGTAAACGATTAAGAAGATGTAAACGATTAAGAGTTACCTCGCGGTTCTTGTATATCGAAATCCTTCGATTACAGTTGCTTGTTGTTGTACGTTCGACCCGAACAATCACCGAGACGACTGCGGTATGCGAACGTCCTCTACGGATACACACCGCGAACTCACTCGATACCGGGGAGTGCTAGCGCCTAGGGTTTGAGAGGTTTTTTTTCTTTCTACGGTAGAGAATGGCACGAATGTTCTCAACAGGAAAAATTGGACTATCGAAAGACGGCTAGGGTTTTCTTAAAAAACCCTCGAACCTCTTAGAGTCCAACCTAATCATATCTTATCATATTCTAATTTAAATTCAAATTAAATTAAAGCTGATATGATAAGATTACGCCATTATCTCGGTAATTTAACTAATTATTTTACAGAGTCGATTCTTATAATGCGGATATCATCCAGATTCATCGAACTTGGTCACCGAGAAAAATAACCTAACAAGTTCGCTTATTGTGTGACCCTATAGGTTCATTTAACAACTGGTAGCGTGCCTAAATCGTATTTAAATGGCCCACAAGTTATAAGCGGTTTCTAGCAAAACATTATAACTATCCGAGGTTAAATGAAGATCGGTGATCTCTTTGAACCAAACCATAATTTTATATTTAGTCCCTTTGTCACACGATATCCAGATTAAGCATAAGGCACGGAGCATGTCATCCTTATTAAGCTTAATCAATTATTTCTTGATTTCATAGTAGACTGTTCAAACAAATGATATCAATATCTTAGATTGATATATTTGAGCACGGCCATGCATTTTTAACAGTCTAACTTATCAAGGGGCCCATGGATATCTCTCCCATAATTGAGAGGGACAAATTCCTTCACAATCAATCATATTCCTCTCCTTGATTTATTTTATATCCAACGAGTAGTCTAATTTATTATCTAGTTAAAGACAACTTTAGACAATGTCAAAATATAGAATTTATCAAGTAAGAAACTATGATGAATTTAGGTCGAAGGACTTTCAATATTATTATGGCTAGAAAGTACTTATGACATATTCCATGAAGTACTCTCACGAGTGGGTCATGTCCAATACAATGTTCTCTAACATTTATTTATGTCTTGACTCGATATCACAAATATCCATGGCCGGTAAAACATAGCCATCAAGTCACAAACATACTAATCTTAATTTATTATTATTCCAATAATAATAATCGATCGAGGACAGATTTTAGAATAGTCATTGTATTCATTGTAGGGTTTTACTATCAAGTCACGTACTTGATGACCAACAAAACAAAATTCACTATTCATGGAAAGGAAAGCCTCATATTATTATATAAAACATAATGACAATTGTATAAGTACAAATTGACTCTAGGGCATATCCCCAACAGACTAGTACTCTACGACTTGAGTATGAGTCAGTGGTCTGACGAAGCTGGAAGCATATACTTTGATATGCTATAGTTGAGGTTCTATCGTAGGACCAATATACTTGCATGTTAGGTATGTGTGACTAGTTAGTTAAGATAGACTTGTACAAGATAGTTTATATACTATATCGCCCCTTATGGTTGTCTAAATGATCTAAATATCTAGGGCCCTGGGAAACATAACTTGGAAGTTTACTTTAGGGTAGGTCCCTTGGAAAGCAGAAATAATCTAGAAAGTCGTGGATCATTGGACTAGAAGACTAAAGATGGTAGATGTCATTTAGAGAGGTGTTAGTACATTTCTTCCTCTCTAATGTACGGCGATGTATAGAGGGGTATTTTAGTCACTTCACCTGTAAGTCGGAGACTTTGCTAATGCAGCATTGTCCTTAGAGTCAATATTTCCTTATGATGATATTAGGAAATATTTAAAATGCAAAATACAACTATTTATATGGCAAGGGTATTTTGGTCATTTTAGTAGCCAATGCGGTGTGTCTTTTGGTCCCCAATATAGACCGTGAGTCCTAATTGTATACAGGCTAAGGAATTGGTCTTAAATTAAATTAAATGAAATTTATTTTATTTAAGTAGTCTAATTTAATTATTGGGTTAGAATAAAATAAAGGACCACGGAGAGAGAGAATTAATTAAATTAGTTTAGTAGGTTAATTAATTGTTCAGGGCTTTAGCCCAATTTGAATAATTAAAGATTGACCTGGGACTAAACTAATATAGGCTTGTTAATTGGACTAGTTTATTTGGACTGAAAAATTAATTGTTTAATAGATCATTTATTTTGTTCTAATTAGAATAATTAATTTAGTCCAAAAGGCTAAACTAAGAATTCAATGCGCTAATCCAATTTAACCTAGGATTTTATTTAGGTTAAACACGAGAATAGAGAAGTACGTTGTTTTTACTGCCTCTTCTCTGGGTCTAGGAACAACGTTGTTTTCACTGCTTCTTCTCTGGTGAAAGAAAAAAACGTGACAGCCCCTCTTCTCTCTCTGAAAATTTCTTAGCCCTGTGAGTTGTTCACCAAATAGGATTAGGCAGGCCATATACTAGAAGATCGAGAAGTTAGCGTTCCCATACATACACAAACGGAGTAGGAGGCTTGTAGGAATTGCACCAGAGGCTTCCACTAGTGCACCTATCCCAATTCTATACATTCCGGTCCAGCCAATTCTGAGAACGAGAAAAAAAAGGTCAAAAATTTTCCCTCGGAGTCCCGCCAGACTGTGACCAGCGCCGGCTGAGGCCGCCAGAACCAGCGCCGACTCCGGTCTACGATTTTCTTGTTCTTCAGTTTTCAATTTTTTCCTTCTGTTGCGTGCTTTGCTTCCCCCTTTAAACCTTCAATTGATATTAGAGCATGAAGGTTTTGTGAAAAATATAGGAAGCATGTATCTAGTTGAATAAAACTGGACACATATGTGTGATTAAACTGTGATCCTTCGCTATTTTTGGTATGGATAGATTCTCTATTAAACCTCTCTGATGGAGGTATATGAGTTTTGTAATTTACTGTTTTTCTTAGCGAATCGTGTAAACCCAATCTTAATGGTTATAGGTGGTTGTTGGTTTGTTGATTTCATTGTATTTGGGTTGAAATCGGATAGCCAACGCAGCCAGAAGTTGTGTAGAAAAATAGAGGAAATTCGTAAAAGAAAATTGCAACGAAAATCAAAAGAAAGCCCAGTCAGACCGGAACCAGTGCTGGCTCTGGTCTTTTTGCGGGTCCGGATCTTGGGTCGCCCATGAGTGTGTGTTTCTATGCGGCAGGTGTTGTGGACCGCAATGCAAAAGAGCTTCAATCCAGTGCGGTAGGTGCAGTGGACCAAGGAGAAATTTTTTATTTTTCCTTATAATTTTTCTTGCATTTTATTTTTGTTTTGGGATCCATACCAAGTGAAGTTAATATTTTTTCAATAGTTAATATTCATGGAATATTTTTGCATGAAAATTATTAGTAAAGGATTTTAGGATTAAACAAGACCATTAATTAATTAATTGGTATATTTAATTCTATTATAAGCACTTAGGTTTAAAAATAGAAAAGCATGAAAATATCTACTGTTTTCTAGCATGCTATTTATTTTTTAAGTACTTATGTGCATGCTTTCTCAAAGACCAAAGTGTTTAGGAATATTTTTGACAAGAAAAATATTTTTCCTTCAAATTAAATGGTTATTTTAACTTGAACAATTAATCCTTAGATATTTTCTCAGAGGATTTAATCCTTGACATAGAAAATATATTGGATTCAGATATTTTTGTAAGTTAAAATAGAAAGCCATTTTGTTTTATTTTTGCACAAGAAAATTTGTTTTGTCAAATAAACTTGAGACCAAAGTCTCTAGAAAGTTTTAATTGGAAATTTTTTGAAATCATTAAGTTTTTAATTTAAATAAAATTAGTCCATGAAAAAATCTCTCAAATGATATATACCTTGACATAGAGATTTTAAATGGATTTAAACATTTTATTTTTGAATTAAAGAAAAACTTAATGGAAATTTTCAAAAGGATATTTTTCAAAAACCCTTATTTTAAAAGACTAAGTGGGAGAGCGGTTCCAATGGCCCCACGGCTTCCATCACGATTCTCATTAGAGATCGTGGGTCCCCTCGTGTCACCCTGAGAGTGAACCCGTATAGGATAGAGATACCACAAGGATCTAGATCTAATAGAGGGATGTAATTAATAACCTAGGACACGTACTACACTACAGGAGAAATGGACTTTAGTGACAATAAATATTAGTGACACCAAAATGCTTGTCACTAAATGACAGAATTAGTGACAAACCATTAAATTGTCAGTAAAGGTCAAACTTTTAGTGACAATATAAACTCTTGTCACTAAATGATAACGTTTAGTGACAGTAGAAAATGTAGTCACTAACTTTTGTCACTAAAGGCTTTTCCGCTAATCTCATTTGAAAAAAAAAATCTATTTAGTGACAACTAAAAATTTGTTGTTGCTAAAACGAACCTGTTGTCACTAAATAATGCACTTATAGCGACAAAAAAATATCTTCTCACTAAATAGTATACTTATAGTGACAACATTTTTCTTGTCACTATTTATGTGCATTTAGTGACGAAAAGCGTTGGAGAAATGGGCATTAGTGATAAAAAATATTAGTGACAACAAAATGCATGTCACTAAATAACATGAATTGGAGACAACATTTTATGTTGCTAAGACAAACCTTTAGTGACAACAAAAATGATTGTCACTAAATGATAACTTTTAGTGTGAATGGAAAACTTTGTCACTAAAGGCTTTCCCGCCAATCTCATTTGAAAGAGGGAAATCTCATTAGTGACAACACCAATTTTTATAAAGATATTTATAAAGATAGGCACTTTAAATTAATAATCTAACCGTTAGATTTGTATAAATTATAAGGAAAAGTGTTATGATCAAATTTAAAGATAATCGGATATACTTTTACACGTAATCCTTCAAAATATCTACAAAAATACTGAAAACTAAAATATTTACAAATATAGGCACTGCAAATTAAAGATCCAACCGATAGATTTGTTGAAATTGTTAAGAAAAATGTTATAAACAAATTTAAAGGTAATCAGATATATTTTGACACGCAATCTAGTTAAATATCTACAGAAATCTAAAAAACTAAGGCATTTACAAAGACAGGCAATTTAAATTAATGATCCAACTGTTAGATTTGTTTAAATTGCTAAGAAAAGTGTTATAACCAAATTTGAAGATAATTGGATATATTTTGACATGCAATCCAACAAATGTCTATAAAAAGACCGAAAACCTAAGACATTACAAAGATAGGCACTTTCAATTAATGATTTGACCGTTAGATTTGTTTAATTTGATATTAAAAGTGCTATGACAAAATTTAAAAATAATCGAGTATACTTTTACACGTAGTCCTACAAAATATCTACAAAAATACCGAAAATCTAAGACATTTACAAAGATAGGCACTTTCAATTAATTATCCGACCGTTAGATTTGTTTAAATTGCTAAGAAAAGTGTTATGACCAAATTTGAAGATAATCGGATATATATTTTGGCATGCAATCCAACAAATATCAACAAAAATACAGAAATCCTAAGGCATTTACAAATATAGGCACTTTCAATTAATGATGCAACCGTTAGATTTGTCTAAATAGCTAAGAAAAGTGTTATGACCAAATTTGAAGATAATCGGATATATTTTGGCATGCAATCTAACAAATGTCTACAAAAAGACAAAAAACCACCTAAGGCATTTACAAAGATAGGCACTTTAAATTAATGATTCGACCTTTAGATTTTTTTAAATTACTACGAAAGTGTTATGAATAAGTTTGAAATTAATCGGATATATTTTGGCTTGCATTCCAAGAAATGTCTACAAAAAGACCAAAAACCTAAGATATTTACAAAGATAGGCACTTTCAATTAATGATCCGACCATTAGATTTGTTTAAATTACTAATAAAAGTGTTATGACCAAGTTTGAAGATAATATGATATATTTTGGCATGCAATCCGACAAATATCTACAAAAAGACCGAAAACCTAAGGCATTTACAAAGATAGGAACTTTGAATTAATGATCCGACCGTTAGATTTGTTTAAATTTCTAATAAAAGTGTTATAACCAAATTTGAAGATAGTTGGATATATTTTGGCATGCAATCCAACAAATATCAACAAAAATACCGAAAACCTAAGGCATTTACAAATATAGGAACTTTCAATTAATGATCCGACCGTTATATTTGTTTAAATTGCTAATAAAAGTGTTATGACCAAGTTTGAATATAATCGGATATATTTTGGCATGAAATCCAACAAATGTCTACAAAAAGACCGAAAACCTAAGGCATTTACAAATATAGGAACTTTCAATTAATAATCCGACCGTTAGATTTGTTTAAATTTCTAATAAAAGTGTTATGACCAAGTTTGAATATAATCGGATATATTTTGGCATGCAATCCAACAAATGTCTACAAAAAGACCGAAAACCTAAGGCATTTACAAATATAGGAACTTTTAATTAATAATCCGACCGTTAGATTTGTTTAAATTTCTAAGAAAAGTGTTATGACCAAGTTTGAATATAATCGGATATATTTTGGCATGCAATCTAACAAATGTCTACAAAAAGACCAAAAACCTAAGGCATTTACAAAGATAGACACTTTCAATTAATGATCCGACCGTTAGATTTGCTTAAATTTCTAAGAAAAATGTTATGACCAAGTTTGAATATAATCGGATATATTTTGGCGTGCAATCCAACAAATGTCTACAAAAAGACCGAAAACCTAAGGTATTTACAAAGATAGGAACATTGAATTAATGATCCGACCGTTAGATTTGTTTAAATTTCTAAGAAAAGTGTTATGACCAAGTTTGAATTTAATCGGATATATTTTGGCATGCAATCCAACAAATGTCTACAAAAAGACCGAAAACCTAAGTCATTTACAAAGATAGGCACTTTCAATTAATGATCTGACCGTTAGATTGTTTAAATTACTATGAAAGTGTTATAACCAAATTTGAAGATAATCAGATATATTTTAGCATACAATCCAACAAATATCTACAAAAATACCAAAACCTAAGGCATTTACAAAGATAGGCACTTTCAATTAATGATCTGACCGTTAGATTTGTTTAAATTACTACAAAAAGTGTTATGACACAGTTGAAGTTAATCAGATATATTTTGGCGTGCAATCCAACAAATGTCTACAAAAAGACCAAAAACCTAAGGCATTTACAAGGATAGGAACTTTCAATTAATGATCCGACCGTTAGATTTGTTTAAATTACTACAAAAAGTGTTATGACCAAATTTGAAGATAATCGGATATATTTTGGTGTGCAATCCAACAAATGTGTACAAAAAGACTGAAACCTACGGCATTTACAAATATAGGCACTTTCAATTAATGATCCGACCATTAGATTTGTTTAAATTGCTAAGAAAAGTGTTATGACCAAGTTTGAATATAATCGGATATATTTTGGCATGCAATCCAACAAATGTCTACAAAAAGACCGAAAACCTAAGGCATTTACAAATATAGGAACTTTCAATTAATAATCTGACCGTTAGATTTGTTTAAATTTCTAGTAAAGTGTTATGACCAAGTTTGAATATAATCGGATATATTTTGGCATGCAATCTAACAAATGTCTACAAAAAGACCGAAAACCTAAGGCATTTACAAAGATAGACACTTTCAATTAATGATCCGACCGTTAGATTTGCTTAAATTTCTAAGAAAAATGTTATGACCAAGTTTGAATATAATCGGATATATTTTGGTGTGCAATCCAACAAATGTCTACAAAAAGACCGAAAACCTAAGGCATTTACAAAGATAGGAACATTGAATTAATGATCCGACCGTTAGATTTGCTTAAATTTCTAAGAAAAGTGTTATGACCAAGTTTGAATTTAATCGGATATATTTTGGCATGCAATCCAACAAATGTCTACAAAAAGACCGAAAACCTAAGTCATTTACAAAGATAGGCACTTTCAATTAATGATCTAACCGTTAGATTGTTTAAATTACTATGAAAAGTGTTATAACCAAATTTGAAGATAATCAGATATATTTTAGTATACAATCCAACAAATATCTACAAAAATACCGAAACTTAAGGCATTTACAAAGATAGGCACTTTCAATTAATGATCTGACCGTTAGATTTGTTTAAATTACTACAAAAAGTGTTATGACACAGTTGAAGTTAATCAGATATATTTTGGCGTGCAATCCAACAAATGTCTACAAAAAGACCAAAACCTAAGGCATTTACAAGGATAGGAACTTTCAATTAATGATCCGACCGTTAGATTTGTTTAAATTACTACAAAAAGTGTTATGACCAAATTTGAAGATAATCGGATATATTTTGGCATGCAATCCAACAAATGTGTACAAAAAGACTGAAACCTACGGCATTTACAAAGATAGGCACTTTCAATTAATGATCCGACCATTAGATTTGTTTAAATTGCTAAGAAAAGTGTTATGACCAAGTTTGAATATAATCGGATATATTTTGGCATGCAATCCAACAAATGTCTACAAAAAGACCGAAAACCTAAGGCATTTACAAAGATAGGGACTTTCAATTAATGATCCGACCGTTAGATTTATTTATTTTGTTCCATACCTTTTAAATAACAATGACGAAATATTTTTTAAGTATCTTGATTTATTTATTTTCTAATGCGTTCATTCTTGAAATGAAATTGAAAATAAGATGTATTATTTTTTAGTATCGAAATATATGTTTGTATTAAAATTAAAATTTTTAAAGAAATGATATAATTTTATTTTATTTTGATTTTATATGTGCGTATATTTATGATTATGATTTTATATATGCGTGTGGGTTATATTGTGTATGAATTTATGCATATATTTATGATTATGATTGTATATGTGTGTGTGGGTTATATTGTGTATGAATTTATGCACATATATATATATATATGTATGTATGTATGTATGTATGTATGTATGTATGTATGTATGTATGTATGTATGTATGTATGTATGTATGTATGTATGTATGTATGTATGTATGTATGTATGTATGTATGTATGTATGTATGTATGTATGTATCATTTAATAAAAAAGATAGTATAATTGATATTATATAAAATTTTAAAATTATATAAATATACAATATATTTTTTATATTGAATAATATAGTTTTATATTAAATATAAATATACAATTTTTTTTTGTGTGTTTCGTAGCCAATTTGTGACTATTTACCACGGATTTGCCACAAAATCACAAAAATTGCTACTAATCCCTGACAAATCCATGGCAGATTATCACAGATTTGCCACGACATTTTTTTATTTTTTTGTTCCCTTTTTTCTGAGATAATCTGCCCAAAAAAAAAATCTTTTTTTTTCAAACACGTCGAAAATTTCTTCTTCTTCTTAGACTACCCAATTTCTTCTTCTTCCTACTCTTCCTCCTACCCCCCCTCCGCCCTTCTGACCCTCTCCGCGTACCCCAGCCCCCGCGCCCTTCACCACCTCCACTTCTCCCCCACAACCCCCCGCTCTTCCCGCCCCCCGGCAGCCCCCCGCTCCTCGGCCATACCTTGCCCACTCTCCCCCTCCCCCGCAGCCCCTTCTCCCCCCCCCCCCCAGCAACCCCTCGCTCCCCTCGCAGCGTTCCTTGCCCACTCTCCCCGCGAGCCCACCGCCTCCTCCTCCAGATCTCATCACCCGGTGCACCCAACCCGTGGCCCCCACCCCATAGCCCCCAGCCCATCCCGAGCTCTCCCAGCCCGTGACCCCGAGCTTCCCGCGGCGACCCCGAGCTTCCCGCGATTCCCCCCTCCCGCCTCCATTCTCCTTCTCTCTGACACTATTTTTTGCTTCTTCCTGTTCTAAGAACAGCTGTCTTGCTTTAGGTGCGCAACAAGAGAAGTGATTCTAGTGATAGTTTGGAAAATGTTGAACCAGCCAAGCTGCCCAGTAATTTGGTTATGCCTTTGGACAAAGAGGTGAGCTTTTGTATTCTAAGATGAGATTTGGTTGCTAGGTTGAGCCATCACTGGAGTTTTTCTTGTATATGCTACTTTCGGAATATATGAAACTTATAATTTGCAATTTCTCTTTCCTTTTTTTTTTAAATGAACTTGTTATTTTCATTCATATGTTCTTATTTTCTGGCCTTCTACTTTGAGCCATTGTATTATCTGCTGATCAGCTGATGTGAAAAAGATGGTCTGCAGCATTCATCTTGCTCTTTTGAATTACTGTTAACTTAAATGTCTTAATTGTCTTTGTGCTTCGTTGCTAATGTGTGTAACTACCAAGCTCAGAAGAATTTTTTATGTTGACACATTTGTGTTACATTTGTGTCATTATTTATGTCCATTATCTCTGAGTTAGAATACGTTACATTTGTGTCCAAAATAATGGATGCTTAAAATAATGACATTATGTCATTCTTTCTGTAAGTTACATTTGTGTTGCAAAGTTGCATGTAATGAAAATAATTTTTTTTAATACTAATTTGAATTTGGCTTCTCTATCTCCAGATTCGCAATTCAATTGGCCTTTCCCAGTATTTCTGCTTTCATTTTTATCCCCTATAAATGCTTTCATTTATTGAATATACACCTTCATATTAAGCTTTACTCTGTTTTTTTTTTTTTAGCTAATTTGAGTTTTGTAGTTATGACTATTGGATTCCTTCATTTTGAAATTTTGAGCTTGAAGTTGCTTTTTCCTGTTTCCTGCTTTAATGGGGAAAAAAAAGTCTTAAATAATGGCTTCTGCTTAGCAGTACAGGTTGAATTTAAAGTATATATGGTTAGTTATATTGTTTTTGAGAATTCTAGATGCTAAGTGAAGCATGGGTCAATTTTTCTCCAATTTTTCTTAGTATTTTTCTCCACTTTGCAGCACATGCTAAGTGAAGCATGTATGATTAGTCTTACATTAGTTCTTAGTATTTTTCTTTTTTTCTCTTTTTTTAACTTATAAGAATGGATCCCCGTGAGTGATGGGTTATCATTCCTCGTGAGTGATGGGAGATCATTCCCCATGGGTAATTAGTGATTACCCTTTTATTTTTGTGACAGTTAATGTTTTTTTTTTCCAATGTTGTTGATTTTGTGGTGGCTTTGTGCCTAGAAACGTCCAGTATACAGGGGAAACTCTGTCAATTTTTTTTTTTTTTTTTTTGTTGCCATCTTGATACTCCAAATAAGTTGATTACCCTTAAGCTTAAAAGCTATGCCCGCTCCTACATTTCTTGCATTCCCTTTTTTATGTGAGAATTTTCTTGGAGACTTGGCATGGTTTATTTGGAGTTTGATAGTAGATTCCAAGGAAGAAGGAGGTTGTAGAAGTTAGCCGTACCACATACAATTGGGACAAGGTTTATTGCACGTTTGCACGATGAAAAAGTAAAAACTAACTTTATTCAGCATTTATATACCATAAATCACTGTCCAAAGAAGAGGAAAATAATTATTTGTCTTCTGATTTTTTAGCAAAGGAAGGAGGGAAAGGATCTTGATGATATTGAGATCTATGAGCTCACTCAGTTCTCCAAGAAAAAGAAAGCCTTTGTGAATAAGAAAGCAAGAGATATGAAGAATGTCTAATAATATCACTGTTTAGGATCTATAACTTTATTTGACAATTCAGTAATCTTATTGTTTAGGAGAAAAGAAAAAGAGTACCTCACAACTTGAATAAGCTCGGCTGAAATTTGCGAGGAAACTATTGGTCACTTACCAGGGTACATACATAGTAGAGGAGCAAGTAAGAAGCTGCTAAGATCATTCTATGAGGACCAACATATTTCGAGAGATAGAAGAGAATAAGCACAAGAGAGAAGAAGTAGAGCAACAAGTTGTTGAAATGAAGGAAGAGATCAAACTTTTGCAAGAAGAGCAACAAAAGACAAATGATCTTCTCGAAAACTATATTAGCACAGATGGGAAGAACTGAAGAGTATTTTGGCATCATTTTAATGTAAGTTGAAGGTTTCCCATTACACTTTTTTAAAAATTGAAGTACATTTTGCAAATTTATTGAATTACTAGTTAATATTTCTTACTTTGTTTTTTCTTTTGCTATTTTTAGATAATTGGAGCAAAGATGGAGCATATCACTATTTTGGCATGAAGTGTACAAGAGTATGTTTTTATTCCTTAATATAGTTTCTTGGAACTTTATGCATTGGGCATTTTACAATTAATGTACAGTTGCTGGTGTGTTTTACCATGTGAAATTCCATTTTCATAACTTTGTTTTGTGAGTTTCTTGAATGAATCATGTTTATCCTGTACAAAGAAGTTTTGTTCTCCTTAGAAATACATTTTAGAAGTGATTTACACTTGTTTTGAATGAGTTTTGATATGAAAAAATGAAGTTATAACCCATTATTCTTCAGATTGATAGAAAATTGAGTAGTTCGTTCATTTATGCTTTGTAAATTTATATGATTTGTATTTGTTGATAAATAGTGGTTGGAAATACTAGTAAAAAATATGTTGAAGGCATCTTGTGATAAATAGTGGTTGGAAATACTAGTAAAAAATATGTTAAATAGTGGGTTTTGATGAGCTCTTGTTGAGTGAATCGAAGAATTGAGTGAAATTCTAATGAATTGTGATTGCTCGACACGCTATCAAGTGACAAACTGATAATTGATATTCATAAATTTTCAACCATAATATATGTTGTCTTGATCAAATTCAATACAAATACATAGACCGAATTGAGTAGATATGATTGGACCTAATGCTTGTTGAAATAAAGTTTGCATTCTAGGAGATAATTGTTTCGAAAATTGTTTGACACAGCTTTGATGCGTGCTTGACAGTTTTAAAATAATGAACACAAAGGCTTAAAATCTCTGAGTTCTAAACAACAAATAATTATAGGATAGTTTTTTTTTTTTTTATGTGTGTGAAGTGCTTGATCAGTTTCTTGTGGGAAATTGTGTGTGAAAACTGGATTGTAGCTTTGCAAAGCTTGTGGCAATGTTGTGAAATTGGAAGCTTCTTCTTTCAAAATTTGATCAAAGAATTGGATAATTTATTGATGAAGTATTTGAGAGATTCTCCAAGAAAAAATGCTAAGAGCAGTTTATAGGTAAATAAGTCAATCATTTTCGTAGTATATATGGTACTAAGGAATTGAAAATAACAAGAAGCATTGAAACTAGCCTATTGGAATATTAAATGGAATAATTATCTAATGTACATGAGCAAATGGAACTAATTTAATCCAAACATTAAAAGTTGATATAAAAATCAGTACCTATCACTTGATTGAGGAATTGAACAAGGTAGCATGAGGCTATAATGCAATCGAAGACAAGAAGGAAACATGAAACATGGTAATGGCAAGTTAATGTACTTATAGTTAGTATTGTTTTTCCTCTCGCTTCTATTTTGTTGCCATTGATGCTTGTTCTTTCACACTAATCATGTTCAAATGTTTCTTTTGAATTGTTAATAATGCAGAGTTTTTGATAAGCTCCTCAACAAGGTTGAAAATTCAAGCTAGCATTTTGCACAATTGGGGAGTTATATTTTGGAAGTAATCATTGTTAGTATACTAAATGAATAGCTCCATTTGTAAATAGTTTTTGGATTGATCACATTATGGATGTATTCATAAATAGTTGTATTAACCTATGTATTATAAAGGATTATGTTAGTTTGGATATTTGGTAAATTGTGAGTTCTAATTTATTTCAGGCTTTTTTACTAGCTTATTGTATGCCTACCAAGGTGATTATATATAACACAACATGGGCAAGGAAATGAAGTTGTCACTAAAAATGATTTGATTAATGATGATAGTTGTCATTATGTATATAGCAATGTGACAACAAACTAAAGTTGTCATTAAATTAGTTTTAGCCATGATAATAAAAGTTGTCACTATTTATAATACAATTGTGACAACAAAGTAAAGTTGTCACTATATTAAAATAAATTATGACAACAAAAGTTGTCACTATTTAGAGTTTAACAGTGATGACAAATAAAAGTTGTCACTAAATGAACTTAGACAACAAAAGTCGTCACTATTTTTGAATAGTAGTGACAACAAATAAAGTTGTCACTAGAATTTGGAGAAAATTGTCACTTATTATGCCATGTTAGTGACAAGCCAAGAGAAATAGTGACAATAGCCATAGCAAAATAGTGATAACTTTTGTTGTCACTATTGTCTAGAGGCATTAGTGACAACAATTTCTTGTCAATGAAAACTCGCCTTTAGTGACAAGATTCAGTTGTTGTCACCCACCCTCTTTAGCCATAGTGATTTAGTGACAACATTGTGACAAATTATTGTTTTCACTAAATGGGATTAGTGACAACAATTTGATATTTATTGACAACTTTTTGTTGTCACTAATGAAGTTTTTTCCTATAGAGGCGTATATTGTCACAATGAATGGCCAATTAGTGACAAGGCGTTTGTTGTCACTAATGAGTGACCAATTAGTGACAATATATTGGTAAAAGTGATGATATTTGAAACAAATTAGTGACGTAGAAATGTTGTCACTAATAGTTTATTACATTGTGACAACCGGAATATTGTCACTAAAAGTCAACATTTAGTGACAAGAATAAGTTGTTGTCACTCTATACCTTTAGCGACATAGATTTAGTGACATTAAAGTGACAACAATTTTTTTGTCACTAAATGTCTTTAGTGACAACATTTCTGCATTTTGTGACAATATTACGTTGTCACTAAAGGTCACTCTTCCTGTAGTGCTATGATCGGCCAGCCCACGTTAGAGGTTATAGTGCGAGGTATGTCCACAGAAAACGAGAGGAAACGACCATCCCCTTGATGGAGTTATCCTCTAGATCATTACCTAGAAGGGAAATTAATTTGTGGTGGTTAACACACTTAGCTTAGGGAACGGTTAATCTTCCCAAGAAGCTATGACAATTTCCCTAAGAGCCAAATTAATTACTATCAGTTTTGATATAAGGATAAAGTGTACAAATTTGTTTTGTTTTCACAACTTTTATTTTCAATTTTTCAGAAATTGTGGAAGGTTCTTTTAGTCCTTTGGCCGTAATTCTCCGAGAGAATTAGCTAACGGAACCAAACTATGTGGACTGGAAGATGAACCTGGACATAATACTCACAGCAGAAGAGTATAAGTATGTCCTTTACGAAACCTGCCCTGTTATCGGGGAAAGTTCCACCACTGAGGAGCGAGAGGCTGAGAAAGCGTGGAAGAAGGCTGATGAAATGGCACGCTGCTATATGTTAAGGCACGAAAAGCGAGAAAACACAAGGCATGTAGCGGAAGCGAACATAAAAAAAACTAGAAAAACAAGAATAGGGATTCCAGGGCAGGGCCGGCGCCGACTCTAGCTGCTCTAGCTGGCGCTGGTTGCGCCCTATCCTAATCCCGAAGATTTAAAAATTTTACCAATCCTTCTGGTTCTCAAAGGTGGAAGCCTCTGGTGCAATTCCTACAAGCCTCCTACTCTTCCTTTGCATATATGTGAACATCGAACTCTTGGTCTTCTAGTATATGGCCTGTCTAACTACCGTTTGAGGAACAACTAACAGACTAGGGAATTTTTTTGGAGAGAGAGAGAGAGAGAGAGATGCCTGGCCTTTTCCACAGAGAAGAAGCCGTCTCTTAGATTGTGTGTTCTGTCACAACGATGTTGTTTCCAATTCTCCTGTTTAACCTAAATAAAACCCTAGGTTAAACTGGATTGGGCCATTTGACTCTTAGTTTAGCCTATTGGGCTTAATTAATTATTCTAGTTAGAACCAACTTAATGGCCCAACAAATAATTCATTTTTCATGCTAAATAAACCAATCTAATTAAATAAGCCTAAATCAGTTTAGTCCCAAGTTAATCCCTAATTATTCAAATTGGGCCAAAGCCCTGAATAATTAATTAGACCATTAAACTAATTTAGTTAATTCTCTTTCCATGGACCTTTATTTTATTCTTACCCAACAATTAAATTAGGCTATTTAAATAAAATAAATTCCAATTAATTCAAGATCAATTCCTTAGCCCGCATTTAATTAGGATTCATAGTCTATACTGGGAACCAAAAGACATGCCGCCTTAACTACTAAAATGACCAAAATACCCTTACAATATAAATAATAGTATTTTGCATTTTAAATATTTCTTAATATCACTATAAGGAAATATTGACCCCAAGGACAATGCTGCGTTAGCAAAGTCTCCGACCTACATGTGTAATGACTAAAATACCCCTCTGTACATCACCGTACATTCAGAGAGGAAAAAGTGTACTAACACCTCTCTAAATGACATCTACCATCCTCAGGCTTCTAGTATAATGATCTACAACTTCTTGGATTATTTTCACTTTCCAAGGGAGTTACCCTAAAGCAAACATCCAAGTCATGTTTCTCAAGACTCTGGATATTTAGATCATTCAGAAAACCATAAAGGGCGATATAGTATGGAAACTATCTTGTACAAGTCTGTCTTAACTAACTAGTCACACATACCCAACATGCAAGTATATTGGCCCTACGATAGAACCTCAACTATAGCATATCAAAGCATATGCTTCCAACTTCGTCAGACCACCAACTCATACTCAAGTCGTAGAGTACTAGTCCACGTTGTAGCGGTAATAGTCTAGGTTTCGACCATATAGTACTTTAAGAAACCACTACTACAGGTCCTGTTCTACGTATTCGAAATGCTTATATCATGAAGTGAGTGGGCTACTCACTGGCTAAAGGTAATCCATTCCCCATTTAGAATTCAAAACATAATAACCTAAACATAATGAGATTCCCATTCTCATCAATCGGTTAAGAACAAAAGTTTATATGTTAAGTAACCCGTGATCTATACCTTACTGTGAAAGACCTCTATTCATATGGACCACTTACTTAAACACAATGGGTCTTTTCCAAATGCAATTGTGCACAAATAAAACTGTAAATTCACAAACAATTTCTGAAAATAAATTCTTTTATCAAAATATTCAATTTTTTTACATCAGAACCCTAGTTTAAGAGGGCATACATCCCAACAATCTTCCACTTGCACTGTAAGACTAAGTAAGTCTGTAGGTGCCCACCCCTATGGCGTCTAAGTGTCTCTTGAAGACTCTCTCAGCCAAATGTTTGGTGAAAGGATCGGCTAGATTGTTCTCGGAGGCAATCTGTTCCACCACGGCTTCTCGTCTTTGGATGAAATCCCGGATCAAGTTGTACTTCCTCTTGATATGCTTCACTTTCTTGTGGTTCCTGGGTTCTTTTGATTGTGATATTGCTCCAATGTTGTCGCAATACATCACAATCAGCTTGTACATGTGTGGCATGACTCAAAGTTCTGAAAGGGACTTCTGGAGCTAGACTGATTCCTTGGATGCCTCCGAAGCTGTCACATACTCAACTTTCGTGGTTGAGTCAGCAATACAAGATTACTTGATACTTCTCCGTGAAATAGCTCCTCTAGACAACGTGAAGATATATCCACTAGTGGCTTTTCTCTCATCCTTATCCACCTGGAAGTTTGAGTTTAAGTATCCTGTAAGAACCAAGTCATCAGCCTTGTAAACTAGCATATAGTCTCTCGTGCTCTTGAGGTACTTGAGTATATGCATTACAGCTTGCCAATGAACCTCCCCAGGGTTTGACTGATATCTGCTAACCAAGCCTATGGCAAAGCAGGTATCTGGCCTAGTACACAGCATAGCGTACATGAGACTTCCTACAGCCAAAGCATAGGGAATCCTACTTATTCTGTCATTTTTTTCTTGAGACTTAGGACAGTCCCTTGAAGAAAGTGACAACCCATGTCTACAAAGAATTAGAGCTCCCTTGCATGAGTCCATGCTGTACCTAGCCAGCATCTTGTCAATGTATGTCGCTTAGGATAATCCTAACATTCTCTGCTTCCTATTTCTAAGAAGTCCAATCCCGAGAATGTAGCTAGCTTCTCCCAAGTTTTTCATACTGAATTTACTAGACAGCCAAACTTTTGTAGATGACAATGACCCTACATCATTTCCAATGAGTAGAATGTCATCCACATATAAGACAAGAAAAACTACATTATTGCCTTCAAGTTTCCTATACACGCATGGTTCATCCTCGTTTTCAACAAAACTATAAGACTTTACAGTCTCATCAAAATGAATATTCCATGCCCTTGATGCCTGCTTAAGTTCATAAATGGACTTCTTAAACTTGCAAACCATATGCTCTTGGCCTTTAGCAATAAAGCCTTCTGCTTGGGACATATAAATGTCTTCACTAAGATAGCCATTTAAAAATGCCGTCTTGACATCTATTTGCCATATCTCGTAGTCATAATGACATGCGATGGCAAGGAGGATACGGATAGACTTAAGCATGGCTACTGGGGAAAAGGTTTCCTCAAAGTCTATTCCCTCTTTCTGAGTATACCCTTTTTCCACAAGCCTAGCTTTGAAGGTTTCCACCTTCCTATCTATTCCCCTCTTTCTCTTGTATACCCACTTACACCCTATGGGTTTTATCCCTTCAGGTGAAGCTACAAGATCCCAAACCTGATTGAGATACATAGACTCAATCTCGAATTTCATTACTTCATGCCACAGATTTGCATCGGCATCAACAATAGTCCCCTTATATTTAGTGGGGTCTTGTTCCTGATGGTCAAAGACTAGCTCGAAAGCTTCTCCAGTCCACCTTTCTCGAACCCTAAACACTCTCCCACTACAACGAGACTCCATATGTATAAGCTCTTGAGGCTGTGCCTCTTCTTGTTCCACAATCGGGTTAGAAGAAGTTACTTCTGAAGATAACTTCTCCTCCAGTTCCAACCTAGTTGAACCTTTCGTGGAAGTAATTTGATCATCCTCTAAGTATCTAACATTGGTACTAACCAGTACCTTCTGCTCATTAGGATGATAAAAGTAACTACCCTTTATCCCTTTTGGATACCCAACAAAATAGCAAAATTCTGATTTTGGTTCCAACTTATCTCCCTTGACCAGTACATAAGCTGGACAACCCCATATCCTGAGATGATTCAGACTTGGCTTACACCCAATCCATATTTCATAAGGAGTCCTAGGTACTGACTTGGAAGGCACCAAGTTCAGAATATATGCCGTTGTTTCCAAGGCATATCCCTAAAAAGACACTGGAAAAGTAGCATAAGACATCATGCTTCGGACCATTTCCATCAATGTCCTGTTCCTTCTCTCACCTACTCCGTTCTGCTGAGGTGTCCCCGGCGCAGAGAGTTGGGATACTATCTCATGATGTACTATGTAGTCCTTAAATTCATCAAGGAGGTGCTCTCTACCACAATCCGATCGTAAGGTCTTGATCAATTTACCTGTCCGATGCTTTATTTCAACCTTAAACTCTTTGAACTTATCAAAAGAGTCAGACTTGTGTCTCATCAAGTAAACATAACCAAACCTTGTACAATCATCTGTGAAAGTGATGAAGTACTCAAAACCTCCTCTAGCTGGTGTAGACAGGCGACCACACACATTAGTGTGAGCAAGACTCAATACCTCCATGTCTCTATCTGCCTTAGGGGCAAATGACCTTTTGGTCATCTTTCCCATTAGGCATGATTCACACTGAGGCCAATTTTCCAATCTCAATAAGCCCAAGGACCCATCGTGGATCAACTTCTGAATCCTAGTTGAGTTGATATGCCCCAACCTTAGATGCCAAAGATAAGAGTCATTAACATTGGTCTTTCTCTTTCTTGTTAAAAGTTCAGATCGAGTGTTATTTAATTGATTGTTAATAGGGTTTAAGAAAAATAAATTTCCATACATGTGCCCAGTACATAAAATTTCTCTATCTCTACTGATAGAAATACCAGAATGGAAAGATACAGAATATCTTTGATTTATTAGTTTCGCAACCAAAATCAAATTCTATCTAAATCCAGGTACATATAAAATATCTTTTAAAACCACTATTCTATTATAATCAAATACAAGATCCAGCTCTCCCACTGCAAGGGCCCAAACTTGTGCTCCATTTCCCACACGTAGTCCATGTTTGCCCTTCTGGAGTCTTCTAATCTTTCTAAACCCCTACAAGGAGTTACAGATGTGATCAGTGGCTCCTGAATCAACAATCCAAGTGGAAGTTGATCCAAACATTGATATAGACACTAGATAGAAAACATTATTTGTGGGGTTTTTCTTGGCTTGAAAATCTGGACACTCCTTTTTTCAGTGTCCCTTCAGTCCACACTTGAAGCACTTGCCCTTAGGTTTGTCTTTGGACTGGGTCTTGGGCTGGACCGCTGCTTTCCCCTTCTTCTTCTTGAACTTTCTGGGCTTGGGCCCAGTTCTAGAAGATGAAGCCTTAGCAATCATAGCCTTAGATTGTGGCTTCATGACCTTCTCCGCCATCTAGAGCTCCTTCATCAACTTAATCAAGCCTATGTTGAGAAACTTGTTCATGTTATAGTTCAACTTGAACTGAGTAAAAGAACTCGATAGAGATTCGAGAACCATGTCCACTTGGCTCTCGCGGTCAATGACAATCCCTAAGATTTTCACCTCCTCAAAAACAGCAATCATCTTGAGCATATGCTCTCGGACTGATACTCTCTCAGCCATCTTAGTGTTAATGATGGTTCGAAGAGCCTCCTGCCTTGCGGGGCAACTCTTATCCATGAACATCGTGGCTAATGGTTGGGTTATGTCATACGCAGTGGTCATGTGCTCATGTTTAGATTGGAGCACATTAGACATGGAGGCCAACATGTAACAACGAGCCATCTCGTCGGCTTTTTTCCATGGCTTCTCAGCCTCACGCTCCTCAGCAGTGGAACCCTCCCCGATAACAAGGCAGGTTTCATAAAGGACATACTTATACTCTTCCACTGTGAGTATTATGTCCAGGTTCCTTTTCCAATCCACATAGTTTGGTCTCGTTAGCTTATTCTCTCGGAGAATAACGGCCAATGGACTAAAAGAACCTCCCACCATTTCTGAAAAATCAAAAAATAAAAGAAAAAAGATTCAGTTTGTGAAAACAAAACAAATATGTGCACTTTATCCTTATTATCAAAACTAATAATAATCAATTTGGCTCGTAGGAAAAATGACATAGCTTCTTAGGAAGATTAACAGTTTTCTAAACTAAGTGTGTTAACTACCACAAATTAATTTTCCCTTCTAGGTAATGATCTAGAAAATAACTCCATCGAGGGGATGGTTGTTTCCTCTCATTTCCTATGGAATACCTTGCACTATCACCTCGAACGAGGGGCTGGCCGATCATAGTACGTGCCCTGGGTTATTAATTACACCCCTCCATTAGATCTAGATCCTTGTGGTATTCCCATCCTATACGGGCTCACTCCAAGGGTGACGCGAAAGAACCCACGATCTTTAATGAGGATCATGATGGAAGCCGTGGGGCCATTGGAACCCCTCTCCCACTTAGTCTTTTAAAACATGGGTTTTCTGAAAAATATCATTTTGAAAATTTCCATTAAGTTTTCCCTTAATTCAAAAATAAAATGTCTAAGTTCAAAAAATCTCTATGTCAAGGCTTATATCCTTTGAGAGTTTTTCCCATGGACTAATTTTATTTAAGTTAAAAACTTAATAATTTCAAAAATTTTCCAATTAAAACTTTCTAGAAACTTTGGTCCCAAGTTTATTTGACAAAACAATTTTTCTTGTGCCAAACTAAAACAAAATGGATTTCTATTTTAACCTTCCAAAAATATCTAAATCCAATATATTTTCTATGTCAAGGATTAAATCCTTTGAAAAAATATCTAAGGATTAATTTTTGTTCAAGCTAAAATAACCATTTAATTTGTAGAAAAATATTTTCCTTGCCAAAAACATTCTCAAAGACTTTGGCCTTTGAGAAAACGTGCACATAGGTACCAAAAATAAATAGCATGCTAGAAAACAGTAGACATTTTCATGCTCTTCTATTTTTAAACCTAAGTGTCCAGATAATAGAATTAAACACATTAATTAATTAATTAATGATCTTGTTTAATCCTAAAATCCCTTACCAATATTTTTCATGCAAAAATATTCCTTGAACATTAACTATTGCAAAATATTAACTTCGCTTGGTATGGACCCCAAAACTAAAAGAAATTGCAAGAAAAATAACAATTTCTTGGTCCATTGCATTCACCGCACTGGATCAGCCACCCATCTGAACTGTAGTCCACTGCACCCACCGCACAGAATCAGGATACATGAGAAAATAGTGTGGATCGACCTTCCAGACCCTAGCCAGCGCGAGTTCGGTTCTGGACGGCTCCTTCCTGTAGTTTTTTTTTTTCTGGAATTTTCTTCTATGAATTTTCTCTGTTTTTCTGCACAGCTTTTGGCTTCGATGGCTCTCTGATTTCATTCTTAATGAAATGAAATCAACCAAAACCAATAACCGCCTATACCCATAAACATTAGGCTTACACGATTTACTAAGAAAAACAATAAATTACAGATTCTTATACCTCCACCCACGAGGTTTAACAGAGAATCTATCTATACCATAAACAGCGAAGGATCACAATTTTAATCACACATATGTGTCCAGTTTTATTCATCTAGATGCATGCTCCCTATATTTTCACAAAACTTTTATGCTCTGATACAAATTGAAGGCACGGAAAGCGGGAAAACACAGGGCATGCAGCGGAAGCGAACATAAAAAAAATTGAAAAAATAAGAATAGGGATTCCAGGGCAGGGCCGGCGCCTGTTGCGCCCTGTCCCAATCCCGAGGTTTTAAAACTTTTACCTCTCCTTCTGGTTCTCAAAGTTGGCTGGACCAGAACATGGGCAACTGAAGTAGGTGTGCTACTGGAAGCCTCTGGTGCAATTCCTGCAAGCCTCCTACTCCTCCTTTACATGTATGTGAACGCCGAAATCTTGGTCTTCCAGTATATGGCCTGCCTAACTATCATTTGATGAACAACTAACAGGTTAGGGAATTTTTCTGGAGAGAGAGAGAGACGCATGGCCTTTTCCGCAAAAAAGAAGCTGTCTTTTAGATTGTGTGTTCTGTCACAACGACGTTGTTTCCAATCCTCCTGTTTAACCTAAATAAAACCCTAGGTTAAACTGGACTGAGCCATTGGACTCTTAGTTTAGCCTAATGGGCTTAATTAATTATTCTAGTTAGAACCAACTTAATGGCCCAACAAATAATTAATTTTCCCACCTAAATAAACCAGTCCAATTAAATAAGCCTAAATTAGTTTAGTCCCAAGTTAATCCCTAATTATTCAAACTGGGCCAAAGCCCTGAATAATTAATTAGCCCACTAAACTAATTTAATTAATTCTCTCCATGGGCCTTTATTTTATTCTAGCCCAATAATTAAATCAGACTACTTAAATAAAATAAATTTCATTTAATTCAAGATCAATTCCTTAGCCTGTATTTAATTAGGTCTCACGGTCTATACTGGGGACCAAAAGACATACTACCTTGGCTACTAAAATGATCAAAATACCTTTGCCATATAAATAGTAGTATTTTTGCATTTTAAATATTTCCTAATATCACCGTAAGAAAATATTGACCCCAAGGACAATGCTGCGTTAGCAAAGTCTCCAACCTACAGGTGTAATGACTAAAATATCCCTCTATACATCGCCGTATATTCAGAGAGGAAAATGTGTACTAACACATCTCTAAATGACATCTACCATCCTCAGGCTTCTAGTCCAATGATCCACGACTTCCTGGATTGTTTCCACTTTCTAAGGAAGCTACCCTAAAGCAAACATCCAAGTCATGTTTCCCATGGCCCTGGTTATTTAGATCATTCAGACAACCACAAGGGGCAATATAGTATAGAAACTATCTTGTACAAGTCTGTCTTAACTAACTAGTCACACATACTCAATATGCAAGTATATTGGCTCTGCGATAGAACCTCAACTATAGCATATCAAAGCATATGCTTCCAGCTTCGTCAGACCACCAACTCATACTCAAGTCGTAGAGTATTAGTCCACTTCGTAGCGGTAGTAGTCTAGGTTTCTACCATATAGTACTTTAAGAAACCACTACTACAAGTCCTGTTCTACATATTCAAAATACGATTATGTCATGAAGTGAGTGGACTACTCACTAGCTAAAGGTAAGTCATTCCCCATTTAAAATTCAAAACATAATAACCTGGACATAATGAGATTCTCATTCTCATCAATCAGTTAAGAACAAAAGTTTATGTGTGTAAGTAACCCGTGATCCATACCTTACTGTGAAAGACTTCCATTCACATGGACCACTTACTTAAACACGCTAGGTCTTTTCCAAATGTAATTGTGCACAAATAAAATTATAAATTCACAAATAATTTTTGGAAATAATTTTTTTTATTAAAACATTCGATTTTTTTACATCCAAAACCTAGTCTAAGAGGGCATACGTCCCAACAAGCCTCCATGTCTAATGTGTTCCAGTTAAAACACGAGCACATGGCCACTGCGTATGACATAAGTCACTCATTAGCCACGATGTTCGTGGATAAGAGCTGGCCCGAAAAGCAGGAGGCTCTTTGAACTATCATAAACACTAAGATGTATGAGGGTGCATCAGTCAAAGAGCATATGCTCAAGATGATTGCTGCTTTCGATGAGGCAGAAATTTTAGGGGTTGTTATTAACCCCGAGAGCCAAGTGGACATGGTTCTCAAATCTCTACCGGGTTTCTTTACTCAGTTCAAGTTGAATTACAACATGAACAAGTTAAACATAAGTGTAACTAAGTTGATAAAGGAACTCCAGATGGCAGAGAATGTTATGAAGCCACAATCTAAGGCTATGATTGCTAAAGCTTCATCTTCTAGAATTGGGCCCAAGCCCAAGACCCAGCCCAAAGACAAACCCAATGGCAAGTACTTCAAATGTGGAATAAAGGGACATTGGAAAAGGAGTGTCCAGATCTTCAAGCCAAGAAAAACCCCCTAAGTAATGTTTTCTATCTAGAGTCTATATCAATGGTTAGATCAACTTCTACTTAGATTGTTGATTCAGGGGCCACTGATCACATTGTAACTTCTTGTAAGGGTTTAGAAAGATTAGAAGATTTAAGAAGAGCAAACATGGTCTACGTGTGGGAAATAGAGCACAAGTCTGGGCCCTTGCAGTAGGAGAGTTAGATCTTATTTTTTATTATAATAGAATAGTGGTTTTGAAAGATATTTTATATATACCTGGATTTCGACAGAATTTGATTTCAATTGCAAAACTAATAAATCAAGAATATTCTGCATCTTTCCATTCTGGTATTACTATCAAGTGAGATGGAGAAATTTTATATACTGGGCACATGTATGAAAATCTATTCCCTATTAACAATCAATTAAATAACACTTAATCTGAACCTTTAACAAAGAAGAGAAAGACCAATGTCAATAACTCATATCTTTGGCATCTAAGGTTAGGTCAAATCAATTTAACCAGGATTCAGAGGTTAATCCATGATGGGCCTTTGGGCTCATTGAGATTGAAAAATTGGCCTCAGTGTGAATCCTACCTAATGGGAAAGATGACCAAAAGGTCATTTACCCTTAAGGCGGATAGAGCCAAGGAGATATTGAGTCTTATTCACACTAATATGTGTGGCCCCTTATCTACACTAGCTAGAGGGGGTTTTGAGTACTTTATCACTTTCACGTATGATTGTACAAGGTTTGATTTTATTTACCTAATGAGACACAAGTCTGACTCTTTTGACAAGTTCAAGGAGTTTAAGGCTGAAGTGGAGCATCGGACAGGTAAACTGATCAAGACCTTACGATCGGATCGTGGTGGAGAGTACCTTCTTGGTGAATTCAAGGACTACATGGTACATCATGGGATAATATCCCAGCTCTCTGTGCCGGAAATACCCAAGCAGAATGGAGTAGCTGAGAGAATGAATAGGACATTGATGGAAATGGTCCGAAGCATGATCTCTCAAGCTAGTCTTCTAGTTTCTTTTTGGGGATATGCCCTGGAATCAGTGGCATAAATTCTGAACTTAGTGCTTTCCAAGTCAGTACCTAGGACTCCCTATGACATGTGAACTGGACGTAAATCATGTCTGAATCATCTCAGGATATGAGGTTGTCCAGTTTATATACTGGTCAAGGGAGATAAGTTGGAACCAAGATCAGAATTATGCTATTTTGTTAGGTATCCAAAAGGGACAATGGGTGGTTACTTTTATAATCCTAAGAAGCAAAAAGTACTGGTAAGTACCAATGCTAGATACTTAGAGGATGATCAGAGTACTTCCACAAAAGGTTCAACTAGGTTGAAACTTGAGGAGAAGTTATCTTCAGAATCAACTTCATCTGACCCGATTATGGAACAAGAAGAGGCACAGCCTCAAGAACTTGTACAATTAGAGCCTCGTCGTAGTGGGAGAGTATCTAAGGTTCCGGAGAGATAGACTGGAGAAACTTTCGAGCTAGTCTCCGACCATCAGGAATAAGACACCATTAGATATGAGGAGGCTATTGCTGATGCCGATGCAAATCTGTGGCATAAAGCAATGAAAGTCGAGATTGAGTCGATATACTTCAATCAGGTTTGGGATCTTATAGCTTCACCTGAAGGGATAAAACCCATTGGGTATAAGTGGATATACAAGAGGAAGAGGGGAGTGGATGGGAATGTGTAAACGTTCAAAGCTAGGCTTGTGGAGAAAGGGTATACTCAGAAAGAGGGAATAGACTTTGAGGAAACCTTTTCCCCTGTAGCCAAGCTTAAGTCCATCCATATCCTCCTTGCCATCGCATGTCATTATGACTGTGAGATATGAAAAATGGATGTCAAGACGACATTTTTAAATGGTTATCTTAGCGAAGACATCCATATGTCCCAACCAGAAGGCTTTATTGCTAAAGACCAAGAACATATAGTTTGCAAGCTTAAGAAGTCCATTTATGAACTTAAGCAGGCATCGAGAGTATAGAACATTCGTTTTGACAAGACTGTAAAGTCTTACGGTTTCACTCAAAACGAGAATGAACCATGTGTGTACAGGAAACTTGAAGGCATTAATGTGATTTTTCTTGTCTTGTATGTGGATAACATTCTACTCATTGAAAATGATGTAGGATCATTGTCATCTACAAAGGAGTGGCTGTCTAGTCAATTCAGTATGAAAAACTCGGGAGAAGCCAGTTATATTCTCGAGATTAGGCTTATTAGAAATAGGAAGTAGAGAATGTTAGGATTATTCCAAGTGGCATACATTGACAATATAATGGCTAAGTACAGCATGGACTCATGCAAGGGAGCTCTAATTCCTTGCAGACATGGGTTGTCATTTTCTTCAAGGGACTGTCCTAAGTCTCAAGAAGAAAATAACAAAATGAGTAGGATTCCCTATGCTTCGGCTGTAGGAAGTCTCATGTACGCCATGCTGTGTACTAGGCCAGATATCTGCTTTGCCGTAGGCATGGTTAGCAAATATCAGTCAAACCCTGGGGAGGTTCATTGGCAAGTTGTAAAGCATATTCTCAAGTACCTCAAGGGAACAAGAGATTATATGCTAGTTCACGGGGCTGATAACTTAGTTCCTATAGGATACACAGACTTAGACTTCTAGGCAAATAAGGATGAGAGAAAATCCACCAGTGGATATGTCTTTACCTTGTTTGGAGGAGCCATTTCATAAAGGAGTATGAAGCAATCTTACATTGCTGACTCGACCATAGAAGCTGAGTATGTGGCAACTTCGGAGGCATCCAAGGAAGCAGTCTAGCTCCGGAAGTTCCTTTCAGAACTTAGAGTCATGCAACACATGGACAAGTCGATTGCAATGTATTGCGACAACATTGGAATAGTATCGCAATTCAAAGAACCTAGGAACCACAAGAAGGGGAAGCACATTGAGAGGAAGTACTACTTGATCCAGGATTTCATATAGAGACGGGAAGTCATGGTGGAACAGATTACCTCAGAGAACAATCTAGCAAATCCATTCACCAAGCCTTTAGCTGAGAGAGTCTTCAAGAGATACTTAGACACCATAGGGGTAGGCACCTACGGACTTACTTAGTCTTAGAGTGCAAGTGGGAGATTGTTCGGAAATATGCTCTCTTAGACTAAGCTTCTGATGTAAACATCGAATGTTTTAATAAAAGAATTTATTTTCAAAAATTATTTGTGAATTTACATTTTTATTTGTGCATAATTTCATTTGGAAAAGACCCATTGTGTTTAAGTAAGTGGTCAATGTGAATGGTGGTCTTCCACAGTAAGATATGAATCACAGGTTACTTAACATATAAACGTTTGTTATTAACCAATTGATGAGAATGAGAATCTCATCATATCTAGGTTATTATGTTGCAAATTCCAAATAGGGAATGACTTACCTTTAGTCAGTGAGTAGTCCACTCATTTTATGATATAAGCATATTTCGAATACGTACAATAGGACCTGCAGTAGTGGTTTCTTAAAGTACTATATGGTAGAAACCTAGACTACTACTGCTATAGTATGGACTAGTACTCTACAACTTGAGTATAAGTCGGTGGTCTGACGAAGCTGGAAGTATGTACTTTGATATGCTATAGTTGAGGTTCTATCGTAGGACCACTATACTTGCATGCTAGGTATGTGTGACTAGTTAGTTAAGATAGACTTGTACAAGATAGTTTCTATACTATATCACCCCTTGTGGTTGTCTGAATGATCTAAATATCCAGGGCCCTGGGAAACATGATTTGGATGTTTGCTTTAGGGTAGGTCCCTTGGAAAATGAAAACAATCCAGGAAGTCATGGATCATTGGACTAGAAGTTTAAGGATGGTAGATGTCATTTACAGAGGTATTAGTACATTTCTTCCTCTCTAATGTACGACGATATATAGAGAGGTATTTTAGTCACTTCACCTGTAGGTCAGATACTTTGCTAACGCAGCATTATCCTTGGGGTCAATATTTCCTTATGGTGATATTAGGAAATATTTAAAATGCAAAATACAGCTATATGGCAAGGATATTTTGGTCATGTTAGTAGCCAAGGCGGTGTATCTTTTGGTCCCCAATATAGACCGTGAGTCATAATTATATACAGGCTAAGGAATTGGTTTTAAATTAAATTAAATTAAATTAAATTTATTTTATTTAAGTAGTCTAATTTAATTGTTGGGCTAGAATAAAATAAAGGATCATGGAGAGAGAGAATTAATTAAATTAGTTTGGTGGGTTAATTAATTGTTCAGGGCTTTGGCCTAGTTTGAATAATTAAAGATTGACCTGGGACTAAACTAATATAGGCTTGTTAATTAGACTAGTTTATTTGGGCTGAAAATTAATTATTTATTAGGCCATTTATTTAGTTCTAATTAGAATAATTAATTTAGTCCAAAAGGCTAAACTAAGAGTCCAACTGGCCAGTCCAATTTAATCTAGGATTTTATTTAGGTTAAACGCGAGAATAGAGAAGTACATTGTTTTTTACTACCTCTTCTTTGGGTCTAGAAACAACGTTGTTTTCATTGCTTCTTTTCTAATGAAAGAAAAAAATGTGACAGCCCCTCTTCTCTCTTTGAAAATTCCTTAGCCCTGTGAGTTGTTCACCAAACGGGATTAGGCAGGCCATATACTGGAAGATCGAGAGGTTGGCGTTCACATACATGCACAGACGGAGTAGAAGGCTTGCAGGAATCGCACCAGAGGTTTCCACTAGCGCACCTACCCCAGTTCCACACATTCCAATCTAATCAATTTTGGGAACGAGAAAAAGAGGTAAAAAATTTTCCCTTGGAGTCCCGCTAGACCGTGATCGGCGCCAGCTGAGGCCGCTGGAACCAGCGCCGGCTCCGGTCTGCGATTTTCTTGTTCTTCAGTTTTCAGTTTTTTCCTTCCACTGCGTGCTGTGCTTCCCCCTTTAAACCTTCAGTATACGTGGAGCAACCCTCCAATTTTATTCATGAATATTTTCCAAATAATGTCTTTAAGCTTTCCAATGAACTCTATAGTTTATAACAAGCTCTATGTGCTTGGTATGAAAGACTTAATGGATGTCTCCTTTCAAATGGTTTTTCAAGTGGCTTGATTGATACTACATTATTCATTAAAACTAAAAATTCTAATCACCTTTTGATTGTTCAAATATATATTGATGACATCATTTTGAGACCTACAAATGAATCATTATACAAGAAGTTTGCAAAGATCATGCAGGAAGAATTTGAGATGAGTATAATGGGGGAACTCAACTTCTTTCTCGGCCTACAAGTCAAGCAAACCAAGGATGGGATTTTCCTATATCATGCTAAGTATGCCAAAGAACACCTCAAAATGTTTGAAATGAATCACGTAAAAGAAATTAGTAAACCTATGAGCACATTCTTGAAGCTTGATAAAGATAAAAAGGGTAAGAAGATAGATGAATCACAATTTTGGGGTATAATTGGGAGCCTTCTATAACCGATCGCTAGCCGACCAGACATCATGTTTTCGGTTTGCCTTTGTGCAAGATTGCAATCTCATCCCAAAGAATCACATCTATGTGCTGTAAAATGTATCTTTGGATATTTAGCTGGAATACATGATTATGGTCTATGGTATCCTCGAACTAGCACATTTAATCTTATAGAATTTATAGACGCTGATTATGCAGGTTGTAAAGTTGAAAGAAAAAGCACAAGTGGGCATTGTCAATTTGTAAGACACTCATTAGTCTCTTGGTACAACAAGAAGTAAGCTTGTGAGTCTCTTTCAACAACTAAAGCATAACATACAGCGGCATGAAGTTGTTGTGCTCAAATTCTATGGATGAAACACACCTTACTTTATTTCGGTCTTAATTTTAAGTTTCTGTGTGACAACACTAGTGCAATCAATTTAACTAAAAATTCTGTTCAGTATTCTAGAACTAAGCACACTGAATTTAAGTATCATTTTATTAGAGATCATAAGCTTAAGGATGATGTTTGTGTTAAATATATTTCTATTGATGATCAACTTGTAGATATTTTCACCAAACCACTGGCTGAAAAAAGATTTAATCATCTAAGGGGATGTTTAGGAATTACTAGATTGTGTAACTAACAATTCTGCCAGAGATTAATTGTTCATTCCTGCAGAATTCTTGAAGATTTTCTGACTTTGGATGGAGATTTTGGATGCAATACTTGGACAACATGAATACAAAATCCCCTCACCTAAACCATCTCTCTAGTCAAAATATCTATGTCAAAACTGGATATGTCTTTTAGGCTATATTTTAAGTCAAAAGTCATGTATGACATACCTTTTGGATAGCGAAATCAAATGGACAATTTGTGTCCAAATTTTCAAATCCTTTATGTTCTAAATATTCATGCTTTTTTTATTCTAGCTACAGCACTCTTTCGTTTCTTATTAGAATATCTTTGCATAATTTTAAAAATCACCTTTTTCTAATGTACTTAATTGTACTTATACTTTTTAATACCTCATAAACCCCAAAAAGAATTCAAATCTATTTGAATCTTCTTCTCCGTTCAAAAATAAAAAAGCTATCATTTTTCTTAACATTTTTCTCTTTCATCAGGCCTTCGTTCTCTCGCCAAAAACTAGAGAAATCAACCCTTCAATCCTGTCTGCTATGGGTAAAACTCCGAACCCAGCAAGGGGGCTGAGCGAATAACGAAAGAAATCAAGAAATGCAAGACAGTGAAAAAATATGTTACTGTCGAATCAATGTCTGTGAAGAAGAAGGAAAAGAAGTTGCATTGATAAACCAACTCCTCAAACGACATCATCAAACAACCTTAAGAAAAGGAAAGTTTGGACACTCAGGTATTGATTTCTTAACTCAAAAAGTGAGTCTGAGTATAAAGATTGAGTATCTAGAAATAAGACAATTATTTTGGGCTATCAGATTGATACTGAGGCATTTTTAAATTATGCATGCATTATGGGTTTGTTTGAATCAGTTAGTCGGGGGGTTTTATGATCTGTGAATGAAAAACTATACACTATACTGGTTTGGAAATTCTATGCGAATTTAAGAAATAGAGTATATAAGGTAATAGTGAATGGGTTTGTTGTGTAGTGTTATACATCTAAAGTTGGAGGAATGAACTTCAAGTTTGCTCACCGTATGTTAAACAGAATTTTTTATGTCAGAGGCAATGGACTACAATTTTTTGAAATTAACAAGCTACCTAAAAATTCTAACCTTTTTTAACTGAGTCGATGTGAGAAGAAATTCACTGGTGCTAAGAACTATGAAATTCAAGTGATCGAAATGCAAATGGTTAAATAGAATGGGGATATTGCTACATCACATGGTCTCAACAATAGTGATACCTAGTTTTAGGCATAGGACCTCTGTCAGTATTCTGCAAATGGTGTTGATGCTAGCTTTATCAAAAGGAAAACAATTTAACTTTGGGTTTCTTGCTGTGAAATTGATGACTCCATCTTAGAACACATCAATCAAAGCATTACCTTTTAGAAACCTTCTCACCAAGCTATTCAAGTATTTCAATGTTGATTTAAGTGCAGTTACCCTTGAGCACTTCAAGGTAAACATCTAAAGCAGAGATTCATTTGAGAAAATGGGGTACATTCAAATGGATAATCAATGGATATTACTCAGAGAGGCCACTGCGAAAGAGAAGGAAAAACTGATGAAGGCCAAGACTAAAGGAAAATCTGCTACATCAGGACGAACAAAAAGAAAAACTGAGACTAAAATTCAAGGAGAAACATCAGGAAGAGGGAAGCAGGAAACTCAAGAAAGTGGAATAACTTAGAGAATTTTGGATGCCATAAATCTGCTATCTACCAAGCTAAATAGTCTGAGTGTAGAAGTCAAAGGTGAACTGAAAAATTTAGGAAATAGACTCACAAATGTGAAAGGAAAGCAATATGAAGCTGCAGGCAATTCGACTGAACAAGTTTGTCCACTCGAGCCAGAGCCTGAACCTATCGTTCCTTCAATACGGGAAGAAACTGATGTTCAACCAGAGAAAGAGAGTAAGAAAGAGAATGAGAAAAAAAAAAATAGATATTGCTAATGTCCCATCTCTGCACACTAAAGAACCCACAACTACTACACTAACTATTGCCAAGGAAGTTCCCAAGCAAGATAAATCAGTTGCATTTTGCAGCTCATCTGGCCGAAGGCAGAACTATGTTGTGGTAAAAAGGAAATCTAGCAGACTTGCTGAACAGTACAAAAAGACTGGTAAAAATGCTAAGCCTGAGACTGTGATCATTCCTTGAGCCATGGTATACTCATCGTAATGAATGCTGGCTGGAGAATTCCCCTGTTGGATTGCTATTATTTTGTCTCCCTGGACAATTTTGTTTTGTTTTTGGACTAATAATATTGCTGATATCTTGTTTGTTTTGATTACTTCTATTTTAATTGCTTGATTGACTGTTGATATAGGACTACTCATATTACCCTTTTCCCTACTGCTTATGTATATTTTTTTGATTGATGACGAAAGAGGGAGAAGTATTTTGTGATGGTTGGTAGTTGATGTATTTGTGATGTTGTGATATTATTATTATTATTATTATTATTATTATTATTATTATTATTATTATTATTATTATTATTATTGATGGTTTATCTTGATCTATCTTTTAATATCTGTGATGATTGATAGTTTATGGTGATGGTTTGTTTATGCCTTGATTATTGGCTTCTGAGTATTTGATTCTATTTTTGAACCCTGCACCAACACAGGGGGAGTTTTGTTTTAAGTCCAATATCTCAATCCAAAAATTCTTTTACAGAAGTTGTTTTGTTTTCTACTTTATTTTAACCTATTTATATGTACTTTTTGGAAGTTCAAAATCTCAAATCTAAGTCTATCTTCTAATGCACTCCAACATTAGCATATTTCTTTCTACTACTTATATGCACATACATAGAGGAGCATTGTTTTATATGTCCTATCCTCTACACCTCCATATGTACATTCTTATATACTTAAGTTTCACATTCTTTTGTGAGTAATCACAATTTGGCTATTTCCTTGTGAAATAGTCTTTTATAAGGAAGGAAAGAGGATATAGAGGTTGGTAGGGCCATGGGCTCATTGAGCCTTATTTATGATACTGTGCTTAATTTTTTCTTATTTTAAACTCATAAATACTCTTTGAGTCTCATGATGAAAGAATGTATTTCAATTAAACATAACCTTCTATATCTTTTGATCCCACATGATTCATACAAGCTTATATTATTTTTCTTATCACAATTCATCAAATTTGTTATCACTCAAAAAAGGAGAGATTGTTAGCCTAAAAGGCATTCTCCTATATTTTGATTTATGAGAAATATTGATATGGACTAACATGTCGATTTATGTATGATAGGATTTTTGGATATGACATATTTGGCCTCAGTTCTTCAAAGTCTTGCAAATAGGATTGCTAAGTAACTCATGGTCAATAGAGTATAAAAATAATGATCAAATAAATATCTAATCAAAAAAAGTTGTATTTCTTGAAGACTTTTTGAAGAATTGTAGACTAGAAAATTGTGTTTAAGGTATTACTTGCATTTCCTATATCTTTTTACCTTGGTTTAATCTATTTCACATTGAAACAGATAAAAATGATTTCAAAAGAGGGATTTTTTTTTTTTCTAATCTAGTTTTCCAAAAACTAGGATAAGCAGTTTTGGACAGACCTTTCAATCTAAAACACCCATCCAAAGATCTATAGCATTTCAAAATATGCCTCTAGGCACATAGTGCAATTTTGGATAGACATTCTTCCAATCTGTGAGTCCAACGTTTTGGAAAATCTAATAGCAAAAAAATAGTAGTTACTAGCTGTAGGCATTTCGCTTTTTACCTTTATAAAATTCTTTTAAACTCAATTTTCAGTAAGAGATCTTTGCTAACACTTTCAGAAACACTCTAAAGACTTTAGAAAAACAAGAATCCCTCATCTATATTATGCTTCAAAGTGAGATTTAATGTTCCAAAGGTAAAAAGTTATGGGTGCTGAAATAGTGTAAAATCTGCTCCATCTCTAAGCTATTTCGATCTTTTTCTTAAATTTGATCTGTATCAAGGTTTGGAAAGTAAAACCCAATTGGGCTGAGCCTTGATTGTTTAAGTTTAAAGAGGTTGGGTGTAAAACCAAGTGTGGTAATCCTCTTGTGTAAGACTGGCGTTGCCTATCAACATTGATTTCGGAAAAAGGTTTTAGTAGTTGTGTTGAAATCCTTAAGTGTGTGCCTAAGGTAATGTATGTAGATCGTTTGAGGATTGAACCACTATAAATTTTTTAGTCTATTGTCTTGCATTTACTCTGATATTTATACCTGCGTTTTTACTGTTTATCTGACTTGAAAGCATTACACTCCTCCTTGCATTCATTGATTTGATCAATGACATTTATGTAGTTGATTGGAACTATTATTGTTGGTTTATCTATCCATTTTAAATATAGATCTTCTTTCCATCATTTACTGGAGTTTTGAAAGTTCTTTAGTGTTACATTCAAAGCTGCACGGACAATCTGTTTTTGGCACACCTACTTAGTTGGTTCTCGTTTTGAGATTTTCAGAAGATCTTTAAAATTTACATTTTCTTGCCATAAACCTTATTCTTCCCCATCTAAGGTTTATCAATTTACATTTTGCTCTAGTAACTTGAATGGTTTCTCCACATTAGTCAAATTTGGCTGCAATTGCAATGGTTTGTCGTTCAAGACATGCACTGTGTCTGGATTGTATTTCTTTAATTAGGAAACATAAAATACGTCTAGAATGTCAGTTAGTTCATCGGGGAGTTCTAGCTAGTATACTACCATTCCAATCTTCTCAATAATCAGAAATGGCCTAATGTATTAGGGCTAAGCTTCCTCTTTTTTGGAAACCTTAAATCCCCCAACTTGGGGTTAGCTTAAAAAACACTTTATCTCCCACTTGAAATTCCAACTCCCTTCTATAATTTTTTGCGTAGCTTTTATACCTGCTCTGAGCAGCCCTTAGTCTATTTTATATCAATTTTACTTTACTAGTCCTCTCATGGATTTTTATTCCTCCTTCCTTATTAACTTAACCGTCATCATTCCAACCTTAATACAATGGTGTTTGACATTTTTGCCCATACAAGGCCTCATACGGCACCATGCCAATAGATGCTTGATAACTGTTATAATAGACCAATTCTGCATCTAGAATATTATCGATCCCTTGGTTCCCAAAGTCTAACACACACGCTTTCAGCATATCCTCGAGGATTTGTATTACTCGCTCAGATTATCCATCTATCTAAAGGTGAGCAGAAGTACTAAACTTTAAAGTGGTCCCCGTAGACTGGGATCCCTATCTAATACGATGCTTTTCGGGTCTCCATGAAACCTCACTACTTCCTGTGTATAAACCTATGCCAACTTCTCCTTAGAATACCTCAGGTTCACAGGTATAAAATACACGGTCTTGGTTAATCAATCCACTACTACCTAGACAGTATCCTTTTGAGTTCTACTTAGTAGTAGTCCAGTGATAAAGTCCATCATAATACATTCCCAATTCTATTCTTACATCGGTAGAGGTTGTAGTAATCCTGTAGCTTTCTTATGTTGTGCCTTCACCTTTTGACAAGTGAGACATACAGATACAAATTGAGCTATATCTTTCTTTATGGCCGTCTACTAAAATATTCTTTTTGAATCCGATACATCTTAGTCTTCTGGGGGTGAATGGTATACTAGATTTTAAGAGCTTCTCCCAGAACTTTCTTCTTTAAATCCTTTATATTCAGCACACACAATCGATCCCTGAAATATATTAGTCTGAATTATCCTTTCCAGTTTATTTCCCCTTAAAATTCTGGAATTCTGGGCTGTTTACTTGGGCATAACAAATTTCCTGTTCGGCTTAGGGACAACAGTTAGATTCTTTATCCAAATCTTCTCATTGCTTACTGTGGCTTCTCCCATCAATACTTCTTGTATCTCCTTCACCTCTTGAACTCATAGTCTACCTAACATCACTTTTCTACTTAATGCATCTACAACCACATTGGCCTTTCCTAGGTGATAATTAATCGGGCAATGGTACTCCTCCAAAAATTCCATCTACCTTCTCTATCTCAAGTTTAGATCCTCTTAGGTGAATATGGACTTTAAACTCTTATAATCTGTGAATATTTTGTATTCAACACCGTACAAGTAGTGTCACCACTTTTTCAGGGCAAGCACAATAGTAGCTAAGTCTAGATCACGCGTGGGATAATTCACCTCATACGGTTTAAGTTTTCTTGAGGTGAACGCCACAACTTTCTTTTCCCATAGCAGCACTACTTCCAATCCTTCCTTTGATGCGTCTGTTTATAAAGTGTAGGACTTTCCTTCTTCTAAAAATTTTAATACAAGTGCTATCATCAACCTCTTCTTCAACTCTTGGAAGCTTCTCTCATGCTTTTCATTGCATAAAAACTGTACATCTTTTTGTAGTAGCCTAGCCAAAAGCGAGGCAAGAGTTGAAAACCCTTTTATGTATTGTCTATAATGCCTAGCTAATCCTAAGAAACTTCTAATTTCTATAACAGTCTTAGGTTATTTCCAATTTTCAATGGCTTTCACCTTGGTATAGTTTACCTTAATTCCTTCCTTAGTCACAATATACCCTAAAAACAAAACTGTATCCGACCAAAATTCACACTTACTACGCTTAGCATGCAGTTGGTGCTCCCTTAATTTTTCCAAAACTAACTTTAGGTGTTCTGAATGTTCCTCTGGACTCTTGCAATAAATCTATATGTCATCGATAAAGATCATGACAAACTTATCCTGATAAGGCCAGAATACATGGTGCATCAACTCCATAAAAGTTATAGGTGCATTCGTCAATCCAAAGGGCATTACAACAAACTCATAATACCCATACCTGGTGTTAAATGCAATCTATGTAATATCTTCCTCCTAAATCCTTACTTAGTAATATTCTTGCTTATGATCAAGCTTAAAACAAACAACTAGACCCTCTCAATTGGTCAAAAAACTCATAATGAGTGGGAATGGGCATTTATTCTTAATCATCAAGTTGTTTAAACCACGATAGTCGATACACAAATGCAATGTCCCATCCTACATTTTTGCAAATAACAGTGGTGCTTCCTACGATGATGTATTTGGTCTAATGTATCCACGTCCCAAAATCTTTCCAACTATTCTCTTAACTCTTTGAGTTCTATATAAGCTATGCAATATGTCATTTTGGAGATCGGTTCCAACCCGGTATTAGGTCAATAATGAATTCCATTTTCCTTGGTAGGGATAGAGCCGATAATTCTTTGGAAAAAATGTCAACAAATTCTATGACCATGGCAGTGCTTTTTATCGTACCCTCATTGTGAAACCCCACCTAAAGCCTACCATAGAGTAAGAGGGATATGATGCATATCATGTCATCATGCATAAAATGTATCTTTTGAATGATTTTACGTACCTTAGAATTGTGGTTTATAGGTTAAATGGTTTATTTATACTTGTTGGGTAGAAAGGGTAAAAAGGTAATTTTATTTGAGGTCCAAATAGGAAGATGGCTTGAGGTTTAGAAAAGAAGAATATTTGTGTGAGAAAGTAAGAACAAGAGTTAGTGTGGTTAAGTCATTAGAGCTTTATGAATTAATCTCTAAGGTCTTGAGTTTAAATCTTATCACTTAAGTTTTATTCATATTTATCTTAGCCATATTTGAATTTTTCGTTTTTTTAACATTCCTTAAAGATAGGAATGTTGTCTTAAGAAAGACATAATGGTAATATCTTGACCATGTGGTCTTGTTCTTAAAAGAATTCTAGAAGAATTCTTATCCCCATTAATTTTGTTAGCCTTGTCCTAACATCTTTGAAATTTAAACTACTCTTAATTCTTTAATCTATTTTTAATCATAAAAATTTTGAGATAATTCCCTAGATTAGAATTTGAAAATCCCAGCTTTTGCGGGATAGAGATGGCCAAAAGTAAGGAGAAAAATTAGGTAGAGGTTCTAAGAAAAAAAAAAACACCATAGTTATTCCTTTAAAACTCCATCTTCATCTTGTTCATGTTTTGGTAAGAAAAATCTAGAAAATTTTTCAAATTTCCTTCAAGGCTATTTTTGAAAATTTAAGCCATTTTTCCTACCTAAAATTTGCAAGAAAACCAGCCATTTTATTTAAGGATGAAGTCTGGAAATTCATTGAATTTTCGGAGCTATACAAATAGTCCCAAACAAGAAATTTTTTTTCCCCAGCAAACTAGCAACCTTGAACATGAACTTGAAGCCACCCATTAGAACATATGAACAACTAGAACTTCCTCTTTTTTTCTTAAAGAAGAAAGCCGGAAAACCACCATTAAAAGACCTTCAAACACCTTTAAAATCCAGCTGCAAAATCGTGCCAAAGAGGACAAAAAATTTTGTACCAAAACCATTTCAATTCCAAGTGTTCATGAAGCTTAAATTCCAGAAATTTTTCCAGCCTTGTCTCTTCAAGGCTAAAGCCAAAATTCTTCAGCAAACCCCACTAAAATTCGGCCCTTGTACAGCCATGCATTGAACATCTTGGCTTCTCCACCAACCTTGAGTAATAGGACTCCATTATCATACCTCAAAAAGCTCCTATTATCACTCTATCCAAAACTTGTTCAAACTTCAAATTAAATTCCAAATTTTGTTCCATTAAAACACTCCTTTAGCTAGTTGATAAAACCAGAAAATCCTCTGTCATTTAATGATCATTTTCGGCTAGCCTTAGGTCTGAACAACCCTCCATCCTTTAGTTGAAACCTAGCTAATTCATCCATACACCATTGAAGAACAAGAAACCTTCTAAGAGCAAACACCATTAACCAATCCTATACGTCGAACAACTCCACCTTTTTCTCCATTTGAATTTAAAATAAAATAAAAAATCTGAAACTCTCTCTCTCATTCTTGGATAACCGAAAACTCCTTTTACACTAAGCCATTCGGCCATCATAAATCCAACCGCACTAGAAATTCATTTTCTCTCAAACTTTCTCAAAAAACACCAAGAACATCAAGAACACACACTTCACATCTTCAAGCCTAAACCAATCCTAAACACCTCCAATCACTCCCAAACTCTCTAGATCATCCATATTCAACCTATATTCTTCATTTCTGCACTTTCTAACACCGAAACACACAAAGTTGACTTTCCAAACGGATCAAACCAACCTTTTTTGTTGAAGATTCAAAGAACACCAAGAAGGTAAAATAAGAACAATCACATTGTTCTTCTTCTTCTATTCAACCGCTATTATCCTTCTCTATTCTCATTCGTCACTCTCTCACACACACTCTCTCTCTTGGTTGAAATGGTGATTATCAACCATGGGCTACTTTCAGACCACTAAAGGCCATCAAGAACTCAAGGATCTTCACTAACCAAGGAGAATCCTTCATCAAACGAGCATCAATCAAGTATTTTTTTTCTCTTAATCTCCCTTTTTAATTCTCAGAATCGAGACTCCTAGATATTGATAGGTTGATTGAATAAAGTAGGAGTTGAGGATATATATGTGCGTGAAGGGGATGGAGTTGAGACATGAGAATTGGAATGAATGATTATGCCTTATAGATTTTGCTTTTGAATCACTATATGGTCATCATGATTAAAGAAATTCATGGATGTTTTGATGCATGTTAGATATTATGCCACCATTGTTCATTAGGCCTTTATGATATTATTTTTCAGTAGAGCCATAGATAATATTATGCCTAGTAGAAGATCATTCATGTTGTATATATGTTAATTCAAGTCTATGTTCATAGATAAATTAACATGTTATTTATTATATGAGAATATGTTCATAGATCTTCTCTAATAATAGAAAATTATTGTAGAAATATTTTTTTATTAATTCTAGAATTATTTTTACTAACATTATTGTTGTTAATTTAATTAGAACTATTATACATTTAAATCTATAAAATTCAAAAACATTAGGTAGGTTTGAAATAGAATATTATTTAAAATATTATTTTTTTAGTTAAATAAATAAAATCTTTTTATTAAAAATAAATAATAAAATATTAGAATTAATTAATATCAAATGACCTTGTAGACTATATTGATAATAGTAGTTAGCCTTACTAAAACTTTTATGTATATCCATAAATATTATTTATGTTGAAATTTATTAATTAAAAATTAAGTATAATTCATCTATTATTTATTTTAATGGTTATTTATTATCTATTAATTAAAAATTAAATATAATTTATTATTTATAATAATACTATTCAAATATGACTAATTACCAATATTATTTAGGATTTATTATTAATCATTCTTTAACAGTAATTTTATTTATTGGCAATATTACTCATTATTTGTTATTTGAAACTATAAGTTATTATTATTTATTTTATGACACCTATTTATTTTAACTTATCAAGCTGGTTTTATTTTATAAAATACTTTATCAACTAGTATTAAAGCCTAAGACATTATGGTCATGGTTAGTTGTTGATGTGGCTATTAGAACTAGGAATTATTTATTTAAGGAAATTATGGTTTGGATATTGTCTTATACCTTGTGTTTACCCCAGGCAGAGTTAGGTTGGCCTTGGAAGACTTTTGAACCCAAGACGAGCAAAAGATCAGGTAAGTTCCTACATGAAACTGTTTGAAGACCAAAGTTATTGTGGCAAGTCAAACTCAATGTATACGAGTATTTGTACTGTAAAGGCAATTATGGACAATTTTCATTTTCGTTTCAGTCAAGCAAATCATTTAAAATTAAAAAAATAATTTTACACAAAATGCTAAACTTTTCCTAAAAATCCAACTTTGGCAAGAATTTTGGAAACTATAATTGCTATTTCCAAGTAAAACATTGTATGATCTTTTTCCTCCCAAGTGGGACAAACACCGTTGAGTACTCAATAAGGGTAGACTGCTAGGACTAGTCTTTGAAGAGTTAGGGTAAGTCTCTCAGTAAGTGGCCACCTCTGAGGGGTGAGTCCTTCCCGGATAGGATGCCAGTCCTGTAGGTCATACCGGTCTAAGCTAGCAAGTTCAGCAAGTGGATTGTATATTTTCGGAGTGGACAACTGGTAAGTTGGGAGTAGAGATGGAGGAATATCTGATCCGGTAGGCCGTACACCTATCTTGTATCTGTAACACCCCACCTTTTTACTTCTGATTTGCTACTACCTGTAATGGGATGAGAATTTATATCAATGGCCAGAACAAAAGTTGATCGGTATAATGAAATGAATACTTTGGTGTAATAAAGTTTTGTCAGGTCCTGGATGTAATTATTAGATTTGTTCTACCAATACCCTAAATTTTTGGAAGGCTATTAAGATTAATAAAAGAAAAATTTTAGGGTACTTTAGAATGAGAAATTGATTAGTACAATGAGACGCACGTTTTAGTGCGAATTGTGCCACACGGGGTATCAAGGGCATTTTTGTCATTTTGACCATGTTCGTGACTTTGACCGTGAATTTGACCAAGTAGAGAGGGAATTAAAGAATTTAAGTGTTACCAATGGATTCAGTGGAATTTTTGGAGTTGGATAGTGAAATAAAATATTTTTCCATTACGGACCCGATTTTGGTCATTTCTGAAGAAAATAGAAATTGCGGTTGGAAATGGGACATGTGGCTTCTTATGATTGGTGGATGAAAATAAGTGTCGTTTAGTGATTGGTTAATGAGGTCAAGTGCTTCTATTTGATTAGTTGTAAGTTGAGATAATTTAGAGGGCCCACAAGAAACAAATAAAGATGGCCCACAAACATGACAATCTTGACCAAGTTGGACCACCTTTTTGACCTCATTTGACCAAGCTTAATTAAGCTAATCTTGATTTGAGTAAGTTAATCATGGTTGATTATGCATGGCCATGAAAGATTAGAAAATATCTAATGGTTCTTGAGAATTCTAGGGATTTCTACAAGCATCACCAATGCTCTTGTAGGTTCTAAATAAATCCAAGACCTTCTAGGATATTCTACAATTTTCTTTTGAATTCTATAAAGATCTAAAGGCTTCTAGAGTTGCCAAATCACCATAGAATTCTTGAATATTCTAAATGACACCTAAGTAACTAGGTGGACCAATCAAGAGCTTCCAAATGTTTGAGACCATTTAATGAACCTTTGACTTGAAGACCATATTTCTCTATATATAGGTCATGAGGGCCGGCTGAAATGGCTTTAGATAGCGAGAATTTCAGAGCAAACAAGAGAGAAGAGAAAAGAAAAGGAAATAGAGAAGAAAGAGAGAGAGAGAAATCGGAAATAGAGAGGAGAGAAAGAGAGAGAGAAAAGCAAGAAGATGCTTGGACTGTTCAGCCTCCAAACGCAGCAAAGAAAAGGTAAGGATCTACCTTACATGAAGTAAAGATATTATATAAAGCATGGAGATCATTTTGGTATATATATTGGGAGAAGCTTATGTGTGAATTATGAAAACTAGTTAGGTGAAGTTGTGTGAAAGCTGTCCTTGTGTGCAGAAAATTCTAGGAGGTTTTATGTTCAGTAAATCTATAAATTTTCTGGATTTGAACAAAGAAGGCATATATATTTGTAGCTAAGGATCATAGAGACATTTTAGAACAAGTTTGAGGTTAATCGGATTTACAGATCAAAATTTATGGTGAAAATGGTAAAAGGAGCCAAATCAGTAACGGGATTTTACTACTGGATTTTTGTGTTCAAAACTGAACAAAATGGACAACAGAATTGGTACTCCATGAATTGGAACTTGTAAAGGAATGTCTTAAGGATATTTTACAATTGGTTTGACATCATTTGGATTTGTGGATTAAAAGTTATGGGCAAAACAAGTTAGGGTGTCAAACTAGAAAATTGCAGAATGTTAAGGAAGGAATGAATAGTGAAACTAAGTCAAAACTACTGAGGCTGTTTTTGCCCAGTACCGTGATACTGGAACTAGAACTCTAAAAACAGCCTATACCGAATTAAATTTAAGAGTCTTACGGTCATTTTGGTATATCATGGAGCCAAATCAGAGCTGTAAATTGAAAGTTATGTGTAAAACAAAATAGTGTGTCAAACCAGTGAAATTCCAGAAAGTAGTCCGAATATGAATGGACTTAAGGGTGACTACTTATGTGATTTTGGATAAATTAATTAAGGAAACATGAAGTGAATCCCTTGTTTATGAAGGGAGGAAGGATGTGGAAAAAGGAAAATGAAAGAATTGATCAAACGACGGAAAAACGACACAAACGAAAGTTAAACGTTTTCCTTGACTGACGGCTAACCATCGGCCTCGTTGGCTAACTGTCGGCCCCATTAGCTAAACAACGGTTAAACGTCGGCTAACCGTCGGGCACGTCGGCCAGACATCGGCTACCTGTCGGTTATTTTTCGGCCAAACACGAATTGACCCGAAAACGATGTTTGATGTAGGTTTAGTGATAAACAGTCAACGGAACATTGAAAACGGTAGAAACGAAGGTTAAATGGCCATGAATGGAAATGATTGATTAGGACACGAGGTGAGTCCCTTGGATTTCTAAAACTTTTTCTAAAGTTAGTGTGCTTTGGTTTTCCATGAAATGCTATATTATATACCGTTTGGGACATTTTATGAAAATATGTTTGGAAACATTGAATTTAATCCTCTTTTGGAATTAGAATTCTCGATTTCTTTAAATGAATTCCTTTTTGGAATCGGGTATTTGAAAAATGTTCCAAATGTCCTTATTAGAATATTTCGTGAAAATTTTTGGAACTCGGGTATTTGGTAAATGACCGAAATATCTTTATTAGAACTCTTGTGAATATTTTTCAAATCGGGTAAGGGTGAAATGACCCGAATACCCTCGGAAAGTCTTTTGGAATCAGGTATCGACAAAATGACCTGAATACCCTTGGAAATGACTTTTGTGATCAAGTATAGGAAAATGACCAGGTTACTCTTAGAAATACATTTTGATGTGTGAATTGAACCCTTTATCTGGTTTCATCATGATTTTGGAAAAATGTTGTTTTGTCCCAAAAAATGTTTTGATGTGAAAATTCCGTGAGATCAGATAACCCTTTGGCCTGATCAGTCAGACGGGGTTGGTGACGTTGAGTACTCAGCGAGGACTTTGATTTTTGTACTAACTCATGTTAGAGATAGACGACCTCAAGTAACCTGATCAGTTCTGGGGATTGTCTTACTTCAAACAGTGCGACAGGACATTGAGATGAGTCGTACCTGGCTAGCCGTTTAGAGCCTGGCAATTGCCGCGTCTGCGGGTGCTTTTTGATTGTGAGTCATTCGCTGGATGCCGGGCGGGTACACTCGGCGCGTTTGACACCTTGCTACCTCGATGGTGATTGACGTCAGGATTGGGACCCCTGGCTTATAGTGGCAAGTAAAAGATCCCTAAGTACAAGGTAAGGTACATTTGTACGCTGCTCACCGTTCCGGCTGACATGGGTGACGTGCTATAAGACGCAGTCTTTGGCACAAGAAACCGTGTAGCTGAAGGCAATGACTGCGGGATTGCATACAGGGCGACTTTCTGTTGGAGAAGTGCCTGTGTTTCGAAAACTGGGGCAATGTTTTGAAATCTGAAATGAAGTTTTCCAAAAATTATTGAGTTCTAAATACACTCTTTCTTAAAGAGTTTTGGAATCATTTCTAATGAACAAATGATAGGCTATTTCACAAAAGTTTTGTGTACTCTGCTTCTTTGATAAAGCACTAGCACACACGGGACTCACTGGGTAATTTTTCACTCACACGTGTCTTTTATCTTACCTTTTTGTAGGATCCGGAGTTGAAAGGACCTATGGATAGAGGACGATACCACAATGACAGCAGAATAGGTCTGGACGTTTCCCTTTTGGATAATACCCTGTTGGCTTTTCGTTATAAAGACCCCTTGTCTAGAAAACTGGATGGGGGCGACACCCGGTGTTGCTATGCTTTCACTATTACCTTTAGTAGGGGTGTTACAATATCAGTATGCACAAAGTGTGGCATTCTAATCGTTATATTGTCATGATGCACAAAATGTTGTGCCATGACTATCTCTTTTGAATGGTTGTATTTATTGTGCACATGTATGTTTTGAAAAGCAAAACACCACTCTTCATTTGTGAAATTTATTTGAGGCTTACCAGCACTTTTCTTTTATGAAACTTTTACAACTGGAATACTTGAACTGTTTTACCTAAAACACTCAAAGCACACACGGGCTTACTGGGATTTATGTCTCACCACCTTTTATACCATGTTTTTAGGTCGATCCTGCTATAAAGGTTATTTGTTAGAGAATTACCTATGTTTTGAAGACTTATTGTTATTTTTCCTATGTATTTCATTTGAGAGACAATGGCAGACATTTATTTTTGAACTTGTTCATGTATTACTTGGGTTGTAATAAGTTTAATTTTGAATTATTTCTTTTATTTATTTTGTGTGTCCTAATAATAAAGACCCCTTGTCCTGTGTACGGGGCGACATCCCCAGCCCTAATGGGGGCATAGGTAGTGGGGTGTTACAAGTGGTATTAGAACCTAGGTTTAAGGCAATTATTGATAGCATATACTTTGTTTCATTAAGGATTAAAATCTTTTAACTAATTGGCTTGTTTATGTTGTAGGATGGTTAGAATGATTCGAACTACGAGAAAGGGGCAGCAATGGTATCCACCAATCCCTATCAACCTAGAAGATTTACCAGTGCCACAACCTGCACCACAACCCACACCTCAACCAACCATACCCTTGGAAGAGAGAAGTGATGATAAGGTTTAGATTATTAAGCCACCTCCTATACCTATAATAGACTTAGTTATTGATAGTGAGGATGAGGAAATTGACATGGAGTATGTCCCACACCCACCTAGCCCCGTAATTAACTTAACTGCTGATAGTGATGACCCGAGGGAGATAGACCATGAATCTCCACCTAGACCTTCTTTTGTACCCCCACCCAACCATGTTGAAATTGGAGAAAGTTCTAGGAGACCTGGGAAGGAGCCAATGGACTATAAGTTCGTGAATGGGGTAGGAATAGACTTTTCTAGGAATACTGGAAGATGGTTGTATGATGCTGACACCGAAGATTCTGATGAGGGTTAGAGGGACTAAGTTCTGCTATGCTTAGGAAGTTTTTATTTACAGCTTTCAATAAACTCCTGTGCTAGGGGTCCATTAATTTTTAATGCTTTATTTCAAATTTTATGCAAATAAGAGTACCTTGGTGTACTCTAATCTTGAAAAATGCAAATCTTTATGCAAAGCTTGCATCTAATTTACTTTTGCTTAAGTCTGAATGTGAATGCATGCTCGATTTGAATGTCTTAAACTTTGATTCATAAACTCATTATCTGTGGCATGGTTTAGAATGGCACTAAAGCGTCGTGCAGCAATATCAAGCAGAAGGGTTCCTAAGGTAGAACCCGTGACTCCGGAGTTTGATGCAACCCAACTGTCATCTCCAAATCAGGGAAATGAGAATGAACTGGAGCAAGAAGTGGTATTTGAAGAACCTATTAGTGTGACTATGGGGCATGCATTCCACAAAATGACAGAGATTCTGCAAACTCTATCTGAGCGAAGGAATCCGAAGGGGGAAGATGAAGCATTGGAGAGGTTTCTAAAGTTTCAACCTCCCAGCTTCTTGGGAGAGGCCGAGCAAGACCAGAAAGTAGAGCAATGGGTGGAGCAGATAGAGGACATCTTCACCACGCTCCAGCACACCGAGAAGCGAATGGTGAAATTTGTTGTATTTAGGCTGAAGGGCCAAGCTCCGGCATGGTGGCAGCGAATCCAAGATGACTGGGAAATAATAGATCAAGACTGGACGTGGGCAAACTTTGTGGGGGCATTCAGAGCGAAATATATCCCTCAGTGGATAGTGGAGAAAAGGGAAGACGAGTTCTAAAATTTGAAGTAAGGGGGCATGTACTATGGCTCAGTATGCTGCTCATTTTACTCAATTATCAAAATACTACAAAAGGCTGGTAGATACAGAGCAAAACCGAACAAGGTAGTTTGTTAAAAGATTGAGGCAGGAGTTGAGAAGGGCTTTGGCACCTTCTCCACTGACGACTTATTCAGGGGCAGTGGACGCAACGACCCGAACTAAGAACGAGGATCGAAGCAGGATGGTACCAAGACCTTTCTTTCCGCCAAGATAATCACCGAGACCTTTTCAGAGGCAGCAGCCCAATAAGCGACCTGCCATCCAGCAATGGCAGAACCAAGGGAAGCAAGCACGAATAACACCAGTTGGTTCTACACATAATCTTCCATCATGCCGATACTGCAAGAAGAAGGGTCATGTAGAGAAGAATCGGGCAAGGAAACCTAGCCCCGACCGTGGGAGCTATTAGTGTTGTGCTCTAGAGGCAATCACTTATGTCATATATATTGCATATTAAATTAATAAGAGACAGTCTTTATCTTTCAGTTTGATTTTTATATCTAAACATGTGTGCAAATCGTTAGATAAAGTCCCTAGTACAACACAGTGTTAAGGAAATCATGATAGAAATCATGATGTGAGATTCCTACTACACTATGCAGTGTTTGTACTTGAATAATCCTCAATCATAGTATTAATAAGATGGGACATTATTAATACGCCAAGACTGGCACATGTTATATCTCTTGATTGGATCAAGCGGTGGTTCTCATATCCGTGAGTATTGGGATACTCAGGATTAACGTGTGGATGCTTGTTTTGGAACAAGTTCATTGGATGACCTAGCTACGAGATAATTACTTGGATAACTATTTAGTGCCAGTGATAGAATCTCATTATATCAAGTGTGCAAGTATCCTTAGACTTGAGATCTCCAAGGTACTTTGTTTATCGAGCGTTGTACTTTGATTCTAATCTTTGGAGTCTTATCTAGGACCGCCTATGGGATGGATATTGGGTACAACGTAAAGTAAACGAAAGTAGTTGAGAAGGTCAATAAAGGATTCACTACTCCTAATAGTAGGAGAGTATATCTCAGGGCCACTTGTAGAAATCATTACTCATGAAGTCCTTGGCCAAGGCGACTATGTGATGGAAATGGTTCCAATTGATACACATATCGAGTAATGGATTTCTTGAACAAGTACTAAAATATTCGGGCCAGAATTAATAATATTCTGGAGGGAGTTGGCACTAATTCCATGCTCTAGACCGAATGAGATATTGTATGGTGAAAAGAGTTTATTGCACTGATAATTTGCTATTGAAAGGTTCATGTCAAGCCACTTGACTTTCTGGACTTTTAGGTGGTCAAGAGTCATTGCTAGATGTCGCTCTTGATATGCTAAATATGGATTTATTAATTAGAGAATTAATAAATTTAATCCTTTATTTTATTAAGGATTATTAATTCTAATATTGTTAGAATTAATTCATATTATGCTACTAATAAGACCAGGAAACCTAATGAGTCACACACAATAAAGGTTTGAATGCTCAAATATATTATTTGATAATATTGTGGGGTTAATTAAGAGAAGGGAATATATTTATAGGTGAATTATAAGTTTGTTATAATTCATGGGACCTAATTGTAATTAAGTAAACTTTAAGGACCAATTTGTTGACAATTGGATGTTGAAGGACTAAGTTACAATTTACGGTAATTATAAATCTATAAATATAAAGAATCGATTTCCTTAGGGTAAGAGACATAGACTATTCACGCAATAACAGAGAAACCGTTTCTCTGCCTCTCTCTTGATCAAACCCTAGCCGTCTCTCTCTTATTAATCAAACCCTAGCCTCCTAAATTCTACTAGCATAGAATTGTGAGATTGTGAGCGTTCGACCTTGTGTGGATTATCATTAGAGGGAGTTCTTTCTTGGACTTCAGTTGAGTTACTGTGAACCGGTTTTGTGATCTGGATCGCGCCTGCATTCTTGGAACAAGAAAAATTTAAATTCCGGCTTCAAGAGGTAATAAGCGTGATCTTCTCTTTTTCCCGTTTCTACTGCAAACCCGTGATCCATGGCTTGGATTTCTTGCTATTTTCCATTGCGTTTAATCTGTTTAATTAATTTAGAAATCCTACAGGAGCCAATCAAACCAATACCGTAGGAGCCTCCGGAAGTGGAACTTAGAAGTTTCAAGTGAAAGCGAAGGTTTTCACTCTTAACTGGGAGGAAGTTGGAGCAGATGCAGCGGTGGTGGAAGGTACGTTTACTATCCAAGATCATTCCATTAATGCATTGATAGACGCTGGATCTACCCATTCCTATTTAAACAAGAATTGTACATATCATTTGGGTCGGGATAGAGTAGAACTACCTTTCACCTTGTTGGTGAGTACGCTCTTGGGAAAAATGGTGCAAACGGATCGGTATGTGCAGAATTGTAAGATTGAAGTGGAGAAAGAAAGCTTGGATGGAGATTTTGCAGTCTTAGCTATTGACGACTACGACTTGATTTTAGGTATGGATTGGCTAGCTAAGCATGGGGCTAAAGTAGACTGTAAGAATAAATCTATCCAGTTCATTAGACCGGGATGTGATGTGTTGGAGTTCAACAGCAAGCGAGTAAAAGAGTTGAAGGTTTTGATAGTTGGAGCAAAAGCCCAAAAATTGTTAAAGCACGGATATCAAGAATATTTGGCCTATGTGATAAAGAAGTCGAAGGATCAGTGCACCCTCGAAGATACCGAGATGGCAAGAGATTTTCCCGACGTGTTTCCAATGGAACTCACTTCTTTACCTCCCAATCGAGAAGTTAAGTTCACCATTAATCTAATTCCAGGAGCAGAACCTGTATCCTGAACCTTATATCGGATGGCGCCGGTAGAGCTGAAGGAATTAAAGGAGCAGTTAGAGGAATTGATGAAGTAAGGTTACATAAGATCTAGCACGTTACCCTGGGGAGCTCCAGTTTTATTCGTGAAGAAGATGGACGGGACCTTGAGGTTTTGTATCGACTACTGGGGGTTGAACAACCTGACCATCAAGAATAAGTATCCTCAACCGTTAACTGATGAGCTGTTTGACTAGTTGCAAGGCTCCAGTTGTTATTCCAAACTAGATTTGAGGCAGGGATATTATCAATTGAGGATAAATGAGGAGGATATTCCTAAGACGGCCTTCAACCCAAGATATGGTCACTACGAATTTGTGGTGATGCCTTTTGGGGTGACAAATGCACCAGCAGTGTTTATGGATTTGATGCATCGAGTTTTCCAACCCTACCTAGATAAGTTCATGGTGTTGTTCATCAACAATATACTCATATACTCTAAGAATCCCGAGGATCATGCAGAACATTTGAAGCTGGTATTGGAGAAGCTAAGAGAGCACAAGCTTTATGCCAAATTTAACAAGTGCAAATTTTGATTAGATAGTGTGTCGTTCCTTGGCCATGTGGTAACCAATGATGGAATCAAGGTGGACCCAGCAAAAGTTGAAGCAGTTTCAAACTGGAAGCAACCAGAGAACATCACGAAGATTCGAAGCTTCTTGGGACTAGCCAGCTATTATAGGAGGTTTACTAAAGGGTTCGCAATGCTAGCATCACCTATGACCCAGTTGCTAAGAAAGGATGTTCCCTTTGTCTGAAATGAAAAATGCAAAAAGAGTTTCCAAGAGCTGAAGCGGAGGTTAATGACAGCACCTGTGTTAAGTTTGCCAGAGGGAGATAAACCTTACGCTCGGTATACTGATGCTTCAAAGGAAGGTTTTGGAGCAGTATTAATGCAAGATAGGAAGGTAATAGCCTATGCTTCTCAAGAGCTAAAGCCTCATGAAGTTAATTATCTAACGCATGATTTGGAGCTGGCTGCCATTGTATTTACTTTAAAGAGATGGCGGCATTACTTGTATGGAGCTGAGTATGAAGTGTTTACCGACCACAAGAGCCTGAAATATGTCTTTACCCAGAAGGACTTGAATTTGAGGTAACGGAGATGGATGGAATTTTTGGAAGAGTATCGTTGTCCTATCAACTACCACCCCGGAAAGGCTAACGTTATTGCTGATGCCCTGAGCCGTAAAGTTAAAATGGCCAGGCTGATAGTGTAGGAGATTCAAGCAGTCTAAGAAGTGTTGGATAGGAGGACGGAAGTGCAAGAATAGAGGATTACTGTTAGGAATCTGCGATTGATACCAGACCTAAGGCGAGAAATCATCGAAGCTCAGCAAAGTAATGCAGAATTTCAACTTTTCAAGGACAAAGAGCTTAAATGACAAGGCAGTGATTTCCGACAGGACGAAATGGGAGTGATGTATTTTCGAGATTGTTTGTGTGTACTTAATGAGCACCAACTGAAGGATAGGATTTTGGAGGAGGCACATAAAAGCAAGTACGCCATTCATCCGAGAGAGGTAAAGATGTATCAAGATCTGAAAAAGGCTTATTTGTGGCCCAAAATGAAGAGGAACGTAGTTAATTATGTCTCCATGTGTCTTACCTATCAGAAAGTCAAAGTGGAGCACAAAAAGTCAGCAGGATTACTGCAACCGTTACTGATACCTAAGTAGAAATGGGAAAAAGTGACCATGGACTTCGTTACCGAACTCCCTATGGTAAGGACTCCATATGGGTAGTGGTAGATAAATTGACCAAGTCAGCACATTTCATATCGGTAAACGTAAAGGATTCAATGGAGAAGTTAGCTCAAACTTATGTGCAGGAAATAGTCAGATTGCATGGAGTGCTTTCGAGTATTGTGTCCGACCGAGACCCGAGATTTACATCTTGATTTTGGGGCAAGTTTCAAGAATCAATGGGTTCTAGTCTAAAGTTCAGTACAATAATGCATCTGCAAACCGATAGTCAGTCAGAAAGGGTTATTCAGATATTGGAAAACATGTTAAGAGATTTCATTTTGGATTTTGCGAAAAAGTGGATTGAATGTGTACTGTATGTGGAATTGGCTTACAATAATAGCTACCAGTCTTCAATTGGAATGGCCCTATATGAAGCATTGTATGGACGTAAGTGTCAGGTACCTTTATACTAGAATTGGTCGGAAGATGGCCACATAAGTAAGTCTGGAGAAGTCTGTGTCCAGGAAATGATAGATAAAGTAAAGCTAATCAGAGAAAGGTTGAAAGCGGCCCAGCGCCGACGAAAAGGTTATGCGGACAATAGGCAGAGGGAGTTGGAATTTCAAGTAGGAGATAGTGTGTTCATAAGGTTGACACCGAATAAAGGAATTTTGAAGCATCCGAAAGGTGGAAAGCTGAATCCACGATATGTGGGACCATTTCCGATAAAAGAAAGAATTGGACAGATGGTGTATCGACTAGATTTGCCGGATAGGTTGACGGGAATACACGATGTATTCCATGTGTCTCAGTTGAAGAAGTGCAATGCCGACCCTGGACATGTTTTGAATGATGAACCGTTAGTATTGCAACCCAACATGAACTACGTGGAGAAACTTGTGAAAATTTTGGACCGAAGTATCAAGACTCTCCGGAATAAGCAGATTCCTATGGTGAAGGTACAATGGGAACATCATGGCACCCAAGATACTACATGGGAAACGGAAGAGTGTGTAAAGCAGAAATATCCCGACCTAAGATAAAGGTACGCCTGAATTTCGGGATCAAATTCTTCTAAGAATGGGAGGATTTGAAACCCCACCTAAAGCCTACCCTAGAGTAAGGGGGATGGGATGCATATCATGTCATCATGCATAAAATATACCTTTTGAAAGATTTTACGTGCCTTAGAATTGTGGTTTATAGGTTAAATGGTTTATTTATACTTGTTGGGTAGAAAGGGTAAAAAAGTAATTTTGCTTGAGGTCAAAATAGGAAGATAGCTTGAGGTTTAGATAAAAAGAATATTTGGGTGAGAAAATAAGAACAACAGTTAGTGTGGTTAAGTCGTTAGAGCTTTGTGAATTAATCTCTAAGGTCTTAAGTTCAAATCACATCACTTAAGTTTTATTCATATTTATCTTAACCATGTTTGAATTTTTATTTTTCTAACATTCCTTAAAGATAGGAATGTTGTCTTAAGGAAGACATAATGATAATGTCTTGACCATGTGGTCTTGTCCTAAAAAGAATTCTAGAAGAATTCTGGTCCCCATTAATTTTGCTGGCTTTATCCTAACATCTTTGAAATTTAAACTACTCTTAATTCTAATCTATTTTTTTTCATAAAAATTCTGAGATAATTCCCTAGCTTAGAATTTGAAAATCCCAACTCTTGTGGGATAGAGATGGCTGAAAGTAAGAAGGGAAATTAGGTAGAGGTTCCAAGAAAAAAAAAAACACTATAGCTATTCCTTCAAAACTCCATTTTCATCTTATTCATGTTTTGGTAAGAAAAATTTGGAAAATTTTTCAGATTTCCTTCAAGGCTATTTTCAAAAATTTCAGCCAGTTTTCCTACCTAATTTTTACAACAAAAACAGTCATCTTATGAGAGGATGAAGGCTGGAATTTCATTGAATTTTCAGAGCTATACAAACAGTCCCAAACCAGAATTTTTTTTTTCAGCAAACTTACAACCTTGAACAAGAACTTGAAGCCACCCATTAGAACATATGAACAGCTGGAACTTCCTCTATTTTTCTTCGAGATGAAGGCTAGAAAACCACCATTAAAAGACAATCAAACACCCATAAAATCCAGCTGCAAAATCGTGCCAAAGAGGACAAAAAATTCTGTACCAAAACCATTTCAATTCCAAGTGTTCTTGAAGCTTCAATTCCAGAAATTTTTCCAACCTTGTCTCTTCAAGGCTAAGGCCGAAATTCTTCAGCAAACCTCACTGAAATTTGGCCCTTGTGCAGCCATGAACTGAACATCTTGGCTTCTCCACCAATCTTGAGTAATAGGACTCCATTATCATACCTCAAAAAGCTCCTATTATCACTCTATCCAAAACTTGTTTAAACTTCAAATTAAATTTCAGATTTTGTTCCATTAAAACACTCCTTTAGCTAGTTGATAAAACCAGAAAATCCTGTGCCATTTCATGATCATTTTTGGCCAGCCTTAGGTCTAAACAACCCTCCATCCTTTGGTTGAAACCTAGCTAATTCAGCCATACACCATTGAAGAACAAGAAATCTTCCAACAACAAACACTATTAACCAATCCTATACCTCAAACAACTCCACATTTTTCTCTATTTGAATTTAAAAAAAAAAATCTAAAACTCTCTCTCTCATTCTTGGATAACTGAAAACTCCTTCTACACTAAGCTATTCGGCCATCATAATTCCAACCACACTCGAAATTCATTTTCTCTCAAACTCTCTCAAAAAACACCAAGAATACACACTTCACATCTTCAAGCCTAAACCAATCCTAAACACCTCCAATCACTCCCAAACTCTCTAGATCATCCATATTCAACCTATATTCTTCATTTTTACACTTCACAACACCGAAACACACAAAGTTGAATTTCCAAATGGATCAAGTCAACCTTTTTTATTGAAGATTCAACGAACACCAAAAAGGTAAAATAAGAACAATCTCCTTATTCTTCTTCTTCTTTTCAACCTCTATTATCCTTCTCTATTCTCATTCATCTCTCTCTCACAAACTCTCTCTCTCTTGGTAGAAATGGTGATGATCAACCATGGGCTACTTTCGGACCACTAAAGGCCATCAAGCACTCGAGGATCTTCACTAACCAAGGAGAATCCTTCATCAAACGAGCATCAATCAAGTATTTTTTTTTTTTTTTCTTCTTAATCTCCCTTTTTTATTCTTAGATTCAAGACTCCTAGATATTGATAGGTTGATTGAATAAAGTAGGGGTTGAGGATATATATGTGGGTGAAGGGGATGGAGTTGGGACATGAGAATTGGAATGAATGATTATGCCTTGTAGATTTTGCTTTTGAATCACTATATGTTCATCATGATTAAAGAGATTTATGGTTGTTTTGATGCATGTTAGATATTATGCCACCATTGTTGATTAGGCCTTTATGATATTATTTTTCAATAGAGCCATAGATAATGTTATGCCTAGTAGAAGATCATCCATGTTGTAGTATATGTTAATTCAAATCTATGTTCATGGATATATTAACATGTTATTTATTATGTGAGAATATGTTCATAGATCTTCTCTAACAATAGAAAATTATTGTAGAACTACTTTTTTATTAATTCTAGAATTATTTTTATTAACATTATTGTTATTAATTTAATTAGAACTATTATTCATTTTAGTCTATAAAATTCGAAAACATTAGGTAGGTTTGAAATAGAATATTATTTAAAATATTATTATTTTATTAGTTAAATAAATAAAATATTTTTATTAAAAATAAATAATAAAATATTGGAATTAATTAATATCAAATGACCTTGTAGACAATATTGATAATAGTAGTTAGCCTTACTAAAACTTTTATGTATATCCATAAATATTATTTATGTTGAAATTTATTTATTATTTATTAATTAAAAATTAAGTATAATTCATTTATTATTAATTTTAATGGTTATTTATTATCTATTAATTAAAAATTAAGAATAATTTATTATTTATAATAATACTATTTAAATATTGCTAATTACCAATATTATTTTGGATTCATTATTATTCATTCTTTAACACTAATTTTATTTATTTGAAATATTATTCATTATTTGTTATTTGAAATTATAACTTATCATTGTTTATTTCATGACACCCATTTATTTTAACTTATCAAGCTGGTTTTATTTTATAAAATACTTTATCAACTAGTATTACAGCCTAAGACATTATGGTCATGGTTAATTGTTGATGTGACTAGTTGAATTAGGAATTATTTATTTAAAGCAAATATGGTTTGGATATTATCTTATACCTTATATTTACCCCAGGTGAGGTTAGGTTGACCTTGGAAGACTTTTGAACTCAAGAAGAGCAAAAGATCAGGTAAGCTCCTGCATGAAACCGTTTGAAGACCAAAGTTATTGTGGCAAGTCAAACTTAATGTATACGAGTATTTGTACTGTAAAGGCAATTATGGACAATTTTCCTTTTCATTTCAGTCAAGCAAACCATTTAAAAGTAAGCAAACAATTTTACACAAAACGCTAAACTTTTCCTAAAAATCCAACTTTAACAAGAATTTTGGAAACCATAATTGCTATTTCCAAGTGAATCATTGTATGATCTTTTTCCTCCCAAGTGGGACAAACAGCGTTGAGTACTCAACAAGGGTAGACTGCTAGGACTAGTCTTTGAAAGGTTAGGGTAAGTCTCTCAGTAGGTGGCCACCTCCAAGGGTGAGTCATTCCCGGATAGGATGCCAGTCCTGTAGATCATATCAGTCAGAGCTAGCAAGTTCAATCAAATGGACTGTATATTTCTAGAGTGGACAACCGGTAAGTTGGGTGTAGAGATGGAGGAGTATCTCACCCGGTAGGCTGTAAATCTACCTTATGTCAGTATGCACAAAGTGTGGTATTCTGATCGTTATATTGTCATGGAGCACAAAGTATGGTGCCATGGCTACCTCTTTTGAGTGGTTGTATTTATTGTGCACATGTATGTTTTGAAAAGCAAAACATCACTCTTCATTTGTGAAATTTATTTGAGACTTGCCAACACTTTCTTTTATGAAACTTTTACAACTGGAATATTTGAACTGTTTTACCTGAAATACTCAAAGCACACACGGGCTTACTGAGATTTATGTCTCACCACCTTTTATACCATGTTTACAGGTCGATCCTACTGTGAAGGTTTTTAGCTAGAGAATTGTCTATGTTTTGAAGACTTAATGTTATTTTTCCTATGTATTTCATTTGAGAGACAATGGCAGACATTTATTTTTTAACTTGTTCATTGTTTGCTTGGGTTGTAATAAGTTTAATTTTGAATTATTTCTTTTATTTATTTTATGTGTCCTAGTTATAAAGACCCCTTATTATCCTGTGGACGGGGACATCCCCAGCCCTAATGGGGGCATAGATAGTAGGGTGTTACACTCCTTCTTAGGCTTGTTAATCAGATATGCTAAATAACCTTGGCATCCCCTCTTCAGCATCTTCCGAGCTTTAGTACCTAAAATTAAATATTTGAATTCCTTTACCTTACCTCATTTGAATTCTAGAGCATTCTTCCCATGTCTAACAAATTGCACCAATGTGGTCTTACAATCTACCAGAGCACTGTGTTTTGCTAACCAATCCATACCTAGAATCACGTCATAATCCTCAAAGGGCATCATAACATAGTCTGCATATAGTTTTTTCTCCCTGCTTCAATTTCACACCCCTCAATGAATTTTCCTTCTTCAACAGATTTTCCCAACGAGTGCTAAGCAACAAGATATAGGGATGGTCTAAAATAGGAAAACCCAAAAGGCAAGCGAACAGATCATTTATATAAGAATACGTAGAGCCACTGTCTATCAACACATTTACATTGCAGCTGCGAATAGAAAGCATACCTTCCACTACAGTAGGATCTGCAACTAGTTCTCTATTGTTCAGGGCATACATTTTAGCTCTCACTTAGGGCATTTGGTGGTTTCATACATAATTCACGCCATTGCCATGTAAGGTTGCCATGGTTGTTTTGAAATAACTTAGGGCAATTGTTCCTCAGATAGTTAAGGTCCACACAATTAAAACATTTCCTAGGTACCTATTGTGCCAACAGTCCTTCTCAATGTATCCTATTTTCCTATAGCGGTAGCAAGTTATCATGTTTTGAACTATCCCAGTGGAGTTTGTCCTCACTTATTTTCCTTTATTTCTCCCTTGTGGTCCAGTTGGCCTCTATGCCAGGAATTGCTTAGTAGGTGCAAAGGTTCTTCCACCAATCCGACTCTTATCCTCATTTTCTATCCTAGTAGTGGCATCCACTGCAGTAGCATATGTAATAGGTGGGAATGGGGCTAAGACTTTTCTCAGCTCTTGTCTCAGGCCCTTAATGAATTGATGCATCCAGTTTTGTTCTATGTCTAATAGGCGACGGTAATACCTTGACAATTTGTTAAGCAACACCCATACTGTACTATGGACATATTTCCTTACTTCAAATTTTGAAATTCATCCTCCTTTATCTCAATAATCCACTGCAAAATGAACACTGCCAAAAAATTTCCAAGAAATGGTCCTAACTCCATTCTTGCTTAGATTGCTCCCAAACCTCTTGAGATCGCAACCATTAGTCTCAGGCCTGTCCTCTCAAGTGGAAAGCTACAAACTTTACCACCTTTTCCTCCATATATTGCAAAATGCGAAAGATATCTTCCATTTATTCAGGCCACATTTTAGCTTTTTGTTCTTGTTCTGCTTCACCAAAGAACAGTAGTGGTTGAAACTTGAGAAACCTCTCAAATGCCTCATTTTCTCCTCATGAGGCCCTACATTCTATCAAATTTTGTAGCATCACAGTCATTTTTCCAAAAGTTTGGGCAATAGTAACCTCGTCGAGTTCCTCGTTTTCCGACTTAACATCTTTAGCTCTTTTTCCTTCATTTTGTTCACCCAGTAGGGGATTTGGCGTAGGGTTATTTCAGTGGGGTTGTAGTCCTCTAGCTATCTCATCGATAAGATGCACCATTAGCCTTCGTCTGGACGACATGATGTAGGAGCTGTGTGGTCATGGTATAATTTTTGAATAAATGTCACGGTGCATGAAAACAGTTTGAACGGATACACTCAAAATGAAATTTACTCTTATGCAAAATCTTATTTTGGGGGGAAAATGAGTATATTTTATTATGTTGCATAAATTAGATCTTTATCGAATAAATTGCTAAATAGCACAACACAATTTTAGAGTAGATTTTTCATTTATACATAGTCTTGAACCCAAATTTTCCCACATCCTACTATATCATTATGATACCATATCAGGTGATTTAATCTCAATATGCCCTATGTGGCTAAGGCATAACAAATAATAAAATAGCATGTAAGGTGTACATCCCTACCGAGAGAACACCCCTTAATATTTCTCTCGTCTAAACCATTGGGGGATGTCTAACATCCGTCCTCCGATTTTGCCTACTAAAAACTGTGTTGCTAGCTAAGGACTCGGCTTGGTCACCTAGAACTGACACCCTATCTGCTAAAAGACAGACATCTAGAGATAACTAATCTTCTAGTAGTCACTCTTAAACTAACGCAAGCTAGTCCTAGAACCTCGCCCCAATAAGTACTCAATGTCTAAATTTAATATGTTTCAAGAAATTCTCACTCTGATTTTGAATATATAATTTCTTTTCAAAAAAAATATTATTCTTGTCGTAGATGTTTTGTTTTCCCAAACTCATTCCGATCAAAGTTCAAAACCGCATTTTCCCCCAAGATTTCCAAAACCGAAATCCTTATATCCGTTCTAGCAATTTATTTAAGTCATAATAATTCATTATTCACCATTTTCTTTGTAAAAGCAATAATAATTGGAGCCATTTTAAATATAGTTTGGCCATGATTTTCGCAATGTTTGCATCCATGAAAATGCATAAATTTAACATGGATATATTTTTCATAACATTTAATGTGTGGCTCCATAAATTTATGTAATACTTATGAGGAGACTTTATAAAAATTATTCATGCCTAAACATGTCATAAGAATTTATAGATGAGCTTATTTCTTATGTATAGGCAATTATCCACGATGTCATACTCATAATTCATTTCATAATGTTTATCGCATGAAAATAAATCATTTTACGAATTTTTAAACAAAACAATATAAATACCTGTATCTTGCACAAAATAATTGTAGTGAGATGCAATGATTTAAAAGTCCGAAAAGAATTCAAAATCTCATGGAAATGCAAGGACTGACCTTTTTCCAAGTTTAGCAAATTGTCTTCACTTAAATTAAGTGCTCGATTCTTTTCCTTCTCCATCTAAGTCCACCACATCTAATATATATAACATATAGGAATTAATTTCTTATTTATATTAATCTAAATGATGTGTTAATCGAGACCCTAGGATTACTAGGAAATTACTTAGGTCCAAAGAAATTCTAAAAAAATGCTTAGTGATAAGACTTAATTAATTCTAATTGTAAAGTTAGTCGACTAAAGCGTGCACAAATTCACATAGCATAGAATTTTTCAATTTCCTTATTAACATAATTTGTCAAACAAAGCCTTAATTATCATGTAAAACCCTAATTATCCATGCACACCCTAATTAACTATGCTAACTCTCATTAGCCATGCAAAGCTTATTTAATCAAGCAAAACTTTAATTATCCAAGAAACTCCTTCACCAATTTGTTCAACCAAATATGATCTTGGGATTGATTTCTGAATGAATTTGTTGGCTAATGTTCAGGTAAAATGCAAGACCCCATTAAGAGCTTAAAAAAGTGAATTTAGTGAAGAAACAACACACCGAATTCAAATACTAGGACCTTAAGCCGAAATAAAGAATTTAGAACATTAGAAATGAGAATCAAGTCATCCAAAACACAACCAAAGACCCTTGATTCAATAAGAAACCAAGAATACTTTGAAGAAGATGATTTAGGCAACCAACTTTACCTCAAACAAGACCCTTACATTATCTATAACCTAAGATCCAAATTAGCAAGGTAATAGATCTATCCTAAACGGATTAATAGACTCAATACATAGGGAATGACTGGGCCTTGAGAATGATCATGATGTTTATGGGATTTACCTAAGAGGAATTGCCTCTCAAAAGCTTTCAAATGAGACTCTTTGATTTCTATCAGTATTCAAAATTACATTTGAAATGTCATAATGCCATATATATAGACAAACATGACTAAGGTGAGATAAAATCTCAGCCTTTCAAACTTTTAAAAGGTCCAAAATATCCCCATAACATAATAAAAGTCATGGGAATTAAATAAGAAAGAAAATTAAAACAAAACAAGAAACATCAGCAAAATAAGGTTATGCTCGAAGTGACCAGGCACCAAGTGTACTAGTGTACCCAGCACCAGGTGTATTCTGGAAATGGAACAATTTTGTTCCACTGTAAACCTGGCGCCAGGTGTACTAGTGGACCAGGCGCTAGGTGCATTCTGGTCTCCTCAGACTCTAGCTTTCTTGTCTTTTCAGCCTTCTCTCGTGTGCACTTGATCCTCCACACAATTGTTGTTCAAGATTTTATCTTCTTGGCCCTTCTTCGATCCTCCATCACTTGACAACTTTCTTGATTCTTGATTTATTTTCTTGAAGGTCTTTCAAGCTTCCCTTTGGCACCCACTTCTTTACTATCTTCATATTCCTTGGCTTGGTGGCATGTTTGGCTTGAACCTCCATTGAAATCCTTTGTAATATAAATGCTTCCTTGGCACAATGGAATGTGGTTTGAATCTCCATCTCCCTTCTTTAGCTTCAGCATAATGTTTGGGTAGATTCCTATCAATTCCCTACTGACTAACATTTTGGCATATCAAACTTACCTACTTCAAAACGTTTTAGTATCATAATTCTAACTTAGGAAAGAAATTTAACCTATGTTAATAAACGTGTAACACTAATAGTTGACTAATGTCTATTGTGACGAGGTTGTGAGACCAACTTATCATAAACTTATACTGAAACAATGATCTAAATATTGTCCACTTCTGTACTTTTCTAATTGGGTGCTTCAAAATAGTTAAAAAAAGCATAACGACATTATTCCCAACATCAATAACAAGCTCTATACTATCTGTATGCTTATTTCAAGGATAATAGATAGAAAATAGGCATAAGATTCTGGTTAATTTTGATAGTAGGACATAGAAAAGTACAGGAAATTCTGATTTACAATGAAGGACGTAAAAGGCTACTTGTTGGCTACCACACAACATCCCATATCCGCCACTGCGCTTAGGACTCCAATGGTTTCAGAACTGGCAGAGAAATCAACAAGTGTCAAACCTGTCACCAACAACCACTATAGTCATATCATTTACACTTGTTGGCCACAAGAAGCCAAGTGTAATTTTGTATCTTAGGAGTTTCAAATCCGTGATTTACACTTAACAAGTAAAAAAAAAACCCCACTAGTATAAGTCTTTTCTCTATGATGTATACTTACATTACAACAGCTAAGCGAAGCCACTAGCAAGACTAGCAACCTGCTTCCTATATTGAAAAGTTACTATGATGAAAAAAAGCATCGTCATCTAGGAAATATAACATTTTGTCATTTAAAGAATCCAAGATAGAGGAATTAATTCTTGACATACTGATACTATCAATGCTTTCACAGCTAAAACTAAAGTAAAACATAAAAGTGCAAGCCAACCTTAAATGAAATCTAAGATAAAATTAGATCCACCTAACCTCCAGATGCGCAGATTGCCCAGACAAACAATTCATGTACCAAAAAAAAAAAAAAACCTACAACACAGACACAAAGCTATTGATTTGCCCAAGAGAGCAGCAATATCCGTGGCTGTCCTTGCAACTTCTTGACTAGAAACCACTTGGCAGGCAACTATACAGATGAGGGAAAAGAAGTCATAAAGCAATGAATTCTTCATTCTGATAAAGTAAAATAACTGAATAGCAAACCCTGCAAAAGTAGATGAATTTACCAAGACTATTATGTGAAAGCAAAGAAGATCCATTGGATTTGGCCTTGCAACATAAATGACACAGGACACGTGAAAAAGATTAAAGCTTCGAAATTGACGACCTAAATGAACAATATTCTTCATACATAGAACAAATCAACAACATTGAAGCACCAACCAGTAGAGTTGGAATTTTAATTTCGTAGAGTGCAAACCCCTTGCTTTGGATGCAAATCTAAGTAGCAAAGCAGCCAAGGAACCCCACAAAAATGTTCAGTTTGCACCCATTTCATCAAAGATGTGCCATGATAAATGAACCTCTGTCGTGGAATACCACATCAAAAATATTTTACGAAAGTGCTTTCCTTTTTCACTGGTTCACATGCTAATCTTATTATTAAATTTCCTTAAAATATAAAGCTTCCACGTTGGAAGTATTCCTAACCAAATTATCAGCTTCGCCCGTAACTCAAAAACATTTTTTTGTTTTTAAAAGAAACTTTATTCTTTTGAGTCACCAAGATACTCTTTATAGACAATTTTTATTTTTTTGTTCTATTTATTTTAAACCCCCCAAACCCCAACCCCCCTCCCCCCCTGAAAAAAAAAGATGCAGAAAATTTTTAGTTAAATAAAATTTGGAAACAATAAAAGCTAAAAAATCGATAATATTTTTTAACACGAAACCCCTTTACTTTTTGCCTTGTGATCATTGCATGTTGAAATGGAATTTGTTTTTGCTGGTCTTGCCTTCACAGGAATTAAAGAGTAATCATAATCATTTCCAGAGAAATTCACAAAATTTACATACAAATTCGAAGATGTCACTGTATTCTTCTTCTTCTGTTTTTGTATCTTTCGCAATTGGCTAAGATGCTTGTTGACTTTATGTTCAAAACTAGGTCGGAGTGATTTACTAAGGGCAGACGATTCTGATATATATGTAACCTTTTGGATGAACTTTATTCTTTAAAATTTGCAGTGTAAGCACAATGTCATCTGCAGAGGTGGAAGTCAAATTGCTAGGTAGAAGATGTAAACCATGACCTTCATATGGGATTGTAGTGATTTGTGGAGAAAAAAGAGCTTGTTGAGCATGTAGACCTTCTTGTAGAGTTTGTTGACTTTCATGTTGGAATAGATGCCTTGCACATTGAACTATCTGATGATAAGAACTAAATTAAATGTCATTAAGAGACAGATTGGCTAGCTATTGCGCGTGCTACCCAACCTGCATCTGTAAAGGAGCCGATACCTTGGCACCATGTTAACAATTTGAAGAGCTATCTATAACTGCGAATCCTGAATTGCTAGACCTGAAGATGGTGAGGGAGCTTCTTGGCTTGCCACATTAGAAATCCCTGGCAACGCATGAATAGCAAGGCTTTCTGTAGTGCCGACAACACTATTAACAACAGCACCTCCCATGGAATGAGCATCAACGTTCTGAGCAACATCGCCATGTGATATAGCAGAAGTTGTCTACTGCTGCTGACGGATTACAGGTGAAGTTCCCTTAGTAATAGGCAAACGAGACTCGGCGCCTTGATCGTGAATATTTTGAGAAGGAATGGGCAAGTTGGAATAGGCAAAGAATCTGATGACGGCTGTTGATGATAGCCATTAACGTCATAGAGAAGCCTTTTTAGAGCATGTGATACGGAAACCACATGCCCAAAAGATTGCAGACCTATATCCACATTACCACCCGTATCCTGTGAAATGGTCGGCACTGGACTTGGACTTGCAGCCGGACTGTTTGTTGAAACATCTCCTGCTAAAGAGTTTATAGGTATGAAGCAGTCTCTTTGCACAGGTTGAGAAGTCCTAGTTTGGGAAGGCTCGTTGATGCAGACCTCCACAACCTGAGTCTTTTGAGCCCATTGTCGGCGTTCAGAAGTGTTTCTCTCTACTGGTGGATTAGCTGGATTTACAACAGAGCAAGAACCTTTACCATGCCCGAGATGATTAAAAATGCTACAAAAAGAAGTGACTTTTTCATACTTAATGGATTGATAGAAACCTACATCAGCTATGCCGATCCATACCCGTTTCACCAATGGCTTCAAGAAATCAACTTCAACACATACTTTGGCACAACTTGGCCGAGATAGAAAGGCAGTTGCCTCATCAAGCTTAAGCAGCTTGCCAGCAGTAGAGGCAATCGCAAATAACATAGGCTTTGTGCAAAAAGGAAGGGGGCGATGCTGCAATGTAATCCAAATCAGAACAATTGAGGGATCCTCAGAAACTCTAAAATTAGGACTCCATTTAATCACTCACATAGGAAAGCCCAGAATATTCCTAGAACTCTTAATCCATAGGCCAAGAAATTCTTTCTGTAGTGAGGGTGTGATTAGAATATGTCAGCTGTCAAGCCAACCTAATTGAAAGCCACCATGTAAACCTACAATGCAAAAGGCTTTGAGCAGGGCATTCATGGAAGGCTTACCTTGCACAAACTTCCCAATTAAAGCAAAAAATTATTCAACCTATTGCCGTGTAAGAAATATGGGAAATTCTTATCTGACCCGGTCCACGGGCCCATATGTGCAGCGGGTGGGACTAGGCAATGCTATTGCTCAACACCTGTCCATCTCAATAAAATATTCTTATTTCTAAAATTTTAGAATTTTCCTGCTTTTTTTTCTTATTCTGAGACTCAATCATGGTTAACTGGAGTGTACAGAAACTTTTTCAAATTTTTAATTTGCCGCTCGTGCACCAAAGAAAGCCATCGCACAGAATCTCTCTTTATCGCTCTTTCTACCTATCACTCCTCATCCTTGTCTCTCTTGAGTTCTCTCTGTGTTCACGTTGCAGGCAAGCAGAAGAAGGATGGACAATATCCATGTTGAAGAAGAATAGCGGAAGTAGATGTGGCCGGTTAGAATGGATGTTTGTCTTTTTCTCACCATTTGCTTCATCGTCCGTTGACTTCTCGGTCACCTTTTTCGAAATTGTCCATTGATGAAAATGAGCTATGATGTCTCCTTCTATGAAAAATAGTTGACCGTTTTTTGCAGAGAGGAGAGAGAGGGGGATTGGGTCAGGGTTAGGAGGCAGCAGAACTACTGAGGCTTCAATTTCTTTCTTTTCTTCAACTTCTCGTGCTCTTGCAGGTATCTATCTTTTTTCTAGTTTTGTTTCTATACAAAGATTATAATTGTTTTTTTTCTTTCTCTCTACTAAAATTGATTTTTGTTTTCTATGGGTGAAAATTTCTTTGTTTGAAGATTCTATGGTTTTAGGCTTTATAGGTCTCTTATGCTATTTGGTGTATTGCTTATCTATGCCACCTGGGGCTATTGACCAGGTTTAGGTTGGAATTTTGTCCAAATGGAGGGTGACTTATTGGGTTGAAGCTTTTTGGGTGATTAGATGGGAAGGTGGCGTGGGGCAATAGCAAAAATGGTTAAAAAATAAGCTTGCTATAGGTTTGGAAAAATGGCCACAATTTCCGTCTGGTACAGATCAAATATATTTTGTCTTGCTACAATGTTGGGGATGAATAGTTAGATTCATGGGGAGTCACTTGTAGTTGTATATAGGTTTGATAGCACTAAGTGTTTGTGCATCTAATGGATTTCAAGGCCTAATGGCTTATACTTTCTACAAAAGCTCTACATTTAGTTGAGTTTCTTTCTTTGGAGCATTCCTTCTTGAGCACATAGAAAATGCATTAGCTGAAAAAGGTATTTGGCCCCTAATAGTAATGGCAGACAAACAAATATGATGCAATTTGTTTTTCTTAGCAAGGTTTCTTTTTTCTCAACATACTGATGAGGGTCTAAAAAGAGCAGAACTTTCATGTAATCCTCTCTTATATGTTTCAATCAATTAGTTACAATTTTGTTTCATAGATTAGACGACAGAAAGTTCATAGGAATATATCTCTTTATTCTTCATTTTGATTCTATTTTTTTGTGCTCTCAGGAAACTATAATACCATATTGGATTAATTTTATCCTTTCAAATATATCAAATAAGAAAGTTTGATCTAGAAAAATTATAAACTGTTTTGAACATTTTCACCAAAAACTAGAGAATCCAAGGTCATATATGTGCACTCCTCATCTTTGAACCTGTTTGTTAAAAATCACTGCACTTATATGTTTTAGGCAAATCTTGCATTAATGATTTGTTAACTACTTTGGCTTTATACATTGGCTTGATTAACAAGGAATATATGGGAATCGGGTTATCTTTCATCCACCTTTGTGAGCCTATAACGGAACTGTACTAGTAATGCCTAAATTATTGAGTCAAGAAAAGAATAGGCTTTTCTGGTTTATGTCTTTTTAATTGCATTCATGTTCAGCATTCTTTCTGCCATCTTTTGTGACTTTTTTATTGCATTGTGATATAGCTGCAAAACTTGTGCTGGCAGTTGACGAAAGTTAGATCGAAAGGCTGTCCGGTAAAAGTATAATGTCCGTGGACTAGTATTTTCCTTGTTGCTATTGCTAACAGAATTTTTTTTGTGTTTACTCAATCTTTTAAACGATTTAATGATTTTATGCTATACCGGCTAATATGTTTACAGCTCCCTTTTGCTCTCGGTGGTTGCTGATTTTATGATTCTCTTAATTCTTAGTTCTCTCCTCCCCTGTACCCCCCCCCCCCCTCCCCCATTTGCAAATAAAGGAATCTTGTAACCTTTTTGCCAATCACTAGGAACTCTGTGTCATCAGAGTTGAAATGTTGCTTGAGGCTCCCAGTGCATTAGCTTCAGGCTCTTTCTTTACCTGAAACTTATATTTAGTAGTCACAACTTTTTGCTTGGAAATTAGATTTATTTTACCTTTGCCAAACCATAAAACTAATATGTTTGTATAAGTTTGAGGTTGAAGCTTTGAAATCATTTTCAAAACACTTTTTGTCGCAATATCAACCTACTCTTGTTGAGGTTCCCTGGAACTGGAGTTGAGGGTATCATCTCTAAAGCAGCAATTGGAAAAGGCTGAAAGCAGTACTAGAGAATCTCAGAAAAGGGGAATAGAAGGCATGATATTAAAGAACTCAGAGAGGGAGATCAGTGCTGTCTTCTTGCACATTTTGCCCCGTCTTTCAGGACACCATGTATACTTGACTAGTATACCATGGTTTTATTGGACTCTTGAGAGAGTTCAGCTATACGATTTGCATTTAGGATTCTGAGTATTAGTTGAAAGTTTTTCAATTCCATTAAAGGGGAATAAATTGGTTGCTATTTTCATTTGTGTATTTTCCTAGCTTAGCTCGACAAAACAGTAAAATAAAAATTTCAGTTGCAATCCTCAAATTTTTAGAACTAGAGAGGGATTATGTGCATGTTTATGCTTCCACCTTGGTAGAACTAGAGAGGGATTATTTGTCACTTGATAAACAATATCCCAGGCTTTTTATATCACTTGAATGCTCAAAGATGTCAATTCTTTTGCGTCAGGTTGATAATGCTCACAGAACGCTCCCTATGAATATTACCTATGAGCTGCGAGATCAAAGGATATTAGAGTCAGAAAACACAAGCAAAAACACACTACAGCAAGATTGTTGATTTCCGAAGCTCCTTTTTGCTCTCAGTGGTTGCTGTATTTTGTCCACTTTCTATTTTCGTTAGTGCTTCAGAAATCCACCTGTGACATCCTCATTCTCAACTGTCAGATCAACTTCGAAGAAAGAAAATTTAAACCTAAAAATGATCACGCATCAAACATAATCCAATCAGTTAAATATTTAAAAGGTAACTCGAACCAACAATAAATGATAAACTAGAGGTTCAAACCCCATAAACATTCTATAGAAAATTGACCCCAAAGAACACATACAGATGGAAAAAGAGACTAGGATTATAAACTTAGACACTTACAACATCAACAAAAGTATCTTTACTGTTGCATCTAGAACACATCCCCGCTCCCACCACCCCCACAAAAATAAAAAAGCGCCACACTGCCATTACAATGCCAACCCTTTCTTTATGCAACTACTTTGAACTTGGATTCTCCAGTTTTTTGTGAAAATGACCAAAACAGTTTATAATTTTTCCAAACCTAACTTTCTTATTTGATATGTTTAAAAAGATAAAAGTAATCCAATATGGCATTATAGTTTCCTAAAAGCACAGAAAAACACAATCAAAATGAAGAATAAAGAGATATATTCCTATGAACTTTCTATCATCTAATATGTTAAACCAAATTGTAATGGATTGATTGAAACATATAAGAGAGGATTACATGAAAGTTATGCTCTCTTTAGATCCTCAATCAAGCAGAAATATTGCATTTGGTTACACCATGAGTATGTTGAGAAAAAAACAACACTTACCTTGATAAGAAAAACAATTGCATCATATTTGTTTGTTTGCCATTACTAATGGGGGGCAAATACCATTTTCAGCTAATGCATTTTCTATATGCTCGAGAGGGAATGTTCCAAAGAAAGAAACTCAACTAAATCTATAGAGCTTTTGTAGAAAGTATAAGCCATTAGACCTTGAAATCCATTAATACACAAACACATGGTGCTATCAAACCTATATGCAACTACAGGTGAACTCCCCATGAACTAACTGTTCAGCTCCAATAGTGTAGCAAGGTAGGATATATCTGATCTCTACTAGACGAAATTTTAACCATTTTTGCTACTGCCACACCCACCTACCCATCTAATCTTCACCCCAATACGTCATCCTCCCTTTGGACAAAATTCCAACCTAAACCTGCTCAATAGCCACAGTTGGCGCAGATAAGCAGTACACCAAATAGCATAAGAGATCTATAAAGTCTAAAACCATAGAATTATTTACACCCACAAAAAAAAAAAACAATTTTAGTAAGGAGAAAAGAAAAAAAAAATTATGATCTTTGTACAGAAACAAAACTAGAAAATAGAAATTGAAACCTGCAAGAGCACGATAAGTTGAAAAAAAGAAAAAAAAATTGAAGTCTTAGTAGTTCTGCTGCCCCCTAACCCCGACCCATTTCGCCTTCCTCCCCTCTCTGCCAAAAAAAAAAAAAAAAAAAAAAATTATTTTTCACAGAAGGAGACATCAGAGATCCTTTTCATCAATGGAACTGGTGAGAAAAAGACAAACATCCACTCTAACTGTCCACGTCTGCTCCCGCTATTCTTCTTCAACTTGGATATTGTCCATCCGTCTTTTGCTTGCTACAACAAGAAAACAAACTCAAAAGAGACAAGGATGAGGAGTGGGAGGTAAAAAGAGAGATAGAGAGTTGTGTGTGATGGCATCTTTTGGTGCACGAGCGGTAAATCAAAATTTTGAAAAAGTTTCTATACACCCCAGTTAGCCCTGGTTGAGTCTCTGAAGAAGAAAAAATTGAAGAAACAGAAGACTTGAAAGCCAAAAAGAAAAATGCAAAAATGCAAACGGAGAGAGAAGATTTCAGAAATTTATTTCATCTTCCCAGAGAGAATAATTGAATACAATGTCCTATCTCACCTATATATATATATATACATCAGGAATAGCTATTTACAAATTACAAATCTAAATCTAATAATCAGAACAGAAAATTCAAATAAGAAGCTTGATCATCAAGCCATCCTCAATGCATAATCGTATGCAGCATGCTTGGTGTGAGCTGCTTCTGTTTCCCGCGCATGTGTGTAGCTATCCTAGTTGGCTCCAAGTCGGTTGATGTTGCTTGATTGTGAAGTTGAGTGGCAATTGTTTCAACACCCCCCCTCAATCCGGAACGTTCGGAAGAAACGACAAACAAGTTGATCACGAGCGGTGCTTGATAAATTTTTGTAGAATTGTCTTTGGGGTAAGGCTTTGGTGAAAATGTCCGCTATCCGAGTTGATGAACAGATTTGGCGAGTGGTTTGATGAGACTCTGCTGCATACTGTCTCTAACATAATGGCAATCAATCTCCAAGTGTTTTGTTCTTTCATGAAAACTATTATTTTCACGTAATCTGTAGAGCCCCTTTGTTGTCGCGAGAAGAGAGGAGTAAGTTTGGTTGTGAATAATCTGCAATTCCTCAAGCAAATAAGTTAACCATTGTATCTCACATGTGACTTGTCTCATTGCTCGATATTCGCTTCGTTGAGTCGAGTGAGACAGTTGTTTGTTTCTTAGATTTCCAGGAGATTAATGACTCTCCAAAGAAAACACAAAAACCGATCACCGATTTTCTTGTTTGTTTGCATTCTCCCCAATCCGAATCACTATAAGTCTGTCATACATTTGTTAGGACTGGCAGAGAAAAACAGTCCTTGTCCGGGAGCACCTTTAAGATATCTTAATATCCTGTTAACGACTTGCAAGTGGCTTGTTGTAGGACTTTCCAAAAGCTGAGAAAGCTGTCGTACACTATAGGAAATATCCGGTCTAGTGGTCGTGAGGTATAATAATTTTCCTATGATCCGTACGAAAACCTGGTTTGAAGACAAGGCCTCGAGAATCAATTGTGTTCTTACCACTATATTCCATAGGAGTGGAGACTGGCTTGCTTCCAAGAAATCCAAAGCTGTTCTAGCATCTCAAGGGTATATTTCCTTTGGCGAGAGGAAATCCTGCTTTTGAACCTTGCTATTTCCTCCCCAAGAAATATTTTAATGTTCCTAAATCTTTGATGGTGAATTCTTGGTGCAAACTGTTGCTTCACTCCACTAATGTCTAGAAGACTATTCCCTGCTACAATCAGGTCATCTACATAAACTAGAAGAAGAGTAAAGTTGCCTTCATGAATCCTGATAAACAAACTAGGATCACTGTGTGCATTTCTGAAATTTTGCTGGAGCAGAAATTGGCTTAATCTTTGATGCCATTGTCTGCTTGCCTGCTTTAGCCCATACAATGATTTTTGAAGTCTGCATACCTGGTTTGGTTGCTGTGGCTTGAAACCTAGTGGTAACTCCATATAAACTTCTTCTATCAACTCACCATGTAAGAAGGCATTGTTAACATCTAATTGATGAAGAAACCAGACTTCTTGGGCTGCTAATGCTAGAATAAGTCTGATGGTTGTCATCCGGACAACAGGAGAGAATGTCTCAAGAAAATCTATCCCTGCTTGTTGTGTATATCCTTTTGCTACCAACCTGGCCTTATACCTTTCTACACTGCCATCTGCCTTATGTTTAATTTTGTACACCCATTTGCAACCAATTGCTCTTTTATTTGTAGGCAATGATACTAAAGACTAGGTGTGATTTTGCTCAAGAGCCAAGATTTCTGCCTCCATAGCTTTCTTCCACTCTTCTGACTGCAAAGCTTCCTAAAAGCTGGTTAGTTCTCTATGCAGTGTCAGATTCATCACAAAGGATTTATGCTCAGGGTGTAAATGATGCAAAGTGTAAACAGAATGTATAGAATGAGGAGTAGTGTGTTGTGAAAGGTTACAGACATTATTACTAAGATATGATGGTCTATGTCTTTCTCTAAGAGTCTTTCTTAGAGGAGAGTGAGATGGAGGCTGTTGAGCTGGATTAGCTGGAAGTTCTCCTATATGAGGAGCTGTAGGTAAGGCTACAGGCATTTGGTTGTTTGGACAATCATCAAAGTATAAGAGGGTATTAGTATTTTGGCTATGTTGAGCTTCAGAATTGACCAAGTCAGTTCCAGTCTTGATCTTGAAAGGAAAAACAAACTCATGAAAGATGACATCTCTAGAGACAAAAATTGTGTTGGATTTAAGGTCAAGAAGTGTATACCCCTTACTGGTAGGTGCAAAACCTAGATGCACAGAAGGTTTTCCTCTAGGATCAAATTTAGAGTGATCTGGCTCTAAGTTTGCTGCAAAACAAAGACAACCAAAAACTCTTAAATTGTCATACTTAGGGGTTTTTGAGTACAGAAGTTCATAAGGACTTCTGTTTTGTAAGAGAGGTGTAGGAGTGATATTGATAAGGAATGTGGCTTATTGAATACAGAAACCCCAGAGTGAAATAGGAGTATTAGACTGTAATTTTAATGTTCTTCCAACATTTAGAAGATGTTGGTGTTTTCTCTCTGCTATCCCATTTTGCTGTGGAGTGTAGGGGCAAGTTTTTTTATGTATGATACCTCTTGATTGATAGAAGTTGGGCATGTTGAACTCAGCCCCATTGTCTGTTCTTATGACTTTGATTTTTTTGTTGAATTGAGTATCAACATAGGCATAGAAATCATGAATGAGCTGTTGTGTTTCTGCTTTTGTTTTCATAAGAAAGGTCCAGGTATATCTAGAGTAATCATCAACAATAGTCAAGAAATATTTTTGAGCATGAAGAGTGTTGTATCTATAAGGCCCCAGGATGTTAATGTGGATCAAATCAAAAATTGCATTAGAGACTGAAAAAGCTGACGGAAAACTTAGTCTATCTTTGTTTGGCAATAGGACAGACAAGTACAAGTGTTTTCATCGAAGCTATTACGGTTGAAGTAGTATCCATTACATGTCTAAGCACTCTATTAGACACATGTCCAAGTCTGTAATGCCACAGTAGAGATTTAGGAAAAGCAGAAAAACAATGATGCTGAAGATTTGAAATGTCTGCAGATTTTGAAGGCTGTGAAAGAGGAATTGTTGCAGATTTTGTCAAGTAGTAGATGCCATGATGAAGACTAGCTAATCCAATCATCTTACATACTGGTAGTGTCCTGAATAAGACAGAGATTAGATTGAAAAATCAAAGCTGCATTTTGTTTGATCAATCAACTTAGAAATAGAAATAAGATTGAAATGAAAGCTAGGAACCAGGAAAACATCTGTGAGGGTTAGGCCATCTAGCAGTTTGATTGTTCCCTTGTGAGTGACTTTAACGATCTGTCCATTAGGCGGACTCACGGATGTATTGCTCACGACGAGTATGGGAATCAAAGAAATTAAGAGATGTACAAATATGATCGGATGCCCCCGAGTCTAAAATCAAATGCGATGAATTAGGATTGCAAAAAAAACCTTTACCTTCCTCATCGAAGCTAGCGGTGAGAACAGTGGCTTGATTAGCTACGGGGTCATTGGTTGCGGTTCCCAACTCAGGTCCTTTCTTCTGCAGCAATTCAACCAATTGCTGATACTTGCATTGCGATTAATCCATAAACTCCATTTGTCTGTCACATTATTATCCCGAGTTTTAGATTGTTGCATTCCCATTTACGCAAAATTGATTGTTCCCTCATGTTGTAAACCAGACATTCCTCTTTCCCTTATAGCCTACGGGATAGCCATGTTTCTTATAGCATTTATCCACTTGTGTGTCCATTCAAGCCACAATGTGTGCAATATAGCTTTTTTCTGTTAAACCTCCTGAATTGCCCTACTTGCATTATTGAATTGAGCAGGTGAAAATGAGAACAATTACCACTAGACGGTAGATGTTTGTTACGGGCAACGGGAACCACGTTTGATTCAACATTTGGATTCATGTTTCCAAGCGACAAATTTTCATTCATTCTACTTCCTCTTGTTAAAACAGAATGCTCTATAGGCGGAGTAAAATTGCCTGTATTTGTGTTTCCTGTTCCTCTTTCTATTTTCAAAGCCATAGAGAAAACCTGGTTTATACTTGGTAATGGAGTCATTAGCAGAACTTGTGATTTCAAAGTAGTATAGTTATCATTGAGGCCTTTCACAAATCTAATCACACAATCTCCTTCCACATATTTCCTAACATTACTTGTCTCAGCACAAGTGCAACAAGGAATAGGTCTCAAACTTAGCATTTCATCCCACAGTGATTTCAGTTTAGTGAAGTATTGAGTGATAGAGGAACAACCTTGTTTCAAACCATGAATTTCCTCCAGCAGATCAGATAACCTGAGCATATCCCCTTGATTGAACCTCTCATTCAATTCCTTCCAAATGTCTGCTACAGTCTGGTTATACACCACGGATCTAGCTATTTCTAGAGTGCATGATTTCATTAGCCAATCACTGGGATGGATGTAATATGGATTGGGAGCAACATATTCTGCAGTTGCAGGGATGAAATTCGCCATAATATTTATGAAAATCAAGGAAAAAGGGACTTCTATGAGTTAATTTGAGCCCAGATCAACCTGGAAGGTCTGATACCATGAAGAAACAGAAGACTTGAAAGCCAAAAAGAAAAATGCAAAAATGCAAACTGAGAGAGAAGATTTCAGAAATTTATTTCATCTTCCCAGAGAGAATAATTGAATACAATGTCCTATCTCACTTATATATATATACATCAGGAATAGCTATTTACAAATTACAAATCTAAATCTAATAATCAGAACAGAAAATTCAAATAAGAAGCTTGATCATCAAGCCATCCTCAATTCATAACCGTCTGCAGCATGCTTGGTGTGAGCTGCTTCTGTTTCCCGCGCATGTGTGTAGCTATCCTAGCTGGCTCCAAGTCAGTTGATGTTGCTGATTGTGAAGTTGAGCGGGCAGCTGTTTCAACAAAAATAGAGAAAATTCTAAAATTTTAAAAATAAAAATATTTTATTGAAATTGACATGTGCTGAGCAATGGCAGAGCCTGGTCCCACCCGATTCACAAGTGGAGCCGTGGACCAAGTCCAAGTAAAAATTTCCCAAGAAATATAGTTGGTTCGCCCTTTCGAAAAGAGTGAGGCTTGATTATTTTTGGAGTCCAATCCTATGAAAACAAGGAAGCAAAAGACTTCCTTCCCCATCCTGGATCAGGTGGAGATGGAAGGACTAGCGGCTCAGCTGCCAAGATGGCAGAGAAAAAACCAAAGAAAAATTAGGATTTAGCGGGAACGAGTTTCTATATTAGTCACTCTCTATAGACATGAAATATATTTTAACTACACAAAAACCCAAGAACCCATCTAGTAGATCTGAAGAAATTAACAAAAATATTTTAACACGATAAGTTTGGCTGTCACATGCCGTTTCTCATCTTTGCTACCGGAATATGGCGAACCAAATGAATAAAAAAAAATTGGGGGGGAAAAAAAAAGAGAGAGAGAAAAGAATTGGCTTGTCGGACTTGGAGAGCTTGGTGTTGCACGATCTTACTCCATATTTAATGCTATTTCAGAAACAAAAGCAAATATAGAGGATCCACAGTGAGCAAAAGAAAGGAAACCAAAGAGAACTGTCAAAGACAAAAGTGTTTACCTCAAGATTATAATATAAGCCCTAGCAATGAATGTAAAGATATCGACTTGAGACCATTTTAGCTAAATATAGACGTGAGGACTCAATTTTCGGTAGGGAGAGGGTGGGGGGGAGTCTTCTGTCCTTGAACTGATGAGCCGAAAAAGGGAAAAAAGTGAAATGTTTTATAAGCGTGGGAAACCTTTTTGTCTGTAGGAGGTAAAATTTCTGCCAAAAAGTTAAATATCTTTTTTTCCTTAAATTTGATTAATTAAATAATTATTATTCTTTATTTAAATTTTTATTTTTAAATAATAATAATTTTAAATTTTTAAATAAATTTATTTATTTAACTTGTTCTACAAATAAATTAAGTTTATTTGGTGGTTTAACTGAATCATTAATTCATATCTTAAAATAAACTTAATTTTCATACACTACATAGTATAACTACAATTATATATATATATATATATATATATATATATATATATATAAGGCTAAAAAATTTCAAATATATATACATGTAGATGTATATCTGTTCATATTATATGTATTGTATGTGTGGCAGTGTGGGTCTTCATATTTTACTATATAGATATAGTAAATTAATTAATATAAATATAACAATAGAGATGAGTAGATATATATAGCTAATCATCTATACATATGTCATAGAAAAAGCTCTATATTCTAGATAATGAATTAATGTTCTAATCATTAAAAATTTGAGCATACCTACTAGGAAGAGAGAATAATCTTAATTATGTTACTTAATATGAGAGAATAAAATTTGAGTGTACTTAATAGTATATTCAAACTTTCCCAACATATTAAGTAACATAAATATATATATATATATATATATATATATATATATTGTAATATAATTAATGGTCACCAATCGATGAAGGATTTTTTTTTTTTTTTATAGGACTTACAAACATATAAATTGCATATTTGAAAACAAATTAAAAAAAATCAAAGATCTTTTACATAGATATATGAAGACCTAAGATGTAAATGGAATTTTATTTGGTAAATCGATTATTACAGAAAGCCATCATATTTATTAGATAATTACGTCGGTTAGAAATGCATACAATGGCTTTTAACATAAATATTAGGTCTTCACACATCTGTGTTAAAGATTATTGATTTCATATCAGGCACACACCTCAGTTATTTTTACAAATTTAGTTCGAGTTAGCTTGTATTTGAATTGGGTTTATCAGTGAAAATTTGTTTTTATTTTGAGAAAAATATTTGAATGCATTTGGATTGGATTCTTAAAGTTTTTTTTATTTCGATACTTGATTTGATTTTAATTGGAGGAAATATCTCAAAATACAATTAAAATATTAATAATTAATTGTTCAATTATATAATTAAAGTTAAAAAGTATTTTAAAAGCATATTTAATGTAAACTGTGAAACCTTTAATTTTTATAGAACGTGGAGGGAATTTGAATTTTGAATTAAATTAATGATTTGAAGGGAAATTTTGTTCTAAACTAGAGAATGAATTGTTGAAATTTTTTTTTTATTTTTCCAAACGAAATATTTTACCATTAGTAATTTTGTTGATACTTAGTAAATTAAATAAAATGATGTAATTTTATTGATACTTATTATAATATTCAATTTTTTAGTCTTCAATGGATATATTATTTTTTAAAAGAATACAAATTAATTCAAGTAATCTACAAACAAATTAAATTCATTAGGAAATTTAATTAAATCACTAATTTGTATTTTTTTCAATAAAATTAATTTTCTTACCCTATACTGTGTAGATATAAATATATACACCTTAGACTGAAAATTTTTAAATATGTGCGTGTAATAAATGTAGCATCCCATATTTCCAAGGGTATAGTGGACTGTAACTTTTGGGATGTCACCCAATTTGATTACTTAGACAAAAAGTTTTTATAAGGAACTTCATCCAATAGGCAGCGAAAATTTTTCAAAATATCTATATTGAACACAAGATGATACATAGAGTCCGACATATGATATTTAGACTCGATGTATAACAGATCCAAGATATAGTATGAGCCTTTAGAAGTCCATCGCGCTTCGCTACACTTCTGATCCCTAAAATATTTTAAAGAAAATAATACATGTGTGAGTGAAAATCACTCAGTGAGTCTCGTGTGTGCTAATAATTTATAAAATAGACAGATAACATATTATCAGTTGTCGCTTCATAAAACCATTATGGGAAAGTATTGTATTTGTTCACTGAAAATAGTTCTACATCTTACTAGGAGAGTATTTATCCAAAATCCAGTCTTATTTAGCAAATTGAATTTTACACAATATTACTGCACCATTTTTAAAAAAGACGGGTACCTCTATCGATAGAAGGTTAGCCCGTGGGTAAGGCTCACAAGACTTCGCCTTTGGCATCATGATCTTATTTTGCCAAGGACTTAGCCTTACAGTATTCAAACGTGCATTGCCAGAAAGGTAGAGTTGTCGTTACAATTTAGTTCAAATATTTCAATTAAAAACAAAGAATATAGAAAGTAGTCTAGAAATTTTATTTGAATAAATTCTTTAATAAATGTGTAAATGTTCATTTGTAATATATTCAAATAAATTTCTATATAATAATATGCTCTTGAAATGCTATTATATTTGCAAATGGGAGTTGCCTTATTTACGAAATAGGTACCAAGAATAGAGTTTGCTTTAACCCCTCCAAGGACACTTCTTGTGAGGTGGTTTCGTGGCTCAGATAGGAATTTTTTCACTTTAAATGTGGATGGTGCGGCAAAAGGGAATCCAGGACCAGGACGGGCGGGGGGCATTGTTCGCATCGCTGAAGAGGAAATAATCTTTGCATTCTCAGTTGGCTTTACAAGCAGTGTCTAACATGGTGGCCAAAACAAAGGCTTTGCATGTTGGTTTGTGCCATTGCTTGCAACGTCACATCCAGCATTTTCTGGTTCAAGTGGATTCTGCAATATTTGTTGGCATCCTTGATGGTTCTTCGCCTCAGGTTCCGTGGTCTTGCCTTTGGCTCATTTCTGATATTTGTCATATGGTTTCTCGGCTGGAACATTTGAAGATAGTTCACGTATATCTAGAGCGCAAAAAGGTTGCTGCCTATTTCGCCAATTATGGCCATTTCCACTCTATCAGAATTCCTGTTATCTTCTTTACTTTCTCTTCGTTACCTCACTTGGCAAGAGGATTGTATTCACTAGATAAGATTTTATTTCCCTCTCTTCGAATACGGTTGTAATTCTTCTTTCCAACATGAATAAATAAAATTGTTTAAAAAAAATTATAATTTCATTTCCAAAATATTTAAAATTATATTTTGCTAAATATCATTTTTGCTCCCCCAAAAAATCTAATAAAGTTTTCCCACCTTCATAAAGATCACCCAAGTCAAATTATTTACAAATAATTTAATATACTCACATTTATAAGTCAAATCAATCAATTAATTATATAAATTAATATATATATATATGTGTATGCATATGCATATTTTCATAACAATAATAATATGCACACATATACTCATGAATGCAAATTCACCTGTTTAACCTTATAGAATTGGACAGGATGATAGACCAGATGCCTTGAAGCCTACTGCTTGCCTATTGGCCTTCGTATTTGAGTATTTTGTGTGAAATAGACAAATAATAAAAGGCTGGATGTTTCCCTTCGAAGTAAAATTTTGTTGTCGACTTCATCATCAATAAATGAAGTTATACGGAAATATTGCTTGTTAATCTTCAATTGCGCATCGTTCTTCTTCCAGAAGTATTATATTCAACACGTGTAATTGGATTGTGGTGTTTGTCAAAACTAACTTTTAAAATATAAATATTGATGTCATAAAAATTATTTTCAAAGTCAATCGCTTTTAATGCGATGCAACCCTATTCAACTTTTCTTAATTTATTCTTTCTGCCAACGCGGAATGTTAGCCGCTTGCCAAAGCTGAAATGGGAGTGTGTGCGTGTGCGCGAGAGAGAGAGAGACAGAGGGAACCGGAAAACCTGAAAATGAAGAAAGAACACAAATCCAGTTTACAAAACATAGTCATTATCGACAGTTCTTGTTATTTCTTACCACCAAAAAATTGTGTTGGTTAAATACCATACTAATTTGTCTCAAACGTATCGTATACTAGTTTTTCTCAAGGTAGTAAAGCATGGTTCCCTTTTTTTTTTTTTTTGGTTTTCTTTTTTAACATTGATTCGTTATATAATCTTCCGAGAAAAAGCTAATGAACAAAAAGTCTATCCATTGCTTCCAACAAGGACTCCATCACGGAACCAAACAGGAGACTTTTCTTCCGGTAGCTACTTCGAAGCTGAGCTAAGTTCAACATTCATCGACACCGAAAGTCCAAGGGCCAGTCATATTTTTTTCTCAGAAGTTAGAACCCATGTGAACAGAAGAAAATATAACTATATAAGTCGGATCTGATTAATTCTATACAGGCAACCATGTCGAACAAGGCTATTCTTGCAGTTGTCTTCTTGCTTTCAGTTTTGCTCATCCAACCAACAGCAGCAGCAGCAGCAAGGGTTCGAGCAACCTGTGAGTTAAATCAACATATTCATTTTTCTTCATTGTCTCAGAAATTTGCCTTAGCTTCTCCTAGAACTTTTAGGTTTTGTGGATAACTGATTCAATAATCAATTCTTAATCTTTTCTGTGACGTCTTTTGTGTTCCTTTTTTTGTTTCTTCTCTGAAAGTGCCATTGAGATCAGAAAGTTTCCTGGCAATGCTACAGAGAGGTGGCCGCCCTGTCCGCCATCCGGAAGGCTGTCATGCGATCTCTATAGGGAGTGGCACTGGATGCCGAGCTTGCCTCCCTTGTGTGGGTCACTGATGATCGCGATGACATATTCATACATGATAATAAGTTATGCAACATATACTCTTCTTTTCTGGAGACTGTACGTACCCTTTTACCAGTAGTTGTGGATTTGCTTCCAGTTTTTTCAGCATTTGGTTTGTAAATTCTCATTTGAAAAGGGCTCTTAGTAGATAAAGTGCCAGAGGTTTTTCCAATGGTCTCTTTCTATCTTTCTTTTTTCAGTGATCTTATTGCCTGATGTTGCTTAATTAAAGGCTTAATATATTTAAATTTTTTAGGCTATGTCAATATAAAATTTTTGTTCCGTTGCAATATCCAAAATTAATTTCCCGAATTAATTTGGGCGAAGTGATTTGAGAAAGCATCAACATTCCACTCATTTTCTTATTAGTTTTTTTTTTCTTTGAGGAGAAAGTAGACATATTGTTAAGTGCATATGCTAAAATGGTGGTAGATTTCCTTGCCATTTGAATGTTCACATTTGATTTGGCACAAGAAATTAGGTTATCCTTTGTCTATATAAAAATTACCACGTCTTTATGCTTAGTGATGTTAATAATAGATATATAACTCAGTGCAATGTCATATCCCTCAAATTAAGGTGCCTAACATGGAAGGCTTGCAATATTGCCTGAGCGAATCACCTCCCGGCAGGGCAGTTTTCTTAAAAATTACATTACTACCCCTGTTGTCAAACTGAAAGAATCTCATTATATTTATTTCTCTCTCTCCAGCCATTTCCCTCAATTATCTCTCCTAGTTTCTCTCATCTTCCTTTCTCTATCAGCTTCTCTCTCCCCTTGTCTAATCTCTTTCCATAATCTTTGATTCACATTCTCTAAATTTTGTGCCTTTGAAACAATATAACAACTAAAAACCTGAGGTTTGCCAAGTCTTAGGAATCAATTAAATGCTAAAATAAAATTTACTAGTCCTATCGTATAGCATCATTAAAATATTTATTTTTGCTGTAAAATGTCCATAGAATTTTAAAATTTTGAATGAAATCAAGAGACGAGGACATATCAAATGGTGATATCGAATTATTGATGCATATATAAATAATATATTATTTTACTGTAGTTATTTCCCTAGAAGAATAGTTTGCCTATGTTCCTTCCTAGTGAATTATTTTTATAAAAATTTACCTCTTGAATTAGAGGAAGTTTAGTATTCATTATGTAATCTCATTGAATCTATATGAATAAATTTGAGCTGCTGCAAAGTTGAAGAAAAAGAGTACTAGTGAGAGAAAAAACAAGAATTAGGCTTGGTGGGAGGGAAGAAAGTTGAAGAAACAGAGAACCAGTGAGATTGGAGGAAAACGCGCCCCGGGGGGGGGGGTTGGAGATGGGAGAAATTAGGTGAGATAATTGAAGGAAAGGATTGGGAAGATAAATATATATATATATAGTAGGATTCTTAAACATTTAAGTTATTTTAAAGAAAATTGTGCTGGCAAGAGGAGAATTGCTTGGGGAATATCATCAACCAACATGGAAAGTTAAGATGTAAAAGATAACAGGTAAATTAATATCTTATCCATCTAACAATTACCTTGCAAAAAAAAAAAAAAACAAAAACAGAAACAAAACAAAAACAAAAACAAAAACAGAAACAAAACAAAAACAAAAAAATAAAATAAATAAATAAAACAAAAACAAAACAAAACACACACGCACACACAAAATCCTCTCCTCCCCTTTCCCTCTTACTGCTCTCGTTTTCCTCTCCTCTCCTTTCACTCATTCCAAACATTCCCTTAAGAAGATAGAGACATTTAGGAACTATCTAAAATGAAAATATTAACATTTAATGACACTACATATTATATCCAAAATAATCAACTTATCTAAACATTCATTAATATCTAATAGTGTAGGAACATGAAATAAATACAATCTAGGAAATATACATGTAGGCTAACAGATGGAATACCAAAATAAATTAATGTTTTCAGCAAGAATAATCATGATAGAGGATTATTTTGTATTTTGTTTAATCAACTAGTCCATCTGTTGTCTAAAAATGCAAATTAATACATTTTCCATAAACATGATTTCCCTAACATTTAAAAATTCTTTACTTTACTTAAAAAAAGGGGGAGGGGGGGGGGGGGAATCTGGTATACAAATGAACCCAAAATTTTAACTTTAATGTTTAAAAAAATAAAAACTCTGGTGTAAACATGAATTTATGAATTTGAGCCCCAATCTCAATTGTACCAATTCAAAAATTTATTAAAAATTATAATTTGCCTAGAAATATAAAAATGATAAGTATCAAGCAGCAGGAACCCATAATCAAATTGGTCATGAAAACACGAGGCGAATCAACATCTAATCACATAAATCCTCATATCAGCAACCCGTGAAACTTTCAAAGAGTTTCCTATGCCTATAGTATAACGCCAGACTGATGGCAGTATAACTTTCATTAGCTTCCAATTATATTTTTAAATGCTTGAATAGTAAAGCTCCTTAGAATGGAAGGAATAAACTATATAGATGTATGTACCTTGAAATGTATGCAAAATATATACTCAAAAAAGCACTTTACGACCTTTTTTTTTCCCACCAAAACGAGGTCTCGTTCTTATTCAATAAAATAAAGGGTACAGAGTAAACTCCTATCAATATGAAGAAAATTACATATGAAATCCTCTAACTTTACGCTTGGTGAGTATACTATGCTTCGGAACAGGGAAAGCTTTGCTCTTTTCAGCTATTGGAGAGCAAATTGGGTGAATTCATTGCCATCATAGTTGTCCTCTGCATTCTCTAAGTCTACATACAACTCCGAGATTCGCATATTTTCTTTAAAAACCATAGTTGGATGTTTCATCTTACGCATCTTCATCAATGATTAAGTTGTCTATATCATTCTCAAATTTAGGCCTACGTGTTCTTTGTAAAGAATCTGAAATACAATTTCATGAACGAATTTCATACAACCCAAACTCCGATCGAACACAGTAACATGAGTCGTGTGCTGCTTCGCGGCTTTCGCCTTGTCTGGTTACCTCAATTTTAATTAAAATGAAAGCCCCTAGAACAACTAAATTGACCTCTTGGTCAATGTTGACTAGATCAAATGAAGACCCAACCAAGACTTTTCCTTAATACCGTAGCCTTGGCAAACAACTCCTATTTTCTTTCCTTACAGCTGACAGCCTGTACTTCTACCTTCTCTGTCATTTTCCTCTATTATTTTGGGCAATCTTGATCAAAATCAAGGTGGGCATGCTCGGCACTTTGATATCATGAGCTGTCCAACTCTTCATTTCACTTAAGATGGTAAGAAGCCCTTTTTTTTTTCCTTTTTTATCTCTCTCTCTCGTGCTGGCCGAATTTTCTGTTCTCTTGCTGTTGAGATTTTTATTCTGAAAGTATTGTGATGTTTTGTTGAATAAATTGATGCAAACCGGTTTAGGGAGGTTCATGGTGATATTTAGCAGGTTTAGGTTACATTTTTCTTCCATGGAAATGAAGAAAACCTCTTCTCTAAATGGGTGTTCTATGCTTTGCGAATTATTGTGCAAACGAGGTTAAAATGTTGTTGTTATGGGTGGATTTGAGTTTAACAGAATGCTTAACTGGGTTCTATATGATCAATGGGAACCTTCTGAGCCTAGAAATTACTCAAACAGATTTTAAGTAACGCTAATCAGATCAGAGAAAACTGATTTTTGCCAATTCTTTGAAATGTCGAAAATGCTATGTACCAAGAATAATATGTGCAATATCAATGAGAAAGCATATATTATGAGCTTTGGGAAAAAAAATTAAATATTTGAAAGTATTTTCAAAGCACTAAGAGTACTTTATTTGTTTATTTATTGATTTTCTCTAGAATAGTGTCGCAGCTTTCTATGTTCTCCTGTATAATCGTTGTGCTATCTGTTGCTAATGCATATACATACCATGAAGCATTCTTTTTTTTTTTTATAAATAAGTTACATAGCGTGAAGAATAAATTGACGTATCAGCAGTTCAACCTCCAATTGTCATTGAAATAGGGGGGACATGCTAAAGCTCCATAGTTTTTAGAATTCCAAAGGCAAAAAGTTTAAGTATCGAAAGATACAAGGTGCACATAAGAATTAGGAGCTGCTCTTCAACCTTTTCTTCACCTCTTCTGAATCAGCTTATAAAAAGAGACCGCAATCTTTAAATTGAGACTCAGCTAGTCACTGTTGTCAGAAAGGTAGTGAAGAACATTAGAACGTGACCCGTATCAATACAACTCACGCTCCGAACACAGTAACATCAGTCGTGAGCTGCTTCGCGGCTTTCGCCGGGTCTGATTTCCTCACTTTTAATTAAAATAAAAGCCCCTAGGTTAATTAAATTGAACTCTTGGTCAGTGTTGACTGGATCAAATGAATACCAAACCAGGAATTTCCCTTAATACCCTTGCCTCGGCGAACAACTCCCATTTTCTTACCTTACAGGGCAATGGTTAATGGGTCGGCCTGCACGGTTTCGGACCGTGCCAGGCCAGGCCCGAAGATTTGCCCGCGTGGAGTACAAGCCGATCCCCAAGATGGGCGGGCCAGTCCGGGCCGGTCCCTGGGCCAAAGGCCCTAGGACCGGCATGGCCTGGGCCCTTGGCCCATGAGGCCCGCGGGCCGATGCGGGTCGGCCAGTGAGCTTATTCTTCTTTTTTTTTTTCCCTCATACTTAATACAATTTTTTAAAATTATAAAAAAGTCACTTTGAAGTAGTAGGGGATTTGGCTTGGACCCCTACCTGTTTTATTAATTAATAAAATAAAAATTACATAAGAGGGGGATTTGAGGCCTAAATCTCTTAAAAATATTACAATTATTAAAATTTAAAAATATAATAAATATCTTAAAAATAAAATTAAATACATAATATTACTTTTCCTAAATTCCTAATTATAAAAATACTAAACTAACTACTTGGTTCATCCCATTCATCATCTGAGTCATCATCACTAATCCACGAATTAGCCATCTTATCTTCGGTTGCAAACCAACTACTACAACACATTAACATCTCCAAAGTTTGAGAAGCCAATCGAGATATTCTTTTATCGATTGTTCGAACGCTCTCACTGAAGACGCTTTCCGATGGCACTGTAGAGATTGATGGTATCAAAAGATCACATGCCATTTTAAATAAAATGAAGTATTGACTTACATGAGCATTCCACCAACCATAAATATCAAAATGTTGATATTCATTTTCTATCAAGGGCTGTATCTCATAAATTGTCATCTCGTTGTAGATGGTAGTCGATCTTTTTTGACGTTTCATAATACCCCATGGATTAAATACTGATGAAATTGAAAAGGTAGATTTTTGCGGAGGTTGAAAGTGACTACTAGATGATGAAGCTTGCCTACTTAAACTAAGAAAACTAGAATAAGAAGACTCAAACTCATACAAATTATACATGTTAGATAAAGATTTAGCTGTTTTATCTTTTATATCTTTTATCATACATTGTTTAAGTGTTTGTGATTCATCAAAATCTAATGTTTCATATAAATATTCAATAATACTATGAAAACCAGTCATCTTTACTCTAGGATCCATACACAATGCCATACAGTATAAAATAAGAATATCTTTATAATATTTTTTATATTTTTCAAACATACTTCTCATAAAATAACCATATTGGGGATGATACATATATTCACCAAAAATATGTGCTACCTTAACAAGTATTGGAAGAATATGATGAGTAGTGAGATAATAGCATCCCGATAAAAGTTCAATAGCTTCTTTGAAAGTAAATAAAAATGTTGAAAGTGCAGTACAATTTTCAAAATGAGTTTCGGTATTTCACATTTATTCTATTCTAGACAATATATAAAAAATTATTGTTCTGTAAGGGGTGTTGATTGGAAACATATTCTTACAATTTGTCTTGGAGGGATGAAATAAATTTCATTTTGTTTCTGGAAGTAAGTAGAGATACATCTAAACTCATTGGCTGAAGGCTGATGAATAGAATTAGGATTCTTTCTTCTCCAGCTCTGTGGAATTTCCATTAAATAGGGTAGTTTTTGCATTCAAATTCGAGAATGGTGTTGGGTTGGGGGTAATTACGAATTTGAATGCAACCTCCCTAAATTAAATTTCATTTTATCCAATTTTTGAAATCTAATTTTTTTAAAAAATACACCTTGTTCTCGACATAATGCTTTAAAATTTTGTTGTCTAATTGGGGAGGTTTTAATAAATAAAACAACATTTCTAATTATATTAACAATATCATCAATATATTTATATCATTCTTTAACACACAAATTAAGTACATGACAAGCACACCTAGTATGAAATAAAACACCATCTAACATAAGATTCATAGTATTTTTTAAAATTGTTATGACGAAATCATTATTTGAAGCATTATCTAAAGAAATAGAAATAATTTTATTTAAAATCCTATATTCACGACATGTTTGAGTAATCATTCTAGCTATACTATTACTTACATGAGGATATTCAAATTATTTGAAACAAATAGTTCTTTTTTGTATTAACCAATCATGATCTTTCCAATGACATGTAATGCACAAATAAGATTCATTAGTAATTGGAGTCTAACCATCACAAGTAAGAGCAAATTTCCAATTACAAGAATCAAATATAGCAATATTAAAAAATGATATAATAAAGATATATAAAGAAATAAGATTCATTAGTAATTGCAGTCCAACCATCATAAGTAAGAACAAATTTCCAATTACAAGAATCAAATATAGCAATTAGATACTCTTTCATTTATTTATATATCTTTATTATATCATTTTTTAATGTTGTTCTAGAAATTCTTTTCCATGCTGGTTGACAATTATTTTGCATATATTGTTCATAATGTGAATTTTCTGCAAAATTAAAAGGTAATTTAGTTTGAACAATCATTTTAGCCAATGCACTTCTATTTTATTTTTTTTTTTATGATCATATTGAAAATTACCAACAATTTGACCTCCTGTAATACGTATTTGTTGTTGTTTAAGTAGGTTTTCTAACAAATTATTATGTAACCTTTTCATATGTCTAACTAATATTCCCGTCCCTCCTCCCTTCTTATGTGCATATACCACCCTACAAATTTTACATATTGCCCTATCATTATCATTATCTTTTTCAAAAAGATTCCAAACCATAGATGTTTTTGCTTTAGTTGTAACATCCGTTGTTTCAACATCATCCTCACCTATATTAAATTCGTCAGGATTAATTGTTGGAATTGGTTGTGATTGTGAAACACTAACACTAGGCCTACTAGGACCTTCATCTTCATTACCTATTTCATTATTTATTAAATTCAAAGCTGGATCTATATTAAAATCAAAATGTGCAGATGATTGGGATGAAGAAAAATGATGATATTGATTTGGATCTATTATTTCTTTAAAAAAAAACAATCAAAATTCAAATAAAAGTTCAAAAAAATAAAGTATTAACAAATAATGAAATAAGAGAATTGAAAATTATAAAAAATAAATTAACTTAAAAATTAAACAAATAACTAAAACAAATAAACAATTAATAAAACCAAAATATAAGAATGTAAGATTAAGAAATACTAACTCGTTGATGATGAATAACAATATTTTGTGGAGCTTTTTACTTCTTGTATCCACTATTCATCTATTCAACAATCTTCAAAAATATGAAGACTTTCTTGAAGAATTGAAAAAGTATAACACAAAAATAAATTCTATTCTAATACTTTTTGTAGAGAAAATGAAGAATTGGAGAGAGTTTGAGAGAATTGGAGAGTCTTTGATGTGTTTTGGGATGAATTGGGGGCTATTTATAGAGTTTTGGGGATTAAAATAGAGAATATAACAGTTAGGGACCAAAATGTAAAAAAAAAATATTTCGGCTGTTAGGGGGGCTGAAATGCAATAAACAAAAAGTAGAGAGTCGTTGGCAACGACTCTCTCCAGGCGGGCCCGCTCGTGGCGGGCCAGGGGTTTTACCCCTTAGCTCAGACCGGCCCAGGACCTAGGCCCAAACCGGTGCACAATGGGCGGTTCCGCTGTTGGGTCGAGTCGGGCTCGGCCTGACACGTCGAACCGGCCCACTGGCCATTGCTTTACAGTCAACCGCCAGTACTTCCCACCATTACTAGGAAAAAGGCTATTCTAGGACCGCCATTTGCGATCGACAAATAGTCGGATGCAATATTACGATTTAATTGCTATTGCAAAAATTCAGTCGCCCATTGCAATCGAATTGCGATCGAAAATATACGGCGCAAATATACCGACATAATTGCGATCGATAAGTCAAATCCCATCCAAATTTGGTAGAAATTAAGTTGCCAAATAAAAAGTGACAGATTTGCTACTGAGTAGAGACTGAATTTTGCAACTTAAAATCTTGTAGTAGCTAATTGGTCGCAAAATCCTATGCACTATTTCAGAATAACCAAACCCTGAACCCTTAGCAATTATTTGTCCCTAATCGGTCGCAAAGGTAGGCTCATATGTCGTAGATCAGTCAAAAAGATGTTGTAAATTAGTCGTAACTATTGTCCTTTGTTGCAAATTAGTCGATATATGATTTTATAACATATTATGTATTCTTTATAATTTAAAGAGTAGTGAAAAAAGAAGTTGTCTAAAATGCAGGAGGGTCAAATAATTTCTAAACAAATTTTATAGTTTGAATGTGAATAGTTTGTGTTGTAATGAATAGCCGTTGGTATATATTACCTAAAATGCTTGAAATATCATAATTTTTGAGTCGAACGTCTATTAAAAAAAAAAGACCATATTTACATATTTGAATTTTCTTAGATTTGTTGTTATTATCCATTAATTTGATCCACTGACAAATAACAAATTAGTATTACTAGAAATTATTACTTCCAACTAGATATAACATTAATATATATATATATATATATATATATATTATTTGTTCTAATAAAAAATAATTAATAAAAATTGAATAATTATTAACTATTTTTTCTTTTAATGTGTATGCTCAGTAGTTTTATAAATTGTTAATAAATATTATATTTTATCAATATTCAATCGATTAATAAAATAAATATTTTTTAAAAAATAAATTAATATTTTTTAATTAAATAAAAACCTACATTATTATCACTATATACTTTCACAAGTTTTATAAAATATTAAAAAAATAAAATAAAATTTTCAATATATGATAAGAAGGTGCTATTATCTGTAAGTATAGTATTTAGCTGTAAATGACCACCATAAAACTCTCATTATTTTGTCATAAATTCATCCCAAAAAAAGTAATCGTCTTTTTTTTTCTTTCTCTCAATCGCAGTTCAATTATTATTCAATTTATTTGATTAAAAATTGATTCATTTACTTTTTTAGTACTACATGGATTAGCGGTGAAAATAATAAGTAAACAAATTTTCATCTTTTTCTTCTTGGTGGGCGCTAATTCGATGCCAATTAGTGATCAATGTGCGACCCAGTTTAAAACACTTGCAAAAAAAAAAAAAAAAAAAAAAAAAAAATTCTGATGAAATCTATCCTCCAGCATCACTAATTTTCACCATTTTCATCTTCCTTTCTCACAAATCCGTCTCCGGTAGTTCCAGTTTCACCAGTTCCTTCTTCAGCAGTCTTCACAAAATATTCTTCTCCGTCAGCCGTCTTCACCTCCATTCTTCTCTGTCCGCGGCCACTTCATTCTTCTTCCGTTTTTTTGCCTGAATCTTTTCCTTTCCTCCCATCTTGCTTCATCTGCTGTCATTGCCGTAGGAGTTTTTGTCGGAGAAAGTGAAGCTGCCTCACTGCCGCTTGTGCCTCGCTACGTCACTGGCGCCGGAAAAACGAAGCTTCCTCTTTGATTTCCCAGTTGAGTTCCTATTCTGATCAGGTTTGCTTCTGCAGCGAGATTTCTTTTTTTTTTTCCCCCCTATAATCTTAGGATTTACTTGTGATTGCATAGATGTTTTTGATCAGCGAATTGATTTGGGTTCTTTATATGCTCTTCAATTTGTATAGTATTTTTTTAATAGATATTTTATTCTCTACTGCCATTGTCCTTTCCAATTTTTAGCTTCTTCAGCTTCTTAAATTCTACTCAAGTCATCACTCATTTCGTTGGAAATTGAAGCCAAAAAAAAGAAAAAGAAAAAGAAATTGCTATTGCTACTGATTTAGGGGTGCAAATTGCTACTGCTTTAGTTATATTGTGAATTGCAGAAAATTTACCATTGTGGTGGCTGGAGTACGGGGTGTTGTTATCTGTAAGTATTTATCTGTGTGGTTGGCCAATTTTTGGAGTTTTTGCTCCTGGTTTCGAGCTTTTCGGCTTACATGAAAGCGTAATTTAGCTTTTGTTGAATGTACTGACCAGTAAAGGAGGACTTTGGTTTTCTGATTCATTTGTTTATTTTACGTTTTTTTTGGATGCAGAAAGAATTGTAAAGTGTGGGTGTGTGGCATTTTGATAACTAGGAGTCAGACTAGGAAAAGAGGACAATTTGCTGGTTAGGAAGATGGGAGAGAAGTCTAAAAAAAATCAGAAAAGCAAGAAGAATAAGGTGAGTGATACTGGGATTTGTGAGGCTGGGCAGGGAGGCAATGATATGGTAATTGAGGGATGTAAAAGCAATGAGAAGGAAGCTTTTAATGAAAGGAAAAATGATGCAGGAAGAGATAAGGGAAAGGCAAAACAGAAGGTAAAGAAAGTAAGAGAAGGCGGTTGTGCGGCTACTTTGGTGAGTGAGAAAGTGAATGAAAAGGAAGAAGTTGGAGAGTAATAATAAATCTGAAATTTGATATGCTCCTGGCATTGTTTACACTAGTGAAATTTGTAATCTAACTAAAGGAGATAGTTTTCATTATTTTATGATTTACTTGTTGAATCCCATCTAACTTTGACAACCTTCAATCAAACAAGAAGGCAGATATTCTATCAGGAAACAAAAGTATTTCTATTTTATTGATATGTAAACGGGCAGAAATCATTTCAACTTTTCCTGGAATATGCAAACATGCAGAAATTGCTTTAACTTTACTGATTTCAAAACTTGTTGATATTGTTGGTTAAAGTTGATTTATTTCATGATAATTGGGGAGAGATGTATACTTTTCACAAAAAGTCAGACTTCTTATTTTATTGCTAATAATGAAGACAATTTGATTTTGAAAGAGCTGACACTGACTACCAGTGTGTGTTTTTGGATAGGTGTCATGTGTCTTCTTGGTTCTAAAAAAGTGGCAGGTCCTGCATATGAAGATTATGATGATTTACATGTACTTATTGCTGGCTTGCTGGTGAAAACTTAAGCAGTGCATAGATTGTGTACTTTCTTTACCCTTGAAGTAATCTCTGTGATCTAGATTTGCCATTTTATGTAATTGGTGCCTCCTGAGTATCTGGTTCTTCACGATATTTAAAACATGCTATATGCATGTTTCTCTTAGATTAAAGACTTGGTTTTCATTTGTTATCTTGAAAATGTCAAACGTGATGGTTTGTCTTGTATGTTTTCCACAATCTTGTAAAGAGCCAATATTTATTTTACCTGAAGTGATTGTTTTTTATACGTAAGTTCCATATGACTAACTGTTTTTATTGCTTGGCTTATCAATAGTATTAATTAGGAATATGACAAGGACTTGTGGACACTTGTCTTGATTTTGAACTATTCCAAGTCATATGCTTTTAATTTTCCTTATGATTTGTGTCTTGCCCTATTCTTTGTTTCCCTCACTTAACTAATTTTGCTTTTATTTTATTTTATTTTATTTTTTGGTGGTCTTTGACAAATCCTGCTAGTGCAGCTGCCTCTCAAGCAAGCAGGGAAGAAGTTGATTCACGCTCTATATTTGTAGGCAATGTGAGAACTGATACTAGCATTTTGCCTTTGATTATTATGTCTCTAGAAATGTGCTCAAATGTGGCGTGCATGATTTATTGCTCCTCTGTTTGCATTTGATTTGTTGTCTCTTTTGATGGATTAAGCAACATTTCTCATCACTACCTTTTACTTCTCAGTTCTTTTTAATTTCGTTCATGCATATCTTATCACCTAGCAATATGGAGTTAACCAGGTATTGTAGCACTGGGACGTCTTTGTCTTCTTCTGTGATAAGGAAGACTAGTTGTTTTCTCAAGCAAGATATGTTATTCATGATAGAGTTTTGGAAGAAAAATACAAGGGAATTCCATTAAGAGACTTGATATCTGAGTTCGAGCTTAAGTAATGCGTCTTTACCTAATATGTTTGCGCCAAACATGTATCCTTTCTAGTTGATTTAATTAGATCCAGGAGGTAAGTGTCTTTCTTTGCTCTACCTGATCATTGCTGGTAAATGGGCAGAAATCATTTCAACTTCTCCTGGAATATGCAAACATGCAGAAATTGCTTTAACTTTCCTGGAATATGTTCTAATACATGGTATGGGAAAGTTAATTCTCTTGATAAGTTGCTGGTCATTTCTCTTGAGAATTTCTTGGTAGTATTTGAATGATTTGCTGGTAGTATTTGAATGATTTTGACTGTGTAAATGAATATAAATGTTTATACAATATAGATACACATATATTAGTCCTTTATAGCAAAAATAGCATACAAAAGCTATGTCTATAGATAGATGATTCATCTTATGTGCTCAACAGAAATAGCAAAAAAAAAGAAAAAAAAAAAAAAGCATAATGTCATTTTTCTTCTGTGCTAGTGTTTTCCGTTTTACTGGATTCTCTTTACAACTTACTTTCTCATTAAAGATTTAATGACAACAACAATGTTCTGAACATAAAATTCTTCCTTATAAGAACATAGATTCTTATAAAAAAAAAAAAATAAATAGAGCATAGAACATAGATTGCACGTGAAATTATGAGGATATTTTAGAACATATCCTTCTTTTTTTAGAACATAGAACATAGTTACTATAAGGATTCTTTTTCTTTATGATACTCTATCCTAGGGCAATACTATGCAGTCTTGAATCTGCAGCTTGTTAAATGACTTCATTTCTTTTGCTGCAGCAATACTAATTTTCTAGAGTTGGGTCACCGATATTGTTTAACAACAATAACTGCTTTTGTTGTACATGATTTGACTGTGAACATCTGATTGTGAAATGCTGCATTCTTGGATCATATTTTCTGCTTAGTTTTCCCTTGTTTCCGAGCAAAAATTTCTTCCCTACTTTTGATTCAGCTTCTTCCCTTTTAGTTGTGATGTTTAAGTCCTCCAGTGACTTTGCTGAGTTTTGTTAGTTCTGTTTCATCTAAAAAATTGATGAGTTTGCTGAAAAGCTACTGGTATATAAATAGGCATTGCTGAGTTACTACTATTGTTTTTCTTCTTTAATTTAGCATTCTTCTTACAGTATTTAGTGAAAGATGGCTGCAAAACTTATAAGTATGTTTAGTAGTGGCTGCTAATGAAAGATCCCAATTTACAAGCTCAAGGATTGTTTTTCCATCCTCCTCAACAACCATCCATAATTTAGTAGCGGAATGTCTTAGGCTATTGAGATTCAAGAAAGAAATAGTGCACCATTTGCTCTTAGTGTTATATGCAAACCTTATTTTGGGAATAGCTAAATGCTTTTATGATATAGCTAAATGTTTTTCTGAAATGACTAAGTGTTTTCCTAATATATCCAATCATAATCCAGAGTTTATAGATAGATTATCACTCTTTCATAGATGGATAATCGTAGTGTTTATATCCAAGCAGAATCCAATGTTTTCCTGATAAATGACTAAATGCTTTCCTGATAATGTGTATGTTACTAATGGATAATCGTAGTTGGATGTATAAATGTCATAACTCTCCGGGACAGGGGCTTAATCCAGAGTTTATTGAGGGAGTCTATAAATTTATTAAGTTTGGATCATTAAATGCTCCTCCAATAGATAGGGGTCAAATTAGTTGTCCTTGTTCAGCTTGTAAGAATGAAAGGCTTTATTCTAAAGAAGTAATCATATCCTATTTGTATCGAAAAGGGTTTGTATCTAATTATACAATCTGGACTTGTTACAGAGAAGTATTGGTCCCAACAACTCACAGGAGTGACCAATTCGCATCATTCGTAGAATTAGCACCCGAAAACCCATACCATCAGATGATAATTGACATTGCAGGACCACGATTTGACTCGGAACCTTAATCTTATGCTGAGAAATCCCCTAATCCAGAGGCACAAAAATTGTATGACATGTCAAGAACTGCTAATACACCAATATGGAATGGATATGCAAGTCACTCACATTTATTTGTTGTTTCTCGTTTGCTAAATATTAAGTCCAAAAATAATATGTCTGAAAAATGTTTCAACCAGATTGCCTAGCTTATGAAAGAAGTTATGCCACCGGGTAATAAGATGGCAGAAGACTTCTATCAAACAAAGAAGTTGGTCACCGAACCTGGATTACCAGTGCAGAAAATCGATGTCTCTGTCAATGGTTATATGCTCTATTGGAAAGATGAAAGTAATAATAGAGTGCGTAAATTCTGTGGCCATGAATGCTATACGCATAAGAAGAAGGTGGGAAAGAATAAATTGCGAAAAGAGGTTGCTTTTAAGAAAATGTATTATTTTCTAATCACTCCAAGGCTACAAAGATTGTATGCATCTACCGCCATTGTAGAGCACATGAGGTGGTATACGGAGAATGCAAGTGAGGATGGTATTTTGAATCATCCACAAGATGGAGAAGCCTGGAAGCACTTTGATGCATGCTATCCTGATTTTGCATTAGAGCCTAGAAATGTTAGACTAGGCTTGTGTACAGATGGATTCTCACCATTTAGAATTTTTGGAAAATAGTACTCCTGTTGGCTCGTCATTCTGACCCCTTATAATCTACCACCTTGGATGTGCCTGAAAAATCCCGTTATGTTCCTAAATATCATTATACTGGGACCGACAAATCCAAAACATAATGTATACGTATATATGTAGCCATTGGTTGATGATATAAATCACTTATGGGCATCCAATGTCGTGATATATGATTTTTCAAAAAGGCAAAATTTTCAAATGCGAGCTGCCCTTCAGTGGAAAATCAATGACTTCCCTCCTTATGGAATGTTGAGTGGGTGGAGTACATCAGGGAGGTTGGCCTGTCCATATTGCATGGAGCGTATAAAAGCATTTCAACTGCCTTTTGGAGGAAAGCAATCGTGGTTTAATTTCCATTGTCAAATTTTACCTATTGACTACCCGTTTCGAAGAGATAAAAACTCCTTCAGAATAGATAAAGGTAAGGATCTAAGTCTACCACTACCTCGTCTTATTGGTGACCAATTATGTAGTAGAGTTAAATTGTTTCCAAAGATAACTGAAACTGCAACTGAACTTGGGAAACATGATGGTAGGGGTGATTACCATAATTGGGCAAAATGTAGCATATTCTGGGATTTACCCTATTGGCGAGATAATCTTATTCGCCATAATATTGATGTAATGCACAATGAGAAAATTATGTTTGATAATGTATTTAATACAGTGATGGATGTGAATAGTAAGACCAGGGACAATGTCAAGGCTAGACATGATTTGCTCGTGTTCTGTAATAAGCCAGAATTAAAAATTCGTGAAGTAGATCGAAAGAAAGGTACCAAACCTAAAGCTTGCTACTTATTGACAAAAGGACAAAGGAAGCTTGTATTGGATTGGGTTAAGGATCCTAAGCTTCCTGATTGGCATGCGTCAAACTTAGAAAGATGCATTGATTATAAAGATTTGAAAATGTCTGGCATAAAGAACCATGATTGCCATGTGTTCGTAGAGAGATTACTCTCGATTGCCTCATGAGAACTACTTCCCCCAAAAATATATAGTGTTTTAACAGAGTTAAGCCTCTTTTACAGAGACTTATGTTCTCAAAAGTTGTCTGAGTCACACATGTACAAGCTAGAGGAAGATATTGCTCCTCTGATTTGCAAGCTAGATAGAATCTTTCTACCGGATTTTTTGATGTAATGGAATACTTGCCTTACAACGCAAGGGTTGGTAGGCCTGTGTAATATAGGTGGATATATCCATTTGAATGGTATGTCTCAATCACTCACAAAATTATTAAGTTAGTTTTGTTTTGTTTTGTTTTTTTTTTTGAGAACATCAAAATGTTTTAATAATGTGGTGATGGTAGGTTCTTGCATCATCTCAAGAAAAAGATAAAAAACATGGCAAGGGTAGAAGGATTAATCTACAATGCTTACCTTATTGAGGAGGCATCAACATTCTTCTCCTACTACTTTGAACTTCACGTGGAAACAAACAATAGAACATCATCTTGCAACGAAGAATGTGCTCCCAATTCAACTGAAGATGTTTTGTCAATATGTAAGTCAATTGGGCGAAAAATAGGTAGAGCAAAAAAACGATATTTGAAGGATGAAAATGTGATTGCAATTACAAATTATATATTACGAAACTGCAAGGGGGTTGAACCATATGTTCAGTAAGTACTATGCATATGTTAAATATCCTTGATAATGTATTATATGCATCAAATATTCATTAGAAAGGTTCATAGATCATAACACTATGATTACTTGTGATGTTTCTAGGAAATTCAAAGACTGTTTGCGGTCTGTGGAACCGAATATCACAGATCTAAACATTGACCTAAGATTTGACAAGGAGTTTGCTCACTGGTTTAGGGAATTTGTAAGTGTAGAATCTTTTGCATCTTAAATCTTACATTGAGTTCAATGTAATATTCTATTATTTATTCACGTTCTGTCAATTGCGTTTACAGGTTAACAATAACTTGAATCATGTGGATAACTAGCTCCTAAAGGCCATTTCTTGGGGACCATCTCGAATTGTGGAATCCTTTAGAGGATACTTTGTGAATGGATATAGGTTTCATACCCATTCACACAGTGGAGGGAAAAGGACATGCAATAGTGGAATTTGTGTCAAAGGAAGTGACAACAATTTAGCTACTTCTGATTACTATAGAGTCTTGCAAGAAATCATTGAGTTTGATCTCCTTTTACTCCTGTTCCAAAAGTGGTAAATGTTCAAATGTGATTGGTTTGATATAACTAGTAATCGGGGAGCGAAAGTTCACCACAGTATAAACTTATAGATATCAACCATAGAAGGATATACTCTAGTTATGATCCATTCATCTTGGCCTATCAAGCTATTCAAGTTTACTATAGCCCTTATCCCAGAGTTAAGAGGTAAAAAAGTGATTGGCTAGCGGTGCAAAAATGTAAAGCTTGCCATGTCATTGACGCTCCTCAAGTTGAGAATGCATATCAAGAGGATGCAATTGATGTAGAATTGGCTATTATGACTCATGGGGTTGATGATGTGGGATCTTTGTCTCATGAATTCGGTGACAAAGAAGTGGTATAATTGATTGTTGAGTTACCACGACTTGAAGAACAAGGAGATTTTAGAATTAGGTGAAAATGATGATGAAGAAGAGAAAGAAGAAGAATGGAATATAAGTGACGAGAGTTTAGAGAATGAGAAAAATGAATTGTTAGAAGAATTCGATGAGTAAAAATAGTAAGTCCAATGAAACAAGCTGTCAAGCATTAGTGAAACATGCTATCATGCATTCTCTTTCTCATATAGCTTCCAACAAGCTGTCAAGTATTCATCTGCTGCTTCTATGCAAAATGTATTTACATTGAATAGTATATGATGTCATCCATATTTGTGTTTTGATCACAACTTGTATTTTGATTTTTTTTTTTTTTTTTTTGCTACTTCTTTTGCAGAAATAGATAACCCAAATATCATACGTACATCAACCAAAGGGTCAAGAGTACAGACCACTCTTCGGAGGAGTACCGTTCTCAATCTTCTCCTAGTGCTAATTCTCAGTCTTATCCGACCTTAGGTAGTCACCCTTCACCAGTGATATGTAGTCACACTTCTCCTGCGATACGGTCACATTCAGGGACAAAGACTGATACTCCAACTAGCACCACTGTACCACCTACCTCATCCTGTGTACTAGATGCAAGGACAATGATTGAGCCATATGGTGATACGTAGGTATAGTACGGGAATTTGTATTTGTCATTAATTTCATAATGTTTTTTATTTTTTCATACGTTATTTGCCTAAGTTATTTTTATTCTAACTTTTAATGATATAATACCATGTACATGAAACAGGATGACATTGCAATCAAAGTGTGCATCATCCATCAGTGATTTCATTCATAAGAGGTATTTTGGACCATACCTCAGCTTTGCTAAGGTGCCTGGGGACGTTATAGAAGTATGGTGGGGCGAGTTCATGGTACTTTTTACTTGCTCCTACTTCTTGGAATACTGTTTTATCAAAGAAACAATATTTTACCTATTTCACATGCTCCTCTTTTTTTTTTTTTTTTTTTTTTTTTTTTTTTGTCATGAATGCCATGTATGGTTTGAAATGTCGAAAATGCTGTCGTGAATGAAGAACAATCTGTTGATGTATAAGACCATAATGAAGGTTTGTGTGGTTTTGGATTGCAATAGAAGGCTTAAAAATCAAGAGAACCATTCCCTTGAATGCCTGAAACTAGCTTCCAGCTTTACCTGTGAATTTTGCAAAAAATATATCAACATTTTGGGAAAATTTTGAACAAAACCTGTTAGGATTTGAAATGATAGATGTTTCATGATGTATTGGGATTATTTTGGTGCGGTTTTTGCATGAAGAAAATATAAGAAACCTAGCTCCATGATTTTTACCAAGTGGCCTAGCAAACTGTGAAACTTCTGTGAAAAAGATGTAAATTATTTCACCAAAAATTCACCTATCATAGTTGAATTTGACACTGATTTTTTGGTCGTAGAAACTTCAACATCTAAGGAAAATTATGGAACAAGAATCACTAAAACATTCCATGAATTTTGGTTGCTATGAATTTTTGAAGTTGATTGCACAAATCTGCCTACTTGGGTTACTGTAGCAACAGCCTTATTTCAAAATATAATTTAACCCACTTTTAAATAGAATTTTGGGGAGTATTTTTCATGACAATTTGTCCTACACAATGAGCTTTCAAACTTGTAATTTTGAGGGGAAAATAAGTTGATTTGCTAGGATAATTAAGTTAATTTGCAGAAAAATAGAAAGTTCTGGGAATACTCGGCATCATGCAAATTATGCACAACATCAATGTGCATCCGCTCGGAAAAAATGTTGTCATTTCACTAAAAAATTTACAGTGCTTAAAGTCTTGCACGACGCCGTAGAGGTCATGCTGCACGGCAGCGTGCATATGCTCATAATATTAACGACATTGTTTTTATTTCAGGTTTCAAACTTCTGTGCTTCGACGACAACATGCATATCAGCTTTCATGGTGCCACACAATGTCGGATTTTAGAAAAGTAAAGCATATTTCCCTTTCTTCTGTTTTCCCAATTCTTCAAAACCTTCGACGGCACAACCCTAACTCTCTCAAAGCATGTTTGCTGTGCAATCAGTGGCTTCACCCATTGTTCAAATCACACCTTACAACTATCTTTCCCGCGAATTTCTATCTCTGTTAACGGATTAAACCTATTGACATTTCTTCAATCCCCCAAACCCCTAAATCCACTGCTTTAAACTACACTAAACTTTTTATAGCATTTACCTTGTTCCAATCGGCGATAGAGATAGTAATCTAACGCTATATTTTTGCTTCATTTTGGAGAGTCTTAGTGACTGAAAATTTTGAGGATGAACGGCCTGTTGCGTGCCATCAATTTTCAAGCTGAAATTTGGTGATTTTTAAACTAAGGATTCAATTGAGTGATTTCTCTGGACTTGAAATTTGAAGTTGTTGTTGAGTATTGTTTTAAACTATTGGAATTGAACTCGTTTCGTTGAGCTGTTAAATTGAGTTAATTGTGGGTACTGGAATAATCAATTTGTTGTTTTACATGTTTTGATTATGCTGAGCTTTGTTGAGTTGTTTTAGGCTTGATTATAGTTTGTTGTGGTAGTTTGTGGATGTTGGTGAATTGTTGCAGTTGGCGGAAGAGTGTGTTTTGAGTTGGTATTACCGCTTGATAAATCTGTGCTAAGCTAACTTTGATTTAACATGATGGGAATGTACTATGAATGATTTATTTTGAGATTGGTGGATTTTATTGAATAATGGTCGTGGAATGCTATTGAATTAGTACTGTATTTGGTGGTTCAGTATGTGTACTTGGATTTGTTAATGTAATTGAGCTGAGCTGAGCTAAGATAATTTGGGTTGTGAACATATTTTGGAATTACAGTGTTTGTGAAGAAAGGGATTGGTGTGGGAAATAGTTAAAAAGCTAAGGTGATTTATTAAGTACAGTGGTTTTGTGTTGTAAAATTGGTATTATGGATTTTGTCTGGGAAAATTGTGAAAATGAGTTTAAAAAGATTTGGAGAATTTGTGTTGAAATTGTGTCATTCTTATGGTGGATTTGTATTGGTGAATTGGATTGGAAGTTGATTTGCACTGTTGATATTGGTGTTTTGTAGCTGTAAATGTATGATAAATTGCAGCAGTGAAACTGATTTGGAAGGAAATTGGTTCAGGTTGTGCTGAGTGAATCTCTTTGCCATTTCTTTAACTTATTTTACCTTTTCCTTCCCTTTATTTTACTTCGTATTTTCTTTTCCTTTCCTATCACATTACTCACGGCACCTAAACACATTACAACTACACTCCCATCAAAGAGAAAAAGAGGTAAAGCCTCTTCATCCCATCAACCCCAGCCCTCCAATATTGATATATTTGTTAATGAAGAAAACACAGAATAGTTTGAGAAGAGGGAAAGTAGGAGGATTATCGTTGAGAGGACTTTCGATGCAGATTTGGACCATGTGTTCAAGATTTCTGATTTGTTCAGAAAAGTTGGCTGGGGCCCTGTCCTTGGATTGAAGGGTACCTATCAACCCAAATTTGGTAAAGGAGTTTTATGCCAATTTGTAGGGTAAGAAGTAACACAATCTGAGAAATATTGACACCACTATTCGAGAAATCCCATCCATCTCTCTAGAGATTTGTTGATAGATATTCTTGGGATCTAAAATGAGAGAGCCTAGCTTGAGATTGATACCCATAATAAGAAAGTGGCCTTAGATTCTGAGTGAGAGTTCCACAAGGCTTGGGTTGAGTTGCACTTAGTGTATTAGATTGTTGGCCAGGCTGAGATACTTCGCGTCACCAACCTTCCCCTACACAACTCAAACTTGTTGTCTATATTCTGGCTTTCAGTGTAGCCCCTAGAGCTAGTGGTTTCTGTGAGGGGAGGTTTATTGATATTTACATCTTGGATAAGCTTATGCATTCCCAGTCTATTCCTTTAGCCTCTTTGATTATCTCCTTCATGAGAGATATGGTCTATTCCACCCATCTATCCAAAGCCTTTGCATTCCCACTCATGATCATAAAAAAATCTTTAGCACTTCCTTGTGCTAGTTGAGAGTGAGATGACTGCCTCTACCACTGCTAGTGATATAGTAACATATAGGACTTTGGTGAGTTGTGGGTACAGTTATGATAAGAATGTCAAGAAGTGGCTTGCTCCTAGTGAATCTACGGAGAAGACAGGCCATAGACACCCACAGTAGAAGCCCCTAGCTATCGAGCCTGCCATAGCTGAGTTTTCGAGAGCCACCCATCCCAATCTTGGATGCCTTACTACCATTGTCGACTTTCAAACTATGGTGCGCACGCACTTTGCTACGCTGACCAATAGCATGCAAGCACTTCGGGACACAGTGGTATATAAGAGTTAGATTATTCCTCAGTAGCAGCAGATAATGGATTAGATGATGTATCTAGTGGAGAAGCAAATAGATATGAGGAGCAGTTGGAGATGATCCGAATGAGCTCTTGAATGTGGAAGCAGGATTCGATACTTTTTGTACTGAGCAATCCGCTTCAGACACATTCATTCGCACTTTGTAGGATAGGCTTCAAACATATTCATTCGTACTCTGTGGGATAGGCTTAAGAGATATGTCCGTCTGGGACCCAAGGAGCCTAAGTGGAGCAGCCACGAAGGCCGCAGACCATATTAGGGAAAAGATTTGTTTTGTTTTGTTTTATGGATATTTTCATTTAGTATTTTGTTTTGATTCTTTTTAGTACTTATTTCTTTTGGATTAATGTAGATATTATCATTCTTGGATGCTAATAATCCTGATTATCTTCTCTTCAATACAAAATTCAACATTTATTTCACTTGGGGAGTATTCCTTTAATTTTTTGTCATCTTATTATTTTTGGTCCCATTGAATATATGCACATTGCATTTTTTGTTGTCCAATGAGAACATTGTCCAATTTAAGTATGGGGGAGAGATTAAAATGTATTATATGCAAGATCATTTGTGGTTTTTATTTGCATGTTGGATTTAGTAATTGAAAAAAATTGAGCTAACTTTTTTCCGTTTTTAGACTATTTTGAATGCCTTTTGGAATTGCTATTCTTTTTCTCTTGACATGAGAACTTGGAATGAGTTTATTTTAACTTGATATTCTTAGGTAAAGGTGTATATATTGTATGGATTAGATCTTGAGAATTTAACTTAACCTTGTGTATATATTGGTAAACATGGTGATATTTTATTTCTAAGGAATAGATGAGAAACTTGTGATGAAATTTGAGTAAGGAATCCTGATTTGTTGATATTGTATGATTTTCTAGCTAGTCCTTGTTCGGGGGTAAGTAAATATGGATTGGGGTAAAAACATGAGAGAAATAAGTAATGTAATTGCTGAAAATCACCCAGTATATCTTCATTAGGCAATTACAATACCTTGTCATACAAAGAAAATGAGAAATGAGGGTATGAGGGTAATGTAGAAGTTGAAGATCTTCATTTTATCTCGATTAGGTGATTACATTACCTTACAAAAGTATGCGTATTGACCTATTCTCTGTTTAATACTTGGACTGAAGTAGCTTTCGGGCATCAGAGAACTTAACTAACTCATTATTCCCTGCTTATGCGAATCATTTGAGTCGTATTCTTGACTTAGGAAATGGGATAACACTTGCGGAATAGATTTAGACTTGTTTCATTCAACATCGATGGCACTGATTTTATCTTTTCAAATACATGCATTTACATGAGTGTAGCCTGGTTGAATGATCTTGAACCTAATTCTCATCTTAACAGAAAATGAGTATCCTTTCCAATAACAGTCATTGTGCCAAAAATCTACAATTGATTTTTTTGCTTTTTGCTTGAAGTCCATTTATTTTTTATACTTTTCTTATGGACAAGTAAAAGCGTAAGTGTAGGGGAGTGATGAGTGTCCATTATACACATATTTTATACATTATTTTTGCTTAAATTGCGGAAAAATGAATTCTAGAATGCTACTTCAACCCCCATTTTTTCCTTGTTTTACGTAAGATTAAAACGTTGAGATTAGATAAGGATTCAAGGAGAAAAAGATAGAAAAAGAGAAATTCTATGTGTACATGGTGCCATGGGTGCTACATGTGCTCAACTTCAGAAGTCAACATTCTAGGAGTCGACGGTGGCCTGCCCATCACCTTGCACGTCACCGTGCACCTTCAAGATTTCATAAATATCAGAGATTCAACATGTCAAAAGTGCCGTGTAGCTCACTGACTATTTTGTCATGCTTGATTGCAACACATGATAATATCAAGTTGAATCACAACAATTTGAAGCAAATATGGCATGAAAAAGCACGCACGGTACTAGGCACAACACTTTCCTATGGCTTAGTGCAACTTCTCAGAAAAGCCTCTGTTCTGCATAATTTTTAGAGATTCATGAGGAAACCTATAAATACTGTTTCTGTAGGTCATTCTTTAGGAGCCACACCTAAAAAACAGCAGAGAAACCCCTTGGAACACAAGGAAGAGAGGAGAAGAAAAAAACAAGAACGATTTGAGGGAGAAAGAGCAACCACAAAAGATGATTGCAAAGTAGAAGAGAAACCCAATCCATGAGTTTTCTCTTTTCTCCTTTGTGATTTGATTTCGTGGGTTTTTTGGATTTGATTGATTTGAGTTTTAATTAAAGGGTTGTATCCTAATTCACTCATGTTTTAGATGTTTATTTGATTAATTGATATGTATTTTGAGCAAATTATTACTTAGGCTTGATTGATTGAATTTTCTAATTAGATAATTCTCTTATGTTGATCTTGAGAAACGAATCATAAGATGTGTTCCTTTTTATGTTAATTTAATAGATTTGTTTTTCCTTGATAAACTTGAGAAAGGATATGGGGGATTTAGAACTAGGTGATAGACGGGGTTTTGGGTCTCATAGAGATAGGGATTCTAGGGCTTTTTGGCTTGTCATTAGATTTCCTTGATTTTATGTATTCTTGGGTTTGATTTGTATAATAGAGATATCTATGAGTTGGATCCTAGGGTAGGAGATTCAGTACTCGAGAGAGAGAGGATTTTGCTTTATTTTGGAAATATTGCCCATGCTTGGATTTGATATCAATTAATTCGGTGATATTTATTATTTGAGTATTCTTGGGGGAATTTTTGTTTAATTACATGGCCAATCTCTTTTCCTTATTTGAATCTTTCTGTGCGATCTTTTAGTCTTTACCTTGAGAATTGGATTGATCTACTCGTGTGCTACTCTCCTGTTCTTAATAGTAGTATTAGTCATTTTACTTCGTATTTTGGTTGATTGAACAATAAAATTCAAGTAGAAGTTGGAATACTTGATCCCATTCTTGCGGAACTTCGATACTTACCAACTATACTCTATTCTACGTTATGGGTATACTTGTCCAATTTTGTGTTTGTATGTGAGTTAAATTGGTATTTTATTTTAAAACTTGATTGAACATTGGATCTATTTCTAAAGCATAGCACTAGCAGAAACCGCACAAACACATCAAGCCATGCATTTAGCAGAACAAGAAGCTCCCAGTAGTTTGGTCGAAGCCGTGTAGCTATGCATGGCCGAGCACCCATACACGACCACAAGAAATATAGCTCGATTGTGACACGGCCGTGCATGCTCTATGCATAGTCTTGCAACAACCCTGAAGCATTTTTATTGTTTTGTTTGACTTTATTTCGGTTGTTTTTTATTTATCATTGGTCTGTAAAAGTTTTAATGGCCAATTTGACTTATTTTATGGCCTCTTTTGATTAGGATTAGCATATTTAATAGTTGTGGTCTTGGCATCTATATCTATGCCATTATAACTCCTGTATTGAACAACTTTTAAACTTTTAGAACATTAAACATTTGAACACAAGAACTATTGCGGGTTCTGTGAGGTGATTCTTCTTTGGGATTGTTCCCTTCAATCAACACTAATATTTGGGCTTAGTCGTTCTCTTTTATTCAGGTCTGAAAACCACTCCAGGATAATCTAAATATTCATCTCTAATTTGGGTGCTAGATTTCATCCTGGTGTTCTTGTTATGATTTATTTGGGTGCCTAAATCATTCCATCCCTCTCGTTCTTGATCCTTTTTGGGTTAAATGTATTAAGGTGTTTATTTAGTTGGGTTAGTTCAATATATTTCGGTATCTAGGTAGGTTAGATTACCCAGGGTTCTAGTTATTGGAATAGGTTTTGTTTGAGCTTTCATTTTCAAGTATAAATTCACTGTTTTGAGTGCTTTTTGTTTTCTTGAATTTTATGCTTGTTTGAGCCCCAAAAATTGCAGGACAAAGGTGCTTCCAAGCTCGCTTTGAAGTTGGTATCAAAGCTGTGTAAGATTTGATTCTAGTCAAGTCCACTATCCTTAGCAAAATGTACAAATTTCTTATTGAACTTTGCGTGCAAAATTTCAAATCTCGAAACTCTTTTTTTTTGTTGCTATTTTTGAGCTTTTTTTTTTCAAATTTCAGCCATAGATTTATTGTGAAATTTAACATATATGTTTGGTTGATGTTTAGGTAACTATTTGTGGTGTTAAGGTGTAGAAAATTTGAAGTTTATTGAGTATATTTGTATGCAAAAATTTTTGTGCATAACAAATCCCGTAACTTGTATTGGTGCCATTTTTGTAAATTATAAAACTTAAAATTTGTCCATGTTCTCGCTTTGATATTATTCATTAATGTTAGTATAATTATTGGGGATTGATTTTATTGTGAATTTTGAGTACTTCGGGCTATTATATAAGTGAAAATTTTTTGAGTACCTTGTGTTTTGAGTTTGCATACAAGATGTTTGATGTGCCGCCTCAAGGACCTGTGATTGCTTAAATTTGACTACCAAAACTTTCCTACACTGAATTTTTATGGTTTTCTTGTTTGATTACCTGCTTCAAGTGAGAATTATCCTTTAAGTTTCTAGTAGAAATTCTTGACATTGGGCTCCATATTAAAGCTTGGAAAGACATTGAAGCATGCTTAGTTCATATTGTTTGTTCCTTGAATTCTGAATTCTTGCAATAAGTTGCCTGTGCGAAGCATTAAATGACAAACTTATTTTCTTGGGAATTGTTGAAGTTAAATTGAGAAATAATATTGAGCAGACAAAGTACTTGTAGAAAGACTTGTTTTAATCTACAACTTTACTTTCCAAGAAATTGATGACATATCATATTCTTTAGCTTGCTCTATGAGTTTTGCTAAGTTTTCATACATGCAAATTAAAGTTTTCTTGTTTAGTTGAATATTTATAGGGTGGTTAATCTTTTTGTTGTGACTAGAAGATTTATTCTCTTGGACTTGACCAAAACAGCTGCCTACTTTATTCTATACTACTTGAACACTTTGAGTTTTTGAAAATTATTGTAACATTATTACCATGAGTGGTTGTTGACTGCAAATTATGATCCTTGACTTTTTGATAGCTACAAATTGCTAGGACTAATTGAACACCATGAACTTCTCCTTGAAATAAACTTGAGCTTGGAAGGTATTTGTGCATCTTGAACTCCTACTACAGTCTCTTGAATCCCTTTTAAGTCACCATTGTCTTAAATGGATATTAGATGCTAAATTGTGTTTCTTGTGGTCGTGGTAGCATCTTATTATGTAGAACGCTTGAATTCATGAATTTTCTTAGACACCAGCCCAGTGTTTGATGAAATGCCAAGTGGCCTTACATTCTATTGTATGAGTTGTTAACTTGCATCTCTCATTTGCATTAGATTTTCATTTCATAATTCTTGAGGTTGCTGGGTTGAAGTCCTAGAATTTGAAATTTCCTTGAGATACTTGAGCTGGGATTGGTTTCAGCATTTTCCATCTTTGAAACGACATCTCATTATCTTTTCTATTTTGTTCCTTGTGGAGCTTGCTTAGTGCTTATTCATTAAATTTCCTTCTTGAAAATCTTGAGCTTGTACGATACATCCTTACTTTGAATTCTTGTATAATATGTCCTTACCCAGAAATCTTGTTAAAATTGTGTCTCATCTTTGTTTGATTAATTCCTCTAAGACCTTTAGTTAATTGTCTTTGGAAGTTTAGCTTGACTTGTCTATTTGGACTAATTTCTTAGCAACTGGGGAAGTTGCTTTGGGAAGAAGTCTTTGAGGAATTGAGTGTTGAAGAAGTCAATTGGTTGAGTTCAAAGTAATAAAAGCTAAGAAAAGTACAAACATGAGTGAAGAGAGACTACTAAAATTGAGTGTAAATATATGAGGGAGTGAAGTGAGGAACTCCTCTTGTGTTTTTACTTAGATTTTGTGGGTATTTCTCTTGCAAAAAATGTACAATGTCTAGTGTTTGTGAAAGTGAAGGGTATGACTATGACGAGGAATCTTGTTCGAGTAGAAGTGGTTATTAGATATATGATGAATATGAGCAAGCACTTGGGAGGATGAATGTGGGGATATAACTTGTTGAAATGAATGTGATGAAGGGCTAAATACAAATAAATAGGGGTATGATGGAAATAAAGCTGAATCTTATGGGAATAGCTACAAAAAAGGACTAAGCACAAATGGGAGGAAGCAGGGAGGATATGGAGAGGAAAAATATGTGTGTAAGTTATTGGAGAGATGGATTTTGGGTGGGAAGACCACAAAAATTCTCAAAGAATAGAATACAAAGGAGATTGAAGGAGTATGCTTGTCCAAGAAGATGTAGGCATAGAGAGGGGAGGACATGGCAAAACTTTCCAAAGAAAGAATTGATGAGGAAACAATGTTATGTTTGCTCTACTTGTTGGGGATATTGCTTTAGTACATGTGATTGTCCAAGAATGAATGATCAAGGAAGAAGGGATGAGTTGCAAGGGGGGCGTTGAGAATCGTTATGAACATTGTTGTAGCTATAAACACACTTTGCTTGATTGTCATTTGAGTTCCCTTGAAAACTCTTACAATCAAATACAATATGCAATTGAGTTGATATTGAAACAAATATGATGAGGGGCTAGAGGCAAAATTTCAAGTCAAGAAAAATGTTGTGGATAATGGGAAGCAAAAAAAAAAAAAAAAAGGCAAAGGATTCCATTGAACTATAAGGGGAGAAGAAGGTTAACGGTAGCATGTTAGTTGAAGGGCAAATGAATGTAGTGTGTGGAATGGAGAAGATTACCATGAACAATCCCAATTTGGGTAAGTGCTCACATCAACAAATAAAAGGAAAATGTGTTGCAAGAAAAAGAAGATAAGGTTGAGAAACTTAAACAAAAGAGGTCATTAGCATTAGAAGAAGAAGAAAAGTCTAGGCGTGGTGGAGAGGTTGATAAGGAGCTAATGTGTTCAATGCAAAATGTGACTAAGGAGTACATAGATATACTATTCTTTCTAGAGAATGAGTCACATCCATTAGAAGTATTGGAGGAGAATGAACAAGAAGAAAAAGAGCAAAATGGTGTAGAACATGTTGAAGAGCAAATAACCCTAAATAATGAAATGGACAAGGAAGCTTTAAAATAAAAAGAAAAAAGGAAGAGTTGACTAGAAGTGGTGCAAGAGCAAATGAAAAGAACTAAAGTTTGGGAGAATGAAGCATCTAATTCACCTTCACAAAATAATACCAAATCTAGTAGAGAAATTGAAGTAGATAGAAGAGAAAACGAGAGAAGGATCAAAAGAGCTCAAAATCAATACCATCATATATAGAAGGTCAAGAACCCTTGGATGCTAGTTGAGGACCCAAAAGAGCATAATGAGAACTTAATTCATGTAGGAGATCAAGAAATGGTTAACAAGATCCAAGGAAATGAGCTTGATCAAGTGTTTGAGTGCTAAATTGGGGATGCATGGCCTAATGCATGCCTGTGCATCAAACCATGTATCTAGCAGAACAAGAAGCTCCTAGTAGTTTTGTTCACAGACAGATTCATGGTTGTGCAGCATGCAAAGCAGTATGCATGGCTGTGCACCTACTCGTGCACGACCACTGAAAACACAGCCCGACTGCTGCATAGCCATGCAAGCTCTGCGCTTGGTTGTGCCACGTCCCTGAAGCAATTTTATTGTTTTGTTTGACTTTATTTTTGTTGTTTTTATGTAACCTCGGTTTGTAATAGTTTAGTGGCAAATTTGACTCAAGATTTCTTTTGATTAGGATTAGCATCCCTAGCTTTGCACTTGATACATACATACATACATACATACATACATACATACATACATACATACATACATACATACATACATACATACATACATACATACATACATACATACATGCATGCATGCATACATACATACATATGCCATATAACTCTTGTAATGAACAACTTTTGATCTTTTAGAACTTTGAACATTTGAACACAAGAACTCTTGTGAGTTTTGTGAGGTGATTCCTTTTTGGTATTGTTCCCTTTAGTAAAGACTACTTTTAGGGCTTAGTCCTTCCCATGTATTTAAGTCTCTAAACCATTCAAGGATAATCTAAATATTTGTCGCTAGTTTGGGTGCTTGGTTTCTTCCTAGTTTTCTTGTTAAGATATTTAGGTGTCTAAATCATCCCGTCCTTCTTGTTCCATATCCTTGTTTGGTTAAGGGTCTTAGGAAGTTGGTTTTTTGTTTGAACTTCCATTTTCATGTATAAAATTATTATTTTGAGTGCTTTGTGTGTTTTTAAAGGGCTTGTATCACTGATCGCGTCCCTGGCACGGCCGTGTGTGCATGGCCAAGCAATATTCCTAAAGTATTTTTGTTATTTTCTTTGATTTTATTTTGATTGTTTTTCATTTAACCTCAGTTTGCAATAGCTGTAATGGCCAATTTGACTTTTTTAAGGTGTCTTTTGATTATGGTTAGGATCCTTAATAGTTTAGTTCTTGGCATCTCTCTCTCTCTATATATATGCTATTATACCTCTTGTAAAGAACAACTTTTAAAACTTTGAGTTAAATAGAAGAACTCTTTGTTAGTTTGTTGAGGTGACTCCTCTTTGGTATTTTTCCTATCAATCAAGACTAATCTTATAGCTTTGCCCTTCCCTTTGATTCAAGTCCCTATACCGTTCAAGAATAATCCAAATCTTCATCTCTAATTTGGGTGCTATGTTTTTTCTGGTGTTCTTCTTAGGATTTAGTTAGGTTTTTCAATTATCCTATCCCTCTTGTTCTTGATCCTTCTTGGGTTTGGGTGTTATGATGTTGATTTGGTTGGCTTAATTCATTAGGTTGTGGGTTCTAGGTGGCTTGGATTACCTACTGTTTTAATCCTTGAATTGGTTTTAGTATGAACTTCTATTTTTATGCATAAATTTACTGTTTTGAGTGCTTTGTATGTTCTTGAATTTGGTTCATGTTTGAACCACGAGAATTGCATAAAGAAGGACCTGTTGTGCTTATATCAATATTGTTTTCGAGTTATTTGAATGACCACATTGATGCTGCAGGTCGACTATTTTTTGGAAATGTCTTGATGATGAAATGATGTTGAGTTTGAGTTTGAAATTTATGAAGGCCATACTAGGGTTAGATTTTCTTAGAATTATATGTGTGTTGGAGTCATTTTGTTATGATTTTTGCAAGGAGAAAATGTTGGGAAAAGGTTTTATAGTTTTCACTTAGAGGCTCTTCACATAGTGAAAATAAGATGAAAATACCGTGAATTTAAAACCCCAAAAATCACCCTTGCTAATGAAAATTTGGTTCATTTATTGTACTGTATAAACTTCAAGGGTTAAACAAGAATCACTGAAAAAGCATTCGTGGTTAGGGAGATTGAATTTTTGAAATTAGTGCTGCAAATCTGCCTAGCTGAGTCGTTGTAGAGGCAGGCTAATTTCAAAAATCAAATTGGCTAACATTCAAGCAGGATTTCTGGAGGACATTTATAATAAAATTCATCTAACACATTGAAGTTTCAAACTAAAAAATTTTATGGTAAAATAAATTGTTTTGCTTGGTTAATTGAATGACCTCTATTTTGAGCCATTAGGGTAGAAACACTGTTTAAAGTGGGAATTATTTTTGCTTGGAAATTTTTCTACAAACCTCGTGGAAACTTAATTTAAATTAATTTCGTAATGTGTGTACAATGTCTAAGAATGCTACTATGTTCACTTTAATGCTTGGATTAGGTTGCTTGTTTTATTTTAGAACTTTAACCTAGGCAGCCTCTTATATGATTAAGTTGTATGCAGAACTCTAACTCTTGTGAAACCGTTTGAGGACGTGATTTGTTTAGTATGAATTAGTGGTGGTTGTACGTTTGCTTGACCCTTAAATGCAGAGGAATATGCTGCTATGTGCTTGGAATATTACGATTGAACTTGTTGAGTTTTGAGATGGTTATTGATTTAATGAATTATTAGGGTGGGTCATAACCTAAGTTAAATCACTTTAGCCAACAAGAAAATTAAGAATAGATTCATAATTTCTTTGAATGGTAGACGTGGTAGAATTTGAAGAGCGAGCTCAAGGGAATTGATCTATTTGTTGGTTTCTTTTTGAAAAATGTCTTATATAAGTCATTGTAATACCCGCTCACCTACACCATGGGAATTATAGAATGAGCATTTAATTTTAAATATAATATCATACTTATTGAGATTGTTTATGTGTCATACTCCTTTAACTTCTTTATGAGTATTAAGGATTTTTGTAGAATAACGTGAATAATTTGTGATTGTTAAGATGATTACTTATTAATTTGTGTGAAATATGATTTATTATAATTTAATCAAAATTTGTTATAAATAAATTTTATTACAATTATTTTAGTGAGAAAAACAAATTTTACAAGTTTTCTAAAAGCTATTTTGAATTCTCTGATTTTATTATGTGAATTATACGGGGTTTAGGAGATAAGGTGAATTGTATGTGTTTCCTAAAGTATATAACATTGATTTATGTGCGTAGTACATGATTTATTAATCAAGGAAAATATTATTGGCAAAAGAAATCCAATTATTATTATTATTATTATTATTATTATTATTATTATTATTTCGATTTTTATTTTTATTTCTACAATGAACGAAATAATTCTTATAAATTTTCAATTATCTATATTTAAGGAATTTTTAGTTTTGATTTATTGGGAGTTTTGTTCAATAAAAGACCAAATTATTTTGACTACCTGTGACATTTTGACTAATTTTCATGTAATATTCAATATAATTTTACATGAGGAAAATTAGAATAATGAGTTTTATTCTACGAATAATTTAAATTTATTATGAGAAAGTATTACTTAAGTCCTATGTGAACTATAACTTTATTTAGGAACAAATATAATTTATTTGTATGTGTGCTTGCTCAAATGAAGATTTGTTTTACTTAAACAACGCATGATTTATCACGGATTTAAATTATTAACTTCAAAAGAAAGTCCCATTTTCAATTTCTCTAACAATAAGAAAAATAAATTTTATAAATTGTATGTGTAATAAGTTATAAATTTCACTATAAAAAATTAGATAATTAATTTTTTTTAAATTAATTGAATTGTTTGTGTGATTATTTTGTTTAAATATTATATGAGCTTTCTTAGGGAAAAATAAAGGAAGTCAATGTGACTATTTGCTTGTTATGTGGTAAATGATTTATTCTTAATTAATTATTATATTATTTTTAAAATAATATTACTACAATGATTTTTTACTAGAGAAAATTATTTCTTGAAGAATTGAATTTAATTGCAAGACTAGTTTTGATTTGTTTTTAAAAAAAACTAAGTAAAAGTCTTGATTAGAATTCAAGACTGAGACTAATTTTGACTACTTGACACATTTAAATTATTTTAATCAAGAAAATCCAAGACTCAAGCTATTTTAGGCCGTTTGGTCCCTTAAACCTCAGACCTTAGATGTACCTTTTGTTCAAACAAATTTGGCTCAACCCTTAGATCAATTTCAACCCAAGTATAAAAACTACATTTCTTTTCATTTGGCTCCCTTACAGCCGACAACCTTCTCCTCTCAAATTCTCATTTCCTCATTTCCTTCCAAGAAGCAAAGTCAGCTTTTGCTTCTCCAGCTGGCCGACCAACTTACTCAAAAGTGGAAAATATTTCCTCTTGTGCACACTTCATGGCCTAAACACTTGCACACGCTTCATCACTTGGCTTTTTCTCCTTCACTCTCCAAGCAAACATCATTCTTTTTTCACTTAGAGGGCAGCTATATTCTGGTTTGATGGAGAACACACACACACACACACACAAAAGGCAAGGTAATCTCCAATAACATATCGTTATTTATTTCTTCTTCAAACCAAAAAACAAGCTCTTATTATCCTTTTAACATTTTTCCCTCATAAAAACTCAAAAAGGAAACTGAAATTCTGAAGACTAAATGTCTCCGTTTTGCTGTGATTAGAGAGCTTGAACAAAGTCCTCAAGATGTGAGCCAAATCACCACTTTTTCCCTTACAAAATATGATAGAAAATATATATATTTCTGCCCAGTTTTGGTTTTCTGCCAAAAATTGCTATGTTTGGTATGATGCTGATGAAAGAGTGTTCTGCGATTGATTAAAACATGCCATGATATGTGTAGAAGATGTCGTTTGGCTAAATGAAGCATATTTTTCCCACCTATATTCATTTAATAACCGAGAATGCCATGTTCTATCCAGCCTTGTGAAATCTGAGTTTAAAGCTAGTTTTTGTGTGTGATGTTTGATAGAGGTAAAAATCACTATTATTTTCTTAATTATTTGAAGTTTTAAAATACATTTGTTGTAATAACTAGGCATATTTCTTCCTATTTGATATTTTGCTTGTAAAAAGAGTTTTTGACAAATTTGTGCAGATTTGAATTAAAGTTGAGCAAAAAATGAGTGATTCCAGAATGCACTTGGTGCTAGGCCTAGCCAAGGGACTAGGCGCCAGGTCCATTTTGGTCAAGCAAAGCAAACTAAGACAACTTTTTGCAAAAAACAGAGCAAACCTGGTGCTAGGTCTGGCAAGTGGACCTGGCGCCGGGTCTATTTTGTCCAGCTACTAAAAACAAAGCAAAAACAGAAGAAGAATAGAGTGCGCCTAGCGCTAAGTGGGTCGAAGATACTCAGAGCCAGGTACTCTCTGAAAGACGAATTTTCTGTGACGAATTTAGGAATTTTTAATGATTTTGGTATTCTTTGAATGCTAATCGGCCAAGACTTCCTAATCTACGAATTTAGCATCCAAGAGGTCTATAAAAGCGCAAGAAAACACAATAGAAAAAGAGAGATGGGTCAAAGAGCATCAATTCCAATTACTCATTCAAGGAAGAATTCACCTATTCAAGGAGGATTGTTTAAGAGTCTTCAGGGGTGAAGAAAGAGGTTTGTCTATGTGTGTTTTCTTTTATCTTTGTTTTCTTTTCCTTAGATAATGATGTATTTAATGTTTTTATGTAATTTAACATTATTTTTGTATCTATGATTTTGTGTTAATTTAATTATTTGATCAATTCTTTATCATCTTTGGTGTTTGATTATTTGTTATTTTGGTTATTGATGCAAGTTCTTCTAATTGACTTGGGACAATGATGTTAGGAGTTTCATTATATTGATTTCATATTTGTCCAATCTTAATGGACTTGAGCGACGAAATTAAGATTATAGGACTATATAATCAAAGATTAGTTGATTTCACCTCGAGTAAAGGGTTATTGGTTAATTTTATGCTTATAAGGAATTGAGTCTAATGCATGGTTTGGTTATGTTAGTTTGATTGACAAATCTGTTAATATTAATAAAAAAAAATAGTAATTTCATAGATTGAGAAACGAAGTGGAATTTATTTAAATAGATTCATGACTTGTGAAATGATTGAATTTTATTTTATATTTCTACATGATGCCAAGATAATAATTAATTAAAAGAATTGTTAGTTGGTCCATTATCATGTTTTTGAAGACAATTGTCTAAATTGCATAAACCTACATTATTGAGTTGTATATATTTCTCTATTTTTCTTTTTATTATTTTCTCACTTTATTTGGGTCGGTTAAGCAATGATTGCAAAGTGATTAGTGTGTACTTGTTCCTTTGAGGATTGATACTCGTTAATTCTTTATGTTAATACTTGCGATGAATATACTTGCTCACATGTCTATTTTGGAATTAATATTTTAATTAAAACTTGACTAAAGGATGAATTTAAATTTGATGATTTTTATACACTCAAAATTTAAGCATCAAGTTTTTGGCGTCATTACTGAGGAATAATATCATGAAAGCATGAATTTTGTTGATTTAATCATGTTTATGTGTTTATATGTTCATATGTCTATATATAAATATGTATATATGTTCTTTGTGTACATAGGTGCTATATTTTGTTGTCTGTGATTTAATTGATTAGCTTAGTTAATGTTGTACTTATAAATACCAATAACTTGTGTATTTAGGTAGTTTGTGATTGTGTGTGTTTTACTTTTTTTTATTTTTCTATTATTTGTTTTTTCCTTTTATTTTTTATTTTCTTTATTTTTCTATTATTTTTATTTGTTTTTATTTTTGATTTGATTTTTACTTTTCTTTCAGCGTGAGGTTGCACTATCATTGACAACTAATTTTGGACACAAGATAACAAGAGCCGCAATAATGAGAATTCGGCAAATTTACAAGCTCGGATTGATACATTTTGTGAAACGTCACTTGAAGCCTCAATGTATTCTTTGGTTGCCAAAACAAACAAGTCCTCTAGGTGGCATAAAAAAGTATCCCAACGAATGATCTCATCAAAGAACATAACTAGGTAAGTTAGTTGAGGATACCATAAAGGCCCATACACTTGAATAAGAAAATCTTCAAGGAAAAAAGAGAGGATATGAGGGACAATTGCACAATGTGGCAAAAGAGGTATTTGATTCTACTCAATGTGCTAATAATTATAACTTCTCTTTCTCACATGATTTGTTAGGTTTCTCTCAATTTTTGGAGGATAATGGTCTAAATGATGATGTATAGAGTTTAACATACCTCAAGGAGTTGGATTTATCAATGATTCATTCTATGAAACCCTTGGAGTATGTTAACAAATTTTACTCTTCACCCATCCAAATGGAGGTAACTTGGTATTTATGGAAGCATTGAAAAGTAACAATTTCTAAATCATATCTTTAAGAACACAGTTGCTAAGTTCAAAGGGAAATTTTAATTTTGAAAATTCTTTCGAAAGGACAAGTGGTGATTCTAATGTTTATACACTTTTTAGATATAATTTACGTCTTCGTGTTGGAAACTTGATTTATATGTCTAAAAAGGTGTTATGGAAGATAGGTCATGCATTTGCATTCATTGTAAATAATATTTTCTATGAACCTTTCACTTTTTAAAACCCTCTCTTATTTATACTTTCATTGTCCCTACCTTTTTTCAATGAGCATTAACGTCTTTTCCAAAGGTTTGATGAAAAAGTATGATGAGTGGAAAAAGTTTTTATCTTTGTTTTGTATTTGGTTTTGTTAAGTGTTTTATTTTTCTCCCCTAAATGAGCAAAATATTTTCCTGTTTAAGAGTAGGGAAGTAAGTTGTATCTTTATGTGCTTTCTTAGGATTTTAAGTATTTCTCTTTAGGTTGTTTTTTTTTTTTTTTTTTGGTGTGTTTTATTTTCATTATTATTATTTTTTTGTGCTTTTTATTTTTGCTTTGTTTTATAAGTAGGAATAACGTCCTCTTGAACAAACTCTTCTATTCTTCTCCAAGTTTTAATATTTATTGGAACTTATTGCACTTGGGAAGTATTGCTTAAACTTTCTACTCCTCTACTTGTTTTGGTCACTTTGGAGATACTTTAATGTGTTAATTTTTTTGCCAATGAGGACATTGTACCATTTTAGTGTGGTGGAGTGGTTTGGTAATAATCTTTGTCCAAATTTTTATTAATTATCTTTGTGTTTTCTTGATATTAAGCTACTTTGGAAAGTATTGAGCTACATTGAAAAAAATTGGAAATTTTGAAAACTTTAAAACACAATTTTGTTGCAAGTTCCTTTGAAATTTTTGAAAATTTGAAAATTGAAAAGTTTGGAACTTGTGGAGTTAATTCACAATGGAAGTATTTTCTTTTCTATATTCTCTCTCTCTTATTTATTTTGGTACTTTGGCTTTACTTTTATTGTTGCATTTTTGGCCATTAAGGACAATGTCTCATTTAAGTGTCAGGGGAAGAATTTAGGTATTGAATATGAAGGCTTGAAAAAGGAAAAAACACAGGGCACGCAGTGGAAGCGAAAGCAAAAAAAAATTGAAAAAACTGAAGAACAGGGGAACCAAACAGAGCCAATGCCAGCTTCAGCAGCCCTAGCCGGCGCCGGTTGTACTCTGTACTGATTCCGAGGTTAAAAAAAATTTACCTCTTTTCCTTGTTCTAAGAATTAGCTGGACTGGAATATGTGAAATCGGGGTTGGTACGCTGGTGGAGACCTCTGGTGCGATTCCTGCAAGTCTCCTACTTCGTCTGTGCATGTATGTGAATGCTAAACTCTCGGTCTTCCAGTATATGACCTGCTTAATTCCATTTGGTAAACAACTAACAGAACTAAGGAATATTTTCTGGAGAGAGAGAGAGAGACGCGTGTTTCTTTTTCCACACAGAAGAGTCTATAAAAAAAAACGATGATCTCCAATCCTCCTGTTTAACCTAAATAAAATCCTAGGTTAAATTAGATTGGGCCATTGGACTCTTAGTTTAATCTTTTGGAATAAATTAATTATTCTAATTAGAACCAACTTAATGGTCCAATAAATAATTAATTTTTTCAAGCCAAATAAACTAGTCCAATTAACAAGCTTATATTAGTTTAGTCCCAAGTTAATCCCTAATTACTCAAACTGGGCCAAAGTCTTGAATAATTAATTAACTTACCAAACTAATTTAATTAATTCTCTCTACTTAAATAAAATAAATTTTGTTTAATTTAAGATCAATTCTTTAACCCGTATTTAATTAGGACTCACGGTCTATACTGGGGACCAAAAGACACTGCCTTGGCTACTAAAATGACCAAAATACTCTTGCCATATAAATAGCTGTATTTTACATTTTAAATATTTCCTAATATCATCATAAAGAAATATTGATCCCAAGGATAATACTGCGTTAGCAAAGTCTCCGACCTACAAGTGTAATGACTAAAATATCCCTCTATACATCGCCGTACATTTAGAGAGGAAGAAGTGTACTAATACCTTTCTAAATGACATCTACCATCTTCAGACTTCTAGTCCAATGATCCACGACTTCTAGTCCAATGATCCACGACTTCTTAGATTGTTTCCGCTTTTCAAGGGAGCTACCCTAAAGCAAACATCTAAGTCATGTTTCCCAGAGCCCTGGATATTTAGATCATTCAGATAACCATAAGGGGTGATATAGTATAGAAACTATCTTGTACAAGTCTGTCTTAACTAACTAGTCACACATACCCAACATGCAAGTATATTGGTCCTACGATAGAACCTCAATTATAGCATATCAAAGTACATGCTTCTAACTTCGTCAGACCACCAACTCATACTCAAGTTGTAGAGTACTAGTCCACGCTGTAGTGGTAGTACTCTAGGTTTCTACCATATAGTACTTTTAGAAACTACTACTATAGGTCTTGTTTTACGTATTTGAAATACGTTTATATCATGAAGTGAGTGGACTACTCACTAGTTAAAGGTAAGCCATTCCCTATTTGGAATTCACAACATAATAACCTAGACATGATGAGATTCCCATTCTCATCAATCGATTAAGAACGAACGTTTATGTATTAAGTAACCCGTGATTCATACCTTACTGTGAAAGACCTCAATTCACATGGACCACTTATTTAAACATAATGGGTCTTTTCCAAATGTAATTGTGCACAAAAAAAAAATGTAAATTCACAAACAATTTCTGAAAATAAATTCTTTTATTAAAACTTTCGATATTTACATAAAAAACCTAGTCTAAGAGGTCATATTTCTCAACAATCTCCCACTTGCACTCTAGGACAATGTAAGTCCGTAGGTGCCCACCCCTGTGACGTCTAAGTGTCTCTTGAAGACTCTCTCAGTCAAAGGCTGGGTGAATGGATCTACTAGATTGTTCTTGGAGGAAATCTGTTCCACCATGATTTCTCGTCTCTAGATGAAATCCCGGATCAGGTGGTACTTCCTCTCGGTGTGCTTTTCTTTCTTGTAGTTCCTGGGTTCTTTGGATTGTGATACTGCTCCAGTGTTGTCACAATACATCACAATCGGCCTGTCCATGTGTGGCACGACTCCAAGTTCTGAAAGGAACTTCCGGAGCCAGACTGTTTTCTTAGATGCCTCCGAAGCTGCTACATACTCAACTTCCATGGTTGAGTCAGTAATGCATGATTGCTTAATACTCCTCCATGAAATGGCTCCTCCAGACAAGGTGAAGACATATTCACTAGTGGATTTTCTCTTATCCTTATCCGCCTAGAAGTCTGAGTCTGTGTATCCTGTAGGAACTAAGTTATCAGCCCTGTAAACCAGTATATAATCTCTCGTTCCTTTAAGGTACTTGAGAATATATGCTTCACAGTTTGCCAATGAACCTCCCCAGGGTTCGACTGATATCTGCTAACCAAACTTACAGCAAAACAGATATTTAGCCTAGTACACAGAATGACCTACATGAGACTTCCCATAGTCGAAGCGTAGGGAATCCTACTTATTCGGTCATTTTCTTCTTGAGACTTAGGATAGTTCCTTAAAGAAAATGACAACCCATGTCTGCAAGGGATTAGAGCTCCCTTGCATGAGTCCATATTGTACTTGGCCAGCATCTTGTTAATGTATGCCACTTGAGATAATCCTAACATTCTATGTTTCCTATTTCTAAGAAGTCTAATCCCGAGAATGTAGCTGGCTTCTCCCAAGTCCTTCATACTGAATTGATTAGACAGCCAAATCTTTATAGATGATAATGACCATACATTATTTTCAATGAGTAGAATGTCATCCACATACAAGATAAGAAAAACCACATTAATGCTTTCAAGTTTCCTGTACACGCATGGTTCATCCTCATTTTGAATAAAACCATAAGACTTTACAGTCTCATCAAAACGAATGTTCCATATTCTCGATACCTGCTTAAGTCCATAAATGGACTTCTTAAGCTTGCAAACCATATGTTCTTGGCCTTGAGCAATAAAGCCTTCCGGTTGGGATATATGGATGTCTTCGCTAAGATGGCCATTTAAAAATGCTGTCTTGACATCCATTTGCCATATCTCGTAGTTATAATGACATGCGATGACAAGGAGGATACGGATGGACTTAAGCATGGCTACCGGGGAAAAAATTTCCTCATAATCGATTCCCTCTTTCTAAGTGTACCCTTTTACTATAAGCCTAACTCTAAAGGTTTCTACCTTTCCATCCATTCCCCTCTTCCTCTTGTATACTCACTTACACCCAATGGGTTTTATTTTTTCAGGTGAAGGTACAAGATCCCAAACCTGATTGAAGTACATAGACTCAATCTCGACTTTCATTGCTTCATGCCATAGATTTGCATTGGTATTAGCAATAGACTCCTCGTATCTAGTGGGGTCTTGTTCTTGATGGTCGGAGACTAGCTAGAAAACTTCTCCAGTCCATCTCTCTGGAACCTTAGACCTTTTTCCACTACGACGAGACTCTAATTGTACAGACTTTTGAGGCTGTGCCTCTTCTTGTTCCATAATCAGGTCAGAAAAAGTTGATTCTGAAGATAACTTCTCCTTAAGTTCCAACGTAGTTGAACCTTTCGTGGAAGTACTCTGATCATCCTCTAAGTATCTAGCATTGGTATTTACCAGTACTTTTTGCTCCTTAGGATGATAAAAGTAACCACCATTTGTCCCTTTTGAATATCCAACAAAATAGCATAATTCTGATCTTGGTTCCAACTTGTCTCCCTTGACTAGTACATAAGCTGGACAACCCCATATCGTTTGATGATTCATACTTGGCTTGCACCCAATTCACATATCATAGGGAGTCTTAGGTATTGACTTAGAAGACACCAAGTTCAGAATGTATGTCGCCGTTTCCATGGCATATCCCCAAAAAGACATTGGAAGAGTATCATGAGACATCATTCTTTGGACCATTTCCATCAATGTCCTATTCCTTCTCTCAGCTATTCCATTCTGCTAGGGTGTCCCCGGCGCAGAGAGTTGGGATATTATCCCATGATATACCATATAGTCATTGAATTCACCCAGGAGGTACTCTCCACCACGATCCGATCGTAAGATCTTGATCAATTTATCTGTTCGATGCTCTACTTCAGCCTTAATCTTTTTGAACTTGTCAAAAGAGTCAGACTTGCGTCTCATCAAGTAAATAAAACTAAACCTCGTACAATCATCCGTGAAAGTGATGAAATACTCAAAACCCCCTCTAGTTGGTGTAGACAAGGGACCACACGCATCAGTATGAACAAGACTCAATTCCTCCTTGGCTTTATCTGCCTTAGGGGTAAATGACCTTTTGGTTATCTTTCTTATTAGGCAGGACTCATACTGAGGCCAATTTTCTAATCTCAATGAGCCAAAGGCCCATCATGGATTAACCTCTGAATCCTGGTTGAGTTTATCTGACCCAACCTTAGATGCTAAAGATAAGAGTCATTGACATTGGTCTTTCTCTTTTTTGTTAAAGGTTCAGATTGAGCGTTATTTAATTGATTGTTAATAGAGTTTAAGAAAAATAGATTTCCATACATGTGCCTAGTACATAAAATTTTTCCATCTCTACTGATAGAAATACTAGAATGGAAAGACACAGAATATCCTTGATTTATTAGTTTTGCAACCGAAATCAAATTTTGTCAAAATCCAGGTACAAATAAAATATCTTTCAAAACCACTATTCTATTACAATAAAAAACAAGATCCAGCTCTCCCACTGTAAGGACCCAAACTTGTGCTCTATTTTTCACACGTAGTCCATGTTTGCCCTTCTAAAGTCTTCTAATCTTTCTAAACTCATGCAAGGAGTTACAGATATGATCAGTGGCTCCTGTATCAACAATTCAAGTGGAAGTTGACCCAAACATTGATTTAGACTCTAGATAGAAAACATTACCTGTAGGGTTTTTTTTTGCTTGAAGATCTAGACACTCCTCTTTCCAGTGTTCCTTCAGTCCACATTTGAAGCACTTGCCCTTGGGTTTGTCTTTGGGCTAGACTGTTGTGTTTCCCTTCTCTTTCTTGAACTTCTTGGGCTTAGTTTTAGAAGATGAAGCCTTAACATTCATAGCCTTAGATTGTGACTTCATGACCTTCTCTGCTATCTAGAGCTCCTTCATCAACTCAGTTAAACTCATGTTTAACTTGTTCATGTTATAATTCAACTTGAACTGAGTAAAGGAACCCAGTAGAGATTCGAGAACCATGTTCACTTGGCTTTCGGGGTCAATGACAGCCCTTAAGATTTCTGCCTTCTCGAAAGTAGCAATCATCTTGAGCATATACTCTTTGACTGATGCTCCCTCAGCCATCTTAGTGTTTATAATAGTTCGAAGAGCCTTCTGCCTTGCCGGCCGGCTCTTATCCGCGAACATCGTTGCTAATGATTGAGTTATGTCATACGCAGTGGTCATGTGCTCATGTTTAGATTGGAACACATTAGACATGGAGGCCAACATGTAACAACGAGCCATCTCGTCGGCCTTCTTCCATGCCTTCTTAGCCTCAAGCTCTTTGATGGTGAAACCTTCTCCGATAACAGGGCAGGTTTCGATAATGACATACTTATACTCCTCGGCTGTGAGTTTTATGTTCAGGTTCTTCTTCCAGTCTACATAGTTTGATCTAGAAGATAACTCCATCGAGGGGATGGCCGTTTTCTCTCATTTCCTATGGACATACCTTGCACTATAACCTCCAACGAGGGGCTGGCTGATCATAGTACGTGTCCCGAGTTATTAATTATATCCCTCTATTAGATTTAGATCCTTGTGGTATCTCCATCCTATACGGGTTCAGTCCCAGGGTGATGCGAAGGGACCCACGATCTCTAATGAGAATCGTGATGGAAGCCGTGGGGCCGTTGGAACCCCTCTCCCACTTAGTCTTTTAAAACAAGGGTTTTTTGAAAAATATTCTTTTGAAAATTTTCGTAAAGTTTTCCCTTTAACTTAAAAATAAAATGTCTAAATCCATTAAAATCTTTATGTCAAGGTATATATCCTTTGAGAGATTTTTCCATGGACTAATTTTATTCAAGTTAAAAAAACTTACTGATTTCAAAAATTTTCCAATTTCAAAAACTTTCTAGAGACTTTGGTCTCAAGTTTATTTGACAAAATAATTTTTTCTTTGTGTTAAAATAAAGCAAAATGGCTTTTTATTTTAATTTACAAAAAATATCTAAATCCAATATATTTTCTATGTTAAGGATTAAATCCTTTGAGAAAATATCTAAGGATTAATTTTTGTTCAAGTTAAAATAACCATTTAATTTGTAGAAAAATATTTTCCTTGTTAAAAATATTCCTAAAGACTTTGGTCTTTGAGAAACGTGCACATAGGTACATAAAATAAATAGCATGCTAGAAAACAGTAGACGTTTTCATGTTTTTCTATTTTTTAAACCTAAGTGCCTAAATAATTGAATTAAACACATTAATTAATTGATTAATGGTCTTGTTTAATTCTAAAATCCCTTACTAATATTTTTCCTACAAAATATTCTATGAATATTAACTATTGCAAAAATCTTAACTTCGCCTGGCATGGACCCCAAAACAAAAAGGAAAACGTAAGAAAAACTACAAGGAAAAAATAAAAAATTTCTTCTTGGTCCACTGCACCCGCCGCATTGGATCAAGCATCCCCCATTTGCACTGTGGTCCACTGCACTCGCCGCACAGAACCAGGACCCATGGGTGACCTAAAATCCAGAGCGAGTCCAAACCCTAGTCGGCGTCGGTTCCAGTTTGGACGAGTTCTGCAGTTTTTTTTCTGCAATTTTCTTCTGTGAATTTTCTCTGTTTTTCTGTGCAACTTCTGGTACCATTGGCTCTTCGGTTTCAATCCCAATATAAAGAAATCAACCAAAACCAACAATTGCCTATACCCATTAACATTAGGCTTACACGATTTGCTAAGAAAAACAGTAAATTACACATTTCCTATACCTCAATCCGAGAGGTTTAACAGAGAATCTATTTATACCAAAACAGCAAAGGATCACAGTTTAAATCACACATATGTGTCCAGTTTTATTCAATTAGATGCATGTTCCCTATATTTTCGCAAAACATTCATTCTTTGATACCAATTGAAGGCTTGAAAAAGAAAAAAACACAAGGCACACAGCGGAAGTGAAAGCAAAAAAAAAAAAAAAAAAAAAATTGAAGAATAGGGGAACCGAATAGAGTCGGCACCGGCTCCGGCAGCCCTAGCCGGTGCCAGTTGTACTCTGTACTGATTCCGAGGTTAAAAAAAATTTACCTCTTTTCCTTGTTTTAAGAATTGGTTGGACTGGAATATGTGGAACCGGGATAGGTACGCTGGTGGAGACCTCTGGTGCGATTACTGCAAGTCTCCTACTCCGTCTGTGCATGTATGTGAATGCCAAACTCTCGGTCTTCCAGTATATGGTCTGCCTAATTCCGTTTGGTGAACAACTAACAGAACTAAGGGATATTTTCTGGAGAGAGAGAGAGAGAGAGACATGTGTTTTTTTTTCCACACAGAAGAGTCTGTAAAAAAAAAAAAACGATGATCTCCAATCCTTCTGTTTAACCTAAATAAAACCTTAGGTTAAACTGGATTGGGCCATTTGACTCTTAGTTTAACCTTTTGGACTAGATTAATTATTCTAATTAGAACCAACTTAATGGCCTAACAAATAATTAATGTTCCCAGCCCAAATAAACTAGTCCAATTAACAAGCCTATATTAGTTTAGTCCCAAGTTAATCTCTAATTATTCAAACTGGGCCAAAGCCCTGAATAATTAATTCTCTCTCTCCATGGTCCTTTATTTTATTCTAGACCAATAATCAAATTAGGCTACTTAAATAAAATAAATTTCATTTAATTTAAGATTAATTCCTTAGCCCGTATTTAATTAGGACTCACGGTCTATACTGGGGACCAAAAGACACACCGCCTTGGCTACTAAAATGACCAAAATACCCTTGCCATATAAGTTGCTATATTTTACATTTTAAATATTTCCTAATATCATTATAAAGAAATATTGACCCCAATGACAATGCTGTGTTAGCAAAGTCTCCGACCTACAGGTGTAATGACTAAAATACCTCTCTATACATCGCCATACATTTAGAGAAGAAGAAGTGTACTAACACCTCTTTAAATGACATATACCATCTTCAGGCTTTTAGTCCAATGATCCACGGCTTCCTGGATTATTTTCGCTTTCCAAGGGAGTTACCTTAAAACAAACATCCAAGTCATATTTCCTAGGGCCCTGAATATTTAGATCATTCAGACAACCACAAGGGGCGATATAGTATAGAAACTATCTTGTACAAGTCTGTCTTAACTAACTAGTCACACATACCCAACATGCAAGTATATTGGTCCTACGATAGAACCTCAATTATAGCATATCAAAGTACATGCTTCTAACTTCGTCAGACCACCAACTCATACTTAAGTCGTAGAGTACTAGTCCACGCTGTAGCAGTAGTAGTCTAGGTTTCTACCATATAGTACTTTTAGAAACCACTACTACAGGTCCTGTTCTACGTATTCGAACTACGCTTATGTCATGAAGTGAGTAGACTACTCACTGGCTAAAGGTAAGCCATTCCCTATTTGGAATTCACAACATAATAACTTAGACATGATGAGATTCTCATTCTCATCAATCGATTAAGAACGAACGTTTATGTATTAAGTAACCCATGATCCATACCTTACTGTGAAAGACCTCAATTTACATGGACCACTTATTTAAACATAATGGGTCTTTTCCAAATGTAATTGTGCACAAATAAAAATGTAAATTCACAAACAATTTCTGAAAATAAATTCTTTTATTGAAACTTTCAATATTTATATCAGAAACCTAGTATAAGAAGGCATATTTCCTAACAGAATATATTTTCTATATCATACTATTTTTTGGAATTTTTTCAAGATTTTTTGTGGTTTTCATTGATTAGCAAGGTTGTAATTCTTTTTCTTACTTGGATATGATTTTTGTCATTCATTCGGTAGATTTTTATGAAATTGATTTTTTGGATGAGTTGTTTTTCAAGACTTGAAAATTTTGATTAATTTTGTTTATACATTGGTGTTTGAATATTATTTGACTCGCCTAGTTTGAATATGAAAAATATGATGAATGTGAGTAAAGTTTATTAGCTAACTCTTGTATTATGAGTCTAAATTTTTCTTAGCTTTGAGTTATGATGAGAATGTGAGTTGATAAGAGATCTTTGAGAGGAAAGATTGTGGAGAATTATGAAAAAAATTTATTTGAGTTTAAAAAACAATGAGTGAAAACAACTTTGTTGTTATGTGAATTGAAAAAAAAAAAATGCTATTATTGTTTATCTTTGAAGACCATTTGTTGAAAAGGGGGTCAATATGAGGAGGAGTAGAGTGAATTCGGTGTACTCTCTTGAGTCTATCCTAAAGGCAAAAAGGCCAGAAAGATCATAGAAAGAAAAAAAAAAAAAGAATTGTTAAAAAAAAATGATGAGTGATGACTATAAAAGGGGCTAATATGGTGTGTGAAGTGTAATCCACGCACTTGAGGCTATCAATTCCCGAAGTTATTGGAAAAAAAAAATTTAAGAGAAAAAAATTGGAATGCTGCCCTCACATCATGACTTGAGTTGCACAATTTTTGAATTTATAATGCTTGAGTTGGTAGATAGCTTGACTTATGTGATTTATGTTATTTATATTTTGAATTGACGAGTGAAATAATTTTCTTAGACTTAGGTATACGTTTGATTAATTTGACTTCAAGAGTTTTGTAATGTCTTGTCAAATGTTTCAAAGATTAAATTGTTTTCAAAGGGTGTGAATAACAAAAGTTGTATATAAAGTTTAAAGGAAGTTACAATCCTTGGTATGTTGTAAAGAGTTTTTGGAATGAGTAAGAGCTTGTGTTTTATTGATAATTTTCTTAGTTAAAGTGGTTTGCTTAAGGACAAGCAAAAGTTCAAGTGTAGGGCTATGTGATAGCTGCTAAAATCACCATTATTTTTCTAGTTATTTGAGGTTATTTTAAGATAAATTTGTTGTAATAACTAGGCATATTCTATCCTATTTGACATTTTGCTTGTAAAAAGTATTTTTGGCAAATTTGTGCAGATTTGAATTAAATTTGAGCAGAAAGTGAGCGATTCCAGAATACACCTAGCACTAGGTCTAGCCAAGGGACCAGGCGTCGTGTCCATTTTGGTCAAGTAGAGCAAACTGAACCAACTTTCAATAAAAAGTAGAACAAACCTGGCCAGGTTTGGCAAGTAGACCAGGTGCCAAATCCATTCTGCCTAGCCACTAAAAATAGAGCAAAAACATAGGAAGAATAGAGTGCACCAGGCGTCAGGTGGGTTGAAGGTACTCGTCGCTAGGTACTCTCCTAAAGGCGAATATTCTGTGCACGAATTCAGGAATTTTCTAATGATTTTGGTATTTTCAGAATCTTACTTAGCCAAGACATCCTAAGTCACGAATTTAGCATCTAAGAGGTTTATAAAATCATAAGAAAAAACAAGAGAAAAATAGAGAGGAGGATCAGAGAGCATTAATTCCAATTACTCATTAAAGGAGGAATTTAACAAATCAAGGAGGATTGTTCAAGATAGTCTTCAAGGGTGACGAAAGAGGCTTGTCTTTGAGTGTTTTCTTTTATCTTTGTTTTCTTTTTCTTAAACAATGACGTATTTAATGTTTTTATTGTAATTAATATTATTTTTGGATTCATGATTTTGTATTAATTTACTTATTTGATCAATTCTTTATCATCTTTGGGGTTTGATTACTTGTTATCATTAGTTATTGATGCGAGTTCTTCTAATTGACTTAGGACAATGATATTTGGAGTTTCATTGCTTTTATTTTATATTTGTCTAATCTTGATGGACTTGAGTGACGAAGTTAAGATTATAGGGCTAAGTAATCAAATATTAGTTGATTTCACCTCAAGCAAAGGGTTATTAACTAATTTCATACTTATAAGGAATTGAGCCTAATGCGTGTTTTGGTTATATTAGTTTGATTGACAAATCTGTTAATATTAATCGAAATGGAGTTATTCCATGAATTTGGAAATGAAGTGGAATTTATTTAAGTAGATTCACGACTCGTGAAATGATTGAATTTTACTTTATATTCCTGTATGATATCAAGATGTTAATTAATTGAGAGAATTACTAGTTGGTTCATTATAATGTTTTTGAGGATCATTGTCTAAATTGTATAAATCTACATTCTTGAGTTGTATATATTTCTCTATTTTTCTTTTTATTATTTTCTCCCTTTATTTGGGTCGGTTAAACAATGAATGGAAAGTGATTAGTGTGTACTTATTCCTTTGCGGATCGATACTCGTTAATTCCCTATGCTATGCTTGCGATGAGTATACGTGTTCACATGTGTATTTTGGGATTAATGTTTTAATTAAAACTTGACTAAGGAATGGATTTAAATTTGATGATTTTTATACACCTAAAATTTACCTATCAATGTTGATGAAAGAAGAATGTGTTTGTGTTGGGAATGTATTGTAGCATTTGAAAGAGAAGTCTTTTAAATAAGTAAATCATTTTTCCTCTCTCATAATGAATAGAACACATATATATTATCTGTCCAGATTGGTATTTTGCTTTATAATAATGCTTCTTTGTGAAATTGGTATGAATAAAGGGGTGAATTGTGTGATGTGGTAAACCCCAAAGTGTGTATAAGTTGGTGTGAGTGAATGGTATGATTTGATATGTGTATTGAGGGTAATGAAAATGATCAAAAGCCGAGGGCTGCTGGATTGATTTTGATGCGAAAATGGATGTTGCTTGGGAGCAGAAATGTCAAAAAAGCCATGCAAGAATTTTAGTCCCTGAGAGTTGAGTTATGTTTTTGGACTCTAAAGGTGTGAGCTTTGCATAACAAAAATGAAGAAAACTCGTCTTAATGGCCTTTATATAAACACTGCCTAAGCTGTTATGAAACCCCTATGTAGAGATCCATTTTCAAACATCCCAAAAAAAAAAAAAAACCTTTTATTGATTGAATTTGCTCTTTATTTTCACACTGAAGAAACTTCAAGATGCTAAGAAGATTTTAAAAAAAGAATAAACAGAAAATCGTTTGTAATTTGTGAGATATGAAAATTTCAAATTTTGCTGCACACAGTTGGTTACTATTCCATCGTGTCTTTGTGTAAAATTTGTTTGACCCATTTTTTGGGGCAATCTTGGGGAGGAAAATATATAGTAATTTACTACCTTATCAAGTTACTAAATTGGAAGTTTTTGTGGCTAAATAAAATGGTTTTCTCTATTAATTAGATGGATATTTGTGACCCCTATTTTATATTAAAATCAGAGTTTTGTGTATGAAGCGGAAAAATGAATTTATATAAGGGAATGGCTATAAATATTTCAAAATCTAGTTAAATGGATTTTATTTGATGTTTAGGTTATTGGGGATATAATTCTTAAGACCTTGGTGATTTCCATGAATAATATGATTTTGGGTAATAACACCTTATATGTTTACAAAATAAGACTTTGGAAGAGAACTTTAATTTTACAAAGCTATTCGATTTCATGGTGTGCTTGGTGTTATAATTTGGTGTAGGTGCTTCTCGGTTAATTAAAAATGCTATATGACTAATTGGAGATGCATAATAATTAGGGTTTGTATGGATAATTGGTTTTTGCATGATAATTAACGCCTTAAGTCATAATTAAGGCTTTGTTTGGCTAATTGTGTTAATTAAGAAATCATGGACTCTTATGCTATATGAAGTTGTGAATACTTTAGTAAGATATTGAATTTGTGATAGGAAACTTTATCTTAGATTTAAGTTTATCGTTAAGCGCAATTAAAGTGATTTAAGACCTAAGTAATTCCCTAATGGCCTTAGGGTTTCAATTAGCACTTTATTTGCAGTAATATGAATATGAAATTAATTGCTATATGTTATATATGTATGATAGACATGGAGAACCTAGGAGAAGGCCAAGAAGCAAGAACCTAGATTAGGTGAAGTTGATTAAGCTTGGACAGAGTTAAGTCCTTACAGCTCCTGCTTATTTTCAAAGTTCATGACTTAAAGTACAAAATCCCATGCCTAAATTATGTAAAAATTACCTTCAGTTGCCCATATAATATATTCATAGATCTTATGAAACATTTTATATTTGTGATAGTTCATACATGATTTAAATCATGAGTATGCCATTTTTAGAAAACATATATGCATGAAATTAATGCCTACTTACAATAATGTTTGTATTACGATAATGTAATTTATTCATGCATACATGGTGTTATGAAGCCTCTTAAGAATATTATGATTACAGAGACATGCATCAAAAGTATGACAGACACTAAAATGTATTTATGCATTGCATACATAAAATTATTGCAAAAATCATGGCATGAGTTTTATACTTAATGGCTCCAAATATAATTACAACGACTTGCGGTTAATACTTCTTGAGTAAGTTTTAGAACGAATATAGGAAGGTTTGTTTTGGAAACATTGGGGGAAAATGTTTGGGGTTTTAAATTTGGTTGGGAAGAGACTTGGGATTTTATTTCAATATATTGGAACAATTTTTTGAAATAAATTAACTATTCCATATTGGAATAGCAAACACTTGAACCGTTAATTAATGACATTGAGATCTCAACAGGTACGGCAGTAGGACTTGCTTTTGTTAGATTAGGAGAGAATTTTGATAGATTGACCATCTCTAAAAAGCTATCATTTTCCAAATGGGGTGATAGTTCTATTAGTTGAGCATGATCCTTAGCTAGGAACACGGTCTCCAAAAGGAGTAGGAGGACGGACGTGGGACATCCGGTCTAATTTTTATACGAGGCAGATGGCGGAGTATTCCTGAGGGAGGGATGTATATCCTACCCAATTATTTGGCGATATACATGTCGTTACCATATATACGAAAGATCTTGATATGTTATCATGGTATGAGTATCTTTTGATACACGAGATATGGTTTTGTGATGGGTTCAAAACTTTTGAAAAAAAAAAAAAAGAATTTGGTGTTCTAGAAAGGTTATACAAGTAATTTTTACAAGATAAAATATCTGATTATGCAAGCTCCTCGGTTTGTACTTGCGAAGGCTCCCAAAAATGATATTGCACTTGAGAAGAAAAAATTATTTGAATCATAAATATATCCATTCAAGTCTACATTACTCATATATCATGACGTTGAATTTTGAATTTATGACACGTACTCACAAATTTCAAACTTTCTAGGATTTTTATAATCTCACACAACTTTTCCAATCATTTTTTCACGATAAGGTGAGCTTATTAAGACTGAGGATTAGACTTGTCCTTTATAATAGTGATAGTCTTGATACAATATTTATTGTCTTTATTTAGATAGTTAGAAATCTTATTTTGGGGATTTAAATTTATAATGGAGTTGTAATAGTCGTAATCAAAGTCTTTAATTGAACTTCAAGTTTTATAGATTTATTTATCTCTTCTTTTTTCTTACTATTGCATTATAAAGACCATTGGTCCGAAGGATGGGGTGACGTCCCTAACCCGATTGGGTTACGTATGTAGTGGGGTGTTACAATTGGTATTAAAGCCTAGGTTTAGATTAAAACATAGGGGCATCTTGAAGATTAAGCATTTACTAGACTTACATTTCAATTGAGTCTAGAATTAGGCACTTCTCTTGGTGTTTAGGATTAGAATAGTCATAACATTGTCCATTTGTCGATTAAGTCGTGCGAATTAAGTTGATGATGACTTTGATCATAATGCCTTATTTAGTAGTAGCGAGTTAGTTGGTATGAGAGTTAACCTTATACTTGCATTTTATAGTAAGGATAACTTTAACAAGGCTATAGAGGAAAGGTCTATGGTGATAAGTCTACCCATGTCAAGTTTTCTAAGTACAATAAGGCTAAGTGTGATAATGAGTTACTAGATTTTTTATACTTTTCTAATCTTTTGATTTTGACTACCTTAGTTCTGATTAGATGGATGGGGTTATGGGTAAGAGTTTAGCGATGGTGCTTTCGTTAAAACCTAGGAGATTAACAATTGTGCATTGGAGACTTGTGATTTTCTTATATGCTTGATATATGTGCATGTAGGATTAGGACATTATCTGGAATGCCCCTATAAATGCATGTGGTATATGCTATATTTATATGTCTTTTATTTGATTGAATATATTATAGGAGCATCTACTTGTTCTTGGTGTATGGTGTATTTATGATGTAATTTTGAAACTAAATGTTTGGGGTTAAGGATTACTTCTCTGTAGGGTATATGGATATCCTTTGAATGTGAGTGTTGAGAATAGTGGTAATTGTTGGAGGTAGACACCATCTACGACACATATAATTGCTCAAGCTATGTCACACAACACGGATAATAAAGACATAGAGAGGACAACCTCAACAACGAGGAACATCCTTATTTAGTGGGCTAACTAGGTGGCAGCGGAAGAACAAAGGAAGGTAATTAAACTTTATATCAACTAGAGCTACTCCGAATGCAATCATTCCTCGACATTGTGGAAAGAAAGGTACACAAAAAGGAATAACAGTATAAAGATGTGTCTAAAGGATGTTTAGTCCTAGAGATGCTTCTTAACTAAAGGAGGACTAGCTGAAATTACTCCAATCCCAGTTAAGGAACCTACTTCACAAATATATTTGACTAATTGGAGTAATGAACCTAGAGTCAATGGGGGTATCAACTCCAGACCAAGAATGAAGGCCAAAGTGTTCACCCCAAGAAGTGAGAACTTAGAAATGTAACTTAGTTGCACTGAATAGAACGCTTATTATCCAAGGTTATGCGGTGAATGTATTGATTAACTCTTATTCCATGCATTTATTTGTGATGTTGGTGTGTGCTTAGAATTATTATAGTGAATTAGAAATTTTCATTTAAATTGTTGGTTGGTGTCCCTCTTGGTGTAAGCATGGGAACTCATAGGCTTTACAACAAGTTTGAAAATATCATCCGGATGGATGGTATGAATCTATAAATTTGGAAAATTCATAGGTAGGTGTAGAAAAGAGATTAGTATATTTATTAACAATGGTTATGATTTAAAATTATAATATACACTGTTAGTGTATCCATTTTTCTTTTCTTTTTTTTCTTTGAGAATGTTAGTAGAAGCAAAGAAATTTGTACAGGTGTGTAAGAGTAAAATAGGGCAAGGAAAACTACTTGAAAATCATAAACTTAAGTTTTTGAGAAAGTACAACCATATGTTACACATGGATAAGTTATCGACATATTATGTTCAATGATAGGGGCTAAAATCATCATTATTTTCCTAGTTATTTGAGGTTAAATTGAGATACTTTTGTTGTAATAAGTAGACATATTCCTTTCTATTTGATGTTTTGCTTGTAGAAAGTATTTTTGACAAATTTGTGTAGATTTAAGTTGATTTCGAGCAAAGCTAGAGAATTTTCAGCACACACCTGGTGCCAGGTCCATTCTGCTCGAATAGTGGAAGAAAGAGCAAAACTCAGGAGGAAAACAAAGCACACCTGGTGCAAGGTGGGTCGAAGGGACCTAGCGCCAGGCCAGCCCTGAAGCACGAAAATTTTGTGCACGAATTTGTAATTTTTCAAAAGATTTCAATATTTTCTAATTCCTACTCAGCCAAGACTCATCAAGTAACGAGTTTTGCATCAAAGAAGCCTATAAAACTAAGAGAAAACACAAGAGATAGAGAGTGAATCCAAGAAAAAAAATTTCAATCACTAAAAAAAGGAGAGATTCGCCATTCAAGGAGGGTTGTTCAAGTGAGTCTTCAAAGGAGAAGAAGGAGGCTTGTCTATGAATGCTTTCTTTTACCTTTTGTTTTCTTTTACTTAAACAATTATGTATTTAATGTTTCCATTGTAATTTGACATTGTTCTTGAGATTCATGATTTATTGAGTAATTTGGTTTTTTGATCAATTGATTATTGTTCTCGGTATTTGATTACTTGTTTTGCTTATAGAGTTGGTTGATTGATTTTTGTTATTAACTTGCTTGAAGAAGGGTTGATAATGACTTTAATTAATTAATTTCATATTTGTTATCTCTTAACTTGTTTGAAAAAGGAGCAAATTGTTAATAATGTGAGTAATCAAAGGTTGGTTGATGATTGTTTGAATATGGATTCATTACCTAATATCCTTGAATATAGGGGTTTATATGATGATTGATTTTAATATATCTTTTGGATAAATTGGTTGAGACATAATATGTTTACTAATTTAACTAAAAGATAGTGATTTTTTGGATTATAAACGAAGTGGGTCTATAATTAAATCATCATGAGACCAAGATAATAATTAATTGTGATATTAACTAAGTGATTCATTATCATGTTTTCAAAAGCTTTTGTCTAAATTGCATTTTTCACATCCTTAAGTTGTATAACTATTTTTCACTATATTGGGTCGATTAAACAATAGATGAAAAGTGATTAGTGTGTACTTGTTCCTTTGAGGATCAATACTCGTTAATTCACTATACTATGCTTGGGATGAGTATACTTGCTTGTATGTATATTTTGGGATTAATGTTTTAATTAAAACTTGACTATGGGATGGATTTAAATTTGACGATTTTTATACACCCAAAATTTACGCATCAAGTTTTTGGCACCGTTGCCGAGGAACCATATCATGAAAACTTGGATTTTGTTGATTTAACCAGATTTATATGTCTACATGTAAATATGTAAATATGTATATATGTTCCTCGTATGAATAGGTGTCTTTTTTTTTCTTGTATACTTGTAATTTAATGTCCCTACATGCTGTAATTTTTCTTACTTAATTTGTGAATATGTACTTACTAACTTGTAAATTCTATAATCTCACTATCTTTTATTCTCCATAGATCTTGCCCTTAGTATTTGACCCAAAGATCTAAATCTAACATAGTGGATCTGATTTCAAAATTGAGAGAACCCTCACCAAGGTCCAAAAGGTCGAAAGAGAAAGGGTAAGAAAAGACATGGAGGTGAATTAACAAGAGGACTATGGATGACATTGTGAAACTCGTAATCTCGGGTATGGGCTCGTGTATTATGAGACCTAAGATAGAGGCTAACAACTTTGAAATAAAGCCAACATAATTCAAATGATCGAAAACATAGTCTAATTTGATGGCTTACATAAGGAAGATCCTAATGCCCACCTTCCGAGTTTTTTAGAAATCTGTGACATTATCTAAAATGAATGGCGTTTCTGAGGATGCCATCAAACTAAGGTTTTTTTCCCTTTTCTTTGAGAGATAGGGCGAAATCTTGGTTAAAATTTTTGCCAGCCGGATCCATTACCACTTGGAACATTTTAGCTAAAAATATTTTTCCCAACTAGAACATCCAAGCTTAGGACGGATATTTTTGCCTTCCAATAGTTCGAATCTGAAAATCTTTATTAGTGTTGGGAGAGGTTAATGGAGATGCTTAGGAAGTGTCCTCATTATGGATTTAAGTTAGGCATGCAAATGCAAATCTTTCAGAGTGGTTTAAGTTTTGCTACTAGAAAATTGGTTAACGTATCTTTAGGAGGCTCCATTAATTATAAAACCCAAGAAGAAGTCTTTGATTTGATTGAAAATTTGGCAACAAACAACTATGCTTGAGGGCATTCACTGATTTGTCTGAATTTGGGTATAAAAAATCATATAAAAATAAGCACATTCTCAATCAAGTTTAAATTAAAACGTTAACCCCAAATTACACATATGAGCAAGCGTACTCATCATTAAGCATAGCATAGGGTTTAAAACGAGTGTCGATCCTCAAGGAACAAGTATGCATTAATCACTTTTCTTTCATTGTTTAACCGGCTCAATAAAGTGGAAAAGAATAAAAAAGAAAATAAAAGAATATATACATGTAAAGGATGGAGAATTATGTAACTCAAACCACTATTTTGACAAACTTTAAAGTATCCAATCATTATCATAACCAATTATTCTCTTGGCATCATGAAGGATTAAGATAGATTCACTTCTTTTCTAATCCATGAAATCACTATCGTCTAGACAAATTAGTATCACATGGCCTGTCTCAACTAATTCACCCAAAAGATGCATTACACACAATCCTTGATTAAATTTCCATGGCCTGGCAAACTTCAAATAGGAAATTAACGAATGAATCCATGTCCTGGCAGACATCAATTAATTTTTAATTACCCAGTTCTTAGCAATCAAACCCTTTGGTCAAGCAAGTTAAGAGACAACAAATATGAAATTAATGAATTGAGACCACCATCAATCCCTTTGGCCAAGCAAGTTAATGGAAAGAAACAACCAACTAATTTCGTAATTAGCACAAGAAATTAAATACCAAGAATAACAATCAATTAATCAAAAAATCAAAGTAACTCTAAAAATCATGAATACCAAAAGTAATGTCAAATTACAATAAAACAATTAATACGTCATTGTTCAAGAAAAGAAAGTAAAGTTAAAAGAAAGCACTCATAGACAAGCTTCCTTCTTCTTCCTTCGTGGACCCTCTTGTACAATCCTCCTTGATTTGAAGAATTCCTCCTTTAATTTGAGTGATATTCTGTTTTGATATGCGAATCCTCCTTTTTCCTTTGTGTTTTCCCTATATTTATAGGCTTTAGAAGTGCCTAAATCCATTCCTCTAGGGTTTCTGGCCGACTAGAAGTAGGAAAATACTAAAACTCCGCAAATTGCCAAAAAATGCGCCTGAAAATCGAGGCACCGCCTCAGTGGCCATGCACAGCCGGCACTGCCAATCCTACCTAGGGTGGGCACCGGTTATGGTCTGTTTCTTTGTTCGTTCGCTAATTTTTCTTGATTTTCGTGCCATCTCTTCCAGACTGCAGTCAGCACCTCCTCTGGCCTCCTAGCCGGCCCCGGTTCGGTTATGTTTAGCTTTGTTTCACTGATTTTTTATTGTCTTGAAGTGCGTGCCAGAAGCATGTGGCCGGCACCGGTTCCCCTGTCCTGGCCGGCGCTGCCTCTATTCTCTTTAGCGACATTTTTGCCTTACTTTACCCCTAAAATCTGAAATAATGTACAAAATACCTTTTCAAGGGTAAAATCTCAAATATGAAGGAATATGACCAGTTATTGTACAAAATGTATCACAAAATAGCCTCAAATAACTAGCAAATATATGACTAATTTAGATCCTATCATATTCCCCCACACTTAGCTCTTTGCTTGTCCTCAAGCAAAGTATCAAAGACAATTAGAAAAACACAAGTTTTCATACAATCACTCAATCAATTTCAAAATAATATTTCCAATACTTTCTTTATTCAAGACAATAAAACATATGTTACTATACCTTTCATAACAAATGTAAGACTTGTATAAGTGAAGAATGACTAGTAGAACCATCTCAACACTAAACATCATTCTCAGACCACTGGAAAGAGGTTAATTCAAAAGAAATATGCATTCCATAAGCTTACTTTTCATACATTCTCTCCACTAATTTGAGACATGTCATGATTCTACTTAGGTCAAGTAGGACTTTTAAGCTTGTAATGTAAGGCCAAAAGGTTTGTAATGTAGCTGTCAAACGAAGGCTATGGAAAATCAAATATCAAAGAAGATGAGAGTTTGCAAGAAAAGGATAAACAACATGTACCAATAAATTCCAAACTTTTCTTGTTCTCCTATCACCAAACCAATTAAAAACCCATAACCTTGTATAACAATCATATCATAGTTCATACAAATCTTGCATTCTTTTCATCAATAATTCTCAATTCATCAATTATATTGCACAAGATCATCAAAATTTCAACAATTTTTTATTCCAGCTCTATTCCTGTGCTCTTCTTTTCTTTCTCTTTCTTTCCAAATGTTGTTTTTGTTCGTTTCTTAGTTTTTTTCTTTCAACATTTTCTAGCAGCTTTTTGTTTTTCTCAATATTTCTTCCTTCCTCCTTTCTCTTTTTACAACTCCAACTCAACAATGATGCATGATTGAAAGTAACAAGTCATGACATTTACACCAGTATTTTCCCTCACACTTATTTTACTTGTACTTTTATCCATCAAGAGCAATCAAAGATTTAGAAGAATTCTCAAACTCTAAGAAAGAAGCAATGGAAAAAGTATGATAACGGGTTTAAGAAAGAAATTAACAACTTAGGCTGAAAATAGGCACTAGAGATAATATAAAATAGGTAGGCTTGAAAAGCTCAAACTATCTAAAGAACCGTCATCCCTAAGTTAAATCATGAATGTCTTTCTTATTTCGCCTCGAGAGGAATTCAAGTAAGTTCTAAAATGCTCAATGAATTTTAGCAGAAAAATAGGTTTAAGAATAATGTAAAGCATTTGATCAAGAACTACTTAGTCCAAGTGCGTGCAAAAAGTCATGCATAAGCCACAAATGATATAGAACATATGCTCTATGATCTAGCACAAAGACATGCATTAAAAATACATTTTGAAAGCTCACAAAATCAGAAATTTTTTTTCAAAATTTGCTCAAAGGTTCAAAGAAGAATTTCAAGAAGAATGAAGCATAGAAGAATTCTCATTCTAACCACTCCCCTACACTTAAACTGGACATTTTCCTCAATGGCCTAACAAATAGAGCAAGGAAATAATGCCACGGGACCAAAAATAAAAGGGAAAAGAGAAGAAAGAAAATACTTCTATTCATTGTGCATTCTTCTACAAAAGAGTGGAATTCTAGCAGAAAGGAGCATTGTCGAAGTACCTAAAAAGAAAAATACAAAGAAACACACCAAAGCATAAAAACTAGAAAATAAAAAGAAACAAAAAGTAAAGAAAATAGTACGAAAAAGAAAAGTACAAGAAAAATAATAACAAAATAAAGACATATAAAAATAAAAGAAAACAAACTAAAAATCCTAAGAAAGCAAATAGAGACGCAACTCACTCCCCCACACTGAAGATGAAAAATATTTTCCTTATTTAAGAGAGGAAAAACTAAAAAACTTAACAAAACCAAATACAAAGCAAAAATACAAACTCTTTCCATTCATCATACTTCCTCATCAAACCTTTGGACAAGAGATCAAAGCTCCAAGTAGAAGATAGGTATAATGAATATAGAAAGAATGGAGGATTTTGAGAAATGGAAGGTTCATGAAAACGATTTGTCTCAGCAATGCAAAACACATAAACATCATTCTCTAACATTCCTTTAGACATATAAATATCTTTTTCAACATATGAGTGCACATGATATCTGATGGATGCATCAACTTTGAAATCACCACTTAACCCTTCAAAAGAATTTTTACAATTAAAATTCCCCTTCAAACTTAGTATTTGAGTTCTTAAAGATGTGATTGTGAAATCCTTACTTTTCAATGCTTCTACAAATACCAAGTTACCTCCCTGAAATTGGGGTGAATGGTAGAATTCGTCAACATCCTCAAAGGGTTTCTTAGAATGAATGATAAATCTAACTTCTTGAGGCATGTTAAACTCCATACATCATCATTGGGACCATTGTTCTCCAAGAAGTGAGAGGAACCTAAGAAATCATGTGACAAAGAAATATTAGAATTATGAGCACATAGAGTAGAATCAAATACCTCTCTTGCCACATCATGCAATTGTCCCTCCTAGTCTCTCTCTCTTTTTTTCCATAGTCAATTGTATGGGCTAGCATGAACTCATGAGTCTCCTCAACAATCTTAAATAATTGTTTTCTTTGATCACACAATTGTTGGGAAGCTTCTTCATGCCCCTGAACAGATGAATTTGTATTGGCAACAAAAGATTTCACTAATGCTTCTAATGATGTCTCACTAAAAACATCACTGTGAGCTTGTAATTTTACCAATACACTAATGCTCTTTAAAAAAAAAAAAAAACTATCCTAATTGAATGCATGACCACGAATTCATAAATTAAATATTAAACTAAGATTAAAAAATTGCAAATAAAGAAACAAATGATAAAATAAATTCAGTATTTCTAAAATATCGTGTTAGCAAAAGTCCAAACCTGAAAATAAGAAGAGTTAGTATTGACTCAAAATTATAGATACAAAGATTACACATATTCCATATTAACATTTATTAAAATTAAATAACTAAATATACAATATATACAGACATACAAAGACAAGTTAGTTATTATAAACATGTATATACTTATTTACATATTTACAACATATAGTGAAATTAAAATACAATTATACAAACAACAAAATAGGCCATTTACTCATACAAGGAATATATATACATATTTACATATGAACATATAAACATGGTTAAATCAATGAAATCCAAGCTTTCATGATATTGTTCGCCGGCAACGGTGCCAAAAACTTGATGTGTCTGAATTGGGTATAAAAAATCATATAAAAATAAGCACATTTCCAATCAAGTTTAAATTAAAATGTTAACCCCAAATTACACATACGAGTAAGTGGACTCATCATTAAGCATAGCATAGGGTTTAAAACGAGTGTCGATCCTCAAGGAACAAGTATGCATTAATCACTTTTCTTTCATTGTTCAACCGACTCAATAAAGTGAAAAGAAAAGAAAAGAAAAGAAAATAAAATAAAATAAAAGAATATTTACATGTAAAGGACGGAGAATTATGTAACTCAAACCACTATTTTGACAAATCTTAAAGTACCCAGTCATTATCATAACTAGTTATTCTCTTGGCATCATGAAGGATTAAGATAGATTCACTTGTTTTCCAATCTATGAAATCACTATCTTCTAGACAAATTAGCATCACATGGCCTGTCTCAACTAATTCACCCAAAAGATGCATTACACACAATCCTTGATTAAATTTTCATGGCCTAGCAAACTTAAAACATTAAACTAACTAATGAATCCATGTCCTGACAGACATTAATTAATCTTTAATTACCTAGTTCTTAGCAATTAACCCTTTTGGTCAAGCAATTTAAGAGATAACAAATATAAAATTAATGAATTAAGACCACCATCAACCCCTTTGGCCAAGAAAGTTAATGGAAAGAAACAACAAACTAATCTCGTAATTAGTACAAGTAATTAAATACCAAGAATAACAATCAATTAATCAAAAAATCAAAGTAACTCTAAAAATCATGAATACCGAAAGTAATGTCAAATTACAATAAAACAATTAATACGTCATTGTTCAAGAAAAGAAAACAAAGTTAAAAGAAAGCTCTCATAGACAAGTCTCCTTCTTCTTCCGTCGTGGACCTTCTTGTACAATCCTCCTTGATTTGAAGAATTATTCCTTTAATTTGAGTGATTTTCTGTTTTGATCTGCGAATCCCCCTCTTTCCCTTGAAAAATTCCTCTAGGGTTTCTGGCCGACTAGAAGTAGGAAAATAAAACTCCTCAATTTGCCAAAAAATGCGTGCAAAAATTGAGGCACCGCCTCAGTGGCAATGCATAGTCGGCGTCGCCTATCCTGCCTAGGGCCGGTGCTAGTTGTGGTCTGTTTCTTTGTTCATTCACAGATTTTTTTTTATTTTTGTGCCACCTTTTCCAGACTGCAGCCGGCGCCGGTTCGGTTCGGTTCAGCTCTGTTTTACAGGTTTTTATCGCCTCAAAATACGTGCCAACAACACATAGCTGGTGCTAGTTCCCCTGTCCTGGCCGGTGCTGCCTCTATTCTATTTAGCGACGTTTTTGCCCTTTTGTTTTTTCCTTAAAATCTGAAATAATGCACAAAATACCTTTCTAAGGGTAAAATATCAAATATGAAGGAATATGACCAAGTATTGTACAAAATGTATCACAAAATAGCTTTAAATAACTAGAAAATATATGACTAATTTAAGCCCTATCATTCACAGTCAAGAGCTCAGGTTCATGGTGTACATAAGATGGATACCATGGCCGCATTGGAGGCCAAGATAGAGGTACTAACACAGAAGATGGAGCAAATGGTGTTGTCTTCTTCCCACGGACAAGTAAAGAGTGTAAGTGGCGACTTTTGTAGGGAAGAGCATCCAAATTATGAGTGCCAAAGCATGGGGTCATCACAATAATCGTTAGAACAAGTTGCATTTGTGGCCAATGGACGACAAGGTAATTAATAATTCCTATAGTACCACTTACAACCCGGGTTGGAGGAATCATCCTATCTTTTCATGGAATAAACAAAACCAACCTAGGCAAGCTTCTTCTAATTTTGGGACTCAAAGGACTCAACCACCCTTGCCTTATAATACCCTACTAACTAAGCCAGCATTGGAGGAGTTGGTTAACTAGTTGGTAAGTGGTACAGAGACACGGTTCCAAAGAGTAGATACAACCACGAGAAATTTAGAGTCGTCCATGCTCAATCTTGAGAATCAAATTAGACAACTAGCCAATCTTCTTGGAGATTATCAAGCAGGCTCACTTCCAGGAGATATTGAGACTAATCCACATGACCAAGACCGTGGAAAAAGATGATTTTTACTTCTTTAAGCTTGGGAACATCTCTTTAATTTTTGTGTATTTTCATTCATTTTATTATTTTTTTATTTTTTTCAAAATGAATTCACTTCATGATTTCATGTTTAGGTTAATATTTATATTTATTTAGTTAATTTTAAAAAATAAAAAAAATGCATTTTGATTGGCCAGTGCTAACTTGGTATCGGGCTCGCACAGTGCCCCGGGCACTAAGCTAGTACAGCCTGACAGCAAAACGGAGGTAGAACAGGCCCGGTGCCTGGCCCAGTCCTTGGGCCCAATGCCAAGCCTGATCGGCCATACGACAACCCACGACCATTCTTGGCCATTTTTTCAAAACACTCTCATCTCCCTCGTTTTTTTCTCAATCCATCGCCGGATTCAACACCAAAACACCATCGGGTCACTTTCTAAACCTCCAAAAAACCTTCTAAATACAAAATCTTCACTTTGTTCTTGAAGTTTTAGATTGAAACTAGCAAAAATCCAATCTTACATTCCAAAACCCATTTTTCAATCCTTCTATTTGGTGCACAATTTCTTCAATATTTTTGCATAGGATCATTACCCATATATTGGAGATCATTGCAATATGATTTTTCTACACTTTCTACAATTCCATTTTTTCTATTGATTTTTGGGTATTATTCTATGTATTTTTGGCAAAAAAATCTTGTATATTTTAGGTTGAATGGATTAAATACCAATGTGGCTTTCTTTGAGGCTTAATTAGCATGGGAATATAATTGATAATAGTATTTGATTGATGCCATTTATGACGTGCATATTTTTGGAAGCCATTTAGTATGGCTTCTTTAGGTATAATTTTGAACTTACCTAGCTATACGATAATAATTCCTGTCTAACATAGCATTGGAGTAATGAGCTTTACATTGTCAATTGAGTATTACGAAATTGATCATGACTATAGATATTATGTTTGGAATTGGACCATGGCTATATTTCTTGTAGGTTTGTTGGGGGAACTTGTGTTCTATTTTGTAGGTTATCTTGTGGTGTTAGGGTGGTGGTTATGTTAACTGCTGTGGTAATACGGAGACGATTGAGAGCTGTGTTTACTTGTGGTGTAAAGAGTGATTTCAGAGGTGTCCTATTTTCTTTTATCCTACTTTTATTCATCATCACATTATGTCTAGGAGACCTAGGGGGTTGACACTTGGGGCTAAGAGAGCTCAAGATGCACCTTCATTTACACCTTCTTTCGAACCTCTACCTATCCATTTTGCCCAATTCTATGATCTCGCTTGTTAAATTTGGTATCAAAATCACCAACATAACAAGATTATAGTAGAAAAGTGGTATAAGCTTTTCTTAGATAATTCCTTGGAGCTTTCTACTATGTTTAGCTAGTTGGGGTAGAAGCCTATCATTAGAATGGACGGTGCTTATTGTCTAGTGAGAGTACGAGAATTCTATGCTAACATGAGAGACAAGTAAAAAACACCCTCCAGGTTATTTCTACTATGGTAAAAGGGGTTCCTATTGAGTTCAAGCGGGCTAGATTAGCTAGGATTTTGGGAGTACCTAATGAGGGGCAATGGATACTTATAGACCATAATAACCAATAGATGATTTCTAAGCCTACCTGGGATGTGAGTGTTGTGAGGGCCCATTTGAACATGTGGAGAAAAGGGCAAATAGGTCAAAATCGTTACTATTCCAATAATAACCTTGAGGCTAAATTGCGTGCCATAATCTACATCTTTGCTTTTAATATTTACCCTAATGCTAGTGCTTTAATAAGTCTAGGGTCCTTGATCTTTACATTCTGGATAAGATGAGGAAGAGTGAGCCTATTCCCCTTGCTTCTATTATTATTCAATCCATGTGAGAGGTTGTTTACTCTAGTATATCAGCTAAAGCCCTCAAATTCCCCTTGTTTATTATACGCATCTTAAAAGACTTTGGAGTAAGATTAGATTGAGAGCTTAGTGAGCCCACTACTGACCACAACCTCGTGACTAAGCATACTTTGGTTCAGTGTGGTTATCGCTATGATGAGAGGGAAGGAGATGGAAGAAGCCTTTTGAAGTACATCACCTCGGGATGGTAGAGCTTCCCCCAATGAGAAGGAGGAGGAGGAGGAGGAGGAGGAGGAGCCTACTAGACCTCCCACCCATGCCACTGGTTCTCATTCTCATATTGATTTTGAGGCATGAGTCGAGGCTCGACTAGAGAGCTAAATGACTATCCTTCTTCAGCTCCGAGACTCCATTGTGGACCTCTATTAGCACCAAGATGTCCAAGACCAAAAGTTAGCAACTTTGATCTAACAATCCACAGCAGTATCTTTAGGTCATGTAGTGGACGATATTCATGAGGACGACGATAATGAGGATGATGATGAGAACTTTTAACTTACTCTTTGCACTTGTATTTTATTTTATTTTCTATCATTTCTCTGTTATTTCTTTTCTTTTGAATTTTCATGATCTTTCCTAGCTTTTAGTTATCTTTTCTTTTATTTTGCTTTTCTTTTTCTTTTTCTAGATATATGTTTTCTTGTTTTTGTTTCTTTTAAGTTAGGTACTCTTGTGACTTTTCTAATGACTACTCCTTGTGGTGGATTCACACATGTTAGACCCACTATATAATAGAAGGATTTTCTTCTCTTCATTCTTCTTATTTATTTATTTTGGTCTTCTTGGCTTTGCTTTCATTGTTATATCATTGGCTATTGTGGACAATGTCTAGTTTAAGTGTGTGTGTGAGAGGGGGGGGGAGAATGTAGGTATTCAAGATATTTTTATATCATTTTTGTGTAGAATTTTCAAATTTTTTTTGTGGTTTTCATTATTTAGCAAGGATTTAATTCTTTTTCTTACTTGGATATGAATTTGTCATTCATTTGGTGGATTTTTCTGAAATTGGTTTATTGGATAGGATATTGTCAAGACTTGAGAATTTAGATTAATCTTGTTTATGCATTAGTGTTTGAATATAGTTTGAATATGGAAGATATGATGAATGTGGGAAAAGGTTATTGGCTGACTCTTCTATTCTGGAAAGATCTTTGAGAGGAAAAGTTATGGAAAATTTTTGTGAGTTGAAAAATTGAGAAAATGAGCTGATTGTTGTCTCCTCTTTAAAGATGAGAAAGTATTATTTTTGCTTGATTATGGGGGCCAATATGGATAGTGAAGAGCAATCCACTTTCTTGATGCTATGAATTCCTAAAAGTAAAAGAAAAGAAAATTGTTAGAAAAAAATAATGAGCGATGACTAAAAGGGGGCCAATATGGTGTGTGAAGAGAAATCCATACACTTGAGGTTATCAATTCCCTAAGTCATTGAAAAAATTTGGGAGGAAAAAAAAAAGAGTGCTTTCCTTAGATCATGATTTGTGTTGTGCAATTTTGGATTTATAACGCATGAGTTGGTAGATAGCTTGACCTGTGTGATTCATGTTATCTATATATTTTACTTGAAGAGTGAAATAATTTTCTTAGACTAAGGTATAAACTTGATTAATTTGACTTCAAGAGTTTTGTGATGTCTTGTCAAATGTGTCAAAGTTTGTTTTTTTTTTTTTAAAAGGTTTGATGAATGGCAAGAGTTTAATCTAAAGTTTAAAAGGAAGTTATAATCCTTATTATGTTTCAAATTTTTGAATGAAGAAGAGCTTGTGTTTTCTTAATGATTTTCTTGGCTAAAGTGTTTTGCTTGAGGACAAGCAAAGGTTTAAGTGTGGGGGAATTGATAGGGGCTAAAATCATTATTATTTTCCTAGTTATTCAAGGTTGTAATAAGTAGGCATATTACTTCCTATTTGATATTTTGCTTGTAGAAAGTGTTTTTGACAATTTGTACAGATTTAAGTTGAATTTGAGCAAAACTGGAGAATTTCCAGCACACACCTAGTGCTAAGTCTAGCTAGGGGACCAGGTGCTAGGTCCATTCTGCTTAAACAGTGGAAAACAGAGCAAAACTCAAGTGGAAAAAAGAACACACTTTGCTCCAGGTGGGTCGAAGGGACCCGACACCAGGTCCGTTCTGGAGAACGAAAATTCTGTGCACAAATTTGGGAATTTTTTGAAAGATTTCAGTATTTTCTAATTCTTACTCGGCTAAGACTCCTCAAGCAATGAATTTGGCATCAAAGAAGCCCATAAAACCAAGATAAAACACAAGAGATAGAGAGTGAATCCAAGATAAAAAATTTCAATCACTCAAAAGATGAGAGATTCACCATTCAAGGAAGGTTGTTCAAGTGAGTCTTCAATAGAGAAGAATGAGGCTTGCCAATGAGTACTTTCTTTTACCTTTGTTTTCTTTTTCTTAAACAATTATGTTTTTAATGGTTCCATTATAATTTGACATAGTTCTTGAGATTCATGATTTATTGAGTAATTTAGTCTTTTGATCAATTGATTATTGTTCTTGATATTTGATTACTTGTTTTGCTTACAGAGTTGGTTGATTGATTTTTGTTATTAACTTGCTTGAAAAAGGGGTTGGTAATGACTTCAATTAATTAATTTGATATTTGTTATCTCTTAACTTGCTAGGAAAATGGGCTAATTATTAAAAATGTAAGTAATCAAATGTTGGTTGATGAGTGTTGTAATATGGATTCGTTGACAAATTTCATACTTTAAATCACTTAGAATATTGGGGTTTATATGAGGATGAATTTTAATGCAACTTTTGAATAAATTGGTTGAGACATAATATGTTCACTAATTTAACTAGAAGATAGTGATTCTATGGATTGTAAACCAAGTGGGTCTATATTAAACCATCATGAGACAAAGATAATAATTAATTGCAATATTGGCTAAGTGATTCATTATTATGTTTTCAAAAGCTTCAGTCTAAATTGCATATTTTCACATCCTTGAGTTGTATATATTTCTTTATTTTTCATTTTACTAATTTCTCACTTTATTGGGTTAGTTGAACAATGAATGAAAAATGTGTTTAGTGTGTACTTGTTCCTTTGAGGATCCATACTTATTAATTCCCTATACTTTGCTTGCGGTGAGTATATTTGCTCGTATGTGTATTTTGTGGTTAATTTTTAATTAAAACTTGACTAAGGGATGGATTTAAATTTGATGATTTTTATACACCCAAAATTTACGCATCATCTAGGTAGACTATAAGAGTATGGTACTGCAAATTGTCATGCTTGGAAGAGATGTTTTAGAATTTTAAAAAAATCAAGTGAAAGAAATTAAAATATTCGATATCGTGAGTTTCACTTGAAAGCTTCTAAAGAAGGATCGATTGAGAATGTTGTTAGGACAAGCACAAATGTGACTTAGTACATTACTGTCGAAGAACTTCGATGTCATCCGTATGGATAAAGGACAAGACCTTGAGAGATCATGCTAGGTTTCAAATAAGGATTTTATTAAGTGAGGCCTTAGAAGAAAATAATCTTAACACTACATCTAATACTATGCTTGAACATTCAAAGAATAGTTTCAAAGTTGAGGAAGCACAAACTTTTGTCAAGCTTTACGGTAGGAGTATTAGTTAAGTATCACTTTAACTTTAGGATGTGGTAATTAGCGAAAGGAATAAGGATGAAGTATCTAGAGTAGGAGCGAGTGATTAGCTTGAGAATATTACAGACATTTGAAATTTTGTTAGACTAAGAGAATATTACTACCATATCATTGAAGGATTCTTGATTCTTGCATTACCCTCGACCTAACAATTGCGGAAGAATATGTCATATTCATGAGCGAGAAGTGCAAAAAAAGCCTCTAAAAGCCCAAAACTAAGTTTATCACTACACCAATGTCAATTTTGCTAGAGGAAGGAAAAAAAAAATCATTCTCTTTATATACAGATGCATAGAAAGAAGAGTTAAGAGCCATAGTGTTAATTCCCCTAGAAGATGATTTCATCTCCTTGATACTGCATTTGTCCTCTTTCTTCTGAGCTTCCTCAAGTGAACTCTTTCCTCCCAACATTTATTGTTATCGTGAGTTTTCTCTCAAGATTTGGTTAACAAAGGCTACTTTAGTCACTTAAATCGTTGTTTGTAATCGATCCTCAACAAACTAACTGGCATCGTGCTTAGCTTTTTCTATAACGTATCTATGTTGGTATTCTATTTATTACTCCATTGGATTCAGTCTATTTATTTCTAAGTCATTTTTTATACTTTTGAATAGTACAACTTGGCTTGGGCCATCTCTTTTAACTTTGTTTCTTTCTTAAATTATATTATCACTAGCTGCTCAATCTTTCCACCCTAATTATCTTGTAGTTCTCTTGGTTGAGCAAAACTTTCTTCTCTTCACCGAATAATATAATTCATGTGCTAGTCTTTTACTCAACGACTCCTATTATCCCCTGTAAATGAATTTCTTTTGTTGAGGCTTACGTATCTAATGATTCTTTCTCTTCATACAACGAAAGTGTTCGATTCAAATCAATCACAATAATTTCTCTAATAGTCAATAGTTTCAATCTTTCTATTTTTTGCTCTTTGATATTTTCATGATCACCAGTCTCCTCTTGATGATTAAATTTTCAACCTTTTTCTTTTCCTCTCAGGTTGGTAATTAAACTTCTAGTACTCAGGTATGTAAGAGAATTGTGCTATCACCAAGATCTCGTGGAAAACTCAAGCCACCCAAAATCAACTACCCCACTTATGAATTGGAGTTAACTACGACCAAATTTACTTTAAAAGGGTGGAGTGACCGCATGTATGGGACAAATTATAAAGCATTACAGATTACAGTAGTTCGAGGTACATGTTTACCAAAAAAAGGGCATGAACTTGAAGTAAAGAAAATGGAAGGTATTTTATAGAAATATCGTTACTTAATCAGCTGTCACAATAGCAGGATTAATATTATAGATAATACATTATGTTGAAGTGTAAGAATGGCAAGACTTTGAGTTTAGGAAATGTAACTAATGCACGGAGTTTTATCTTTAGAAGTGGAAGTAAGAAAGAAAGAATTAGTCTTGGAATATGAGCATGATACCTGAACTAAAAAAGGAAGTAGAAAGAGAGAGAACTAAGATTTCTACATGGATAACCCAGAAGTAACATACGATTGCGAAAAATTACGTATGCCAGAAAGAGGAAGAATTGAATAAGAACATTTTGAGAGAAACATAAAAAATTTGATGCACTAGTCCCCTTTGGAAAAATAGAAATGTGATACGACATGAATTTAGTTAGCTTAGTTACCAATGGTTAAGGTTTGGTGCGAAAATGTTAAAGTGCAAGATAGAACTTGGAAACTGAAGATTGTGTTAGTGTTATGCCCTAGAGGCAATCACATGTATATTGTATATTGTATATTTATTTAATAATACAAGTTATTCTTTATCTTTAAGTTTATTTATTTGTACTTCGTGTGAATATAGATAAATGTTAGATAATGTCCTAAGTGCAACATTGCATTAAGAAAATTATGATAGAGATCATGATGGGAGATTCCTACTACGCATGAGAGTGTTCATACTTAAATTATTCCTACTCATAGTATTAATGAGATAGGATATCATTAATGCATTAAGACTAGCACGTGTCATACTTCCTGAATTGATTAGCTGGTAGTTCTCATATCCATAAGTATTATCATACTCAAAGTTAATACGCGGACACTTGTTACTTGAATAAGTACATTAGATTACCTAGCTATGAGATAATTACATAGATAATTGTTTAATGCCAGCGATAGAGTTTCGTTATAGCAAACATTCGAGTATCCTTAGATTTGAAATCTCTAAGGTACTTTGTTTGCTGAGCATTATACTTTGATTCTAATATTTGAAGTAAGATCTAGAGTCGCCTATAGATAGATATTGGGTATAACACAAAGTAAAGAAAAGTAGTTGAGAGAGTTAGTAAAGGATTTACCACTCCCAATAGTAGGGGCGAATATCTCACGGCCACTTGTAGGAATTACTACTCGAAAAGTCCTTGGCCAAGACGATTGTGTACTGGAAAAAGTTCCAATTATATACATGATGAGCAATGGATTTCGAGAACAAGTACTAAAATATTTAGGCTAGAATTAATTAATATTCTGAAGAGAGTTGGAACTAATTTGTAGTCTAAATCGAATAAGATATTATATGGTGAAATGAGTTAATTGCACTAATGTTTGCTGTTGAAAGGTTCATGTTAAGTTACTTGCTTTTTTGGACTTTCGAATGGGCATGATGTATTGCTAGATGCCACTCATGATCTGCTGAGTATGGATTTATTAATTAGAGAATTAATAAGTTAATTCTAATTATTAAGCATTATTAATCTTAAAGATGTTTAGATTAATTCAAATTTCACAACCAACAGCCTAGAAAACCTAATAGGTCACACAGAATAGAATACTAAGAACTCGAGATGTTATTTGATAATATTAACTGGTTAAATTTGAGAAGAAGAAGTTTCTATGGTCAAATTATAAATAGTTATAATTTATAGGCCAAAATATTATTATGAAAACTCGTGGGTTCCAATCATAATTATGAATTCCTAATTTGATTAGGAAACTTAACACACACACACACACACACACACACACACACACACACACACACACACACACACACACACACGAAGTATATCATATACACATAAGCCATGGAGTGTGGGTGAGATTATTCTTGTGGTTTTGGAAATCATAATCGGCATATAAATAGTCCTTCGATAATCTTCTTCTTCCTCTGTAAACCTTAGCCGCCCATTCAACTTGCCAGCACTAGAGTAAGGTAGTTCTCGAGATTTATTCCTCGTGTGGATTTCAATTAGAGATAATCCTATCCTTGCATTTTTGTGGCTTGGTTTGAACATTCAAGAAGAGAGAATTTTGTTCGTTCAAGATTGCAGGGTTGCTGGATCGTACTTTCAACATCTAGGAAAAATTTTTGAAACCTTAGCGTAGCAAAGGTAAACCCCAAGACCATTATTATTTACCCACTTTAATTCACAAGCATGAGATCTTGGGATTGGAAGTCCATTTTTTCCATTGTGTTTTATGATAATACATGATTAGAGTTCGTAATAGTAGTATCAGAGACTCCATGTCTGTGGTTTGAATGGGATTTTATGCTATGAAAATTTGTTTCGAGCATGCTCTTATGAAATTGTTTCATGAACCTAGGCTTTATTGTGTATTTTGAATACACAAGTTATTGGGTGTTGAAAACTGCTACAATTTTTTGTCTGCGAAAATCATTTCATAATGGTTTTAGAAATTATTTCATGTTGTTTATAGATTGTTGGGTTACATTGTAAAGGTTACAATAATATGTTGATCCCAAAAATTTTGTTTTCTAAAAGGTTTTGTGAAGAAGAAAAGGTTTGTAAATTGGTTTCTGCGAAGAAATTATTCTTCGTTTGGTTGGTTTTATTTCACAACGAACAGAGAGTCTGTTCAATAAGAACAAAGTGGTAGTGGTGAGATTTTCCTTCTTTGGCATTTAACAGTGGATTGTCTTCTGTAATTGCCGAAGAAGATGATCGGAAAAAAAAAAAAGCGTTTTATTTTACCCAAGCCGTGGGCGGCTGGTTGGAAGCTAGCTGTGGCTTAGGCACAAAAACTACCCAAGCCGCACCTAACTTCTGATAAGTCACGACTAGTTTGGGTAGTAAAACTTAGTCACGGTTATATTTTTTATATATAAAAAAAATATCCTTTTCTTGTTATTCACGAAAAGGCCGATGTTTTTCTTTTTTCATTAAGCACCCAAATTTTTCCAAAATTTTGGTTTTGGTACTAATAGAGTTGTGTTCAAAATTTGATTTTGGAAAATTGACTAAAATATTGATTTTAGATTATTTATTATTTTAATTTCTAAAATATATTATTTTTGCTATGTTTAATTTTATTTTGAGAATAAAATTGGCATGGTGGTTTGGTTATGGACCTAATTAAATTGTTCATGCATTTTATCAGTTTGGTTTTGAATTAAATAGAGCATACGTGCCATGCCTTCTCTTTTTTTTTTCAAACCTATTAGATGCGAATGGGTTTTCAAGAAGAAAATCGACGTGGATGGTAATGTAGTTACCTATAAAGCATGACTGGTTGCTAAGGGTTATCGTCAATAGCATGGTATTAACTATGATAAAACTTTCTCACCAGTTGCTATGCTGAAATCCATATGAATACTCCTAGCACTTGCCGCCTATTATGACTCTAAGGTTTGCAATGGATGTGAAAATAACTTTCCTAAATAGAAACCTGACTGAGAAAGTGTATATGACACAATCTGAGGGTTTCACATCTAATGATAGCACAAAAGTGTACAAGCTACAAAGGTCCATTTTTGGACTTAAGTAAGCTTGCAGGAGTTGGAATATCCATTTTAATGAAACAATAAAAGAGTTTAGTTTCATTCAAAATGTTGATGTACCTTGTAGATACAAAAAGGTTAGTGGAAGTGCAATGGTGCAATTGTTTTCTTGTTGCTTTATATAGATGATATATTGCAAGTAGGAAATGATGTACCTGTCCTTCAATCTGTAAAAGTATGGTTGTCCAAAGAATTCTCAATGAAATACCTTGGAGAAGCAACCTATATTCTTGGAATAATGATCTGTAGAGATATATTAAAAAGGTTGCTAGGTCTTTTGTAGTCTATACATATCGATAAAGTGCTAAAGAGGTTTAGCATGGATTAATCCAAAAAGGGATTCTTACCCATGTCTCACGTTCAAAGTCGATGTCTCCAAAGGCGTAAGTTGAATGGGATCGCATGAGTAGGATTCCATATGCCTTGACAATTGGATCCATCATGTATGCTATGATATGTAATAGGCTTAATGTTACCTATGCTCTCAATTTGACGAGCAGATACCAATCTGACCCTAGTGACATTCATTAGGTGACTGTGAAGAATATCCTTAAGTACTTGCAAAGGACTAAGGATGTATTCTCAGTTTATGGAGGAGGTGATTTGAAAATAAACGGGTATACTAATTGCCATTTTCAATTGATGTTGAGAAAACCAACAGAAGCCATGCATACAATAAAGACGAAGCCAAAAATAGCACAGAGACTGCGCAACGAAAGAATAAAAATTTTAATACCTTTGCACTGTGTTGTTTTTCTTGGCTATGAAGTGGATGTTGAGCGAACCACTGAAACGGTTTCTTCTCTAGATGATGTTTCAGGTTGATGACTCGCCAATCTCCTACTCCTCTATGGCATGAACGTGAAGCCTTCGCTTCTTAGAATATTCCACTGTCAAATCTAGTTGGCAAAACAGCTTAGGCAAAGAGAAGCTCTTCTTGATCCTTTACTATTGATTTTGCAAAATCAAGAAGAAGTCAGAAGAAAAAAAAAAAAAAAACCAACCAGAGAGAGGACTTGACAGAGGAAAAAGCTTTGTTGATTTTCATGCGTCTCCTGTGAAGAGAATCCTCCTAGACCACACAACTATTCACTATCTCTCAAATAACCAAAACACTAGAGTTTTGATATTTCAGAACTAAAAGAAGAGATTTGGCTAAGCCTTAACTCTTCTATTCCATGAATCAAGATAATCCTTTAGTCCAGGCTATTAGGCCAAAATTAATTTATTATTTTTCTTGGACCCAATGAGCCTAAAAATAATAACCATTAATTATTTATTTCTTTGGCTTATTAAAATAACTTAATAAATAATTAATGAGGGCAAATGAACTAAAATAATTATTTAAGCCTTTTATTGACTAGTCTAAACCCAGGTTAATTTTTCTAATTATTCAATCTGGGCTTAGACCCTGAATAATTAATTAACCAATTAAACTAGATAATAAATTTAATTTCTCTCAATCCTTTATTTTATTCTAGTCCAGAAATAAATTAGACTTTTTGAATAAAATAAAATCTTTTTTTATTGTGACCATTTCCTCGACCTAAAATAATTAGGACTTACGGGCTATTTCGAAGACTAAAAAGACACATCGCCTTGGCTACTAAAATCATCAAAACACCCTTGCTATATAAATAGATGTATTCTGTATTTTAATATTTCCTAATATCACCATAAGAAAACATTGACCGCAAGGACAATGCTGCAGTAGCTATGTCTTCGACCTATAGTTGAAATAACTAAAATACCCTTTTACATACTGCCATGCATTTAGAGAGGAAAGAGTGTACTAACAGCTCTCTAAAAAACATCTACCATACCTAAGCTTTTAGTCTAATGATCAACAACTACTTGGAATATTTTCACTTTCCAAAGGAGCTACCTTAAAGCTAATATCCAAGTAATGTTCCCCAAGGCCTTGGACAATTAGATCATTTGAACAATCATAAAGGCCGACATAGTGTATACATTATCTTGTACAAGTCTGTCTAGACTAACGAGTTACATATACCCAACATACAAGTATATTGGTCCTTCTAGAGAACCTTAACTATTGTATATCAAAGCATACACTTTCAGCTTCATCAGGCCACCAACTCATACTCAAGTTTTAGAGTACAAGTCCACGTTGTAGCAGTAGTAGTCTAGATTTCTATCATATTGTACTTTTAGAAACCACTACTACAAGTCCTATTCTACGTATTCGAAATACACTTGTGTGATGAAATGGGAAGACTACTCATTGGCTAAAGGTAAGCCATTCCCTATTTAAAATTCATAGCACAATACCCTTGCCATGATGAGATTCCCATTCTCATCATCCGGTTAAGAATAGTACTTTATGTGTTAAGTATCCTATGGTCCATCCCTTACTGTGAAAGACCTCCATTCACATGAACCATTTACTTAAACATAATAGGTCTTTTTCAACAAAAATTATGCACAAATATAAAGAAGACTTCACAAACAATTTTTGAGAAAAATACTTTTATTAATACAAGTTCAAATTACATCAGAAAACTATTCAAGTGGGCATACATTCTAACAATCTCCCACTTGCACTCTAAGACTAAGTAAGTCCATAGGTGCCGACCCTTATGGCGTCTAAGTGTCTTTTAAAGACTCTCTCCGCCAAAGGCTTGGTGAAAGGATTTGCTAGATTATTCTCCGAGGCAATTTGTTCCACCACAACTTCCCTTCACTGGGTGAAATCCCAGATCAGGTGGTACTTCCTCTCTATGTGCTTCCTAATTTTGTGGTTCCTATGTTCTTTGGATTACAAGACTGCATCAGTATTGTCGCAATGCATCACAACCAATTTATCCATTTGTGGCATGACTCCAAGTTCCAAAAGGAACTTCCGGAGCCAAACTACTTCCTTAGATACCTTCGAAGCTGCCACATACTCAGCTTTCATGGTTGTGTCAGCAATGTAAGATTTCTTGATACTCTTCCATGAAATGGCTCCTCCAGACAAGGTGAAGACATATCTACAAGTGGATTTTCTCGCATCCTTATTCGTCTAGAAGTCTGAGTCTGTGTATCCTGTAGGAACTAAGTCATCAACCTTGTAAACCAGCACATAATCATTCGTACCTTTGAGATACTTAAGAATATGCTTTACAGCCTGCCAATGAACCTCCTCGGGGTTTGACTAATATCAGCTAACTACGCCTACGACAAAGTAAATATCTAGCCTACTATATAGCATGGAATACATAAGACTTCCCACAATTGAAGTATAGGGAATCCGACTCATTCTATCTTTTTCTTCTTGAGACTTTGGACAGTCTTTTGAAGAAAAAGATAATCCATGTTTGTAAGGGATCAATGCCCCATTGCATTAGTCTATGCTGAACTTGGTCAGCATCTTGTCAATGTATGTAGTGTGGGATACACCTAACATTTTCTACCTCATATTTCTAAGAAACTTTATATCGAGAATGTAACTGGTATCATCCAAGTCCTTCATTCTAAATTGACTAGATAGCCAAACATTTGTAGATGATAATGTCCCTACATTATTTTCAATGAGTAGAATGTCATCCACATATAGTACAAGAAAAACCATGTTTATGCCTTCCAATTTTCTATACATACATGGTTTATCCTCATTTTGAATAAAACTATAAGATTTTACAGTCTCATCGAAACGAATGTTCCATGCTCTAAATACCTGCTTAACTCCATAAATGGATTTCTTAAACTTACAAACTATATGTTCTTGGCCTTCAACAATAAAATTTTTTGGTTAGGACATATAGATGTTTTCACTAAGATGGCCATTTAACAATGCTGTCTTAACATCTATTTATTATATCTTATAGTCGTAATGACATGCGATGGCAAGGAGGATACAGATGGACTAAAACATGGCTACCGGGAAAAAGGTTTCCTCATAATCGATCACTTCTTTTTGAGTATACCCTTTTGCCACAAGCCTAGCTTTGAAGGTTTACACCTTCCCATCCACCCCCCTCTTCCTCTTGTATGCCAATTCACACCCAATGGATTTTATCCCTTCAGGTGAAGCTACAAGATCCTAAACCTGATTGATGTACATAGAATCAATCTCGGCTTTCATTGCTTCATGCCATAGGTTTGCATCGGCATTAGCAATGGCCTTCTCGTATCTAGTGGAATCTTATTCTTGATGGTCGGAGACTAGGTCAAAAGCCTTTCCAATTCATCTTTCTGAAACTCTAGATATCCTCCCACTACGATGAAGGTTTCTGAGGCTGTGCCTCTTCTTTTTCTATAATCGGGTTAGGAGAAGTTGATTTAGGAGATAACTTCTCTTCGAGTTCCAACCTTGTAAGAACCTTTAGTGGATATATTTTGATCATCCTCCAATATCTAGCATTAGTATTCACAAGTACTTTTTGCTCATTGGAATAATAAAAGTAATCACCCTTTGTACCTTTTGGATACCTAAAAAAATAGCATAATTCCGATCTTGGTTCTAACGTGTCTCACTTGATCAGTACATAAACTGAACAACCCTATATCTTGAGATAATTTAGACTTGGCTTACGCCCAGTCCACATCTCATAGGGTGTTTTAGGTACTGACTTAGAAAACACTAAGTTCAGAATATATGACATTGTTTCTAAGGCATATTCCCAAAAAGACATTAGAAGAGTAGTATGAAATATCATTCTTTGGACCATTTCCATCAATGTCCTATTCCTTCTCTTAGCTGCTCCATTCTGTTGGGGTGTCCTCGGCACAGAGAGTTGGGATACTATCCCATGATGTATCATATAGTCCTTAAATTCACCAAGAAACTATTCTCTACCACGATCCGATTGTAAAGTTTTGATTAGTTTACTTGTTCGACACTCCACTTCAGCCTTAAACTCTTTGAACTTGTCAAAAGAGTCAGACTTGTGTTTTATCAGATAAATATAACCATACCTTGTGCAATCATCTGTGAAAGTGAAGAAGCACTCAAACCCTCCTCTTGCTGGTGTAGACAAAGGACCACACACATCAATATGAATAAGACTCAATGCTTCTTTGGCTCTATCTGCCTTTTGTGTAAAGAATTTTTTGGTCATTTTCCCCATAAGATAGGATTCACACTGAGGCCAACTTTCCAATCTCAATAAGCCTAAGAGCCCATTATGGATTAACCTCTAAATCTTTGTTGTGTTAATATGACCCAACCTTAGATGCCAAAGATATGAGTTATTGATATTGGTCTTTCGCTTCCTATTTAAAGGTTCAAATTGAGCGTTATTCAATTAATTGTTAATAGAATTAATGAAGAATAGATTTTCATACATATGCCCAGTACATAACTTCTCTAGTTCTATTAATAGTTATACCAGAATGGAAAGAAACAGAATATCCTTGATTTATTAGTTTTGCTACTAAAACTAAATTCTGTCTAAAACCAGGAACAAATAAAATATCCTTCAAAACAACTATTCTATTATAATCAAATGTAAGTTCCAGTTCTCCTACTGCAAGGGCCCAAACTTGTGCTCCGTTTTCTACGCATAGTCCATGTTTGCTCATCTAAAGTCTTCTAATCTTTCTAAACCCCTGCAAGGAGTTACAGATATGATCAGTGGCTCCTGAATCAACAATCCAAGTGGAAGTTGATCCAACCATTGATATAGACTATACATAAAAATAAGTACTTGTGGGGTTTTTCTTGGCCCGAAGATCTGGGCACTCATTTTTCCAGTATTCCTTCTTCTCACATTTGAAGCATTTTACTTGGCTTTGTCTTTGGGCCGGGACTTGTGCCGGTGTACTATGTTCCCTTTCTTCTTCTTGAACTTTCTAGGCTTGGGCCCAATTCTTGAAGAAGACGTCATCATAGCCCTAACTTGTGGCTTCATGACCTTCTCTACTGCCTAGAGATCCTTCATCAACTCTGTTAAACTTATGTTTAACTTGTCCATGTTGTAATTCAACTTGAACTGAGTGAAGGAGCCCAGCAAAGATTCGAGAACCCTATCCACTTGGCTCTCAGGGTCAATGACAGCCCCCAAGACTTTTGCTTAATCAAAAGCAGTAATTATCTTGAGCATATGCTCTCTAACTGATACTCCCTTTGCCATCTTGGTATTTATTATTGCTCGAAGAGCCTCCTGCCTTATGGGCTGGCTCTTATCCGCAAGCATTGTGGCTAGTGACGTATTTATGTCATATCCAGTTGCCATGTGCGCATGTTTGGATTGGAGCACATTCGACATAGAGGCTAACATATAGCATCGAGCAATCTCGTTAACCTTCTTCCATGCCTTTTCAACCTTACACTCCTCAGTGGTGGAACCTTCCCCAATCACAGGGTAGCTCTTGTAAATGACATACTTATACTCCTCGGCTGTAAGTATTATGTCCAAGTTTTTTTTCCAGTTCACATAGTTTGGATCTGTTAGCTTATTCTCATGGAGAATAATGGCTAATGGACTGAAAGAACCTTCATCAACCATTTCTGAAATTTTGAAAAATAAAAGAAATTCTTAATATTGTGAAAACAAAATAATTGTATGCACTTTATTCTCATATTATATTGATAATAACTAACCCTATTACTATTTTCTTTAACATGATTAATTTAGCTCTTAGGAAAACTGATATAGCTTATTGGGAAGATTAATAATTTCCTAAGCTAAGTGTGTTAACCACCACAAATTAATTTCCCTTCTAGGTAATGATCTAGAAGATAACTCCATTGAGGGGATGGCCGTTTTTTCTCATTTCCTATGGACATACCTCGCACTATAACCTCCAACGTGGGCTGACCGATCATAGTACATGTCTTGGGTTATTAATTACATCCTTTCATTAGTTCAAGATCCTTGTGGTATCTCCATCCTATATGAGTTCTCTCCTAGGGTGACCCGAGGAGACCCACGATCTCTAATGAGGATTGTGATGGAAGCTATGGGGCCATTGGAACCCCTCTCCTACTTAATTTCTTAAATAAGGGTTTTTTTTTTAAATATCATTTGAAAATTTTCAATTAAGTTCTCCTCTAACTTAAAATAAAATATCTAAATCTATAAAATTTCTATGTCAAGGTTTATATCCTTTGAGGAATTGTTCCTCATGGATTAATTTTATTTAAGTTAAAAACTTAATATTTTCAAAATTTTTCCATTTAACATTTCCTAGGGATTTTGATCTCAAGGTTTTATTTGACAAAAATAAAATTTCCTTTTGCTAAAGTGAATTAAAATGGCTTTCCATTGTAACTTATAAACATTTCTAAATCCAAAATATTTTCTATGTCAAGTATAAAAAACCTTTGAGGAAATAACCAAGGATTAATTTTTGTTTAAGGTAAAATAATGATTTAATTAAAGAAAAATATTTTTGCTTGTCAAATAAAATTTTCCAAAGACTTTGGTCTTTGAGAAAACATGCACATATGAATTAAAATAAATAAATTGTTAGAAAATTGTAAACGTTTTTATGCTTTTATATTTTTAATCCTAAGTGTCCAAATAATAGAATTAAACACATTAATTGAATTAATTAATGATCTTATTTAATCCTAAAATTCCTTTACCATTATTTTTCATGCAAAATATTCAAAGAATATTAACTACTGCAAAAATAATAACTTCATCCGGTATAGGACCAAAAACCAAAAAAGAAAAAACCCAAAAATTACAAAGAAAAAAAAAATATTTTTCATTTTTTTTCTCTTCAGTCTTGTGCACCTGCTGCACAAAATCATGGCCCATGGGCCGCGATCGGGTGCCTGAGACCCACCATAACCCCGAGAATCCTGGTTCATGCGCGGCCAAGCCGAGGCATGCTGGGTCTAGCTGTGGCTTCGAATTACAGCTGGCCTAGGCACAGCCTCGCCTCCAGGCAGACCAAGCCGCGGCTCGGTTCGGCTTGGCTTCTAGCTGGGATTGGGCAGCTAATCATCTTCTTCCGTGATCCTTTTTTTTTCCGCTGATTTCTTCTCCGATTTTTTTCAAAAGTCTGCAACTTTCTTCATGATCAATCTAGGCAGCCTCTTGTTACATTTTTTCAACAAAAACAAACACCACATCTACCTATACCATTTCAAATCAAGTTTACAAGAAAGCTAATCAAAGCATAAAAATTTTACAGAGGCTCTTATACCTCAACGGTGAGGTGTACTGATGATCTACCCATACCAAAATAGTGAAGGATCTCATTAAAATTAGTTTGGCCAAATTTATTAACAAGCATGCATCAATCCTAAGCCTTTCAAAGCAACTCGCTCTGATACCACTTGATGCTTAGAAAACCAACGGAAGCCATGCATGCAATAAAGACGAAGCCAAAAATATCATAGAGACTGCGTAATGGAAGAATAAAAATTTTAATACCCCTACGTTGTGTTGTTTTTCTTAGCTATGAAGTAGTTGTCGAGTGAACTATTGAAATGGTTTCTTCTTTATAAGATGTTTTCGGTTGATGACCCTCCAATCTCCTACTCCTCCGTGGCATGAACGCAAAGCCTTTGCTTCTCAAAATATTTCACCACCCAATCTAGTTGGTGAAACAACTTAGGCGAGGAGAAGCTCTTCTTGATCATTTGCTATTAATTTAGCAAAATCAAGAAGAAGTCACAAAGAAAAAAAAAACCAATGAGAGAGATGACTTGACAGGGGAAAAAGCTCTATTATTTTTCATGTGTCTCTTGTGAAGCGAATCCTCCTAGACCACACGACTATTCACTATCTGTTAGATAACGAAAACACCGGGGTTTTGAAATTTCAAAAATCCCAGAGGTTGTCAATAGAAGAGGTTTGGCTAAGCCTTAACTCTTCTGTTTTGTGTACCAAAATAACCCTTTAGTCTAGGCTATTGAGCTAAAATTAATTTACTATTTTTCTTGAACCCAATGAGCCCAAAAATAATAACCATTAACTATTTATTTCCTGGGCCTATTAAACTAACCCAATAATTAATTAATGAACCTAAGTGAAATAAAATAATTATTTAAGCCGATTATTAACTAGTTTAAGCCTAGGTTAATTTTTTTAATTATTCAATATGGGCTTAGACCCTGAATAATTAATTAACTAATTAAACTAGATAATAAATTTAATTTCACTCATTCTTTTATTTTATTCTAGTCCAAAAATAAATTATACTTCCTGAATAAAGCAAAATTGTGGCCATTTCCTCAACCTAAAATAATTAGGACTAACGGGCTATTCCGAGAGACAAAAAGACACATCACCTTGGTTGCTAAAATGACCAAAATACCCTTACTATATAAATATTTGTATTTTGTATTCTAAATATTTCTTAATATCATCATAAGAAAATATTGATCCCAATGACAATACTGTGTTTGCTATGTCATTGACCAACAAGTGAAATGTCTAAAATACCCCTACACACACTGCCGTGAATCTTGAGAGGAAAGAGTGTACTAACACCTCTCTAAAAGACATTTACCATCCTTAGTCTTCTAGTCCAATGATCCACGACTTGTTGGAATATTTTTACTTTCCAATAAAGCTACCCTAAGGCCAATATCCAAGTCATATTCCCCAAGGCCCTGGATAATTAGATCGTTTGGACAACCATAAGGGGCGATATTGGGTAAACACTATCTTGTACAAGTCTGTTTTCACTAACTAGTTACGTATACCTAACATATAAGTATATTAGTCCTTCTAGAGAACTTCAACTATAATATATCAAAGCATACGTTTTTAGCTTTGTCAGACCACCATCTCATACTCAAGGTGTAGAGTACAAGTCCACGATGTAGCAATATTAGTGTAGGTTTCTATCACATAGTACTTTTAGAAACAACTACTACAAGTCCTGTTCTACGTATTCGAAATACTCTTGTGTTATGAAATGAGAAGACTACTCAATGGCTAAAGGTAAGCCATTCCTTATTTAGAATTCATAACATAATATTGTTGGAATGTATGCCCTTAAAGACTATGTATTATGTGTAAACATATTGCGATAAAATACTTATCCATTTAATTTACTTTGTTTCTTATATTATTGCACATTTAAAGGTCTAAGTATAACAAAGTAATGGTCTATGTGTTGGGTTGCTCATCACAGTAAGGTATAGACCATGGGTACTTGTTATACAAGTAAAATTGAGTTCTTAGTTATTTGATGGAACTGGGCATTTCATCAAGGTATGACTATTATGCTATGAGTTTCAATGAGAAATGGTTTACCTTGAATCAATGAGTAGTTCACTCATATCATTGGCATAAAGGTATTTCAAATATGTAGAACTGGACCTGTAGTAGTGGTCTCTCTTAAAGTACTATAATTATAGAGACTAGACTATTACTGCTACAACGTGGATAGATACCTTCATACTTGAGTATGAGTTAGTGGTTTGGCAAAGCTAGGGTTTTATACTTTGATATATGTTGGGTGAGATTTCTTTTGTGAGATCAATATCCTTGTATGTTGTGTGTATTACTCTAGTTAGTTAAGATAGAGTCATGCGACAGAGTTTCTATGCTTCATTTTCTGAAGTTAAATCACCTTCTTGTGATTGTCTAGGATAATCTAATAATCTAAGGCTCTGGGAATATGACTTTAGAATGTGTTCTTTTGGGTAGCTTCGAATGATAAGAAGCACATTCGAGTGAGTCATGGATTATTGGACTAGAGATCTAAAGATGGTAGATGTCTTTGAGATGGGTGCTAGTGCATTTATCCTGTCTCATTGATGGGTGTTACATAGAGAGGGTATATCTATCATTTCACATGTAGATCAGAGACATTACTTTAGCAATATTATTCTTGGGATCAATATTTTCCTATGGTGATAAATGAAAATATTTAAAAAGGTAAAATACAGTTATTTAATAGTAAGGGCATTTTGGTCAATTTAGTAGCCATGAATAATATGTTTTTTGGTCTTTGGAGTAGCTCAAGTTACCTTAGTGATGTTTAGACATAATCTGGGCTTGATGGATAATTATACAGAAGAGAATAAAATTTATTTTAAGAGTCCAATTAGAATTAATTAATTAGTCTTGGGTTTTTTATAAGGCCCAAAAAAGATAATGAATTAATTAAGATAAATGGGTTGGAATAAATTAATTAATTAGGCTGATATATCTTGGCATATATTAAGAGTCTAATTAGAATTAATTAATTAGTCTTGGGTATTTAACGAAGCCCAGAAAAGATAATTTATTAATTAAGAGGATTGGGCCAGTCTTGGATTGGTTTTGGAGCACAGAATGAAACCTATTAGGGCTGAGTGTCTTTCAGCCATTAGGGCTTCACCAAGCCCTAAGGCTGGCCAAAATTAATGTGCAAGATAGGGAGGAAAATAATAACGTTGGTTGTTGTTTGTTCTCCTCTCTCTCTCTCAAGAGTGCTGTCTCTTTCTTTCTTCCTAGTAAACATTTTTTTTCCTCTTCCTCCTTTCTAGAAGGAGAGTATCTTGATTATCCAAAGTAGGAGCTTTCACCAAGGCAACTCAAGAATAAGGTAGAGTACTCTAGAAGAGAATGAGAGAAAGCTTGGAGACGCTTAATGCGTAGGAGTAGAAGATTGGTAGTAATACCAGTCGAACTATAGGCATCTTCTTCTCCCCTTCCAATGCAAGTTCCAGTGCAACCTAGCCCTTCATTGGTTAATCTGTGACCAATAAAGAAAAGTAAGTACACCCTCCTAGATGTAGCTTGAAAAATTGAAAAATTTTTCGCTACGTTTTCTTTGATGTTTTCCGTTTTTAATCATTCAAATATCCTTGCCATGATGAGATTCCCATTCCTATCATCCGGTTAAGAATAGTAGTTTATGTGTTAAGTATCTCATAGTCCATACCTTACTGTGAAAGACCTCCATTCACATGAACCATTTACTTCAATACAATAGGTCTTTTCCAATGAAAATTATGCTCAAATATAAAGAAGACTTCACAAACAATTTCTTAGAAAAATACTTTTATTAACACAAGTAAAAATTATATCGTAAACCTAGTCTAAGAGGGCATACATAACAATATCAATTTGATAAAGGTGATTCCAAATCACATTCTAGTTACGTATTTAAGTTGCGTAGAGGGGAAATAGGTTGGAAAAGTTCCAAATAAGATACTTTTGTCGACTCAACGATTGAAGCTAAGTACATAGCTGCTTCTAAAGCAACTAAGAAAGTAGTTTGGATCAAGGAGTTCGTGACAAAGCTTGGAGTGGTGTCTAGCATTACTGAGCCAATATCTCTATATTGTAACAACAATGGAGCTATTGCATGAGCAAATGAGCCATAATCTCACCAATGTTCTAAGCATGTACTCAGACGTTTTCATCTCAATAGAAAAATCATAAATACACAAGATGTAAAGGTAGAGAGAGTTCCCACTAATGAGAACATAGTAGACCCACTTACTAACACACTATCACAACATAGATATAAGAGATATGTTGATTATTTGGTATTAGATACATAAATGATTGGCTCTAATGTAAGTAGGAGTTTATTAGTATTATGCTCTAGAGGCAATCACATGTACTTTGTATATTATACATCTATTATATAATACAAGGCATTCTTTCTCTTTTAGTTTGTTTATTTATACCTCTTGTGAATATATATGACTATTAGATAGAGTCCCAGGTGCAACACTGTGTTAGGGAAATCATGATGTCAGTTTTCTACTACACTGGATAGTGTTCGTACTTAAATTATCCCTAATCATAATATTAATGAGATAGGACATCATTAATGCATGAAGACTAGCATGTGTTATGCTTCTTGATTTGATTAGTCAGTGGTTCTCACATCCGTAAGTATTGTGATACTCAAAGTTAACACGTGGATGCTTGTTACTTGAACAAGTAAATTAGGTGACCTAGCTATGAGATAATCACATGGATAACTGTTTAGTGTTAGTGATAGAATCTTATTATAGCAAATGTGCAAGTATTCTTAGACTTGAGATCACCAATGTACTTTGTTTGCTGAGTATTGTACTTTGATTCTAATCTTTGAAGTCAGATCGAGAGCCACCTATAGATAGATATCAGGTATAATGTGAAGTAAAGTAAAGTAGTTGAGAGGGTCAATAAAGGATTCACCACTCCTAATAGTAGGGGCAAATATCTCACAGCCACTTGTAGGGTTCACTACTTGAAATTTCCTTGGCCAAGGCAACTATGTATTGGAAATAGTTTTGATTGATACACACGATGAGTAATGGATTTGGGTAACAAGTGCTAGTATATTCGGGCCAGAATTAATTAATATTTTAGAGGGAGCTGACACAAATTCCCTACTATGGTGAAGAGAGTTTATTGCACTGATGTGTAAATTTTGGGTTTGTAAAAATCATTAATTTCAAATCCATCCCTTAGTAAAGTTTTAATTGAAACATTAGTCCAAATACAAATATGAGCAAGTATACTCATCGCAAGCATAACATAGGAAATTAACGATTATCGATCCTCAAAGAAATAAGTACACACTAGTCACTTTTCGTTCACTGTTTAACCTAAAAACTAGATTGATAAAGAAATCAAAATCAAAATCAAAATCAAAACAAAATATTTATATATACAACTTATGGAGAGAAAAACATGTAATTAGATAGTTATTTTGAAAAGTAAAATTAGAGATAAAATATTTATCATAATTAATTATTTTCTTGGTATCATGAAGGAATATAAAGTAAAATTAAATCGTTTCCCAAGTCATGAATCCACTTATATGAACTCCACTTCTTTCCCAATCCATGAAATTACTATCTCTTGATTAAATTAGCAGATTTGCCAATCACACTAAAAAATCAAAAGATGCATTAAATTCAATTCCTCATAAACATGAAATTAGTCAACAACTCTATATTCTAGGCGAAATTAACTAATCTTTGATTACATAAGTTTTTTTTTTTTATCTTAACTTTGTTTTCCAAATCCATAAAGAACTAACAAATATGTAGAATTGATTAAATTAAACTCAATCTAACTTTGTTTCCTAAGTCTATTAGATATGAATTTAATTCCATCAACCTATCAAATAAAATCAAGTAATCCAACACCAAGGAAAATAACTAATTAATCAAAGAACTAAATTAACTCAGAATCATAAATCCAATAATAATATCCAAATACAATTAAAGAATTAATATCATTATTGTTCAAGAAAAAAACAAAACAAAGGAAAGAGATAATTACTCCTAGCAAGCCTTTCAATTTCTAATGAAAACTCCTCCAAAATCAATGCTCCTTGAGTAATTTCTGTAGAGAAAATATTAATAGTGCACTCTAAAAAATATTCCTAAGTCTAAACATTGAGCACGCACATTTCTTCTAAAGTGAATGTCTTGTATTAGACACAGAAATTTCCTAAAAGAATTCTAAGTAAAGAAGAAGTAATTTCCTAAAAGGGATTTTGAAATGAATTGCAAATCCAAGCCACCACCTTTAAATTGAGAATTGAGCTTGAAAACACATGTTTCCTTTTTGTCGTATGCACTGAAGACCATTCTTGTTGAAGCTTAAATCGCCCAAGCAACTGAAGCCATCTGAGTGGCAAAACCAACAGAAGTCATGAAGTCCAAGCCATTTTTCCTTTAATTCTATTGACCGAGCCGCTTTCCTTTTATTTGAGCTAAACAGAAGCCATTCTCATATGAATTCAAGTCACCCGAGCCGAGTTCTTTTCTGCCCAGCCGATAACAACTGAGCTAACGAGCCACCGCTATTTCTTCTTTTTTTTTGTTGTAGAGCCAAGCCACCAAAGCTGTAACACTCCACTACCTAGGCCCAATAGGGCCGGGGATGTCACCCCGTCCAAAGGACAAAGGGTCTTTGTAACTAGGACACACAACAAAAATAAAGCAATACTTTAAAATTTTAAAACTTATTACAACCCAAAATTCATGAATACATCCAAAATAAAAATTGTTCACTCTCAATTCCTAAAGCATTACATAAAATAAACAATGGAATATCTTCCAAGGCAGGCAACAACTAGCTACTCATCCCCACAGCAAGATCGACCTGAAATAATGGAAAAAAGGGCGATGAGATAAAATCTTAGTAAGTTCGTGTGTGATTTAAGTGTTTAGTGAAAACGGTTCATGAATGTGAAGTGTAAAAACTTCATAAGAGAAATACTGGCAAGCAATAAACAATAGTCAAAATCAAGAGTGGTGTTTTGGCTTTTCCAACCATACATGTACAATAAAATCAACCACTCAAAAGGATGGTCATGGGTTACCACACGTTGGGCCCCATAACCATACAATGGTCAGAATGCCACACTTTGTGTAGACTGACAAAAAGTAGGTGATCGGCCTACTGGGTGAGATACTTCTCCATCTCTACAACCAAACCAAAACAAGTTGTCCATTTTGGCAACACACAGTCCACTTGACTGAAAACTGCTAGCTCGAACCGGCACGACCCACTGAACTGATATCTTATCCGGGAAGGACTTACCCCTCAGAGGTGGCCACCAACTGAGAGACTTACCCTAACCCCTCAAAGACTAGTCTTAGCAGTCCGCCCTTATTGAGTACTCAACGTAATTTATCCCACTTGGGGAAAAATGAATAAATCATAGCTCCACTTGAAAATGGTAATTGAGGATTTCCAAAGTTTGGGACAAAGCTGGTTTTATAAAGAGTTTAGAGTTTGAGTAAAACTGCTTATTAATTTTCAAATAATTTGTTTGACTGAAATGAGATAGGAGACAATCCTCAATTTTCTTCACAGAAGTGAGTGTCCACGCACTCCACATTTGGCTTGCCATAATAACCATTTTGCATCAAACAAGTTTTATGCAGGAGCTTACCTAATCCTTGCTCAAAATAAAGGTCTCCAACAACTGATCTAACCTCGCTTGGGTTAAACATGAGCCATAATTAAACTCAAGCCAAAATTCACTTTCACAAATAATCCTAGCTTAACTTACTACAACCATGACCCTAATGTCCCAAGTTTTAAGGCCAGATAATAAATAAAAGAGTTTATGAAATAAATCTAACTTGAAATTAAAATAACTAGAGTTTGGGAAATGGGTACTAATAAGTTGAAAGTTTAAATCTTGCTATAAATAAATTAGGGTTTATTTGATGAAAGGTCCTAGGACCTAGATGGAATTATTTAAAATACTAATTCATTAATAGTTAGTTGTTGGAAAATAATTGGTAACTAAAATTAGTTGTAAGTAAATTTTAATGGGTTTTGATTGGAAGACAATAAATAAATTTTAATAGTATTTATGCATATAAGACTTACAAAATTAATATTTTACCTATTATGAATATTTATATAAAAAAAAATTTTTTTGATATTATTATTTTCTATATATTTCATTTTATATAAAATCTATATTTTTTATTTCTTTAATAAAAGCCATTATTTATTTGATTAAAATATCATTATTTTATATAATCGTTCAAAACCATATTTTCCTAGGGTTTTCGAAATCACTAGGAGAAATTATAGCATAGATCATTTTTATTGATGAAATAAAATTGGCTAACTTAATTAGCTTAGGGACAACAAGGTAATGATCATAATTTCTATTGCTAACCATAATCATGAACATACACTCTACACCAATCATCAAATCATCCAAATCATGAATAAAGGCATAGATCTAAATTTACCAACACATGATCTCAACTCCACTAAACATAATCATATGCATGGCCTCAACAAGAATACAAGAACATAAACCCTATTTACCAAAGGTGACATAATCTCTAACATGCTTGATTAATCATACTACTCACGACATGAAGGCATGCAACAAACCCTAAAGCACCATAACATTCAACCAAGACAAATCATCTCATGCATCAATCCCATCTCCATCATATACACACATTCATTCATGCTTCAATCTCAACTCCATCACAACAACACATGCTCGAACCCTAATCATAATCCGTCCCCTTCCAAAATCATTCCAGAGACATGAATCTAGAATTTAAAGAGAAGGTTAAAGGGCTTACTTGAATGATGACTACCTCGAAGAAGTTTCAAAAGAAGCCTTACTCTTAGGAGACTTGATCCGTCTAAGAGAGAAGAAGAAAATATGGCTATGGTTGAAGTAACCATTCGGCCGAGAGAGAGAGAGAGAGAGAGAGAGAGAGAGAGAGAGAGAGAGAGAGAGAGTTCATATATATATATATATATATATATATATATATATATATTCATTAGGAGTTGAAGAAGAGTGGAGATGGAGATGATTGATCATGCTTACCTTGAAGGTGTTCTTGAGCCTTCAAGAAAATTTTGGTTTTTGATCCAAAAGAAAGACTTGGATTTCGGTATTTGATGTTAAAAATTGTAGAAGTGGTTTCAAGGGGTTGAGTAGGTGTGATCTGGAGTTTTTGGAGAAGATTGAAGAGGTTTGGAGTGGTCTTAGGCGTGAGAATGCTAGTAGGTGTTCTTGAAGGTTAGAGAGAATGGAGAGAATTTGGATGAAGCTGGCCAAAATTCTGTGGGAATAGGGTGGCCAAATTGTTTGAGAGGGTTTTGGTAATTGAATTTTCTGATTTGAGGGGAAAATTCTGAATTAAAAATTTTCAAGGGGTTGAGTAGGTTTACTGAATTTATAAGTAGATCTTTGATGGTGGAGAGCTTTTGGAAGCTTCAATGGCCAGCTGATTGGTTAGGGTTTTTGCTGGTATGAAAGCTGTTGGTGGGAGCTTAAGGGTGGCCGAAAGATGATGTGCAATGGTGAAGGGATTTTCTGGTTGTTTGAGGGATGATTCTATGGTAGTTTGCTGAATTATTTTGCTGGAATTATGGACTTCAATCAATGGTTTGATTGGAGTGATTGATGGAGAAATTTTAGGACAGCCATGGGACTGGTTTTCGAGCAGAATGCTGGGAAAGATGATAAAGCTCAGTTCATGGCTGTTCAAGGGGAGTTTGTACAGAAAAATGGTGGAAGTTTCGGACAAGGCTGAAGAAGAAGCAAAGCTGGAAAATCCTGAACAGATTTTCGCAAGGTTTGCTGGAAATTTATGGGCAGATTTTGCTGCCATTTTTTAGTCAGTTTGCATAAGGTTTGAAGGGATATTCAGAGGTCCTTCAAGGCTGGTTTCCAGCATTTTTTTATGGAGGAACAATGAGGTTGAGTTGCTGGCTGAAAAGCTGGAAGAAACAGCTTGGTTTTGGCTCACCAATGCTGCGAAAATTGTCAAGAAAATTTTCTGGTTTGCACAGTTTTTTGAGCAGCTCGGTTTTGGCTGGAATGTTCAGTCCTCAAGCTAAGTGAAATGGCCATTTTTCTGGCAGCATTTGGGAGGAAAAGATGGCTGAAATTTTCGACACTTGGACTGAACAAGAAGCTGGAAAAATTCCAGATTACTACATGAAGAAGATGAACACACTTAGGTTGGAGTTTGAAGGTTCAACCATGGAGATTAATTCTCTTGGGAACTTTCCACAACTCCTCCCCATTTTCAGCCAACAAGATGTCTCACACTTAGACATTTTCAATCCTTCAAAGCCTCAGCACTTTACTGGAATTTTCTAGAAATAGAATTGGCTTAGATGAATTGAACAACTTAATGAATTGAGAAGTAAGGAAAGCTAAGGATCAAGAAGGGTATGAACCCCCTTAGAAATTTTTGTAGGGCACAAGAGTAGGATTAGGACATCCCTATCATGTCTCCCCTAGGACAACACTCCTACTCTTCTCTAAAGCATGCAAGGCCGAAACATAGCCTTCCCAAGAAAAAATAAAGTTTAATCATGCTAAAACTCCAATGATGGAATTTGAACCCAAGACCTCAAGAATTAATTCCAAAGCTCTAACCACTAAACCACAACAACTCTTATTCTTATTTTGTCTCCCAAATATTTTTCCTATTTAATCCTCAAGCTATCTCCCTATTTTCACCTCAAGCAAAAATTACAATTTTGCCCTTCTTACTTAATAAACACTATTAAGCCATCTAGTCTACAAATCACACATCGAAACACATAAAATCATACAAAAATATATTTATGCATGCAAGCAAATATGATATGCATCCCGACCCCCTTACTCTAAGGTTGGTTTTAGTTGGGGTTTTACAAAAGCCATCCCCTCTCTTCTTGCATCCTCCCTAGGATGTCTTTCATCCTCCCCACGATAAGTTTTTGTCCTTTTCCCCTTTGCTTTGTTTTTCTTTCTTTGTTTGCTTTGGCCCACCGATTTTTTTTTTCTTTTTGCTTTTGTCCCTTGGTTGAGCCGACCAAGTCGTGGCTTCCATCTTGGTCTTCTTCCCTTTTCAATTTCAAATTTTAGCTTCCTCTGTTGCATCTATTTTTTTTTCTTTCCTTTGTTCCTCCAGTCTAGGAAAATGGACCTGGCATCGGGTTTGCACTGGAAAGTTACTTAATTAGCTCTAAATTTCACCTATTTTTGCATAAAATTAGAGAAAAACATTTTTATAAGGGAAATATCAAATTGGAACTAATATGACTAGTTATTGTATCAAAAGTGTCTCAAATTAGCCTCAGATAACTAAGAAAATAATGATGATTTTAGCCTCTATCACATACCCCCACACTTGAATCTTTACTTGTCCTCAAGTAAATAATTAACAAAGCACTCAAAACAATTTATTTATTTTCATATTTATCCATAACAAGGCTATAAATTTTTTTTTCAACCTTAGATAAACAATTGTCATTCATTCACCCTTTCAAGACCTTTGTAAACTTGTGCATTAAATCAAACATACCAAGAGCCTCAAAATTAAGTTAAACAAGTTTATACTTTGGTCCAAGAAAATTATTTCACCTTTCAAGACAAGATATAGATAACACAAATCATATAAGTCAAGTTCTTTAACCACTTCAAAACTCATAGAATCAATTTTACAAAACTCTAAATAGCAAAATAAGGAGACGCTCATTTTTAAAAATTTTTTTTTTCATCGTTCTTTTTTTTTTTTTTTTTAGCCTCAAGTGCATAAACATTAGCTTCACACACCGTATTATCACCTAACAATTTTCTTTTCTTAGCTTTTCAGGAATTATCCTCAAGAAAGTGGGATGCTTCTTATTTCTTTTCTTCCACTAACCGTATTAGCCCCCTTAAGAAATTTTCTAATGAGATAAGCATTTTCTTTCCAAATAAAATAAGCTTTTTTTTTCCACTCTCTCTCTTTTTTTTTTTTTTTCATTCTCAGCAAAAGAAAAATGCACTCTCTTTTTTTTTTTTTTTTTCAATTCTCACTATCCTTATCACAACCACAAGTTAAAAAAATTTAGAAAGTCATGAATCAAGAAGTAATCAACAACTCTTCCCATATTTCATCATATCATCCATATCCAAACAAGAAAAGTAGAATAAAATTCAAACACGAAAGCATAATCAAGATTAACTTAAATTGTCAAGACTTAACATACTCAACTTAATACACCATTTTACTCAATAAAATCCAACCAATTTGAATGACAAAATCATATCCACAGTGAAAAAGAAAATCATAACCTTATCATCAGCAAAAATAATTTCATAGTAATTTTAAAAAATTCCAAATAACATTGAATATCATTGAAAATCCTTGGAAATTCATTGAAAGTAAAAAAGATGCACTAGAGAAAATATTAAATCCATCCCTCACACTTAAATTGGGCATTGTCCTCAATGGCCTAAAATATCACAATAAAGCATAACCAAGGGACCAAAATGTAAAGAGAGAAAAGAAAATAATACTCTCCAAGGCAAATTAGCTCTAAGTGAAGTGACCGTTAACCTTCAAAAAGTTGGAAGAATTATTGCCAGTGAGAAAATAAACCTACAAAAATTAAAAACAAACCACCAAGTAAAAGCCTAAAAAGAAATTGAAAGAAAACAAAGTCAAAGCACACTAAAAATCAAAGGGAAAGAAAAATAGAAAGTCAAAACCTTTAAGAACTCCTTGAAGTAAAGCCTCTAAACGAGCCTCCAAATTGTCCAAAAGAACCACCAAATGGATCATGAGGTCCTCCTTGTCTCTCCTAATATTGTCTCCAATAATCCCTGTGAATGTCTTGATCGAGCCTTAGATTGCTCAAAATATCGTCATGACGTTGCTGTGTATGCTCAATCCTATCAAACCTTTAATCATACTACACCCTCATATTAGCTATGTCAACCCTCAGTTCAGCCATTTCGTCGCTCTAATGCTCTAGAGATGTATCGGCTAGAACGTTGTCATTGACACTGGATGGTTGCCCAGAATACCTTTGTCTCTTCTTGCTCAACTAGAAGATTAGGAATGTTATGTTGGGGAACCTCCCTTGGCCTTAACCATATAGATGTTGCATCATGAAACGTATAACCACAATGAGTCAAGACTTGTTCAGTGACTATATTACGCGAGGTGGTAGGTTCCACAAGTTCATCCTCAATAGAAATATCAAAAGCATGCAAAACCTGTGAAATCACAAAAGGAGGAACATATGTTTTGGTGGTAAGGCCATAAGCTGCCATTTCTTGCATAGAAGTTAGTAACAATGGGCCAAGGGGAATTGGTTCTCCATGAAGCATTTTAGAAAGTATATAAACATCAATGAGTCAAACTTCATGCAAACTACTCAATCGAGGGCAAACATTAAAACACAAGATATACAAAATAACCCTCCATTGAGGAGCAAGATCATTACTGGAGAGAAAGGAAGAACTATGGGTAGAAGTTTTTGGTTCCAAACCCATCTGTCGAAAAGTAACATTAAAATTCTAAGTTGGTTTAGAAGAGATCATTTTATTGTGGTGGTTAATTTCTATCCAAGGGCCACTATCATCTACTCCTAAAATGGCAGCAAGTTGAGCCTTAGTCAAAATAATGGAGATGACTTTTACAGAGGTTTCAATTTGTTGCAAATGTCCTTGCCTTTTGATTTTCATGTTGGCATAAAATTTCTTTACTAGGGTAGGACAAAAGTCACCTCTCAAACCTAAAATAGGACCCCACCCAATCCTTCCAAACATTTTTGTTATAGTCAAAGATCGATCAAGGGAAGGCTTGATTATTTTTTCAACAATGATTCTATTCGAGGCCCTAGTAGCATACCATTTCTCACTTTTTTTATCATTGAATTTTTTTGGATGAAAAGAGGGTAGCTTTTAAGAGGAGTCAAAAGTTGAGGACGGTATAGTGCATTTGTGAGGTTTGAAAAGTTGTTTTATTTTAGGTATTATGACTCAACCAAACACACTTTGCAAATGGTTCTCTTTTCAGTGAAAAATTTTCCAAACTTTTGATGTTCAAGAAAACCAAGGAGAATATCCAATGTAGATAGCAAAAACACAATGTCAATCTACAATTCCACCCATTTCAATCAACCTAATAAAATATCGCAAGGTTGCTCATCATTTATCGAAAATTACCATATGTGCAAAAATTTTAGAAAAATACATAGATAAATTTTAGAAACAATCACAAGACTTACAATGCATTCTATACATTTTTCTACCACCAAATGAACTCAACAAAGAGATTTCCATATCTAGGAAATTTTTCCTCAAAAATACATACAAAAAATGCCAAGAAATTCAAAAAGATAAAATCTACCTTAACATGAAGAGAGTTTTGCTCCAATGTTTTTTCCAATGTCTGAGCTTTAAAACTTTGAATTCTTGGGGGATAATTAGTAGAAGAAGGAGAGTAGTATCAAGAAGAAAGAAAGACGAAGGGAAAGGGTGAAGAACATAGAGACACGAAAGTAGTATTCTGGAGGAATAGGGAAAGGGAAATCAAAGAAGAAATAGAAGAAACAAGACAAAAAAAAAAAAAAGAAACAAATGAAATAAAACATAAAGAGTGGATTTGGGGGGGGGGGAGGTCAGTGTTTCACGTGAACAAAAGAAGAAAAAACAAGAAAAAGAAAAAGAAAAAAAAAGAAAAGGACAAAACAGGAAGATTATGAGAAGAGTAAGGAAAAAATGAAGAAGGAAAAAACTAAAAGAAAAGAAACTGATTATTGTTTTGTGTTTTGTGTGTTTTTTTTTTCATTTTCCTTCTTTTTTTTATAACAATAAATAAAAATAATCCTAATTGAATGCATGAACACCGTACATTTAAAACAAAAATGCATAAATAAAAATTGGACTACAATTAAAATAAAATAATAAAAATAATCTAGTTTGCCCAAAATATCGTGTAACATAAGTGAAAGTCTAAACCTGAAAATAAAAAGAGTTAGTATTGACTAAAAATTATTGACGTAACAATCATCAAATAGTCAAATACAATTAATACACTTATTTCATATTAACGTAGAGTTAGAAAAATTAAATAGCTAAATATACAATATAAAAAAAAAATACAAAAGCATGTTAGTAATGATTAACATGTATCTACCAATTTACTTATTTACAACATATAGTGAAATTAAAGTACATTTATACAAACAACAAAATATGGCACCTATTCATACAAGGAACATATATACATAGTTACATATTTATATATAGACATATAAACATATAAACATAGTTAAATCAATAAAATTCAAACTTTCATAATATTGTTCCCTGGTAACGGCGCCAAAAACTTCATGCATAAATATTGGGTATATAAAAATTATCAAATTTACATCCATCCCATAGTTAAGTTTTAATTAAAACATTAATCTCAAAATATATATACGAACAAATATACTCATCGCAAGTATAGCATATGGAATTAACAAGTATCAATCCTCAAAGGAACAAAAGTACACACTAGTCACTTTTCATTCATTGTTTAACCAATAAACTAGATTGATAAAGAAATCAAAATAAAACAAAAATCTAAACAAAAAATATATACAACACATAGAGAGAAAAACATGTAATTAAATAGTTATTCTCAAAAGTATGGCATGAATCATCTAATACTTATCGTAACCAGTTATTTTCTTGGCATTATGAATGAGTATAAAGTAAAATTCAATTGTTTCCCAAGTCATAAATCCACTTATATAAACTCCACTTCTTTCCCAATTCATGGAATTACTATCTCTTGATTAAATTAGCATATTTTTCAATCGCTTTAAAACAACCAAAAGATGCATTAAACTCAATTTCTCATAAACATGAAATTACTCAACAACCCTGTACTCTAGGCAAAATTAACTAATCTTTGATTACATAGGTACTTTGGTCTTAACTTCGTTTCCCAAGTCCGTCAAGAAATAACAAATATGTAGAATTGATTAAAATAAACTAAAGCTAACTTCGTTTTCCACGTCCATTAGATATAAATTTAATTCCATCAACCTATCAAATAAAATCCAAGTGTTCAAACAACAAGCAAAAGAATTAATTAATCAAAGAACTAAATTAACTCAAAATCATAAATCCAAGAATAATATCCAAATACAATTAAAGAATTAAAATCATCATTGTTCAAGAAAAAGAAAACAAAGGAAACAGATAAATACTCATAGATAAGCCTTTCAATTTCCAATGAAAACTCCTCCAAAATGAATGCTCCATGAGTAATTTCTCTAGAGAAAATATTAATGGTGCACTCTAAAAAATATTCCTAAGTCTCCGTATTGAGCACGCACCTTTCTTCTAACGTGAATGGCTTGTATTTGTAGACACAGAAATTTCCTAAAAGAATCCAAAGTATAGGAGAAGTAATTTCCTAAAATGGTTTTTGAAATTAATTGCAAATCCAAGTCACCACCTTTAAATTGAGAATTGAGCTTGAAAACTCCTGTTTCCTTTTGTCGTATGTACTGAAGACCAATCTTGTTGAAACTTAAATCGCCCAAGCCACTCAAGCCATCCGAGCTGCAAAACCAACTGAAGTCCTGAAGTCGAAGCCATTTTTCCTTCAATTCCATTAACTGATCCACTTTCCTTTTATTCGAGCCACATGGAAGCCATTCTCCTATGAATTCAGGTCTCCTGAACCAAATTCTTTTCTGCCCAGCAAATAACAACTGAGCTAACGAGCCACTGCTATTTCTTCTTTTTCTATCACAGAGCCGAGCCACCGAAGCCATCCCCTTTCTTCTTGCATCGTCCCTAGGATGTTTTTCATCCTCCCCAGGATAAGTTTTTGTCTTTTTCCCATTTGCTTTGTTTTTATTTCTTTGTTTACATTGGCCCACCGATTTCTTTTTTTCTTTCTTTTTTGCTTTTGTCCTTTGGTTGAGCCGACGGAGCCGTGGCTTCCATCTTGGTCTTGTTCCCTTTTCAATTTCAAATTTTAGCTTCCTCTGTTGCGTCTATTTTTTTTGCATTCCTCTGTTCCTCCAGTCTAGGACCAGTGCTAAGTCTATCTTCTTGCCCTGGTGCAACTGAAAAATTACTCAATTAGCTCTAAATTTCACCTATTTTTGCATAAAATCATAAAAACAAATATTTTTATAATGGAAATATCAAATGGGAAGGAATATGACTAGCTATTGTATTAAAAGTGTCTCAAATTTGTCTCAAATAACTAGGAAAATACTGATGATTTTATCCCCTATCAGCTACTGAAAGGTTCATGTCAAGCCACTTCACTTCTGGACTTTTGGGTGGTCATAATGTATTGTTACATGGCGCTCATGATCTACAAAATATAGATTTATTATTTAGAGAATTACTAAATTAATCCTAATTGGAACTAATAAGTTAATTCTAATTATTAAGGATTATTAATCTTAAAGATATTTGGATTAATTCGTATTTCGCTACCACTAGGCCCGGAAACCTAATATGTCACAAACAATAGAGGATTAAGAACTCGAGATGTTATTGATAATATTAAAGGGATGAATGTTAGAAGAAGAAGTTTCAATGGTCAAATTATAAATAGTTATAATTTACGTGCCAAATTGTAATTATGAGAACTTGTGGGTTCCAATCATGATTTTTAATTCCTAATTTGATTAGGAAACTGAACACACACACACAGATAAGTATATCATATACAAATGCCATGGAGTGTGGGTGAGATTATTCGTGTGGTTTTTGAAATCATAACCAGCATAAAAATAGTCATTCTGTAATCTTTTTCTTTCTCTGTAAACCATAGCCACCTATACTACTTGCTAGCACTAGAGGAATGTAGTTCTCGGGGTTTCTTCCTTGTGTGGATTTCTATCAGAGACAATCCTGTCCTTAGATTGTAGTGGCTTAGTTTGTATGTTCAAGAAGAGAGAATTTTGTTCATTCCAGATTGCGGAGTTACTGGATCGCGCCTTCAACATCCAAGAGAAAATTTTGAAACCTCACGCAGCAAAGTAAACCCTGAGACCATTGTTATTTACCCGCTTTAATTCATAAGCATGAGATCTTGGGATTGGAATTCAGTTTTTTCTGTTGTGTTTTATGATAATGCATGACTACAGTTCCTAATAGATCAAATGAGAAAGAAGTATCTAGAATTATCATAACATATGACTTGGATTAATTTTGGGGACAAAATTTCTTTAAGTTAGGGAGGATGTAATACTCGCTCACCTACACCTTGGGAGTTATGGAATGAACATTTAATTTTGGATATATCATACTTACAGAGATTGTTTATGTGTCATACTCATTTAACTTCTTTATGAGTATTAAGGTTGTTTGTAGAATATCGTGAATAATTTGTGATTGTTAAGATGACTACTTACTATTATGTGTGAAAAATGATTTATTATAATTAAATTCAAATTTTTTATGAATAAATATTATTAAAATTACTTTAGTGAGAAAAGCAAAATTTACAAGTTTTTTAAAACCTATTTTGAATTATTTGATTTTATTATAAGAATTATCAGGGTTCTTAGAAGATAAGGTGAATTATATGTGTTTACTAAAGTGTATATTTGATTTTTGTTTGTAGTACATGATTTATTAATCAATTAAAATATTATTGGCAAAAGAAATCCAATTATTATTATTATTATTATTATTATTATTATTATTATTATTATTATTATTATTATTATTATTATTATTGTTGTTGTTGTTGTTATTTTTATATCTAAAATGAAAGAAATAATTCTTATAATTTTTCAAATATCTATTTTTAAGTAATTTTGACTTTTGACTTATTGGGAGTTTTGGTCAATAAAAGACCTAATTATTTTGATGACATGTGAAATATTTTGACTAGTGTTCATGTAATGCTCAATATAATTTTAAATGAGAGAAATTAGAATAATGAGTTTTATTCTATGAATAATTTGAATTTATTATGAGAAAGCATTACTTAAGTCCTATATGAACTATAACTTTATTTAGGAAGAAATATAATGTATTTTTATGTGTGCTTACTCAAATGAAGATTCATTTTACTTGAACAACACACGAATTGCTATCGAGTTAAATTATTAATTTCCAAAGAAAGTCTTATTTTCAATTTCTCTAATTATAAAAGAAATAAATTTTAACACACTACAAATTTCACTATAGAAAATTAGATAATTAATTTTACTTTATGAAATAATTGAATTGTTTGTGTGATTATTTTGTTTAAAAATTATATGAGATTTCATAGAGGAAAATAGAGGAAGTCAATGTGACTATTTGCTTGTTATGTGGTAAATGATTTATCCTTAATTAATTATTATATTTAATCTAATCTAATATTATTATAATGATTTTTTACTAGAGAAATTATTTGTTGAATAATTGAATTTAATTGCAAAACTAGTTTTGATTTTTTTTCAAAATTAATTAAAAGTCACGATTAAAATTCAAGACTAAGATCAATTTTGACTACTTGACACATTTAAGTTATTTTAACCAAGAAAATCCAAGACCCATAACTCTTTTTGATCCATGTTGGTCCCTTAAACCTCAGCCCTTGGATGTACCTTTTGTTCAAACAAATTTGGCCTAACCCTTAGATCAATTTCAACCTTAGTATAAAAACTACATTTCCTTCATTTGACTCCCTCACAGCCGGCAGCCTTCCACTACTCTCAAATTCTTATTTCCTCATTTCCTTCCAAGAAGGAAAGGCAGCTTTTGCCTCTCTAGCTGGCCGACCAGTTTACTCACAAGTGGAAAACATTTCCTCTTGGGCATACTTCATGGCCGAAACACCTGCACACACTTCACTTGGCTTTTTCTCCTTCACGTTCCAAGCAAACATCATTCTGTTGGCACTTAAAGGGCAGCTATTTTCTGGTTTGAATGTGAACAAAAAAAAAATAAAAATAAAAATAAAAAATTCAAGGTAATCTTCAATAACTTACCTTTATTTATTTCTTCTTCAAACAAAAAATACGCTCTTATTGTCCTTTTAATTTTTTTCCCTCATGAAAACTCAAAGGAAACTGAAATTATGAAGACCAAAAGTCTCCCTTTTACTGAGATTAGAGAGCTCAAATAAAGTCCTCAAGAGGTGAGCCAAAGAACCTCTTTTTCTCTTACAAAATATGACGATAAAAAATATATATATTTCTGCCCAGTTTTGGTTTTCTACAAAAAACTGCTATCTTTGGTGTGATGGTGGTGAAATATTGTTGTGAGATTGATTAAAACATGCCATGATATGTGTAGAAGATGTCGTTTGGTTAAAAGAAGCATTCCCCCCCCCCCCTATTATCATGTAAAGTCGAGAACGCCATGTTCGGTCCAGCCTTGTGAAATCTGAGTTCAAAGCTAGTTTTTGTGTGTGATGTTGATATAAGGAGAATGTGTTTGCGTTGGGAAAATATTGCAGCATGTGAAGGAGAAGTGTTTTAAATATCTAAATCATTTTCCCTCTATTATAATGAATAGAACACACATATATATAATCTGTCCAGATTGGTGTTTTGCTTTATAATAATGCTTCTTGGTGAATTTGGTGTGAATGAAGGGGTGAATTGTGTGATGTGTGAATCACAGAGTGTGTATAATCTGGTGTGAATGAATGGTTTCATTTGCTATGTGTATTGAAGGTAAGGAAAGTGATAAAAAACAAAGGGCTGCTGAATTGATTTTGATGTCGAAATGGATGTTGCTTGGGAGCTGAAAGGTTGTAAAAGCCATGCTAGAATTTGAGTCTCTGAGAGTTGAATTATGTGTTAGGACTCTTAAGGTGTGAGCTTTGCATAAAACAAATGAAGAAAAGTCATCTTAATGGCCTTTATACAAAACTGCCTAAGCTGTTACGAAACCCTTGTACAAAGATCCATTTTCAATCCCCCCAAAACAAAACCCCTTTATTGATTGAATTTGCTTTTGATTATCACATTGTAGAAACCTCAAGATGTCAAGAAGATTTTAGAAAAATAAAAATCGAAAAATCTTTTGTAATTGGTGAGATATGAATTTTTCAAATTCGCTGCGCAAAGCTTGTTACTGTTCTGTCGGGTCTTTGTGTAAAAATTATTTGAGCCATTTTTTGTGGCAATATTTGGGAGGTAAATACATGGTAATTTACCTATAATATCAAAGTACTGAACTGGATGTTTTTGTGGATAAATGAAATGGTTTTCTCTATTAATTAGATGGATAACTCTGACCCCAGTTTTAAATTAAAAACAGAGTTTTGTGTTTGAAGTGGAAAAATGAATTTATATAGGGGAATAGCTATAAATGTTTCAAAATTTTCTTAAATGAGTTTTATTAGATGTTTAGGATTATTGGGGATATAATTTTTAAGACCTTGGTGATTTCCATGAATAATATGATTTTGGGTAATAACACCTTATACGTTTACAAAATAAGAGTTTGGAAGAGAAATTTAATTTTACAAAGCTATTTGATTTCATGGTGTGCTTGGTGTTATAATTTGGTTTAGGCACTACTTGGTTGATTAAAAATGTTATATGGATAATTGGAGTTGCATAATAATTAGGGTTTGCATGATAATTAAGGTCACAAGTCATAATTAAGGCTTTGATTGGCTATTTGTGTTAATTGAGAAATCAAGAACTTTTATGGTATGTGAAGTTGTAAATACTTTAGTAAGCTATTGAATTTGTGATAGGACACGTTATCTTAGATTTATGTTTATCGCTAAGCATAATTAAGGTGACTCAAGACCTATGTAATTCCCTAATTGTCATAGGGTTTCAATTTTCACTTTATTTTCTATAATGTGAGTAAGAAATTAACTCCAATATGTTATATATGTATGATAGATATGGAAAACTTAGGAGAAGGTAGAGAAGCAAGAACCTAGATTAAGTGAAGTTGATTAAGCTTGGATAGAGGTAAGTCCTTGCATCTCATACTTATTTTCAAAGTGCATGACTTGACGAACAAAATCCCATGCAAAAATGCCATGCCGAAATTATGTAAAAATTACTTTGAATTGCACATATAATATATGCATAGATCTTATGAAACATTTTATGTATACGACATGGCATGCAAGATTCAAATTTTGAGTATGAAATTTTTGGAAAACATATATGCATGAAATTAATGCCTACTTACAATAATATTACTACTATGATAATGTAATTTATTCATGCATACATGGTGTTATGAAGCCTCTTATGAATATTATGATTACAGAGCCATGCATCAAAAGTATGAGAGACACAAAAATGTATTTACACATTTCACACATAAAATTATGTGAAAATCATGGCATGAGTTTTATACTTAATAGCTCTAAATATAATTATGATGAATTACGGTTAATACTTCTTGAGTAATTTTGGAACAGATATAGGAAGGTTTGTTTTGGAAGCCTTGGGGAAAAATGTTTGTGGCTTTGAACTTGGTCGAGAAGAGACTTTGGATTCTATTTCAAAAGTTTGGAACAATTTTTGGAAATAAATTAATTATTCCATATTGGAATAGCAAACACTTGAACCATTAATTAATGACGTGGAGATTTCAATGGGTAAGGCTGTTAGACTAGCTTTTGTTAAATTAGGAAGGAGTTCTGGTAGAATGGCCGTCTTTGGAAAGCTATCTTTTTCTCTACGGGGCGACAGTTTTATTAGCTGAGTGCGGTCTTTAGCTAGCAACACGACCTCCAAGGGGAACCGGAGGATGGACATGGGACACCCAGTCAGATTTTTATATGAGGGAGATGGTAGAGTATTCCCTTGGGAGAGATGTATACCCCAGTCAATTATTTGGCATTTTACATGCCGTTACCATATATATGATGGATCATGATATGTTATCATGGTACGAGTATCTTTTGATATACGGGATATGGTTTTGTGATGAGTTCAAGACTTTTGGGGAAAAAAAAAAAAAGAATTTGGTGATCCAGAAAAGTTATACAAACAATTTTTTGTTGACAAAATATTTTATTACGCAAGATACTGGGTTTGTACTTGCGAAAGCTCCCAAAAATGATAATGCATTTGAGAAATGAAAATTATTTGATTTGAATATATCCGTTCAAGTCTATATTACGCATATATCATGACATTGAATTTTGAATTTGTGACACGAACTCACACACTTCAGACTTATTGAGAATATTATAATCTCACACCACTTTTCTAATCATGTTTTCAGGGTAAGATGAGCTTATCAAGACAGAAGACTAGACTTGTTCTTTGTAATAGCGATAGTCTTGATACAATATTTATTGTCATTATTTAGATAGTTAGAAATCTTATTTTGGAAATTTAAATTTATGACGGAGTTGTAATAGTCGTAATCGAAGTCTTTAATTGAAGTTCAAGTTTTATAGATTTATTTATCTCTTCTTTTATTTACTATCGCGTTATAAAGAACCCTAGTCTGAAGGACGAGGCGACATCCCCAACCCGATTACGCTACGTATGTAGTGGGTTGTTACATTATATTTAGAAGGTGTGGTGAGGAAGACAAGGAGCAAAAAAATGAATAGGGAGAAAGGATGAGACGTACCTTGGTATCGAACTCAAAACCTACGCCTCAAGCAACAATCCTCCTACTACTAGGACAAGTTATTGCCGACACACACACAAACACACACACATACAAATACAAACACATATATTCTTGATGAATTTCATGAGATGATTTTTATGACCACAATGTGCATACTATGATTTTGAAAATGAACTCAAAACCTACGCCTCAAGCAACAATCCTCCTACTACTAGGACAAGTTATTGCCGACACACACACAAACACACACACATACAAATACAAACACATATATTCTTGATGAATTTCATGAGATGATTTTTATGACCACAATGTGCATACTATGATTTTGAAAATGAACACGATATTTTGGAGAAGTATTTGTGCATGAAAATTATGTCCATTTACAAATACCCAAAACATATTCATGCGTGATTTGTTTTGGAAAAATATTACGATGGATATTTAATGGGAGCTAATTCATCAATAATTTCCAAGTAATTTAAGGACATTTTGTGATATATTTGACACAATAACTAGTCATATTCATTCATATTTGATATTTTACTCTTGGAGAGGTACTTTGGTTTTTTATTTCAGAAAAAGGGCGAAAACCATTGCCAAGCAGTGCACGGTAGGCACTGGTTGTGTCTAACTGAGCTGACACTGGCCCAATGCTAGAACAGAGGAGAAAATAGGGGGGGGAATAGAGCATGTCGTGCCACTGGCCCACGGCCAGCACTGACTTAACTCTGCTCCAAGGTAGTGACTTTTCCTATTTTACGTGGATTTTAGAATTTCCTAAGCGTTTTGGTATTTTCCAACTTGTACTCAGTCTAGAACTCTAAAGGAACCAATTTTGGAATCTTGGGAGCTTATTTAAACTAGGAAAATATAGGGAAAATGTATGAATCCAAGGATCAAAACTGCCGATCAATCACAAAAAGATGAGATTCATCAATCAAGGGGCATGATTCAAGAAGGTCTTCAAAGAGAATGAGGGCTTGTCTATGAGTTCTTTCTTTTACTTTTGTTTTTTTTTCCTGGAATTTCAAATTATTTAAGGATTCATGTTTTTGGGTTAATTTAGCTATTTGATCAATTTATTATCATTCTTGGTGTTTGATTACATGTGATTATTGAAGAATTAATGTATTTAGATTTGCTTCTAATTGACTTGGAAAACGATGTTAGCAATTGATTTAACTTTATTAATTTCATATTTGTTAGCTTTTAATGGACTTGGGAACGAAGTTAAGAACAAAGAACCAAGGTAGTCCAAAATTAGTTGATCTCATCAAGAGTGTATGGTTATTAGCTAATTTCATGTTCATTATCACCTAGAGTATAAAGATAATTGTTGAAGAATTTGTTTAATGTATCCCTTTGGTTATCTTGGTTTGATTAGGAAATTTGCTAATTTAATCATGAGATAGTCAGTTCATGACTTAGGAAACAATTGAACTCTATTATAATTACTTCATGTTGCCAAGATTGCAATTAATTGTGATATTTGCTAAGAGATTCATTGTCAGGACTTCAAGAATATTTGTCTAAATTGTATATTCTTTCATCCATGAGTTGTATATATTTTTCTATTTTTTTCTTTTTATTCTCTCATCACTCTATTAGGTCAGTTAAATAATGAATGAACAGTAACAATTGGTAGTTATTCCTTGAGGATCAATAGTCGTTAATTCCCTGTACAAATATGATATTGAGTGGATAAATTGTTAGAACAATGGGTAACAATGGTCAAAACCTTAACTCAAAAAGAGAAACCCAAACAGTGGAAGTTTGTGACCAAAATGAAGGAAAATAACTATCTATCTACACTCTATCAAACCCTTGAAGAACTAAGCAACAAAGACCTACATGAGTAGTAGCATGATCAACTATAAATTCACCCAAATGTCCTTGAAACAACAAAGGAAATCAAGAATAAAAGAAGTAGAATAATAGGCACCTAAACAATGAAATTCAAGATAAACCTTAGAAGAACATAGCAACTAAGACCCAATCTAGAGACATCACATTAGATTATCCAAAAAATTTAGAGACTCATTTATAGAGAGGACTAAACCTTAAGTATGGTACTGAACAAGATGAACAAGGAGGTTAAAACCTCTCAAGACTCTTTTTTAAATTTGAATAAAGTAAGTTTATTATCTTGTTAAATTACCAAAAAGATGTATTTATACTACCCTAACCCTAGCTAAGTGATTACTAAGGCCCACATATAAAATAAGACCTTAAAAGGTCTTTACATAGTGTTTAAAATAGAAAGAACCAGAGAAAATCATCAAAATATGAAAAACAGGTCCTGGGGCCCGATATGACCCAGCGTCGGATCCACCGGGTCTATGCTAGAATTTAGCATTTTTGCTGGCAGAATGCCCCCGATGCCGGCTCAGCTGGCTGGGCCCAGCACTGGGTCTGCTTTGGTCTACTGGGCTTCAGCATTTTCTCCCGCCTTTGGCGCAAGCTTGAGTAGTTGTTGAGATTCCTTTTGGATAGTCATCAAATTGAGCTCTTGCTTAGCTTCATCATCCTTCCAAATCTCTTCCATCCTCAAACATGATTGTAGGAACAATTGGATATCACCGAACCTCTTGGTCTTTGATAATGTCACTGGTCCTTATAAGATCGTTCCCCCTTCTCGAGATTGAACCAATTGCCTAGTTTGATTCCCGTCATCTCTCCCTTCTTGAAGTTGGTTCTTTCACGAATCATTACCTACATCAAAAGGGGTTAAGTCACTAACGTTAAATGTTGCACTCATTTTATACTTACTGGATAAATCGATCTTATAGGCATTATTTCTAACTTGGGCAATGACTTGGAAGGGTTCATCGCCTCTTAGGTCTAATTTTCTTCTTCTTTGAGTGGGAAATCACTCTTTGCGAAGGTGCACCCATCCCTAATCGCCGGGCTCAAATGGAACCTTCTTCCTTCCTTGATTTCATTTAAGGGCGATCTCTTCATTTCGCTTTACAATAGTTGCCTTTAGTTTTTTAGGGTGAGTGTTCACCAATTCCACCTTCTTGGCCCCATCAAGGTTCATTCGTTCACCTACAGGTAAATGAGCCAAATCCAAAGGAGTTAGAGGGTTAAACCATATACAATTTCAAAAGGAGAATAAGAACTAGTAGAGTAAATGGCCCTATTGTAGGCAAACTCTAGGTGTGGCAAACAATCTTCCCAATTCTTCAAGTTCTTTTTTATAATGGTCCTCAAGAGTTGGGTAAGTGTTCTGTTGTTCACTTCTATTAGACCATCTATTTGAGGGTGGCAAGTAGTGTAATATAAAAGGTTAGGGCTAAGTTTGTTCCATAAGACCCTTCAAAAATGACTAAGGAATTTAGTGTCTCTATCTAATACAATACTCTTTAGAATCCAATGCATTCTCACCACTTATTTGAAGAATAAATTTGCAATATTAGAAACATCATTAGTTTTGGAACAAGTCACAAAATGAGCCATTTTCGAAAATCTATCAACAATCATAAATATACTATCCTTGCCCCCTTTGGATCTAGGCAATCCTAAAATAAAATCCATTGACATATCAAACCAAGGAGCTTTTGGAGTGGGTAAAGGAGTGTACAAACTATGGGGAAGTGATCTATATTTAGCACCCCTACAAGTTATACATTGAGAACAATGTTGCTCCACATCCCCTCTTATTTTTGGCCAAAAGAAACGTTCCTTAAGGATGCCTAAGGTCTTTGTAACATTAAAATGTCCCATTAATCCCCCATTATAGGCCTCCTTAACTAGTAATTCCCTAATGAACCCCTTTAGCACATAAAGCCTTGCCTCCCAAAACAAAAATCCGCCATGCCTATAGTAATTAGCAAATGGACATTTCTCACAAGCTTGAAAAATATCCCCAAACTCCTTATCATTATCATATAATTCTTCCACAAGTTCAAAATCAAGAAATTTAGCATCCAAGGCGTTTAAAAGTGCATACCTTTGAGATAGTGTATCCACAACCACATTCTCTTTACCCTTTTTATATTGAATGACATAAGAAAATATCCTAAACAACTTCATCCACCTTGCATGCCTCTTGTTCAAATTTTGTTGGCTTTTGAGATATTTAGGAGTTTTATGGTCGGTATAGATCGCAAACCCTCTTGGTAATAAGTAGTGTTGCCACTACTCTAGGGTCCTAACCAATGCAAAGAGTTCTTTGTCATAAGAGGAATAATTGATGGCTGTCCCGGATAATTTCTTACTAGAGTATACAATAGGTTTTCGGTCTTAGGTTAGAACCTCACCTATCCCTACTTGACTTGCATCACACTTTATCTCAAATACATTTTCAAAATTAGGTAGGATGAGAATTGCAGCTTGGATCAATTAGTCCTTAAGGGCTTGAAAGGCTTGTTGTTGGGCTTCCTCCCACCCAAATCTCACATTTTTCTTCACCACTTCTGTTAGAGGGGCTGCTAGGGTGCTAAGGTTCTTGATGAATCTCTTATAGAAACTAACTAGCCTATAGAAACTACAAACTTGGGTAATGGTGGTAGGAGTGGGCCAATCTTGGATGGCTTTTACTTTTTCCTCATCAACCTCACTTTGCTTAGCACTCACAACATGCACAAGGAATGTAATCTTCTCCAAACAAAAAAAAGCATTTTTCCAAGTTAGCATATAATCTCTCCTTTCTAAGAGCAACAATCATACATTGAAGATGATTCAAATGATCTACATATGATTTACTATATATCAAAGTATCATCAAAGTACACAACAACAAACTTTCTAATGAATTCACTTAGAACATGATGCATTTGACGCATAAAAGTGGTAGGCATATTAGAGAACCTAAAAGGCATTATAACCACTCATAGAATCCTAGTTTAGTTTTAAAGGCCGTTTTCCACTCATTCCCTTCCCTAATCCTAATTTGGTGATAACCAAATTTCAAATCAATTTTAGGGAAAATGCATGCACCGAACAACTCGTCAAACAAGTCATCTAGTCTAGGAATGGGATAGTGATACTTAAACGTGATATTGTTGATAGCACAACGATCCACACACATGTGCCACATCCTATCCTTCATGGGAACTAACAGAACCGGAACCGAACATAAGGTTAGGCTTTCTTTCATATGTCCCTTCTCAAGCAATTCCTCCACTTACTTTCGTAATTTCTTGGCCTCCTCTGGATTGGTTCAATAGGCTAGTCGGTTAGGGATGACGGCTTTGGGCACAAAATCCATTTGAGGCTCGATTCCTCTTATGGGTGGTAATCCTTCGGACATCTCTTTTGGACAAATATTGTCAAACTCTTGGAGTATGGCTGAAATTTCATTGGGCAAAGATAATATAGAGTCATTATTAGAAACATAAGATATTTTACAACTAAGAAGAATAACCGGTTCTTTAGTTTATATTACTTCTACGATTGTCCTTGCTCATTTCTATTCGTAATGGTCAAAGGCACTTGTTTTTTCATTCGCCTACTCAACTCTTTCTCTTTCCTCACTTATTCTTTTCTTTCTAATTATTATTTCTGTCTAGCATAATGTGCTCCTTTTTTCTTCTCTTTTTCCCTCATGATTCTTTGGTCTTTGTTCACCTTACTTGGGGGGCTATGGGTAAAAGTGAATTTGGAATCCTCTTTGAAAATGGAATAAGTGTTCTTCCTCCAATCATGCTTCACATTTCTATCATATTACCAAGGCGTCCTAGAAGCAAGTGACCCCATTGCATACGCACTACATCACATAGCATATCATCTTTGTAATTTTCTATCTCAAAAGATACCAAAACTTGTTTGTTAACTCTCAATTCCCCACTATCATTCAACCATTGTAACTTGTAGGGTTTGGGAAGTTTAATCCATTTCAAGCCCAATTCATCAACTAAGCTTGCACTAATCACATTAGTGCAACTCCCACTATCCGCAATGACATTACAAGGGGTCTTGTTGATTAGACACCTTATGTAGAATATATTCTCTCTTTGTGGATGGTCTTAGTCTTCAATTGCTTAAAAGTTCAATAATTTTCTTGTAACTCCAATTAAGGAATACTCTTGGTCAACTACTTTCTATTTATCACTTTACTTTTGCATATTTTCTTTTTGGTCTCTTTGGCACCATTTTCCCTCTTTTTCTTTGTCGGTTGAGACTTCTTTATAGGGTTTAGTTTACATAGCCCTTTGGCTTATACAATCATAGGGAGTATGTCCATAGTGAAGACACTTGAAACACTTGATGTCTCTATTCTATTTTGGCCTCTTCATGGCTTTTTCCTTATCCTTGTTCCAACCTTCCCTAGGTTTCCAATCTTTCTTAAGCTTCCATCATTCTTTCGGCTTGTTGTACTCCCTTTGGAAAGGTTTAGGAGCATCATTTGTCTTAGTTGGCATCGTGCTAGTGGTGCTCAAATTTGGAAATGTAGGCCTAGCAAAGGTCCTTATCTTTAGTTGCCTTTCAATCTTCATAGCAGCATGAACTATATCCTCAAAACAGTCATAGTAGTGCAACTCCATCAAATTGGCTATTTCCCTATTCAGTCTTCTTAAGAAACTAGCCCTTGTTACCCTATGGTCCTCTTGGATTTGAGCTCTTATCAACAGCACTTCCATTTTCTTATGGTAATCCTCTGCACTCTTATTCCCTTACTTGAGTAATTGAAGCCTTTAGTAGAGGTCATGGTAGTACTGGTGTGGAACAAACCTAGTCCTCATCATATCTTTTAACAAGCTCCAATTTTCCATAGCTTCTATTCCTATTTGTCTTCTTTGAGTAGTAACTTGCTCCCACCAAACTAATGCATACTCTAAAAATAAAAAATAGCAAGCCTCACATTTGATCTTTCACTACAAGTTTGGCAGTCAAAAAATATTTGCATTTTACTATGCCATTCAAAATAGGCTTCGAGCTCACTATTTCCATAGAATGTAGGCACCTTCATCTTTATATGGTTCAACTTTCTCTCCTCTTCCTTTCTTTCTCTCCTACCTCCTCTATTGCTTTATCCTCTATTGAGTTCCCCATATGTATCACCATGTTTCCCTTTATACCATTCATAAACTCTCTCAAACTCTTTTTCAAACCCCCTTAGATTATTTTCACCATTCCTTTCTTGGCCCTTACCTCATCCTCCTCTCATGCCATGTCTTCCTCCTCTCATTGGAGCTTGTTGGAATCCCTCAATAGAGTGCTCATCCCTATCTTCACCATGTTGAGCATTCAGTGGAGGAGTATGGGCATTATCATTCCTCATTCTAGGGCTCGGAGCTTAAATCATTCTTGGCCTCTTCTTTGTGCCACAGTAGTGGATTGGCCCAAATGATATCTCAATCCCGTGATCTCCTTTGCTATGGCTTCAAACCTACTCTGCATTGTTCTCATCATAGCATTAAAATCTTCACGCAAAACCCTAACATCAAGTCGTTCTTCTTGCGGTCCACTAGTTCCACTTAGGTTAAGCCTAGGAATTCCTTATTCATGGGTTATGGCGATGGAATATTCAATGAGTTATACTTGCAAAAAGAGATGAACAAAAAAAATAGATCCTCTCTTCACTCTCTTGCATATTTATTCACTCTACACTCATGTTTACCCTCTTTGGATCTTTTTAATAATAGTCTCACCCTTTTGCCTTTTTCTAAATGCTCAAACCTTCTTGTTCAATTCCAATTCTCCCCAATAGCTAAAGATTTAGTCCAACTAAGTGAGTTAAAAAAAAAATAAATGAATTTTCATATCATCCATATTCAAACTCAAAGAATAAAACAAAACTCAAATGCCAAATGTAACCGAGGTTAATTTAAATTCTCAAGACTTAGCAAAATCCAACTTAATACACAAGTTTATTTTTTAAATAAAAATCTAACCATAATGAATGCCAATCTATATTCAAAGTTAAAAAGAAAATTACAACTTTATTATAGACAAATAAGCTTAATTTAGCTCCACAATTTCCAAACATTCAAAATTTGAACTTTTCAACTTCAAAATTTCAAAATTTTCGTCAAAATTGTCTGATACCAAGAAAAAACCAAGATAATTGACAAAAACTTGGATAAAGAATATTACTAAACCACTCCGCTACACTTAAACTGGACAATGTCCTCATTGGAAAAAAATTAACACAAGAAAGCATCTTCGATGGGACCAAAAATAATAAAGAGGGATAAAGTGAAGTAATACTCTCCCAATGCAATAAACTCCAATAAATGTTAAAACTTGGAAGTAGAGAGAAGGGCTGGTCTAAGAAGACTTTATTCCGACCTTCAAAATAAAACATAAATAAAAATATGAAGAAAATAATAATAAAATAAAGCACACAAAAATAAAAAAAAAAACACACTAAAGAAAAATATGAATAAAAAAAATCCTAAGAAAGCTAATAAAGACATGCCTCACTCTCTCATACTTAAAGTGGAAAATATTTCCTTATTGGGGAGGAAAAAGAAAATTAACTGACTAAAGAAAACCAAACCTAAGATAAAGAGATAAACTCTTTCCACTTATCACGCTTTCTCATCATCCCTTTGTAAAAGATGTTTAAGCTCAAAGTAGAAAATAGGAAAGATGAATGTAGAAAGAAAGGAGGTATTTGAAAAAGTTCATGTTTATGAAAACAATTTTTCTCAGTAAAACAAAACATTAACCTTATTCTCTAACATTCTTTTTGGCACACAAATATTTTTGTCAACATATAAGTGCACATGGTCTCTAAAGAATGCATCAACAGTGGAATCACAAATTAACCCTTCAGAAGAATTTTCACAATTAAAATTTCCCTTTAAACTTGGTATTTGAGTGCTCAAATGTGGGATCAAGAAATCCTTACTTTTCAATGCATGGCCTAAAAAAACTAAGTTACCTCCCTGAAATTGGGGTGAAGGGTAGAAATTACCACAATACTCCAAGGACTCCATATGATATAAGGTTGAAAGATGCAACCCCTTGAGGCATAGTAAATTCAACGCATCAACAATGGCATTATTAGTGAAGCATAAATTTTGGGTATATAAAATTATCAATTTTAAATCCATCCTTTAATCAAGTTTTAATTAAAACATTAATCTCAAAATACACATGTGAGCAAGTATACTTATTGCAAGCATAGTATAGGGAATTAACGAGTATTGATCCTCAAAGAAATAAGTACACACTAATCACTTTTCTTTCATTGTTTAACCAACCCAAATAAAGTCAGAAAAGAATAAAAAGAAAAACAAAGAAACATATACAACTCAAGAATGTAGGTTTGTGTAATTTAAACCATTATCCTAGAAAACATGGCAATGAACCAATTAGCAATTCTCTCAACTAATTATCATCTTGGCATCATGTAGGAATATAAAATAAAATTTAATCGCCTCACAAGTCATGATTCTACTTAGATAAATCCCACTCCATTTCCCAATCCATGGAATCCTATATTTTGATTACATTAATAGATTTGCTAATCAAGCTAATCGTAACCAAAACATGCATTAGGCTTAATTCCTTATAAACATGAAATTAGCTAATAACCTTTTGGTCGAGGTGAAATCAACTAATCTTTGATCACTTAGTCCTATAATCTTAACTTCGTCGCTCAAGTCCATCAAGATTAGACAAATACAAAATCAATGCAATGAAACTCCTAACATCGTCGTCTCAAGTCAATTAGAAGAACTTGCATAAATAACTAATGAAGTCAAGCAATCACATACCAAAGATAACAAAGAATTGATCCAATAATTGAATTAACAGAAAATCATGAATCCCAAAATAATGTTAAATTATAAAAAAAAAACATTAAATACATCATTGTTTAAGGAAAAGAAGACAAAAAGAAAAGAAAGCACTCATAGGCAAGCCTCTTTCTTCTTCCTTGAACAATCCTCCTTGACTTGGGTGAATTACTCCTTCAATCAGAATTTCTGCCCTTTTATTCACCTCTCTATATTGTATCTCTGATTGTTCTTAATCCTTATGTTTTCTTGTGCTTTTATAAGCCTCTTGGAAGCTAAATTTGTGGCTGAGAAAGTCTTGGCTGAGTAGGAGTAGGAAAATACCAAAATCATTAGATAAGCCCTAATTATGTGTACATAATATCTGTCTCTAGAGCTTACCTGGCTAGCATACCTTCGACCCACTTGGCGGCAAGTGCACTTGCCAGACCTGGCACTAGGTCTATTCTAGAAAAACCACTGAAGGTTGCTCGAATTATGCTATTAGAGCAGAATGAACCCGGTGCCTGGTCCACTGGCAGGGCTTGGTGCCAGGTCTATTTTGGTTGCGTGCACTTTCTTATCAATTTTAACTTAAATCTGCACAAATTTGCTAAAAATACCTTTTACAATAAACATGTCAAATGGGAATGAATATGCCTAGTTATTACAACAAATGTATCTTAAAATACCCTCAAATAACCAGGAAAAGAATGGTGATTTTAACCCCTATCATATACCCCCACACTTGAACATTTGCTTGTCCTCAAGCAAAACACTTTAGTCCAAGAAAAATTTTCAAGAAGACATAAGTTCTTTTTCATTCCAAAATTTTCTTCACCATAGCAAAGATCATGTCTTCCTTTCATACTTTAGATGCAACTCTTGTTATTCATACCATTTGAAAACAATTTCAAACTTTGAAACTTTTGGACAAGACATCACAAAACTCTTGAAGTCAAATTAATCAAGTGTATACCTTAGTCTAAGAAAATTATTTCATTATTCAAGTAAAAATATAGATAACATGAATCACATAAGTCACGCCATCTATCAAATCAAGCATTATAAATCCAAAAATTGTACACTCAAGTTGTGATGTGAGGAAAGCACTCCAATTTTTTTTCTCTAAAGTTTTTCAATGATAAAAGGAATTGATAGCCTCAAGTGCATGGACTTCTCTTCACAAACCATATTGGCCCCCTTTTCATTCATCACTCATCATTTTTTTTCCAACAATTATTTTTTTCTATGCTTTTTCTTGCCTTTTTGCCTTTGGGGTAGCCTTAAGAGAGTGCACCGAATTCACTTGCTACTTCTCCCCATATTGACCCCCTTTTCAGCTAAAGGTCTTCAATGATAATCAAATAGAGCATTTTTATTCTCTCAATTCAAATCACAACAACAGTGTTGTTTCCACTCATTGTTTTTCTCTTCAACTTAAATCAAAATTTTCATAATTTTCCTCAATCTTTCCTCTCTAAGATCTGCTTTCAACTCACATTTTTTTTCATCATAACTTAAAGCTAGCAAAATTTAAACTCATAATACAAAAGTTAGCTGATAAACTCTTCCTATATTCATCATATCTTCTATATTCCAACTAGATAAGTCAAATAACATTCAAACACCAATGCATAAACAACATTAATCAAAATTCTCATGTTTTGACAAATATCCTATCCAACAAAACTAATTTCACAAAAATCCACCTAACGAATGACAACAACTCATATCCATGTAAGAAAATGAATTACAACCTTTCTCAACAATGAAAACCACTGAAAATTTTTAAAAAATGTTCACAATATATTCACAAAATAATATGAAAAATATGGAAAAACACTTCTTCAATCTTATTCTCTCCCCCACACTTAAATTGGACATTGTCCTCAATGGCAAGATATAACCACAAAAGTATTGCCAGGAAGACCTAAATGAATAAAGAAGAAGAAGAAAGTAAGGAAGATACTTCCATTCCATTGTCGTGCCACCATGTTTGAATCCATCTCAAGGAGGGGTCATTATAAGAGTACCTACTAAAAGAAAACAAAGAAAACAAAGAAAAATATAAATCTAGAAAAAGAAAGGGACAAGAAAATAAAATAAAATAAAATAAAAAGACACTTACAAGCTAGTAAAGGTCGTTCAAATATAAAAGACAAAGAAATAATAGAAAATAAAATACAAAATAGTGAGTTAATAGTCATCCTCATCATTGTTAGCTCTACGATTAGAAGATGCACCAGTAATGTGTCAGATCAAAGTGGCCAGCTACTGATTCTGAACATCCTAGCGGTGACGAATGTTGGGAATGGAATCGTGGAGCTGGAGGAGGATAGTCATTTAACTCTCCTTCTATACCTCCATTCATGCCTCAAAATCAGTGCATGAATGAGAGCAAGTAGCATGACGGCCTGGTCTAGCAGGCGGCACCTCTTCCACATCCTCCTCAGGGAGAAGCTCCTCCCTTCTGGGGTACTGCACCTCATATGGCCTCTTCTACCTTTTTGCCCTCTTATCATAGCGATATCCATACTGAGTCAAAGTATGCTCCGTCATGAGATCGTGGTCAATAGTGGGCTCACTCAACTCTCCATCTAATTATACTCCGAAGTCTCTCAAAATACGCATAATAACCAAAAGGAATTTGAGGGCTTTGGCTGCAATGTTAGAGGCCACAACCTCACGCATAGAGTTAATGACAATTGGAGCAAGGGAAATAGGCTCACGGCTCCTTATTTTATCTAGAATATAAAGGTCAAGGATCCTAGACTCATTGAAGCTGCTAGCCGTGGGATAGACATTGAAAACAAAGATATAGACTAGGGCACGCCACTGAGTCTCAAGGTCATTATTCAAGTAATATCGGTTTTAACCTATTCTTCATTTTTTCCTCATATGAAAACAAGCCCCTTACAGTCCCCACAACCCATGTAGGCTCAGATATGATCTTTTGGTTATTATGGTCTATAGCTATCCACTGACCCTCATTCGGGACTCCCAAAATTCTTGCTATTCTAGTCCGGTCAAACTGAATTGGATTCCCTTTGACAATGGTAGAGATGACTTGTTAAGGTTTTTTCTTTTTGTCCTGCATGTTGGCATAAACTTCCCTCACCTGCACGGGACAATAAGAACATTCCATTCTAATAATGGGTTCCCACCCCAAGAAAGCTCTAGGGAATTATCTAAAGATGGCTTGTATTGCTTTTCTACTATAATCTTATTGTGTTGGTGCCTATCATACCATATTTGACATAAAGGATCATAGAATTGGGTAGGTAGAGGCTCGAAAGATGTGGAGGAAGATATATCTCAAGCTCTCTTAGCCCCCGGTGCTAACCCTCTAGGTTGTCTAGACATGATGGGAGGATGGAGAAAGATGATAAAAACAAAATGTATGAGGCTGTTTAGTCACTCTTTACAACAATTGTTCAACTCTCAACTATCTCACAATCACAACACCAAACAACACCACCCTCACCACTCAACACAAAACACCTCAAGATATTCAATAAACACCACTCAATGCCCTCCAACAAAATAAGACATATGCCAATTGAAACACCTTATCAACCAATTTGATAAAATCCATGATGTTCAATATTGCTCAAGGAAACCATATTCAGCTTAGCATCACAATGCTCAATTAGCCATACCATTTATATCATAATGCAATGCTTATCATCATAAGGCTATGTGAAACATTGAGCAAGTATCATTTATCCCAAAAGTTAATCACAAAGCATGCATGCTCAATCACTTCCAAAAAAAAAAAAAAAAAAAAGAGTAAACTATCAGTGGCATTAATCATAAAGTAGTATTCATGATATTCTCATGCCAATGCAAGCTCAAAGAAAGTAATCTTACAAATTAAATTCTTCACTAGAAAATATTCAAGAATATTCGCCCAAAAATGCTTAGAAAATTACCCGAAATTCATAAGAAAAAATTTAATAGTAGAAAGTGTAGAAAATTCATACCATAATGATCTCCAATGCATGGGCAATGATTCTATAAAAAATTTTTGAAGAAATCGTGCCCTCAATGGAAGGATTGAGAAATGGGTTTTGGGTGAAAAAAATGAGATTTTTCCTTGTTTTGATCGAAACTTAAAAGAACAAAGTAAGGATTTTGTGTTTTAGAAATGGTTTGGAGGTATATAAAGTGATCCGGTAGTGTTTTGAAGATGAACACGGCGATGGGTTGAGAGAAAATTAGAGAGAAGTGAAAGGTTATGAACAAAAAATGGCCAAGAAGGCTGTTATTTAGTGTGGCGGCCAAGCAGGCCAAGCGCTGGGCCCATGGAATAGGCTGGGAGCCGGACTGATTCTAATCGCGCTTCTCTATTGGGTCGTGCTAACCCGACACTTGGGCCATGGGTTGGGCTTGGTGTCAGGTCAGCTCTGGCTAGAAAAACCATTTTTCTTAAAGATGCATTTTAATGGAAATAAAGACAAAGGAACATGAAATCATATGAAACATGTAGTCTCATAGCTAAATAATTGAAAATAGACAAGAATTTAAAAGATTTTACAGCAAAAAACTAAAGGAGTTCAAAAATCAGTGTTTCCCATGGTCTTAGTCCTATGGATTCGTCTCTGTGTTGCTTAGCAATGATCCTGATTGATGGTCACCAAAGAATTTGGCTAACTATCCAATTTGAACTTTAAGTTTGTGCATGGATGCCTCCAAGTTTCTCGTGGTCGCATCAATTCCTTGGAACCGTGTTTCTGTCCCACTTACCAGTTTGGCGACCAATTCTTCTAAGGATAGTTTAGCTGGTGGGGCATTGTATTGTAGAGGTGGTTGAGTCCTTTGCATCTTGGAATTCGTAGAAGCTTATTGAGGTTGGTTTTGGTAATTCCAAAAAAAGTTAGGGTGATTCTTCTTACCTAGGTTGTAAGTATTACTGTAAGGATTATTATCTTACTGAACATTACCTATAAAAGCTGCTCGTTCCAATGCTTCTTGCGAAGACCCCATATTTTAGCACTCATGGTTTGGATGCCCTTCCCTACAAAAATCACAAGTCATACTCATTACCTGCCCTTGGGAAGGAGGCATTACCAATTGATCCATTTTCTGGGTGAGTGCTTCCACCTTCGCTTCTAACGTCGCCATTGCATCCACCTTATGCACTCTATGTACATGAGCTCTAGACCGTGAGCTCCCCTAGATATATTTATTTGTAGCTAGATTTTCAGTTAGATCAAATACCTCTTCCGGGGTTTTGGAATTGACAGAGCCTCCTGCAGATGCATCCATTGATTGCCTTGTAGCAAAACTCAACTTATTGTGAAAGATTTGCATTTGCATCCCCAACTCGAATCCATGGTGAGGACATTTTCTGAACATCTCTTTAAACCTCTCCCAACACTCATAAAGGTTTTCGACCTCTAATTATTAGAAAGCAAAAATGTTAGTCCTATGTTTGGAAGTTCTAGCTGGTGGGAAATATTTAGCCAAGAATTTTTTTCAACTAACACGTTCTAAGTAGTAATAGATCCTGTGGGCAAAGATTTTAACCATGATTTCACTTGATCTCTAAAGGAAGAAGGGAAGAGTCTTAGCTTGATGGCATCCTCAGAAATCCCATTCATCTTAAATGTGTCACATATTTCTAGAAAGCTCGCAAGGTGGGCATTGGGATCTTCCTCAGGTAACCCCTCAAATTGGAACATATTCTAGATCATTTGGTTCACATGGGATTTTATTTCAAAATTGTTGGCCACTATCCTAGGCCATGTGATACTAGAGCCTGTACCTGAGATTGCTGGTTTTACAAAGTCATTCATACACTGCCTTTTAGCTCCACCCTTTCCACTATCGTTGTGCTGATTTACCTCTATTGCTTTCCTTACCCTTTCGGCTATCACCTTCCGGACCTTAGTGAGAGTTTTCTTGACTTTTGAATAAAGGTTGACTTACTTAGCTGTAGATCATTTGGACATAAACTAAGAGCAAGGCATGCATAAGACAGAAAATTTTTGAGATTATAGAATTTACAAGTTAAACAGTTATGGTACGCTTACAAATTAAGTCACAAAGAATTACAACATACAAAGACACTAAAGTACAAGTATACAAGAAAATAAAATACAACACCTAGTTATACAAAAAACATATAAACGTATTCATATATAAACACATTAACATATTAGCAAGGTTAAATCAACAAAATCTAAGCTTTCATAATATTGATCCTCAACAACGATATCAAAAACTTAATGTGGAAATTTTGGATGTACAAAATCATCAATTTGAAATCCATCCCTTAATCACGTTTTAATTAAAATATTAATCCCAAAATACACATATAAGCGAGTATACTCATCACAGGCATAGTATAGGAAATTAACGAGTATCGATCCTCAAAGGAACAAGTACACACTAATTACTTTTCTTTCATTGTTTAACTGACCTAAATAAAGTGTGAAATGAATAAAAAGAAAAATAAAAAATCATATACAACTCAAGGATGTAGGTTTATGTAATTTAAACTATTATCCTAGAAAACATGCCAATGAACTAATTAGCAATTCTCTCAACTACTTATCATCTTGGCATCATGAAGGAATATAAAGTAAAAATTCAATTGTCTCACAAGTCATGATTCTACTTAGATAAATCCTACTTTGTTTCCCAATCCATGGAATCGTATATTTTGATTACACTAACAGATTTGCCAATCTAAGCTAATCATAACCAAAATATGCATTAGTCTCAATTCCTTATAAACATGAAATTAGCTAATAACCCTTTGCTTGATGCGAAATTAGCTAATCTTTGATCACTTAGTCCTATAATCTTAATTTCATCGCTCAAGTCCATCAAGATTAGACCAATTCCGAATTAATGCAATGAAACTCCTAACATCGTTGTCTCAAGTCAATTAGAAGAACTCGCATCAATAACCAATGAAATCAAGAAATCAAATACCAAAGATAATAAGGAATTGATCCAATAACTGAATTAACACAAAATCATAAATCTCAAAATAATGTTAAATTACAATAAAAACATTAAATACATCATTTTTTAAGGAGAAGAAGACAAAGAGAAAAGAAAACACTCATAGACAAGACTCTTCCATCTTTCTTGAAGACTCCCTTGAACAATCCTCCTTAACTTGGGTGAATTCCTCATTCAATTAGAATTTCTACCTGTTTATTCACTCTCTATATTGTATCCCTGATATTTCTTAATCCTTATTTTTTCTTGTGCTTTTATAGGCCTCCTGGATGCTAAATTTGTGGCTGAGGAAGTCTCAGACGAGTAGGAGTAGGAAAATGCCAAAATCATTAGATAAATCCTAATTCTGCATACAGAATTTCCACATATAGAGCTTACTTGGCACCGGGTACTTTGACTCACCTGGCGCTAGGTGCACTCTGTTCTTCCTCTATTTTTTGCTCTATTTTTTGCCATCTTTCCTTGGCAGACAGAATGGACCAGGTGTACTTGCCAGACTTGGTGCTAGGTCTGTTTAGGAAAAACAACTAAAGCTTGCTCAAATTCTGCTGCTAGAGTAGAAAGGACTCGTCACCTGGTCCATTGGTTGGGCTGGCGCTAGGTCTATTCTGGTTGCGTGCACTTTCTAATCGATTTGAACTTAAATATACACATATTTGCCAAAAACACCTTTACAAGCAATATGTAAAATAGGAAGAAATATGCCTAGTTATTACAACAAATGTATCTTAAAACACCCTCAAATAACTAGGAAAAGAATGATGATTTTAACCCCTATCACATTTCCCCACACTTGAACATTTGCTTGTACTCAAGCAAAACACTTTAGTCCAAGAAAAATTTTCAAGAAACCACAAGTTCTTTTTCATTCCAAAATTTCTTTATCATAGCAAAGATCATGTCTTCCTTTCAAACTTTAGATACAACTTTTGTCATTTGTACTCTTTGAAAAGAATTTCAAAATTTGAAACTTTGGACAAGACATTACAAAACTCTCGAAGTTGAATTAATCAAGTGCATACCTTAGTCTATTATTTCACTCTTCAAGTAAAAATATAGATAACATGAATCACGTAAGTCAGGCCATCTATCAAGTCAACACACTTAAGTTATGATGTGAGGAAAGCACCCCAATTTTTTTTCTCTAAAAAATTTTCAATGACTTAAAGAATTGATAGCCTCAAGTACATGGATTTCTCTTTACATACCGTATTGGCCCCCTTCTGATTCATCACTCATCATTTTTTTTTCCAACAATTCTTTTTTCTATGTTCTTTCTTACCTTTTTGCCTTCAGGATAGCCTCAAAAGAGTACACTGAATTCACTTACTACTTCTCCCCATATTGACCCCCTTTTCAGCTAAAGGTCTTCAATGATAATCAAATAGAGCATTTTTTTTTTCTCAATTCAAATAACAACAATAGTGTTGTTTCCACTCATTGTTTTTCTCTTCAACTCAAATCAAAATTTTCATAATTTTCCTAAATCTTTCCTCTCAAAAATCTGTTTCCAACTCACACTTTTTTTTTTAATTTATCATAACTCAAAGCTAGAAAAATATAAACTCATAATACAAAACTTAGCGAATAAACTCTTCCTATATCCATCATATCTTCTATATTCCAACTAGATAAGTCAAATAACATTCAAACACCAATGCACAAACAAAATTAGTCAAAATTCTCAAGTCTTGACAAATATCTTTTCCAACAAAACCAATTTCACAAAAATCCACCTAACGAAAGATAAAAACTAATATCCAAGTAAGAAATAGAATTACAACCTTGCTTAACAATGAAAACCACTGAAAATTTTAAAAAAAAAATGTTCACAAAAATAATAAGCAAGAGTATTTCTTCAACCTCATTCTCCCCCCCCCCCTCCCTCCCTACACTTGAACTTGAAATTGCCCTCAATGGCAAAAAATATAACAATAAAAGTACAGCCAAGAAGATTGAAATGAATAAAAAAGAAGAAGAAAGTAAAGAAGATACTAGCATTCTATTGTCATTCCACCATGTTTGAATCCATCTCAAAGAAGGGTCATTACAAGAGTACCTACCAAAAAAAAAAAAAAAAGAAACAAAACAAAGAAAAACATAAATCTAGAAAAAGAAAGGGATAAGGAAATAAAAGAAAAGAAACCGAAAAGATACCGACAAGCTAATAAAGGTCATGAAAATTTAAAAGAAAAAAAAATAGAAAATAAAATACAAAAGAGTGAGTCAAGAGTCATCTCATCAACCTCATTGGCATCATTGTCATCATTGCCAACTCCACAACTGAAAGATGCACCAATAACGTGTTTGATCAAAGTGGTCAACTTCTAAAGTTAAACATCTTTGTGGTGAAGAATGTCGGCAACGGAATCGTAGAGCTGGAGGAGGATAGTCATTTGGCTCTCTATTTGTGCCTCAAAATCAGCGCGTGAATGAAAGCTAGTAGCACGAGGGGCTGGTCTAGCAGGAGGCGCATTTTCCTCCTCCTTATTAGGGGAAAGCTACTCCCTCCCAGGGTATTGTATCTCATATGGCCTCTTCCACCTTTTGGCCATCTCATCATAGTGATACCTACACTGAACCAAAGTAAGCGTCATCACATGGTCATGGTCAATAGTGGGCTCACTCAACTCTCTATCCAGTCGTACTCTAAAGTCTCTCAAAATATGCATAATAACTAAAGGGAAATTGAGGGCTTTGGTTGCAATGTCAGAGGCCACAACCTCAGACATAGAGTTAATAATAATTGGAGTAAAAGGAATAGACTCATGGCTCCTCATCTTATCTAGAATATAAAGGTCAAGGATCCTAGACTCATTGAAGCCACCAGCCTTGGGATAGACATTGAAAGCAAATATATAGACTAGGGCACGCAATTGAGCTTCAAGGTCATTATTCAAGTAATACCGGTTTTGACCTATTTCTCATTTTTTCCTTATATGAAAATAAGCCCTTATAGCCCCCCAACCCAGGTAAGCTCAGATATGATCTTTTGGGTATTATGGTCTATAGCTATCCACTAACCCTCATCCAACACTTCCAAAATTCTAGCTAGTCTAGCTCGGTCAAACTCAATGGGAATCTCTTTGACCATGGTGGAGATGACATGTAGAGTATTTTCTTTTTGTCTTGCATATTGGGATAAAATTCCCACACGCACACAAGACAATAAGGACCTTCCATTCTATTAATAGGTTCCTACCTCAGGGGCCTAAACATAGTAGAAAGCTCTAGGGAATTTTCTTAAGATGGCTTGTATCGCTATTCTACTATAATCTTATTGTGTTGGTGCCTGTCATACCAGATTTGACACATAGGATCATAGAATTAGGTAGGTTGGGTAGGTAAAGGCTCAATGGGTGCGGAGGAAGATGTATCTCGAGCTCTCTTAGCCCCCAGTGATAACCTTCTAGCTCGTCTAGACATAATGGGTGGATGGACAAAGATGATAAAAATAAAATGTATGAGGCTCTTAAGTTACTCTTTACAGCAATTGTTCTACTCTTAACCATCTCACTATCACAACACCATACAACACCACCACCACTCACCACAAAACACCTCAAGATAATCAATAAAATCCCACTTAACGCCCTCCAACAGACTTGCAAGAAAATAAGACATATGCCAATCCAAACACCTTATCAACCAGTTTGATCAAATCCACAATGTTCAATATTGCTCAATGAAACCATATTCAACTTAGCATCACAATGCTCAATCAGCTATACCATTTATATCATAATGCATAGCTTATTAGTATAAGGCTAAGTAAAACATTGAACAAGTATCCTATGTACCAAAAGTTAATCACAAAGCATGCATGCTCAATCACTTCCAAAGAAAGTGTAAACTATTAGTGGTAATAATCATAAAGTAGTATCCATGATACTCCCATGCAATCTAAGCTCAAAGAAAGCAATCTTAACAACCAAATCCTTCATCAGAAAATATGCCAGAATTTTCGCCCAACAATGCATAGAAAATTACCTAAAATTCATAAGAAAAAACACAACCGTAGAAAGTGTAGAAAATTCATACCGCAATGATCTCCAATACATGGGTAATGATACTAACCAAAAAGTTTGAAGAAATCGTGCCCCCAATGGAAGGATTGAAAAATGGGTTTTGGCTGAAAAAATGGGATTTTTCCTTATTTTGATCAAAACTTTCAATATTAAAGTAAGAATTTTATGTTTTGGAAGTGGTTTGGAGGTATATAAAGTGATTTGGCAATGTTTTAAAGATGAACCTGGCGATGGGTTGAGAGAAAATAGGAGAGGAGTGAAAGATTTTGAACAAAAAATGGCCAAGAAGGCCATAATTTAGTGTGGTGACTGAACGGGCCCCGCGTCAGGCCCATGGAATGGGCCTGGAGTTGGACCAATTCTGCTTGTGGTTCTTTGTTGGGCCGTGCTGACCTGGTGCCTGGGCCACGGGTTGGGCCCGGTACCAGGTCTGCACTGGCCAGAAAAACCATTTTTTTTTTCAAAGATGCATGTTAATGCAAATAAACACAAAGGAACACAAAATCATATGAAGCATGCAGTCTCATAGCTAAATAAATGAAAACAGATGAGAATTATAAAGATTGTTCAGCAAAAAACTAAAGTAGTTCAAAAATTAGCATTTCCCACTATCTTGGTCCCGTAGGTTAGTCTCCTTGTTGCCCGAAAATGATCCCGATTGATGATCACTAAAGAGTTTGGCTAACTGTCTAATTTAACCCTCAAGATTATGCATGGATGCGTCCAAGTTTCTCGTGGTCGCATCAATTCCTTGGAACCGTATTTCCATCCCACTTACCAGTTTGGTGACCAATGCTTCCAAGGATGGTTTAGCTTGTGGGGTGTTATATGGCAAAGGTGGTTGAGTCCTTTGCATCCTGAAATTCATAGAAGCTTGTCGAGGTTAGTTTTGGTTATTTTAAAAAAAGTTAGGGTGATTCCTCCAACCTGTGTTGTAAGTATTGCTGTACGGATTATTACCTTGTCACAATTATGTACATATTTTGGCACTCATGGTTTGGATGCCTTTCCCTATAAAAATCATAAGTCACACTCATTACCTGCCCTTAGGAAAGAGGCTTTACCAATTGATCCATTTTCTAGGTGAGTGCTTCCACCTTCGCTTCTAACGCCGCCATTGCATCCACCTTATGCACTCTATGTACATGAGCTCTAGACCGTGAGCTCCTCCAGGCCTAGTCATTTGTAGCCAAATTTTCAATTAGATCGAATACCTCTTTCGGGGTTTAGCAACTGATGGAGCCTTCTGCAGACACATCCACTAATTGTCTTGCAGCAAAACTCAACCCACTGTGAAAGATCTGCATTTGCTTCCCCAATTCGAATCCATCGCTTGGATATTTTGTCAATATCTCTTTGAACCTCTCCCAACACTCACAAAGGTTTTTGGCCTCTAATTGTTGGAAAGGAAAAATGTCAGTCCTAAGTTTAGAAGATCTTACTGGTGGGAAATATTAATTTTTCAGCTAACACGTTCCAAATAGTAATGGATCCGGTGGGTAAAGATTTTAACCATGAGTTTGCTCGATGACATCCTCACAAACACGATTCATCTTAAATGTGTCACATATTTCTAGAAAGCTCGCAAGGTGGGCATTGAGATCTTCCTCAGGTAACCCATCAAATTGGATCATATTTTGGATCATTTTGTTCACATTAGGTTTTATCTCAAAATTGTTAGCCTCTATCCTAGGCCGTGTGATACTAGAGCCTGTACCTAAGATTGCTGGTTTTACAAAGTCATTTATAACCTGCCTGTTAGCTCCACCATTACCCCCATCATTGGGTTGATTTACCTCTGTTGCTTTCCTTACCATTTCGCTTATCACTTTCTGGGCCTTAGTGAGAGTTCTCTCGAGTTTCGAATCAAGGTTGACTATCTCAGCTTTGGATCATCTGGTCATAAACTAAGACCAAGGTCTGCATAAGACAGAAAATTTTTGGGATTACAGAATTTACAACTTAACAGTTAGGGTACATTTACAAATTAAGTTACAAGGATTTGCAAGATACAGAGACATCAAAGTACAAGTATACAAGAAAACAAAAAATAACACCTAATCATACAAGGAACATATATACATATTCACATATAAACATATTAACATGGTTAAAACAACAAAATCCAAGCTTTTATGATAGTGATCTACGGCAACGACGCTAAAAACTTAATGCGTAAATTTTGGGTGTATAAAATCATCAATTTTAAATGCATCCTAAATCAAGTTTAATTAAAACATTAATCCCAAAATACACATGTGAGCAAGTATACTTATCGTAAGCATAGCATAGGGAATTAACGAGTATTAATCCTCAAAGGAACAACTACTCACTAATCACTTTTCTTTCATTATTTAACCGACCCAAATAAAGTGAGAAAAGAATAAAAAGAAAAACAAAGAAACATATACAACTTAAGGATGTAAGTTTATGTAATTTAAACCATTGTCCTAGAAAACATTACAATGAACTAATTAGTAATTCTCTAAACTAATTATTATCTTGACATCATGAAGGAATATAAAGTAAAATTCAATCATCTCATAAGTCATTATTCTACTTAGATAAATCCAACTTCGTTTCCTAATCCATGGAATCCTTTATTTTGATTACATTAACATATTTGCCAATCAATCTATTCATTACCAAAACAAGTATTAGACTTAATTCCTTATAAACATGAAGTTAGCTAATAACCCTTTGTTCGAGGCGAAATCAACTAATCTTTGATCACTTAGTCCTATATTCTTAACTTCGTCGCTCAAGTCTATCAAGATTAGATAAATACAAAATTAATGCAATGAAACTTCTAACATTGTCGTCTCAAGTGAATTAGAAGAACAAGCATCAATAACCAATGAAATCAAGTAATCAAATATAAAAGATGACAAAGAATTGATCCAATAACTGAATTAACACAAAATCATGAATCCCAAATTAATGTTAAATTACAATAAAAATATTGAATACATTATTGTTTAAGGAAAAGAAGACAAAGAGAAAAGAAAGCACTCATAGGCAAGTCTATTTCTTCTTCCTTGAAGACTCTCTTAAACAATCCTCCGTGACTTGGGTGAATTCCTTCTTCAATCCAAATTTCTGCCCTTTTATTCACCTCTCTATGTTGTATATCTAATTGTTCTAAATTCTTGTGTTTTTTTGGTGCTTTTATAGGCTTCTTAAATGCTAAATTCGTGGCTGAGAAAGTTTTGGCTGAATGGGATTGGGAAAATACCAAAATCCTGGTGGAATTTCCAAATTTGTGCATAGAATATTCGCCTCCAGAGTCTACCTGGCAGTGGGTACCTTCGACCCACTTGGTGCTAGGTGCACACTGCTCTTCCTCTGTTTTTAGCCGTCTCTTCTTGGTAGACGGAATGGACCCAACGCCAGGTGCACTTGCCAGACTTGGAGCCAGGTTTGTTGTGGAAAAACCACTGACACTTACTCAACTTCTGTGGCTCGAGCAGAATGGACCGGGTGCCCGGTCCACTAGCTCGGCCTAGCGCCATGTCTATTCTGATTGAGTGCATTTTCTGCTCGATTTTAACTTAAATCTATACATGTATGCCAAAAACACCTTTTACAAGAAAAATGTTAAATAGGAAGGAATATGCCAAGTTATTTAAACAAATGTATCTTAAAACACCCTCAAATAACTAGGAAAAGAATGGTGATTTTAACCCATCACATACCCCGCACTTGAACATTTGTTTGTCGTCAAGCAAACCATTTTAGTCCAAGAAAAATTTTCAAGAAAATACAAGTTCTTTTTCATTCCAAATTTTCTTTACCATCACAAAGATCATGTCTTCCATTAAAACTTTAGATACAACTCTTGTCTATCATACCTTTTGAAAACAATTTCAAACTTTGAAACATTAGACAGGACATCACAAAACTCTCGAAGTCAAATTAATCAAGTGCATACCTTAGTCTAAGCAAATTATTTCACTCTTCAAGTAAAAATATAGATAACATGAATCATATAAGTCAGGCCATCTACCAACTCAAACATTATAAATCCTAAAATTGCACACTCAAGTTATGATGTGAGGAAAGCACTCCAATTTTTTTTCTTTCAAAGTTTTCAATCGTTGCGCCACTCATCCAACTCATTCACTTGAAGCATTCTTTCTTTTCCTCCAAGATGAAGGTCAAAATTGACAAGCTTTATTGCTCAATGAGCCCTACTACTAGAAGATGACATGATTTCCCATACACTAAGTGATAGGGGGTTGTACCAATAGGAGTTTTAAAAGCAGTCTTGTAAGCCCAAAGAGCATCATCTAGCTTCAAACTCCAATCCTTTCATGTATGATTGACCACTTTTTCCAAGATTCTTTTTAATTCTCAATTAACCACCTCAACTTGGCCATTAGTTTGTGGATGATAGGGAGTTGCAACCTTATGAGTAACCCTTAAATGTTTAAGAACTTTGTCTAATTGGGAATTACAAAAGTAGGTTCCCCTATCACTAATGAGAACCATAGGTACTCCAAACCGGGTGAAAAGTTTTTTAAGGAATTTTACAACAACCCGTGCATCATTAGTAGCAAGGCTTGCTCCTCAGCCTACTTTCATACATACTAAACTGCAACCAAGATATATTTGTTACCCAAGGAACTAGGAAAAGGGCCCATGAAATTAATTCCCCAACAATAAAAAATTTCACAAGCTTGAAAAATTTGTAATGGCATCTCATTAGATTTTGAGATGTTACTGTATGTTAATAGCTATCACAATTTTGAATAAACCTGTGAGAGTCTTTGAAGAGTGTAGGCCAATAGAAATTGGACTCAAGTACCTTTCTTACGGTGTTGTTAGCATGGTAGTGGCTTCCCGTAAGTCCTTCATGACAATATTTTAAGATATTGATGCTTTCCACGGAATCCACACACCTTTAAATTATTTGATCTACACAACACTGGAACAAGTACGGATCTTCCTAAAAGTAATGGTTTACTTCAAAGAGGAATTTCTTTTTTTATTTTGCATTGAAATCTTCCGAAAGAATTCTTGCAACCAAGTAATTAGCGAATTCCGCATACCAAGGTAGTTGAGAAACCTTACCATCAACAAGTAAAAGTTGTTCATCCGGAAAGATGTTATTGATGTCTTCTTCAGCCAATAGTTCAAGGTTGGGATTTTCCAACCTTGATAAGTGATCCACAACTAAGTTTTCTATTCCTTTTTTTTGTTCCTAATTTTCAAGTCAAATTCCTGCAATAATAAAACCAATCTTGTCAATCGTAGTTTAGAATCATGCTTGTGCAGTAGGTACTTAAGTGCGGAATGATCGGTGTACATAATGATTTTGGACAAAATAAGATAAGAACGCAATTTATCAAAAGCAAACACTAGTGCAAGCAACTTTTTCTCTATTGTGGTGTAGTTCTCTTGTGACACCGTAAGAGTTTGCTTGCATAGTAAATTGGTTGAAAGTGCTTATCCCTCCTTTGTTCAAGCACTGTGCCCACTGCATAGTCACTTGCATCACACATTAGTTCAAAAGGAAGAGACCAATCTGGTGCAATTAAAATAGGAGAATTAATCAGTTTTGTTTTAAGCACATTGAAAGCATTGATACATTTTTCATTAAAATAAAAAATAGCATCTTTTTTAAGAAAAGAAGTAAGGGGTTTAGAAATCATTGAGAAATCCAAGATAAACCTCTTACAAAAACCTGTATGCCCAAGAAAGCATCGAATTGCCTTCACGGAAGTTGGAGGAGGGAGTTTCTCTATTGCCTCAATTTTGGCCCTGTCAACCTCAATACCTTTCCTCGAAATTTAGTGTCCTAACACTATACTTTCTTGCACCATAAAGTCGCATTTTTCCCAATTAAGCATGAGGTTGGTCTTTTCACATCATTGATGTACCTTTTCCAAATTGGCTAAACACAAATCAAAAGAATCACCAAAAATAGAAAAATCATCCATAAATACTCCCATGATATCTCCCACAAGCCCTTCGAAAATAACCATCATGCATCGTTAGAATGTTCCAGGGCTATTGCAAAGACCAAAAGGCATATGTCGATATGCAAAAGTACTAAAAGGGCATGTAAAGGTAGTCTTCTCTTTATCCTTCTGTGCTATGGGAATTTGAAAGTATCAGGAAAAACCATCTAGAAAGCAATAAAACTCATGTCCAGCTAACCTTTCTAACATTTGGTCAATAAAAGAGAGAGGAAAATGGTCCTTCCTAGTTGCCTTATTCAATTTCCTATAATCAATGCACACCTTCCAACCGGTTACCAATCTCATTGGGATCAACTCATTTTTTTCATTAGGGCTCACAGTCATTCCTTCCTTCTTTTGCACCACTTGTGTTGGACTAACCAAAATACTATCAGAAATAGGGTAAATGATGCTGGAATCTAAGAGTTTAATCGCCTCACCTTTTACCACATCACTCATGTTTGGGTTCAAGCTACGTTGCGGTTGCACTACGGGTTTGGCTCCTTCTTTCAACAAGATTTTATGAGTACAAAAGGAAGGCTAATTCCCTTAATATCTGTAATTTTCCATGCAATCACTGCCTTATATTTTTCCAATAGACTTACCAATTTGGTCTTTTGTTCATAAGTAAGGTCTTTGGCAATGATCACTGGCAATATTTCACCTTTTTCCAAAAATGCATATTCTAACTGCTCGAGGAGGTCTTTCAAATCTAATTTCGGTGGTTCCTCAATAGATGACTTCATCCTTCCCAAACTGCTTTTTTTTTTTTCCTCAAAATTTTCCAACCCATGGCCCTCAATTGAGTCCTCCAAATATGCAATGGATTGTTCCAGATAATTTTGGACAAATGATTCCTGCACAAAGTCAAAGATAGGTTCATTAAGAATATCAATCCTTAAACAAGAATCATCACAAGAACTAGGATGTTGTATGCTTTTGTGAATTTTGATAATGACTTTCTTGTCCCTAACCCTAAGTGTCAATTTTCCTCCATGAACATTAATTAACGCTTTAGTAGTTGCTAAAAAATGTTGACCTAGGATTAAAGGAACTTTAGAATCTTCATCCATATCCAGAATTACAAAATCCACAAGGAATATGAATTTATCCACTTTAATACGGTGTTTAGATGCTTGTATTCACCATTCTTTTCCTAGTTATTCGCTCGATTTTAACTTAAATCTGCACATATTTGTCAAAAATATCTTTTACAAGCAAAATGTCTAATAGGAAGGAATATGCCTAGTTATACAACAAATATATCTTAAAACACCCTCAAATAACTAGGAAAAGAATGGTGATTTTAACTCCTATCGATTAGGCTCCATGAGTTGAGAGGTACCTATAAATTCATGTGATAAAGAAAAACTAGAAATATTAGAGCATAAATTAGAATCAAAATTTTACCTCATCACATTGGGAAATTGTCCCTCATATCCTTTCTCCTCTCCTTGGGGGTCCTCTTGTTCAAGTCCATGGGCCTTTATGGCATCTTCAACCAACTTGGCTAGTTGTGTTCTTTGATGGCTCATTCGTTGGGAAGATTCTTCATACTCCCTAATAGATATGTTTGTGTTGGAAATAAAGGATTTGATTGAAGCTTGAAGTGACGTCTCACAAAAAGCATTAATCCGAGCTTGCAACCTTGACAACGTATAATCATCATAGCTCGTTTGACATTGTGCCCATGAATAATTGTCCATGATGATGTTTTGGATCTCGCACTCAAAGAAAAAAAATCAAATCGAAAATAAAAACAAAGAAAAGAAAAAAACACAAATTCAAAATATTTTCAATCTACCTAAACACAAAAGTTAGTGATATTTACAAATACAATAAAGACTAAATCAACAAGACTCAAGTGTTTCAGATAGTACCTATCCCTAGTAACGACACCAAAAACTTAATGTGTGTTTTTTAGTGTAGAAGACATTACCAACAAATTACATAATCAATCAAGTTTTAATTAAAATACCAACCACTAAAACCACACATACGGGCAAGTAAACCCATCGTATAGTATAGGGAATAGCAAGTATAGAGTCCACGAGAACTTAAGCTCCCATCTTACTTTACACAAATCTTTATTGTTTAGTCAATAAAATAAAAGAATATAAGTAAATAACCCATTAACCTAATATACAAGAGAAAATCAAGTCATACAAGAAAAGTCACAAGGATAATCAATGAGTGAGAATAAGGAGAAAATACATGTAAATAGATATAAATCCTTGAATACATAATATGATTGACTAGCTATTCTCTCAATTTATAATTATCTTGGAATTATAAAGGAATTAATTGGACCCACTTTATTTGTAATCCATGGAATCACTATCATATAGATAAATCAGTGAATATATTCTATCTCAATAAATTTACCCAAAAGATGCATTAAAATCAGTCCTTATACAAATCGCTATATTTTAGGTGATCTAAAGCATAAAATTAACTAATGAATCTATATTCTAACAATCATCAACTAATCTTTGATTACTTTGTTTTTACCCTTAACCTCTTTTTCAAGTAAGTTAAGAATAACTAGTATTGAATTAATTAGTTGGCCATTCTCTCCTAATATCGTTTTTCAAGTTAATTAGAAAAGAACTAATCAATCCAACAAGATATTATGCTCAAGTAATCAAATACCAAGAATAGTAATAAATTGATTAAAGAACTAAAATCAATACAAAATCATGAATCCAAAACAATATCCCTAAAAATTGTTAATAAATTATAAAGAAGAGAAAAAGAAAGCACTCCTAGACAAGTAAGCCTTCTTCTTCTTCCTTGAAACCTTTTTGAGCAACCTTCTTTTCTTCTCCAACCTTTTCTTCTTTTTCCTCCTAAATCTTGGTGTTTATATAGGAGTTTTCTAAAGATATTATATTGAAGTATTGAAAACTTTGAAAAACTCTCTTGTACAATGTTATTCTCTTGTATTTATAAGAGTTCTAATTGCCAAAAAGTTCCTACAAGAGTCCTTTTCCATGGCTGAAAGAGTTCCCAAAAGAATCAAGCTGAAATTGTTAAAACCTTCTCTAAAAAGGAAAACCCACCAATATTGATCAGAATGGACCTAGCGCCGGGTCCATTCGACCCACTTGGCACTAGGTCCAATCTATTTCTCCTTAAAATTACTGCTTTTCCAGAAGAGACCTGGTGCTTGGTGCCTTAATTGGACCTGACATTGGGGTTCAATCTGGAATCTTTCACTTTTTGCTTGAAATTCATTTAAATTTGTACATATTTATTGAAAACACTTTTTACAAGAAAAATATCAAATAGGAAGGAATATCCCTAGTTATTATGTTAAAAATATCTCAAAACAACCTTAAATAACTCGTAAAAAAGCGATGAATTTAGCCCCTATCAAGAAACCATATGGAATTATCCAAAAGATTTAGAGGCTCATTCAAATGGAGGACTAAGCCTAAGCATGGTCTTGAACAAGATGAACAAGGAGGTTAAGACCTCTCAAGACTCTCTTTTAAATTTGAATAAAGTAAATTGATTGTCTTGTCAAATCACCAAAAAAATGTATTTATACTACCCTAACTATAGCTAAGTGATTACAAAGGCCTACAGACAAAATAAGGCCTTAAAAAGTCTTTACATAGTGTTTAAAATAGAAAGAAACTAGAGAAAATCATCAAAATCTGAAAAACAGGGCCTGGGGCCCGACATGACCCGATGCTGGCATCAATTCTAGGCCCAACGCCGAGTCTATACTAGAATCCAATGTTTTTGCTGATAGAACCCACCCAACACTGGCTCAACTGGCTGGGCCCGGTGCTTGGTCAATTCTGCTCTCCTGGGCTTCAGCATTTTCTCCCTCCTCTGGCGCAGGCCTAAGTTGTTGCTTGGATTCTTTTTGGATAGCCTTTAAATTGAGCGCATGGTTGCCTTCATCATCCTTCCAAACCTCTTCCATCATCAAACATGGTTGTAGGAATAATTGGATATCACATTCGAACCTCTTGGTCCTTGATATTGTCATTGGTCCCTACAAGATCGTTCCCCCTTCCTGAGATTGAACAAATTGGCTAGCTTGTTCCTATCATATACTATGCTTGCGATGGGTATACTTGGTCATATGTGTAATTTGGGGATTAATGTTTTAATTAACACTTGGTTAGAGATGGATTTGAATTTGAATAACTTTTATACATCCAAAATTTACCCATCAATATTGAATAATAGTATGGAGCCATGCATTATATAACAAAAGAAGCATGTAAACATCGATTAAGGAATTTTCATTCACCTAAATATTGCAAAGGATATGGCATGAAATTTATTTATGATGGCTCCAAGTACGAATATTTTCTCAAGACAAATTATGAATACTAATTTCTTATTCTTTTGAATAGATTTTTAAACAAATACAGGGGATTGTTTTTCGTTATTTTGGGGAAATAAATATGGCTTCGGAAATTAAGTCGGGGTAAGAAATTGAAATTATACCTTAAGACTAGAACAATATTTTGAGAAAATGAAATTTAATTATTTCAAATTGAAATAGTAATTTCTTGAACTACTGGAGTAAAATTTGGTATTGGGTACTTAACGGGCAAGGCTTTAGGACTAGGTTTTATTAGATTAGCAAAGAGTTTCGATAGATTGGTCGTCTTTGGAATTCTATCCTTTTTCCGAATGGGGTGATAGTTCTAGATGGCTGATGAGTACTCATCATGTATCTATTCTTTTATATAAGTTATACTATAATTGTTGTGACTCAAATGACTACTCACTCACATATGTTTTGCCTTCTTTAATAGAGGGATAGATTGATAAAGAATAAGTGCAAGAGGAGCTAAAAAAGATACGAAAAATTGCCAAAGATAATGATGAGCGGCACCACTAGATCAAGAAGAATGTTATCGCTGCGTTACAGAGCTATAGAGACTACAGATACAGGAAGAGAATGGTGTTGCTTAGTGTTGTAGGAAGATCTACTAATTTGTCATATGTATGATTTTTACGGCCTCTCAGAGGTTATAAATAGAACATAATATAGACCAAAGAAACGGCCGACAGGGAGGAAAACACCTAACACAGAAAGAGAGGACCTTGGAGGAGATTGAGCATTGATAGAGGAAAGATTAAAGATTGAAGATTGAAGGTGAAGAGTCCTTGTTTATGTGTTTGCTTTATCCCTTTCCCTTTTTTTCCCATGTCAACTTATATTTATTGTTTTAATTATCCTTGAAAGGATGAACTGTAAACAATGATTCTATATTATATTCCTCTTTTGATTAATTCAACCCTAATTATAGTAATTGATTGCTTGGATATGTTGTTTTGAATCTATTGTTTGTCTTGCTCTTCTATAATAAATTCGAGAGATAGGGTTAGGGATTGGGTACCAAATTAATAGGTTTACTATTTATTATCTTTGATTAACTCAAGAGATAGAAGTTAAGGGAAAAAAAACTTGGCAATTGATGAGTTGTTGATATTACCTAGACATAGGAGTATTACGGCTTCCGAGCTACCTTTGGCAAATGGGGAAATTCAATGCATCCTTAAGTTAATTGATGAGGAATCTATTCTAAGGACTAGAATTCCGAAACTTGAGTGAGTGAAATTTTTTATTGAAAACCCCTACCGGTAATATTTTAGGGATTAATTGTCTTAGAGCAAATTCACTTTTTGTGTAGTTTTTGGGGACTTCCACTCAATTACATGTTTTTAATCTCCCTTGCTTATGGATATTCTCATGACCAATCTTGTAGGGGTTGTGTTGATTCTCTATGTCCATCTATTGTAATTACATAGTTTTGCTAGTTTGTTAGGTTAGAAAATTGAAGAAGAGGAAGTAATGGTACTTTGATACTTGTCATGGTACACGATAGGTGCACTTATCTAAATGTGTGTTGGGCGAAAATTTTGACATTCTATTTTTTAAAACTTGTTTATTTTCATGTCATATCACACCAATCACGTATCAAATTTTTTTGCATCGTTGTTGGGGAAGTTAGGGTAATATCAAGAAAACTTAGATTCTATTAATTTAGGCACGTATATGCTTGTGAATAATGCTATCTATTTTATGTGATTAATTGTTTACTCTATTTTGTATAAAATTCTAATCATTCTATGTACATACTTTTGTATAAACCTTATTATCCATTAAATGGAGTTCTAGTGATTAGTATACTTAGGTTTCACTGTTTTATTATCTTGTTATTGGAATATACCTTAGCACCAGTTTTGGTTGAGATTTTATTCATTCATTTCACATTCTTGTAAATAGCCTTATTGTTTGAATTCTTATGCATTTGTTTGCCTTGTTTACATATTTAAATAAACCGAACTTGTAGTTCTCATCATGTTGTTTGTAATTTGCCAATGTTTTAAATGGATTTGAATTGTAAAAATAGGTTTTGTTGTTGTTGATTTAAATGTTTCTGTGCCACTTGTAGAAAAATTTGTGTTTTGCAAGTTATAGTGTCTAAATGGTGCCGCTCATTTTAGTTTAACTGGCACCATTTGTTTACAGAAAACTAAGAAACCAGAATACAGCGACACTACTCCTTTAAGTTCCAACAGTGTCATTCACAAACAATAAGTAGCATAGAATTGTTTACCCTTAATTCCCTTTTTTTCTCACCATTGGCGACAATACCTCTTCAGATCCATCACCGATGTCTTTTTTTTCCACCAGGTCCACTCATATTTCCTTTGAAATTCCTCACCTTTTGCTTGATTTATCCGAGATTTCCCCCAAACTTTATCTGTTGCCACTGAGATCCTTGTCTATTTGAATTTTCCAAGTAGCGGCACAACACTCTTTGCACCTAATTTTCACTCTGGGGGCAACCTTCCTCAGGTCTATGTTGCTCCTTAAGTTAAATACCTTATGTTGGGGACTATTTTATGAGAGATTCCTTTACTTAAAGTTATTCTTTTTCTAGGCTACTTTTTCTTGCATTATTATTATTAGAATTATGGTAACAATTATATACCAGTATTTAGAAGAACCTAGATTGCTTATTTTTCTGTGGAATTACCTTTTGGATGGTCAATTATTGAGTACAATATTTCCGCTATTGTCTTTGATAATCTATGTTCTATCTTTAAGAAAGCCAAATTTGATCATTTAGAGAATTTTGTTGGAAGCATTATATTTGGCTTCTTCTCTTGTTGCTTTGAGTAATTTGAATTGTAGTTTTTGGCATTTGGTGATTGGAGAGTTTTTGTTCATAACAGGTGTTTAATTTAGTAGTGTTTGGATGTATGATTAATGTACAATTATACTTGGTGAATTTGTAATTTGTGAAGATTGGTGATTGCGACATGACCATACTGTGGCCTATGATTTGTCGAGTCAATTGACTTTGTTATTGACAGTTAAAATTTGTTGTTGATCATTTGGAAATTTCGTTTAGACTTTTGGTGCTTTTATTGTTGTTGACTCGTAAATGTTGTAACCTTGCGAGTTTTTTTTGCAACAAACCCATCGAGACTTTGATCTACCTTTCCAAAATTCCTAGAAAGCAATGAACAATTAAGAGAGTGAAAGTTGAGTCACCTTCTCAGTCTTAACCCATTGTTAATGAGCCTTCCATCCATCCTATTCTTTTTTATGATCACAAGTGCGTGAAGTGGTATTATGAGAGAGCTGAAAATGATATTGCTGTTGAGCGCACTGCCCATCCACTACATGATCATACCTTTTAGATTTTTAATATGTCTAGGAAGATAGGATAGGAACCTATATTAGGATTACAAGGCACTTTCAATCCTTTTATTGTTAAGCAGTTTTATGCTAATGTGAAGAACAAGATAAAAGGAACCTAAAAGTGATAGCAACTTCAGATAAAAGAAAATTTATTGCTGTGACTAGACAGCTTCTTGCTACCATTATAGGTTTGCCAGTTATGGGAAAATGCTAGAGGTAGATTAAAAAAATAAAATGTTGACATTTGACCCGACCTGGCTATTTTGGGAGTCTTATTAGTAGTTAGCCCTAGGCCAGCCAGCGTCTAGTCCCTTCTTTCTTTTACATAATAATCAATTACCTTGCCAACTATGGATCATAGTCTATCTATTAGGATTTAATGTATACCACACGGATAGTAACAACAGTGAAGCAAGAGTCCTAAATATCTATATTGCATATGACATGCACCGTTCTCGGCCTATTCCCTTGACTCCCATATTGCTAACATCCATGCATATGGTGGTAGCCTCTGGCTGCCCTACCAAAGCATTTTGTTTATCTTTGGTTATTATCCAAATTCTTTGCTACATTCAAATTGACACAGCTGATGAGATCCCTAAGTGTATCGCCCCAATAACTTATTACTATTAAGCAGACTGTTACTTTTTTTGTGTTGGAAGAAGTATCAACAAAAGATATAAACAATCGAGTTTTAATTAAAATGCCTAATAATTAGAAAAGTATTCCAATCGTGCAGTATATAGTTTTATTGGCAAGTATCGATAGGAATGGGATAAAGGTACCATTACTAGCTCTTATTCTATTATTTAGCCTAACAAAATAATGGAATAAACAAACTACAATGGATGAATATAGAGAATGAACATAATACCTCACAAGATTGGTCATGAGAAGATGAAGGATTAAAAAAAGAGTAAATGGCATGTATTTGTCAAGAATCCCTCAAAATTAGTCAAGTACCAAACTAAATTAAAGATAGTTAATTTCCAATTCTAATATCAATAAGGTTCACAAATGCAAAACCTACTCTCTCTCAAGTTATGGATTTCCTATTTGTAACCAATTAAAAGATATCTCTACTTCCCTAATTGAATTCAAGAAGCATTAAGTGCAAACCCCTTAATTACAAAGGCAAATTCACGAGAACCTAATACTGTTATCTCTAGGTGATATCAATCTCTCAATGATTACCAAGTTCTATTTCCTCAACTTCTCTCTTGAGTTAATTAAAGGAAAATAATCATTGAACCTATAACATCCCTCATAAATATCATACTCGAAGTGCGTAATAAGGCTGAGTGTCACCCTATCTGTTCTTCCAGGTTAGGGATTTTTATAACAAATAAAGCCAAAATGTAAAATAAATAGATAACAAATACATCAGAGCTAGTTAACCTTGAGTCGTAGCATACATTTCCAAAAGAAATATAACTTATTGAGATTCAGTATATACTTCAGGCCAAACAATTATATACCTAAAATTGTTTGGTGTTTGTCCTTCTCAGACATAATGAACTGTCTTTAGAACCTCTGTGTCTTGGCTCTAGATCCTAGAATTATTGGATATAAATACGTATGAGTTATTTACATGCACTGAGTCCCGTTAGTGCTAGTGTTGTCCATAAAAAAACAAGGTAAATAGAGTTGTTATGGTTTCCACTAAAGGTAAACAGTAGAATTTTTATTCGGGTTTTCCACTAAAACAACTAACTAGAGGAAGTTTAAATCAAAGGTTGTTCAAAATCTCAGGCACGTTTGGAAAATCATATTGTATTAAAATCAATACCTCATATTTAGGCATATCTAGAAAATATCAACATCATTGCCCCATATTTTAAGAAATGTAGGCTTTCCTATCAATATAAGGTTGACCTGCATGCAAAGCGCATAACGCTTCGCCTTCGACATCACAGTCTTATTGTACTAAGGAACGTGCCTATAGTTCTCAACTGTGTATTGTCGGAGTGGAAAGATTGTCACCACAATCTACCTCCAATTGTATTACTTCTTTTTATTTGCAGTAGTACGGATTCCCCCACTCTATACTCCCCTCGCATTGAGGTTGACAAATGTTGATCACAGATTGTGTGTCCTACCCAGGAACAACCATTTAATGGATGCTTATGCATTGGGACAGTGCTAGCTAGGGAACTAGTTACTTCCAATATCCTGTCACTGTGTTTGGAGTAAGACGATCCCCAGAATAGGAATCTGAGTTACCTAGGGTCATCTACCTCCAACGTGAACTAGTCCAATAGTTGTAACCCCTACTAAGTGCTCAGAGTTTCTACTAGTTCACAAGGCCAGTCAAATATCTATTCCTGAAGGAATACAAATAAAACATTTTTCGGGGCTAAAATGCTGTTTTCCAAAAGTTATTTCCACATCAAGGGATTTTTCTCCTAAACAATTGCGTTGAAGGATAAGAAGTCCTTCCCGCATCATAAAATCATTTCTTAAGGGTATTTATGTAAATTATGCAAATTTAGTGTACCCGAGTCCAAAAGGAATTACTTTTATCAATTCAGAATTTTAAATCCCAGAATGGAAATAAATTTAAAGATTTCATTATTTTATTGTGCTTGAGTGCTTTAGAATAAACCATGGTTCAAGATAATGAGAATTTATAATTCTGTACTTCTTAACATATAACATAGAATAAAATATACTTGTGCGAGTGAAATATTCATATACTGCACATGTTCCATAAATTTTGTCATTTTCCATGTTTTCACGATCATAAAATATTTATTGTACAAAGAATTTAATATCTTTTGTGAAAACATTCCATTTTCTAAAATTCAATCATTTTATGACTCAGAAAAACCCAAACTTCGGTCAGAAAAACCAAAGGGTTTATCATTCACATTTTCATGCTTCGGGGAAAATACTCACTATTAAATGGTATTTAAACCCATTAGATTCTATTTTCCCGATTAAATCATAGCATGAGATAAAGTTTTACTTGTTCCAGAAAACTACAAGTAGTAAGGCTTATTGATCTTTCTTTGGAAAAATTAACCATTAAGGTTACAGATTTTCGAATAAGAAAATCCATTTCTCACAAACCATAGTATAGAATAAGGTCATTTTCATATCAGAAAAACCATATTTTCCTCAGAGAAACCAAATGGACTTTCATTTCATTCTTTAATGGAATAAAGAGTTCACTAGCATTTATATGTAAAACACTTTAATAGGGACTCACCGTGACTAACGCTACTTCTTCGCGATTTGTCATTCGCGAGACTTCACAAAGTCCTCATAGTATTTTAATATATCATATTAAAATATCACCACAAGAGCGATTCATTCTTTCTTAGTGTTTTAATATATCATATTAATGCATCACCAACAAATGCATTGATGAAGGTATCATCCATTTCTTATATTCGTATCCTTACAAAAGCACATAATTACTTAAAGCAATTGAAGGAATAATATTTCCTTTACATAATCCTTCTTCATTCTTGTATTCCATGTAATCATAAGACATTCACATAGCCTTTTGACTTCATTAACTTCATTGAACTCACTAAAACAAACATAATATAATAGCTCAACAATTCTGCATTTTATCTTGCATGGTCTGTCTTCATATTTTTGCCATAACTTTCAATCCAGATATCCAAATGATGTCAAACTAGGCCCAAAATCTCCCTAGGACATTCCTTTATAATATTAGTTCATGGAATACCTTTTTCTTTCTCCATTTTGTTCAATTTCATGACAAGGTCTTAGCACTTTAAATCTCGACACAATTTTGGCACTCTTTGAAATTTTCATCATAACTTCCTATCCACAAGCCCAAATAAATTCAAACTTGTGCAAAAACATTCGTAGAATCCTTAAATTTAATCTCATAAGCTTGTTTCTTCAAATCCAAAAACAAGACAGACTTACTGGACATGAAATTGCCCAGAATATTTTTGGAATTAAATCCATTTTCCAGCAAAACATCATATATCTTTCTTCTTCCTTCTCTAAAGCATATAATTATCACTTAATTCATTCAATTTCTCTCTTAAACATCATTTATTCATGCAATTTCCAGCCATGATCAAAGCTGTAGTTTCACAACCAAAATACAACAAAACAGGCAGCTTGTACAAATATAGAATTCTTTCATTTATTTTACAAATAACATAATATCACTCCGTTTCTTTCCTCCTTCCTTTCTTATGCATAATCAGCCATGATCACCATATTTTGACAGCTTCAAACATCTAAATTTCATATAAACACAGCAAATAATCATTTATTTCTTCTGCCATACAGCATTCCACAAAACAGCCGACAACATGAATATTTTCTAGATAAAGAATAAGAAGGATCGCGAGAAAATAAAAACGTAGTGGAAAATAGCAACTTAAAATTTCTGCAGAGCCAGAGTCTAGAAATAGTTACATTTAGGTCACATAGATTGAATAACCTGAGGATTTGGGTTTGACGGAAAGCTTTTGTTTGTCATGACTACTTGTTCCACAAGAATACTAGCTAGTGTTGACTTCTTCGCATCAAACACGTGCACTAAGATTGTTAACTTTCAATCTTCCAAAGTATTCTCGAACCTCCTATGGACTATCTACTAGTGAAAGTAGAACTACGATGAATTAATTAATTTTGGAAGAATATTGGAAGTATTAATGGGGAGCGCTTGATCAAAAAAAAAAAAAACCCAAAATAACAGTGGCGGCAATTGTTTATAAGAAAACTGAGATTGCAATGGTTCTACTTGTTTTCGTGGATGATAATGCATGCCCAATAACATGCATAGAGTCAACCTATTAAAAACAACAACAACAACAACAACAACAACAACAACAACGGCAACCAAATTACTACGCTAATTCCTTATTCACCGTAGCAAGCATTAAAAAATTGCCAAAAGTTGTTCTATCTATTTTTTATTTTTATTTTTTATAGTAACAGCTTTCCTTATTTTCCTTATCCGCCACTCTCCCCCCCCCCCTTTTTCTTCCTTTTTGAGGAGGGAATCCTAGTTTCCTAAACAAACTCTTGCTCTCTTAATTATCCTAATGGGCCAAGGATTTTCTTAATTAGTCTAAAAATAATTAAATAGATCTTTTATTAATCAATTAATCTACTTGGGCTAAATATAAAATTATCTAAGATAATTAATTAATAAACTAACTTAATTAATTAATCCACTTCAGCCCAATATTAAATTACCTAAGATAATTAATTAATAAACTAAAGTAATTAAATTACTGCATAGCTAATTAAATAGCTATCATATTAATTAATTAATTCACTTGGGCACAAAATAAAATTACCTAGGAAAAGTAATTAATAAACTAATTTAATTAAATTAACCCAATAAATTATTCTAACTAAAATAAACAATTAATTGGACTCCTAGAACAATTTTTTCTTTATTAATTCACCCAATAAGACCATGTAGTAAATGAATTCACTTAGATATTTGAGCCACTGTAGGGACCAAAAAACACATCATTCTTGGCTACTAAAATGACTAAAATACCTTTCCTAACAAATAGCCGTATATCATCATTGTAAATATTCCGTTTATCACCATATGAAAATATTAACCCCAAGAATAATATTTCAAGTGCATTGTTATCGACTTAGAGGTGTAATGATGAAAATACCCTTCCATGAAACACTCGTCATTGAAATAGGAAAAATATTCTATCACTTTTATCAATGATATCTACCATCTTTTGATAACTAGTCTGGTAATCTATGATTTCCAATATGTTTCAACTTATTTTCCAAGATATACCCAAAAGCATACATACTATGTCACATTTCCTAGGGCTCTAGTTTATTTCCATTATCTTGGACAATCACAAGAGGGTGGTATCTTCACTAAGTGAAGCGTAGAAGAAACTCTATTGTATAAGTCCATCTTAATTTACTTGAGTCATACACCTAACGTACAAGGTTTTTAGTCTTGCATTAAGATCTCACCAACAAACATCAAAATGTACAAGTCCAGTTTCACCAGACAACCAAGTTATACTCAAGTATAAATGTACTTATGCATGCAATAGCGGTGATAAACTAATCTTTATTCATTATAGTACTTTGATAAAGACTATTATCGTGTGGTCCAATTTTACGTATGCCAAATACGCTTATATTATTAGTGTAAGTGGACTACTCACTGGTCAAAGGTAAACCATTTCCCATTTAGAAGCCGTAGTGTAATGACGTAAACCATGATGGATTAACCAACTTCATCAATTGATTGTGAACATTTTTACTTGTATATCTATAGCCAATGATCTACACTTTCCTGTAAAAACATGACCCAATTACGTAGATAACTTACTAACACACTTAGACCTTAATGTGGAAATATATATAAATAAACAAATATTAGTGAATGAAATATTTGATTAATTCCCAAAAATAAAGAAATATATAGTCCATTTTGGACATACTTTTCAATAATCTCCTACTTACACTAAATAGACTATGGCAATCCATATATGCCTACCCATATGACATTTAGATAAATTCTAAACACCTTTTCCATCAAAAGCTTGGTAAAGGGACCTGCTAGATTGTTTGATGAGGAAATTTGATCAGGCACTATATCCCATTTCTAAATGAACTCCCAAATCAAGTGATACTTCTTCTCAATGTGCTTGCCCTTGTTATAGTTCCTAGGTTCCTCACATTGTGACACAACTCTAGAATTATCACAATATGTGATAATGGGCCTATCTATTTGTGGCACAACTCCAAATTCTGTGAGGAACTTGCAAAGCTAAACCGCTTCTTTAGAAACTTCTGAAATTGCCACATACTCTGCTTCCATAGAGGATTCAGCAATATAAGATTGCTTAACACTCTTCCATAAAATAGCCCCCCTAGACAAAATGAAAACATATCCACTAGTGAATTTCCTTTAAGCTTTATTCTTCTGAATGTCTGAGCTGTGTAACTGGTAAGAATTAAATTATTAGCTCTGTAAAAAGTATATAATCTCTTGTTCCCTTCAAGTACTTGAGTCTATGTTTTACAGCTTTCCAATGTTCTTCCCTTAGGTTTGACTGATACCTGCTAACCATACTTACTGAAAAATAAATACTTCGTCTTGTACAAAGTATAGCATACATGTAACTTCCCACCACCAAGGTATAGGGAATCCTTCTCATCCTTTCATGTTTTGCTTGTGTCTTAGGACACTATTTAGAAGATAAGGTCAATCTGTGCTTAAAGAAAATGATTGCCCCATTGCACTAATCCATGCTAAACCTAACCAATATCTTGTCAATGAAAGAATATACAAAAAAACCTAACATTCTTTGCTTCCTATCTCTAATAATATTTATACCTATATTTTGCAGGTTGTTTGTTCTGATTTTAAGTTCAAATAAGTATCGATTCCCACTAAATTGCTATCTTTTGTGTAGAAGTGATTAAATGGAAGAAATACTAAAAAAATGTGAAAAATCAAGCCAAACTGTGTTAAATAGGTGCCGGCCCACATAGTTGAGCTAGCCGGGGTGCAATTCTGGAAGAATAGAAAAGAACAAAAGAGTTTCGACAGTAGTTTAGGTAGGACCCAATGTTGGCTGGTCTGCCTAAACTGCCGTTGGTTGTTACTATTCATGGGGGCGGGATTTCCTTTCATATCAAAATTTGGTAATTGCAACTATGATTCTTTTGGAAACTGAATTGGAAATGAATTTAGACTCTTGTAGGCACTGTTTGACAATCTAAACTCCTATAAATACAAGAGATTAATACTCTTTAAATTAGTTTTCACTCTTGGGACTTGCAAACGCATAGGAAACTTCTAGAGAAATGCCAAGATTTAGGGGGATGAAGGAGGCTCTTGGTGAAGAAAATGTGGTTCATCAAAAAGGTTTCAAGGTAGAAGAAGAAGGCTTACTTGTCTATGAGTGGTCTCATATTCTCTTCTTTGTAATTTATTACCAATTTGAGTTTTACTTGTTTTGATTTATTTAGAGGATGTTTGTGGATTCATGACATTGTATTAATTTTAGTTCTTTGATCAAGTGATTGTTATTCTTGGTATTTAATTAGTTGCTTTCATTAGATGAATTAGTTGATTATTTCTTCCTTCCAATTGACTTGAGAAATGATATTAGGAGTTGGTTTCAATTAATTAATTTAATATATATTATTTCTTAACTGGACAGGGAAAGAAAGTTAAGAATTAAGCTTAAGTAACCAAAGATTAGTTAATTTCACCTAGAGTATAGGGTGATTGGCTAATTTCATGCTTTAATATTGCCTAAAGTATAGGAATATTAGTTAGGAACGATTTTCATGCATCTTTTGGTTGTGTTGGTTTAATTGGGAAATATGCTAATTTACTTAGGAGATAGAAATTCTATGGATTGGTGAAAAAATGAAGTCTACATTTTATTCCCTCATGGTGGCAAGACGATAATTGATAGTGGTAATTGCCAATTATTCATTGTGATGTCTCAAGGATTTCTCTCTATTTACATGTTTTTTCTCCTTATTCTCACCCTTTGACTATTCTTGTGACTTTTCTTGTGTGACATAATTTTTTCCAGTGTATTAGGTTAGTGTTTTATTTACTTCTATTTCTTTATATTATTAGCTAAACAATAAAGGTTAGGGTAAAGTATGGTGGGGGCCTAAGTTTCTGTGGATTCGATACTTGCTATTCCCTATACTATATGATGGATATACTTGCTCGTATGTGTGGTTTTAGTGGTTAGCATTTTAATTAAAGCTTGATTGATTGTGGACTTTGTTGCTAATATTTTCTATATTAAAAAACACGCATCAAGTTTTTTGTGCTATTGCCGGGGATGGCTATCGGGAATACTAGATTCTAGTTGATTAGCCTTTTGTTGTATTTGTAAATATCACTAATTTTTATTTTTAGGTACTTTGTAAATATTTACGTCTTTTCATTTGTATAAGCTTTTGTTTTTTATTTTTTTTGGCTTTTTACTATTTTTATTTTTCTTTTCGATTTGATTTTTGCTTTTCTTTGAGTGCAAGGTTGACTTTATCTTGGATACTTATTTTTGGGCACAAAATCAAAAGAGTACAATAATGATCGATTGGCATGAGTACAAGTTCACAATGATGTTTTTAGTGAGACGTCATTAGAAGTACTAGTGAATTCTTTTGTTGCCAATACAAATTCATCTGTTAAGTGGCATGAAGATGTTTCCCAACGATTGAGCACTCAAAGGCCATATTTAGCTAATATTGTTGAGAAGACTCATGAAAATCTTTCATCAAGTACATTGGAAATTGCAGAAAAATAGGGAATAGTGTACAGAGATGAATCGGTGTCAGATGTATTTGAAGAGGTGACGCTAAACTCTCAACAAACAGCACAACCAATGCTTGAAAAATGCGTAAAATGTGACCACGATAAGAGAGGCTATGTGGAACAATTGCATAATATGATAGGAGAAAAGTTAGATTCTACTCCCTGTGTTAATATTTCTAATTTTTCTTTGTCACATAATTTTGCCAATTCCTTTCAATTCAACACATCCCTATGTTGAATTTGACATACCTCAAGGAGTTGGACATTTCAATGCTACATCATATGAATCCCTTAGAGTATGCTGTTAAATTCTACCATTCACTCCATTTAAATTGAGGTAACTTAGTTTTTGTAGACCATGCATTGAAATGTAAGGATTTCTTTATCCTATCTTTAACAACTTAATTACTAAGCTTAAAGGTGAATTTTCATTGTGACAAATCTTTTGATGGGATAATTGGTGATTGCAATATTTATATACTTTTTTGACATAATTTGCATCTTTGTATTTGAAAGTTATTTTGTGTGTCTCAAAAGGTGCTACAAAAGGAGGATCATGCATTTATATTCATTACAACTATTTTCCATGAACCTTGTTTCTTACAAAAACCTCTATTGTTTTTACATTAATCATTCCACTCTGTTCATTGTGCATTAATTTCTTTTGAAAGGGGATGATGAGGAAGCATGCTGAGTGGAAAGAGTGTTTTTATGTGACTAGGGATTTTATAGCATTATCTTGTTCTATCTAGTTGTTAGATGTCTTTCCTTTCCTCGTAAGGAAAAAACTTTCTAGCTTAAGTGTGGGGGGAGAGCATTTTTCTTTATTAGTTTTGTTAGGATTTTTATCAAGTCATTTGTGTTATTTCTTTTACGTTACTATTTTATTTGTGTTTTATTTTGCAAGATTAAATAAAGTCATCTTGGATGTGCTCAAATTCTTTCTTCAAGTTCCTCATTTTAGCAAAGCTTATTGCACATGGGGAATATTGCTTAACTTTCTACCTCCGTTATCATTTTTTATCCCTTTGGAGATACTTTCTTGTGTTAATTTTTTGGCCAATGAGGACTGTCCAATTTAAGTACGGGGGAGTAGTTTGGTGATATTCTTTCACCAAGTTGTTGGCAATTTCATTGATGTTTCTTGAAATTTTGGGTTAATTTGGATAAAATTTGAAAATTTTTTCAATTTTGAAAATTTCAAAGTTTGCAAAATTTGGAGCTAAATTGCAATTTTTTTACTATTATAGTATTGTTATTAATTTTCTTTTGGTATAAGAATTTGGTTTAAGATTTATTTGGTTGAGTTTGGCGTTATGTAAACTTATATATTTGGTATTATATAGTCTATATCTTGAGAATTTGGATTAACCTTTTTTATGTTTTAGTAGATGTTGCGGCTTTTTGTTTCCTGAGGATTGTTGGTGATTTTGTGATGAAGTATAAATATGAAATTTTGGTTGATTTTGGTGCTATGGTTTTCTAAACTAGTCGTTGTCCTGAGTTTAAGTAAATAGGGACTAGAGTGGTTAAATCATAAGTCAAAAGAAGAAGAAGAAGAAGAAGAAGAAGAAGACTTGAAAAAAAAAATGATAAATAGAATGTAGGAAAAATGAAAAAAAAGAGAGATTCTTTCTAAAAAATGGGTCAATACGGAGAGAAGTAGCAAGTATTGTTCGATGCACTCTCTTAAGGCTATCCTGAAGGTAGAGGGCAAAAGGTAAAGAAAAAAAAACAAAAAATTAAACGGGTTAATAAGGTGAGTGAAGAGAAATCTATTCACTTGAGGCTATGAATTTCCAAGAAAAATATGGTGAGAATGTCCCTAGCTTGCCACATAAGACTGTAGTAGTTTGGAAGTCATGCAACATGATTAGATTATTATTCCTAACTTATATGCATCACAATGTTTGCATTCTTGACTTAAGGAATGGGGTGAAACACACTGAATGAAATGAACTTGTTTAAATCAACTTCAATGGCCTTGGTTATATCTACCTTAATACATAAGTTTACATAAAATTAGCATGGTTGAATAGGCATTAGATTGAATTCTTGAACAAGAAGAAGGATAATATCTTTACTCTAATAGCCATATTCACTAAAACCTTCTTGTTCATAAACTATTTTCTTGGTGTTTAATGCTCTTTTACTTGAGGAAAATCATAGCTTAAGTGTGGGGAAATGCGATAATGCCAAAATGTACCTATATTTTGATTGTTATTTGTTATGATTTTTTGTTCAAATAACTATTGATTCCCACTAAATTGATTTCTTTTGTGTAGAAGTGATTAAATGGAATAAATATTGAAAATATTGTGAAAAATACCAAAAATCAAGCCAAACAGTGTTGAACTGAATCCGGTCCACATAGCTGATTTGGTCGGGGTTCAATTCTAGAAGAACAGAGCATAATAGAAAAGTTTCGACAGTAGTTTAGGCAGGACCTGATGCCAGTTGGCTTGCCTAAACTGGCGTTGATTGTTTCTATTCATGGTGGCGAGATTTCCTTTCATATCAAAATTTGGTAATTGTGAATAGGAATTCTTCAGAAACTAATTGGACATGAATTGGGAATATTGTATGCACTTTTAAGCAATCTAAACTCATATAAATATAAGAACTTAATGCTCTTATATTAGTTTTTCACCTTAGGGACTTGCAAACCCATAGAAAAGAGAAACATAAAGATTTAGGGGGATTGAGGAGACTCTTAAAGAAGGAAAGTAGCTTGATCAAGAAGGTTTCAAGGAGGAAGAAGAAGGCTTACTTGTCTATGAGCCGTTTATTTTTCTTTTCTTTGAAATTTATTGGCAATTTGAGTTTTATTTGTTTTAATTGAATTTTGAGAATGTTTTTGGATTCATGACTTTGTATTGATTTTAGTTCTTTGACCAAATAATTGTTATTCTTGGTATTTGATTACTTGCTTTCATTGGACGAATTAGTTTATTGTTTCTTCCTTCTAATGGACTTGGGAAATGATATTTGCAGTTTATTTCAATTAATTGATTTTATATATGTTATTTCTTATATGGATTGGGAAAGGACGTTAAGAATTGAACTTAAGTAATCAAAGATTAATTGATTTCACCTAGAGTATAAGGTCATTGCCTAATTTCTTACTTTGATATTGCCTATAGTATAGGAATATTAGTTGAGGAATGAGTTTCATGCATCTTTTAGTTGTATTGGTTTGATTGAGAAATCTACTAACTTAATCAAGAGATAGAGATTTCATGGATTAGGAAAGAAGTGGAATCTATATTTTATTCCTTCATGGTGCCAAGATGATAATTAATTGTGATAATTGCTAATTAATCATTTTTATATCTTCGAGAATTTCTATCTATTTACATGTCTTTCCTTATTCTCACTCTTAGATTATCCTTCTGACTTTTCTTATGTGACTTGATTTTCTCTAGTGTATTAGGTTGGTGTTTTATTTACTTCGATTTCTTTATTTTATTGGCAAAACAATAACAGTTAGGGTATGGTCAGGTGGGGGCCTAAGTTCTAGTGGATTCAATACTTGCTATTCCTATACTATATGATGGATATACTTGCCCATATGAGTGGTTCTAGTGCTTAAGCATTTTAATTAAACCTTGATTGATTATGGAGTTTGTTGGGAATATTTTATATGCTAAAAAACATGCATCACTTCTCCCATATCCTTCATGCTAAATCAACTTGATAGCCAAATTTTTATAGATGATAATGTCACTACATCATTTCCAATGAGTAGAATATTATGTACATAAAGTACCATAAAAGATATGTTGTTCCCATATGCCTTTCAATACATGCATGGGAACAACATTCCTTGTAGAGAATCAAGCCAACATTGAAACAAGGATTGAAGGCCGAAGAAGTATCAAGAGGAGCTCAAAATAATCAACATTTCATTTGGAAGATCAAGGGGACACATAGAAACAAAATGGAGGTCAAATGAGTAGGGATAGAAGTGTAAAAAATAAGAGAAGGTCCCCATAGCCGAACTGGTGCCGGCCAAGAGTGATGGAACTGGCGCCGACCCTTAGTTGGTGCAGTTTTGTCTTAGACAAAAAACAGCAGGTGCCGACTGAGTGTGCTAGAGCCGGCACCGACACTAGCCCAAATTGGGCCAATCCCGACTTCTTACTATTTTTCTTGTTTTCAATCTTTTACACTTGTAATTTAATTTTCATGGCTTTTATTATGTTTTAACCTATTTTAAATAGGGCCTCAAAATTTGTATGTATATGTATATATATATATATATATATATATATGCCATTATAACTCTTGTAAACATAACTTTTGAATATTCGAATGGAGAATCATTTGTTCTTTCTAAAGAGAGTTCTTGAGGGTAATCTTATTCGGTGATTCCCAAATTAATCAAGACTTCTCTTAGGCTTTAATCCAACCTAAGAATCTAGTCTCTAATCTTCTTAGGCAAGATCATTGTTCTTTCTAAAGTAGGTCTTAGATTACTAGCAAATCTAGGGTTCTTTTAGGAGTTCAATTGGTTGTCTAAATCTTCCCATCCTATTTGTTCTTGATTCTTCTTGGGTTAGAGGTGTTTGGGTATTGATTTAGTTGGTTTAGTTCATTAGATTTTGGGTTTTAGGTAGTTAGTTTTACCTAGGGTTCTAGTCTTGAATTAGGTCATTTGATCTTGAGCTTTAAATCTCAAATTGGTAAAATATCGATACCTTATTCCTCGTCTTGCTGATTTGTTGGATGAGTTGCATGGAGCATGTATTTTCTCAAAAATTGACTTGAAATCCGGTTATTATCAAATTAGGATTAGGGAGGGTAATGAATGAAAAATTACTTTTAAAACAAAATAAGGATTATATGAGTGGCTAGTGATGCCTTTTGGTCTCTCAAATGCACCCAGTACTTTCATGAGATTAATGCATCATATCTTAGGAGAATTCCTTGGGAAATTTGTTGTTGTATATTTTGATGATATTCTTATTTATAGCAAGTCACATGAGGAACACTTGAATCATCTCAAATACATGCATAATGCTCTTAGGAAGGAAACATTATATGCTATACAGCTAAAAGACATTCAAGATAAGATAGAATCTATCCGAAAAGATTTCGAACAATAAATTTGCTCAGAGGTCCCCAAAGCTTTTTGGGAAAGGAAAAAGTATATAGTCAGTCTCCCGTACATTGATAATTTCGATGAATCAATGATACCTACCAAGGCCAGACCAATTCAGATGAATAAGGAATTAGTGGAATATTGTAAATAGGAAATCTCTAACTTATTGCAAAAAGCCTTAATTAGAGAATCAAGATCACCCTGGTCTTGTGCCGCATTTTATGTTAACAACAATGCAGAAAAGGAAAGAGGCGTTCCTTGATTAGTTATCAATTATAAACCTTTAAATAAAGCTCTTAAATGGATTCGATATCCAATCCCTAACAAATGAGATTTGTTAAAAAGAACCTATAAAGCAGTCATTTATAGTCAATTTGATATGAAATCAGGATTCTGGCAAATTCAGATTAAAGAAGAAGATAGATATAAAACAGCATTCAATGTCCCTTTTGGACAATATGAATAGAATGTAATGCCCTTTGGATTAAAGAATGCACCCAGTGAATTTCAAAAGGTTATGAATGACATCTTTAACCCATATACAACATTTACAATAGTCTACATAGATGATGTTTTAATCTTTAGTGAATCCTTTGAACAACATCTTAAACATTTACGTCTTTTTCGTGAGATAATCATGAAAAATGGGCTGGTAGTGAATGCATCTAAATTCCGCCTTTGCCAAACTAAAATTCGTTTCTTAGGCCACGACCTAACCCAAGGAACTTATAAACCTATTTGCAGAGCCAAAGAGTTTGCAGAAAAGTTTCCAGATGAAATAAAAGATAAAACTCAGCTTCAAAGATTTTTAGGTTGCTTAAATTATATATCAGATTTTATCCCTAATCTCAGAATCATCTGTGAACCATTATACAAGCGTCTTAGAAAAGACCCAATCCCTTGGAGTGATGAGCAAACTCAAACAGTTAAGAAAATTAAACAGATTGTCAAAAGACTTCCTTGTTTAGGAATCCCAGATCCAACAGCATTCATGATTGTTGAAACAGATGCATCAGATTTAGGTTATGGTGGTATACTCAAACAGAGAAAACCTAATTCTACTTCAGAACAGTTAGTTCGATATCATTCAGGAATTTGGCTTTCAAGTCAAAAGAATTACAGTACTATTAAAAAATAAATACTTGCAATAGTTTTATGCATTTTTAAATTCCAAGATGATTTAATCAATCAAAAGTTTTTACTTTGAATAGACTGTAAAGCGGCAAAAGATGTTTTACAAAAAGATGTTAAAAACTTAGTTGCTAAGCAAATTTTTGCCAGATGGCAAGCACTTTTATCCAGCTTTGATTTTGACATCGAATTATCAAAGGAGAGAACAATTCTCTACCAGATTTCTTAACCAGGGAATTCTTGCAAGGATGGATATGACTTTTAACACAGTATTCAATACTGCGATGAGTACCGACTCACGTCTGGAGCTCATTCATTTGACTATAAATAGCAACTTCAAGCAGCTCAATCAGACATGGATCAACAACCAATATTCTGACCACCTCAAGGTAATCGGTTTACGGTACTCAATTCCTTTTCATCTCTTCCATCCAATTCTGTGAGCAAGTCACCGCTCACAATGGATCTTTTCAACCTAGCCTCTTCAAAAAATACTGAGACACAAAAAATAGATTTATCTTTCTACACAACACCTATTCCTACTTCCTTCAAGGAAGCAGATGTTCTGAAAACACCAGTGAAATCAGAAAAATCAACCCTTTCTGCAACCAAAGAGAAATTTGAATTTCTCCCAAAAACAGTTATCCCAATACTAGCTCTTCCCAGAGAGTTAACAGCTCTTCCTGAAAGAGAGTTAGTTATGAAACTCCATCTAGAAGCCTACCGACAGTCCAGCCATATTTTCAAATCCGAACCTTAGAAAGCCCGTCTTTATTACGAGCATATCCTGGGTTTGCAATTGGTATCAGAGCCAAGTGCTCAAATTACTTCATCATGAATACATCCATGATTAATCAAATCATGACCGAGTAAGTCTCTTTACTTTCTTTCTCTAAGTCTTGCATGATGTAGTTTAATCCGCTTTCTCTTGTTCTTAAGTATTATATCTTCCTGTATGTTTCTTTGAAAGTACCCTTTAACTATGATGGTTGGTTAGTACCTGTGAGAGCAGCTAGTATGTTGGTCAGCCCAGAACCGTTGTATTAGACTAGAATGCGCAGGAAAGCGCGATATGCCCGGACCCGGGGGTGGTCCCGTAGTTGCCAGCCATAAGCATAGTAATGACTTGGGTGTGTCCAGAATTTAGGTGTGTCCTAGGGGGAAATAAAGAAACATAGATCAAGATATAATTCTAAGGAACAATAGAATTCTTATTAATTACTAATGCATAGACAAAGAGAGAGAAAGTAATCCCCTACTCACTCATGACATCCAATCTTTCAAATATCGACATAGAATCAGTTAACGATCTAGAAATCAGCACTCAACTAGATAAAGTTGAATCTAGGTTAATGAACTGGAATTTACCAATAGAAAAATTTGATAAGATTTATGAAAAAGGAATGTTTGATTTGGTTCAAAGCTATACAATCAAAACAACTGAAAAAACAGTTTCCATAAATCAGCCTTACGGTAATATTCAGCTTTTAAATCTAGTCACCTTAGAACAGCATAAAAAGAATAAATACCGATATCTTCGTATTGGATTAGTTCAAGTAGCTATCAAACCTCTCTATCGACTAGGAATCGATGCCCCAATCTGCCTTCTACAACGTGATAGTAGACATTTAGATTTTCAAAATAGTTTGCTAGCAGTTCTTGAATCTAACACAGCCAATGGTCCCGTTTACTTCAACCATTACCCAAATTTCACCGTAGATCTAACAGATCCACATATTCTCAAAACCCTAACCTTAAATATTCAGACAAAGAACTTAGAGTTCGAACTAGGATCAAAACCTCTTGGTTTAATATATCGTGTTTATTATAAAGTAATGAAAACCACGATTAATCCTAAAGCCAAACAGCATATAGGAAACCCTAAAGAAACTTGTTTATTAGAAACAAATTTTGAAAGATCTAATACCTTTGTCCCTCGAATGATTAAGTAGGAAAATGTTCTACAAAATCCTATCTGGAATTTTGATCACATTATTAATCCTAAAAAACATTATGAATCTAAAACATTAGGAAAAATAACAGAAACTCCTATAGGTAGTATAGAATTAGAATTCAGAAGAAAATCCTTTTCAATTCCTTCTTCATCCTTCTCTTTACCCAGATCATTTAGCAGTAGACGATTTGGTAATATAGAATTTTCTGGAGAAAATCCCAAAGTAAACAATGTTGACTTTAGTGGAGAAATTCCTAAAGTAAATTATGAAGAAAATATTAGTGTTAAATCAGGAAGCCCTACTCAATCAGAAATGCATATGCCTTCAACTCTAATGGTTTTAACTTCTGAAACAGATTTTGTTTTAAACAAAGATTATCTTCATAAGCTATGGAAAAGACAAAGTAATGAACTAAAACGAAAATGGTATTTTGCAACAGTTTCTGAAACAGAAAGAGCTAGACTCTTACAAAAGTATTATTCAGATCAAATAAGAATGAAACAACATTTAGACTTTTTTGATTGGTATGAATTAGTTAAATATCAAGAAAAGAATGCTTTAAATGTTATTACCAAAAAATGGTATACATCAAAAAATGAAGTTAAAGAGTCAGTCTTTCCTCCAGCTAAAGAAATCAAAATCCCAATCGAAAATCAAGTTATAACAGCTTCTCCATTTAAGTTAGAAAACTTAGATAAACATGGTGATGTAACCAATAAAGATTTAAATAAAGTAATTCAACAGAATAATTATACTAATCAAATGCTAGTTACCATGGCAAGTAAAGTAGAACAACTAGACAGTAAATCCTCTGTACGAGAAACCCCACAATTTAAACAATTTAATCCAAAACAGCCTGTTGATTCTAACCCAGTGTTTAAACCTATAATATACGAGCCTAAAAATATTAAGCTTAATAAAGGAACCATGAATATAGAAGAAGTAGATTTTATAAAAAAAAAATAAATGAAAATTTAAAAAATCTAAAGACAAGAGATGAACCAGAATCAAGTTCTAAAACACATCTCCAAACTATACATCAACCAGTCTCTCTAATAGACATTGATCCTTCTCCTGAACAGCTTAATAAATTAGGAGGAAATAAAAGAATTTCAAAAACCAAATATCCTCGATTTGTCAATCCTTATACTAGGAATTATTATCCTAGGCCATCCTTTCCAGATGTTCAGTTTGAAGAACCTCATTTAGATACTCGAGCAGCTTTTACTGGTGAAGACATTACCGAATAGAATATTGATGGTATGTCTGAACACAGTATCCTCAACGTTATTCAAGAAATGTCCATGGCTATTACAGCCATCAAATGTAAGAATCCCAACAATATTGATCAATCCATCCTTCATATTCTTACAACTGGTTTTACTGGCGTTCTTCAGGGGTGGTGGAACAACTACCTCATTGAACCACAACGCCAAGAAATCCTAAATGCCACCAAGGTCTTAACAAAAGTAGTTCTAAATGCTAGCGGTCAACCCACTCAAGTATCTGAGACAACTTCCGATTGTCTTAACACCTTTATGTTTATCCTAACTCAGCATTTTGTAGGAAATCCTCAACAGTTAGCAGATAGAAGTTCAGAAATCCTAACTAACTTAACCTGCCCTAAACTTCATGATTTCAGATGGTATACAGATATGTTTTTACAAAAAGTCATGCTTAGAACAGATTGTCATCATGCGTTCTGGAAAGAACGATTTATTTCAGGATTACCTCCCTTGTTTGCTGAAGAAGTTCAACAAAAGTTAAAATTAGATTTTGGAAATGAAATTCCTTGTGACTATCTAGCATATGGTCAATTAATCAGTTATGTGAATCAAGCGGGTGCAGATCTCTGCACAGATATGAAGTTTAAAAATCAGATGGAATCCTATCATAAAAAAATCCAAAAAGGAATTAGGAAATTTTTGTGAAATATTCGGATTTTCACCAATAACTCCACCATCTAAAAAGCTAGAGAAAGAAAAGAAGAGAAGATTTAAAAGGGAAAAGAAAGAAAGAATTTCTAAACCATTTAAAAGAAAAGATAAAACCTTTAACAACACCGTTAAATGCTATTTTTGTGGAAAAAGAGGACATAAAGCAGATGAATGTAAAATAAAAGCTAAAAAGAAGAAAAGAGTAAATCAGCTTTCTTTATCAAAAGACACTTTAGAGCAGATTAATCAAATTTTTGATCAAAACGATTCTTCAACAGATATTAGTGATAGCGAATCTGACGAAATATTTGAGATCCAAGAAAATTCCTCTGAATCAGATTCAAGTGAACAATCTTCTTGCGACTGCACCGGTCTATGTACTTGTGCAATAGGAGAACTCTGTATGATCAATAATTCTTCCAATCAAGTTAATGTAATTACTAGAGCAAATAAAGAACTTTTCTTCGAACTATTAGATAATATTCAGGATGAAACAGTTAAAAGAGAATATCTGTTAAAGGTTAAAGATTTAGTTCTTAACCCAAAAGTTCAAGTAGAACCTTATAATTTAAAGGAAGTATTTGAAAAATTTAAAGGTAAACAAAAGGAACCTACTAACTCTTTACAAGAACTACATCTAGAAATTAAAGAACTTAAACAAGAAGTTAAATGGTTAAAGGAACAAAATGATCAAAGAATTACAAACATTAACCAGATAAATACGGAATTAGTTCAACAAAAATTAGATAAACCTTTAATAGACCCCACTCCTTTATCAGACGAAGAAATAGAACAAAATGAAAATAATTCAGATTATATTTCAGCTATTTCCCAAATAACCTTTCAAAAATGGTATATTCCAATTCTTCTCAAAACAGGAGACTTCTCAATCCAATTAGTTTCCCTTTTAGATTCCGGAGTAGATCAGAATTGTATCTGTGAAGGATTAATTCCTACCAAATATTTAGAAAAAAAAGGTTCTAAATTATATTCTGCAACAGGTTCAATTGAATTTGAACATGAAAGAAACTTGAACAGAGCCGACAAAGGCATAGCCTATTCCAAATGTAGGATTATGAAAATCCTCGACCTCAACACTTGGCCGGTCACCGGTATTTACACCCCTATCTAGTTCAAAACGTCCTTCAAACCTCCCACATATAATTTTATGGATTACATAGACGCTTGGTACAATTTCATGTACCTCCGAGATCTTACTCACACCTGGTTTGTCAAATATGGCAAAGACATCATTACTCCTATACCAAGATGGTTCTACGCTTGGTGGAAAACCTTTGGTGGAAGTAAATCCACATTATCCAGTCAAAATTTGCAAAAGTTTAATCAGTTTGTAGTAGAGAATCAAATTCAGGGATTAACTCTGAACAACCAGCTTTGTAAGTTTTATGTTGAAAAGAAAATATGTTTTGTATTAGGATGGGGCTATAAGCTCGATCAAATTGAAAATGTAAAATATCTCTGTAAAGAGATAAGAGTCAAAGGATGGACTCCTGTCCCTAAACCAGATCCAAAAGAATCAGATGCACAATCCTCTTCAAGCAAAGGAAAGAAGAAAATCAGCAAGACAGAACTGCAACTTCAGTTGTAACTTTTACAACAACAGCTTCAACAAGCCGATGACGATGAAAGTGAATCGGATTCTCAACCAGAATACAGCCTGTATGAAAACGGAGACATGGACAACCCTTCTGGTATTGCTCAAGCATACTTTTGTCAGAGTCCATAATGGCACGACTACACTCCAAAAGGAAAAGAGAGAAAATGACCCTACAGCTTTATCAACAGTCAAAAAGGTTACATGATATTACTCAGACATATTGCAAAATCATTCAATCAACAACAGCACATGGTGGACCTCTCCACTCACAAAGACTCTTGGAGCCATTCTTCATGATGGCCGACAACATTATTCCATCCTCCATTCAAGTGGACCTCACTGCAATAATGCAGACTTCAATCAGAGAAACTTACTCCCTCGCTGCCTATATAAGACAGCATTTGATCGAAGATATGCAGACTCATTCACCCTTAAATCCTTCTGAGAGTGAAGACTCCCTCTATCTAGATATCTGTAGTACTTGTCATAGTTTTCGTACCATTGTACTTCAATAAGATATTGTGTAAACAGTTCAATATTTTGTAAATCAGCAGTTTTATTCAGCAATTTTATCCTGGGTTTGCAATTGGTATCATTAGGGGTAGTACCCTTGCTTCGGATTCCTTAGCCAAGGAATCCTCGCTAAACCATAAGAGTTTATTGCATCATCAAAATGTATGTTCCATACATATCATGCTTGCTTGAGTCCATAAATAGACTTCTTAAGCTTATAGACCATATGTTCTTGGCCTTTCACAATAAAATATTTAGGCTGGCTCATATAGATGTATTCATTAAGATACCATTAAGAAAGGTTGTCTTGACATCCATATTTCGTATCTCGTAGTCATAATGACATGCGATGGCCATGAGAATGCGAATGAACTTAAATATGGCAACAAGTGAAAAGGTTTCCTCATAATCAATCCATTCTTTTTTAGTATTAACCTTTTGCAACCAACCTTGCATTATAGGTTTCTACATTCCTTTTTGTACCTCTATTTCTCTTGTATACCCATTTGCTCCCTATAAGTTTAATCCCTTTAGGTGCAGTGACAAGATCCCAAACTTGATTGAGATGAATAGACTCAATCTCGACATCCATTGCTATTTTCCATTTGTCTGCAATAACAACAGCAATGGCCTCATCGTATCTAGTGGGATCTTGGTCTTGATAGTCAAAAACCACCTCAAAGGCTTCTTCTGCCCATCTTTCAGGAACCATTGATGTCCTTCCACTACGATGTGGCTTAATTGGTATAGGAATATCTGGTTGTCCCTCTTTAGGATCCTCAATTAGGGTACTAGAAGTTGAAATGCTATTCAACTTGTCTTTCAATTCCACCTTACTCAAAACCTTAGTAGACGGACTTTCTTCATCCTTCAAGTATCTAATATGAATGCTAACAAGTACATTTTGCTATTGGGGATGACAAAAGTATCCACCCCTTGTTCCTTTTGGATAACTCACAAAATAGCACAATTTTGATCTTAGGTCTAGCTTACTTTTCTTAGTTAAGCACAAAAGCTGAACCTTTAGATGAATCATTCTGGGCTTGGGTCCAGTTCACTTCTCATAGGGTGTCTTTGGTACTCACTCGGAAGGTACAAAGTTTAGAATAAATGCCATTGTTTTCAAAGTATATCCCAAAAAGGAAATAGGAAGAGTTGCATGATTATACTTCAGACCATTTCTATCAATGTTTTAATTCTTCTCTCAGCTACTCTATTATGCAAAGGAGTCCCAAGTGCAATTAGCTAAGATACTATTCCCTGATATGCCAAATAGTCCTTGAATTCGCCAAGGAGATATTTTCCATCATGATCGATCATAGTTTTTTAATTAGTTTACCTGTTTGACATTCCACCTTAGCCTTAAACTCCTTAAATTTATCAAATAAGTTAGACTTTCACCTCATCAAGTAAACATAACTAAAATGCATGTGGTCATCCATGAATATGATACTATATTCATAACTTCTTCTAGCAGGTGCAGACATAGGACCACAAACATCAATATGAACTAACTCTAATATTTCCTTAGCCCTTTCCACCTTTTTAGTAAAGACAGAACCTTGTGGTCATTTTACGTATAAAATAAGATTCACACTGAGACTATTCTTCCAATTTCAATGAGTGTAAGTTCCCATTTTAGATTAACCTCTGAATTCGATTAGGATTTATATGCCTTAATCTAAAGTGCCATAAATATTTGTTATTTAATGTGGTCTTTCTCTTCTTATTATTATGTTCTGTCTGAGTATGATTTATTTGATAACTAACAGGATGAATATAGAAAAGATTACCATATGTGTTTCTAGAACAAACAATTTTTCCATCTCTACTGATTGAAATACCAAAATGAAAAAAAAAAAAAAAACCAGAGTATCTTTGATTAATCAATCTTAAAACTGAACCCAAATTTAGTTTAAAACTAGAAACATATAAAATATCTTTTAAAACTAAATCCTATTACAATGAAATAAAAGTTTCAAGTCTCCCACTACTTTAGCCCACACTTGTACTCCATTGCCCAGGCTCAGTCCATGCTCTCCTCTACTGAGTTACTTTATCTTACTGAACTCCTGCAAGCAGTTACAGATACGGTCCGTAGCTCCAGAATTAACAATTTAAGTGGATAATGATCCGACCATTAATATAGACTATAAGTAAAGTGCAGTATTTGAAGAGAACTTGGACAAGAAGTCCGACCAATCTTTCATTAAGTGCCGCTTCTTTCCATACTTGAAACATTTGCCCTCGGGTTTGGATGGACAGGGCTTAGACCCCTTGGCTGGGTCCCTGCATTATTTTAGTCCTTTTTCTTCTTGAACTTCTTAGGCTAGGCCCTAATTCTAGAAGATGAACTAGAATGACTAACAAAAACCTTTGACGCTGGCTTCATTATTTTCTCAGTAGCCTAGAGTTTTTTCAATAACTCGGTCAAAGACATACTCAACTTATTTATGTTATAATTTAACTTGAACTGAGAATGGGAATTTGACAAAGTCTAAAGAACTATGTCAATGTAGCTCTCAGGATGGATTGTTGCCCCTAGGCCTTCGGCCTCTTCAAAATGAGCAATTTTCTTGAGCATATGCTCCCAAACCAATGCCCTCTCAGCCATTCTAGTATTCATGATTGTTCTAAGAGCTTCCTGCCTTGTGGGCTGGGTCCTGTCAACAAACGTGGGGTGCAACGATACATTGATATCATACACAGTAGGCATGTTCTTGTGCTTAGACTGATGAACGTTAGACGTGGAAGCCAACATATAGCATCTAGCCAGCTCACCAGATTTCCTCCATGCCTTCTCAGTCTCATTATCTTTATCCCTGGAAACTTCCACAATTTCATGACAAGGATCAGTTAGAATATACTTGTACTCTTCCATAGTGAGTACTATATTCGGATTCCTTTGGTAGTCTACATAATTAGGTCCAGTTAACTTATTCTCCTTCAGAATAATAGACAAATGACTAAAACTAGACATTTATATTGATTGGAAGAAAAACTTCATTTAGAAAAATATTTGTTTTGAAAAACATATAAGAAATGCATATTTAAAACATCATACTATTTCTCTTATATGGTTAACCTATTAAAACCATTATAAAAAGAAAAAAAGAAAAAATTGGCTCTTAGAAACATTGATAGACGTTAATAGGAAGGTTAACAATTTTCTAATTAAGTGTATAACCATCACAAATTAAACTTCCTTAATAAATAATGATCCAGAGATAGTTTTATCAATAGGATGGCCACCACTTTCACCACCTATGGCTAATCTAGTATTAATGCCTCCAATGATAGGCTAGCCGGTACTAACACATACCCTAGGCATTAATTATAATTCCTCCGTAAGTTCTACATTCTCATGAAAATCCATCCTATAAGGGGTCATGTTTAGAATGGTACGAGGATAACCACAATCTATAATAGGAATCCGTGATGGAAGCCGTGGGGTCGCTGGAACCCCTCTCCCATTTAATCTTTTGTGGAAAATAGTTTTTTGGGAAAAATGTTTTCTTAAAATTGATTGGTTTTTTTTTTTTTTTTAACTTTAGTGAAATCCCAAAAATTTAACCATTATTCTCTATGTCAAGGATAAAACCCTTTTGAAGAAAAAACCATGAATTTTATTTTAAGTTCTTTAGTTCCATTTTAAAAAAGTTTTTTTTAATTGTTTTATCTAGAGAAAGAATTAATTTCTCAAAAACCTTTGTGCATTTGATCACAAAATTAAATAAAATTGCCATACTCGAAAAATAAACTTTTTTCATTCTATCTCTAACATTTTAATTCTTATGTGACCAAATAATAGATTAAACATAATAATAATATTAAAAAATGATCTTGATTAATTCTAAGGTGCTTCCTCCTTTACTAACCAATTTCATGCAAAAATATTTATCACCATAAATAAACTATTGCAAGAAAAATAACCTTGTGTGATATGGGCCCCAAAAGGAAAAAAAATTACAAGGAAAAATTAAATGAAAAAATTTGGAAGCTCAAACCACACAAATCGTGATCGAATCACCCTGGAAAAACTGCTCTTTACTTACTCCAAAAACATCAACCATTTTCTCCAATTTTCCTTTCTTCCTTGGAGTTTCAATGCTGCTTAGGCACCAATATTGTAGCAAAACTTCCAGTAAGTGAATTCAAATATGATATCAATTGCCTATGCTTTTCAAAATGAGGTGTACATGAATTCTATAAAAAACGAATAACAATAAATATAAGTGCCTATGTCTCAACACGCGAAACGTACACGACATCTACCCATATAAAAAAATCACGAGGGATACATACAATCACAAAGATTAAATTTTTATTTAGTAAAAGAACCACCTTTCCGGTTATTAACCCTAAGCATGCTCCTAGATTATAACCACGGCTCTGATAGCACTTGAAGCATTGCGGGAAAATAAAAATGCAGCAGAAAATAGCAATTTAAAAATTTTCCTGAGCCAAAGTCTAAGAATACTTATTTTTAAGTCATTTCAATTGAATAACCAGAGAATTTGAGTTTAACGGAATGCTTTGATGGTCACGACTACTTGTTTTGTAGGAATACCAAGCAAGTATCGACTCCTTTCACATCAAACCCGCGCACCAAGATTGCTAATTTTCAATCTTCCAAAGTATTCTCAAATCTCCTATGGACTATCTACCAGTGAATGTTGAACTAGGATGTATTAATTAATTTTCGAAGAATATAGGAAGAATTACGGAATGTTGGGCAGTTAAAAGGTGTCATATTCAAAAAATGAAAGTAGATGAGATGCGTATGTTACGGTGGATGTGTGGATATATTAGGAAGGATAGAGTTAGAAATGAGATCATTAGGGAAAAGGTGGGTGTGACATCTATTGAGGAAAAGATGAGAGAAAGTCGTCTGCGTTGGTTTGGACATGTTCAGATAAAACCGAGGGATGCTCCTGTTAGGACGATGGAGAGAGTGAGGCAGGATAGGTTAGACAGAGGTAGAGGTAGAGGAAGGCCTAAAACGACATGGATAGAGGTAATTAAGAGAGATATGTCTTTGTTAGATTTGGATGAAAGTATGATGTTCGATAGAAGAATGTGGCGAGAGGATTCATGTGGATGACCACACGTTGCCTGACGTTGGTTCATGTAACCGACTCCAAGTTACTTGGGATTAAGTTTAGTTTGTTTGTTTGTTTGTTGTATAGGAAGAATTAATTGGGAGAGCTTGATCCAAAGAGGGGAAAAAAAAAAACAAAAAGAATAGTGGCGGCTATTGTTTATAAGAAAACCAAGATTTCAATTGTTCTGGTTCTGTTCGTGAACGATAATGCATGTCCAATAGCATGCATAAAGGCAACCTATTGAAAAAAACAACAGCTACCCAATTGCAACGTCAATCCCCAATAGCAACCGTGAATAAGGAATTGACGTAGTAATTTGGTAGCTGTCCTATCTATTTTTTATTTTTTTTTACACTAACAGCTTTCCTTATTTTCCGTAACAACCATTCTTGCGCCGCCACCCCCCCCCCCCGCCTTTTTTTTTTTTGTTTTTTCTCCTTTTGAGGCGGCAATTCTCGTTTCCTAAAAAACTCGTGCCGTTTCAATTTCCTTGATGGACCAGGGATTTTCTTATTTAGTCTAAGAACTAATTAAATAGTATTTTTATAAATTTTTTAATTAATTCACTTAGATCCAAGTTAAAATTACTTAAAATAATTAATTAATAAACTACTTTAATTTAATTAGTCCAAGTCTAATTAAATACTTACCGTATTAATTATTTCACTGGGTCCCATATAAAATTACCATGATAATTAATTAATAAATTAATTTAATTAAATTAGCACAAGACTAATTAAATAGCTACCTCATTAATAATTAATCTACATAGACCCAATATAAAATTATCCAAGATAATTAATCAGTAACCTAATTTAATTAAATTAGCCCAAGAAAATCAAAATAAATAATTAATTGAACTCTTAGAACAATTCTTCCATTATTAAATCACCCAATTAGCTCATACAAGATATAAATTTACTTAGGTTTCATGAGCTATTCTAGAGACCAAAAGACATATTATTTTTTGTTACTAAAAGGACCAAAATACCCTTGCTTACAAATAGTCATATTTCATCATTCCAAATATTCCATTTATCACCATATGAAAATATTTACCCCAAGAGTAATAATGCAAGCGCAATATCTTCGACCTACAAGTATAATGATGAAAATATCTCCCTACGTAACACCCTTCATTAAGATAGGAAAAATGTACTATCATCTTCCTCAATGACATCTATAATCCTTTGATAATTAGTCTAATAATTTATGACTTTCACTATATACCAACTTATTTCCTAGGAGCTACCCAAAAGCATACATATTAAGTCACATTTTTCAAGGCCCTGGTTTATTTAGATTATCTTGGACGATCACAAGGTGGTGATATTTTTATTAAGTGAAGCATAAAAACTCTATTGTATTAATTTATCTTAATTTACTAGAGTTATACACCCAATATACAAAGTTATTGGTCTTGCATTAAGACCTCATCCATCATACATCAAAGTGCACAAGTCCTGCCTTACCAGACCACGAACTTATACTCTAATCTAAAGGTACTCGTCCATGCAGTAGCAACGATAAACCAATCTTTATTCATTATAGTACTTTTATAAATATTATTATCATGTGGTCCAATTATGTGTATTCCAAATATACTTATGCTATTCGTGTGAGTGCACTATTCACTGGTTAAAGGTAAACCATTTCCATGTAGAAGCCATAGTGTAATGATCAAAATTTTGACGGAGTGCCAAATTTCATCAATTGATTAATAACATTTTTACTTGTATGTGTAGTAGCCCACGATCTGCACCTTTTTGTAAAAAGTATGACCCAATCACGTATATCACTTACTAACATACTTAGACCTTAATGAGCAAATATATGTAAATAAACTAATATTAATGAATGAAATATTTTATTAATTCCTAAAATACAAAAATATATAGTCTATTTTGGCATACATTCCAACAGAATAAGGATTTAAAGAGTACAAAAATACTGAGAAGGAGCAAAATAAAAAGTAGAAGCACTGTTAATATCAAAAACTGGCACCGATTTGTTCAACAGAACTGGCACCGGCTACTATCTGTAAATCAACTTACTTGAAATAATAGGCGTCATTTAGTATCAAAAATTAGAATTCCACTTCTGCTTCAAGCTTGATTTTTAGGGCATCTTTGGCCCAATAATTAGAAGCTTTCCAACAAAGATAGGTGTCCAATAGAGAGAAGAAATGCCCATACTTACAAAAGGACAAATTGAGGAGAGATTAGAGGTTGCCAAGAAGGAGATGAAGATTGCAGCTTGTCTATGCACATTTCTTTATCTTTTCCTTTTGTTTTTTCACGCGAATGTGTATTTGTTTGGTTTAATTGTTCTTGGTGGATAAACCGTGACTTATTCTTGCAGTAGTAAAATTTCTGTTTCTATTGAATGATTACTTGAATTTCTTAGTTTGCTTAACTCTCTTCAAGTGAATTCGAGAGATGGTGTTAGGAGTTGGGTTCTAATGCGTAAATTTCGGGGAGCTAAGTTTTAATTAAAATATGAATATCAAATTACACATACGAATAAGTATACTCATCACAAGTATAGTCAAGGGAATTAGCAAGTATCGATCCTCAAATGAACAAGTATACACTAATCACTTTTCATTCATTGTTTAATTGACCAAATAAAGTGATAAGGTAATAAAAAGAAAATAAAGAAAAATATGTATACAACTTAAGGATGTAAAAATATGCAATATAGACAAATACTTTTGAAAACATGACAATGAATAGCATAGCAAATATGGCAATTAATTATCATCTAGAGACCCACTTCATTTGCAAAACATGGAATCACTATCTTCAATTCAAATTAGTGAACATATTTTGTCTCAACCAATTTACCCAAAAGATGCATTAAAATCAATTCTCATATAAACCCCTACATTCTAGGTGATTTAAAGCATGAAATTAGTCCGTGAATCCATATTCTAGTAACCATCAACTAACCTTTGAGTATCCAAGTTCTTAACAATTAACTCCATTTTCAAGTAAGTTAAGAGATAATAAATAAGAAATTAATTAAATTGTTATTAACCCCCTTTTTCAAACAAGCTAACAACACAAAATTAATTAATCAACTTAGTAATAAAAACAAGTAATCAAATGCCAAAAAAAAAAAATTTAATTCATTAAAGAACTAAATTAACTCAAAATTAGAAATCCAAGAATGATATCTAAATACAATTAAAGAATTAAACTCATCATTGTTCAAGAAAAAGAAAAAAAAAGGAAAGAGATAAATACTCAAAGACAAGTCGTTCAATTTTCTCTAAAATCAATGCTCCTTAAATTATTTCTCTAGAAAAAATATTAGTAGTGATGCACTCGAAATTATTTGTCTAATGATCCATATTGTGCACACCCAATTTCCTATGTGAATGGCCAATTTATAGGCATAAGAACATCATAAAAATCCAACACCAAGGAGTAATTTCCTATTAGAATTCCAAATAAAAATAAAGAAGTCCACCGACTTAATTACAAAGAATTGTGCACTTTGTTTGTGGCTTTGCACTGAAGGCCTTATTCCTATTGAAGCCGAATTTTTCTTTGTCAAAGCTGCTAAAAAATGAAGATGGTTGCACTTGGAGCCAAGTCAATTCCTCCCTGAAGCCGTTCCAGCCGCGTAGCGAGTCACCTAAGCCGATTCACTGAAGACCGAGCCACGGCTGGGCCTGTGCATCCTCACCAGGATATCTTACATCCTCCTAGGGATGTTTCCTTGTTCTTTTCCCTTTTTCTTGTTTGTCTATTGTTCATTGTCCAGGAAGCCTGTTTCATTTATTTTTCCTTTTTGTCTTCTTGTTGAGCTAGTAGAACCGAGATGCAACTTCCTTTCCTAAAGCCTTGCATGGATTCAACTAATCCTCCCAAGGCTGCCTTCTTTTTCCACTTCACAATTTCAGCTTCCTCTGTTTCATCTTTTTTTTTTTCTTTTGTTCTGTTCACCCAATCTAGGATCAATGCCAGGTCAGTTTTCTTGGCCTGGTGCTGGGTCTTCATTGTAAAATTATTCAATTAATTCTAAACTCACCTATTTTTTCATAAAATGAGAGAAAAAGATTTCTATAAGTGAAATATCAAATAGAAAGAAATATAACTAGTTTTTGTATTAAAATTATCACGAAATATACTCAAACAAATAGGAAAATATATATAAATTTAGGCCCTATCACATTCCTCACACTTGAATCTTTACTTGTCCTCAAGCAAAGCACTTAAAACAAAACAGATCAAACAAATTAGCTTGTCTCAAATTCATCTATAACAAAGTCATACTTTTTTTCCCCAACATTTGATAAAAATTTGTCATTCATTCAACCCCTTAAAAATCTTTTTAAACTCAAGCATTAAATCAAACATATCAAGACTCTCAAAATTAAGTTAAACAAGTTTATGCATTAGTCTAAGAAAATTATTTCACCTTTCAAGCTAAGATATAGATAACACAAATCATATAAGTCAACTTGTTCAACCATCAAAACCCATAGAATCAAATTTGCACAACCTTACATTGTAAAATAAGGAACACTCAATTTTTTTCAATGTTTTATCAACAGTCATTTTTTTAATGACTTGGGAAATTAATAGCCTTAAGAAAGTGAATTCCTCTTCACTAACCGTATTGGCCCTCTTATAGTCAATCATTTTTTTTTCTTTGCTTTTCGGGCATTATGTCCAAGCAAGACAAACATTGTTTTCAAATAGAATGAGCATTCTCTTTCAATGAAATATATAAACCTTTCCACTCATTTTTTCAACTCACCAAAAGAAAATTTCACTCTTTCTTTTCAATCTTCACAATCCTTATTCACAACCCAAAGTTAAACAAATTTAGAAAATCATGAATCAAGAATTAAGAAACAATTTTTTCCATGTTTCATCACATCATCCATATCCAAATAAGAAGAGTAAAATAAAATTTAAATACTAAAGTATAACAAAGATTAACTTAAATTTTCAAGACTGAACATATTCAACCTAATACATAATTTTATTCAATAAAATCCAACCAATTTAAATGGCAAAATCATATCCAAAGTGAAAGAGAAAATCTTAACCTTATTGTAGGCAAAAACAATTTCATACCAATTTTCAAAATTTCAAAAATATCCCTATAGTCATTGAAAATCCATTGAATCTTAGAAAGATGAACTTGAAAAAAAAGTATTAAATCCCTCCCCCACACTAAATTAGACATTATCCTCAATGGCCTGAAATATCACAACAAAGCATAACCAAGGGACCAAAAATGTAAAAAGGGAAAAGCAAATAATACTCCGCAAGATAGAATAGCCCTAAGAATAGAGAAGTTCTCTTTCAAAAAGTCAAAAAGAAGTAATAGCATCAACGTTGTAGAAACCTACAAAAAGAAAAAAAAAAAAAACACACCAAGTAAAACTATGAAGAGGAATTGAAAGAAACAAAATAAAAGCACACTAAAAATCAAAGAAAAAGAAAAAGAGAAAGTAAAAACATTGTAAAACCCCCTGAAGTAGAACTACCTGACAAGCCTCCAAATTGTCGTTCAAAAGGACCACCAAATGGACCACCATGACCTCCAAATTGACCACAAGATTCTCCTTGTCTCTTCCAATAATGTCTCTAGTAATCCTCTTGAATATCTTGATTGAGTCTTAGATTGTACAAAATATCATTGTGACGTTGTTGAGTACGCTCAATCCTCTCAAACATTTGATCATACCTCACCTTCATATCAGCTATGTCTACCTTCAGTCCAGCCATTTCGTCACTCAAATGCTCTAGAGATGTATGAATGTTGGCTAGAATATTATCACTGACACTTGATGGTCACTTATAATACCTTTGTGGTTGGGAATGTTCCTCTTCTTGCTCAACTAGAAGATTAGGAATACGAGTTTGGGGAACTTCCCATGACTTTAACCATGTAGATGTTGTAGCATTAGACTTATAACCATAATAAGTCAAGACTTGTTCAGCGACTATGCTATGTGAGAAAGTAGGTTCCACAAGTTCATTCTCTATAGAAATATCAAAGGCATTCAAAACCTATGAAATTACCAAGGGAAGAACAAATGCTTTGGTAGTAAGGCCATAGGCCGCCACCTCTCGCATAGAAGTTAGTAACAACGGGGCAAGGGGAATGGGTTCTCCATGAAGCATTTTAGAGAGTATAGAAATATCAATGATTCTAACTTCATTCAAACTACTCAATCGTGGGCAAAGATTAGAATACAAAATATACAAAATAACCCTCTATTGAGGAGCAAGATTATTATTGGGGTGAAAGGACGAACCAAGTGTTGAAGCTTTTGGTTCCAAACCCAACTGTCGATAAGCAACATTAAAATTCCATATTGGTTCAGAATAGATGATCTTATTGTGGTGGTCAATTTCTACCCAAGAGCCATTATCATCCACTCCTAAAATCGTAGCTAGTTGAGTCCTAGTCAAAATTATGGAGATGCCTTTCACATATGTTTCAGTTTGTTTCAAATGTCCGTTCCTTTTGCTTTTCAAGTTTGCATAAAATTCCTTTACGAGGGTAAGGCAAAAAGTCACCCCTCAAACCTAAAATTAGACCCCAACAAATCCTTCCAAACATCTTAGTTATATTCAACGATCGATCAAGAAAATGTTTGATTATTTTTTTCGGCAATGATCCTATTCAAGGCCCTAGCATCATACCATTCCTCACATTTTTTATCGTTGAAATTCTTTGGATAAAGAGAAGGCAGCTCTGAAGGTAGGTTAAAAGTTAAGGATGGTTTAATGTGTTTGTGAGGTCAAAAAAATTATTTTTTTTAGACATTTTGACTCAACCAAACACACTTCGCAAATGGTTCTCTTTTCAGTGAAATTTTTTTTCCAAACTTTTGATTTTCAAGAAAAACAATGCTCAAAATACCATTGACAATGTCAAACTCAAATTGCAAAAGCACAATGTCTAGCTACAACTCCACCAACTTCAATCAACACAGCAAAATATCACAAGTATGCTCACCAATTATCTAAAATTACGATATTTGCAAAAAAATTAGTAAAATACATAGATAACTTTAGAAGAAATCAAAGCTAATAACCCATTCTATGCATTTTTGTACCGCCAAATAAACTTAATACATGGATTCCAAGTTCAGAAAATTTTTCCTCAACATTAAGTATAAAAAATGCCAAGAAATTCAAGAGGTGAAAATCTACCGTAATATGAAGAGAGTTTTGCACTAATATGTTCAACAACTTGTGGGCTTTAAAAACAACTTGAATTCTCTGGGGATAATTCATAGAGGAACTAAAGCATTCACCAAAGAAGAAAGATGAAGATAGGAAAATGTGAAGAACAGAGAAACTAAAATAGTATTCTGGATGAATAGGGAAAGAAAAATCAAAGAAGAAAGAGAAATAGAAGAAACGAGACAAAAGAAGGAAGAAACAAATAAAACAAAACACAAATAGAGGAATGGGGGGGGGGGATCGGTGCTTCACAAGAACAGAATAAGAAAAAAACAAGAAAAGCAAAAGAAAAAGGAATAAAAGAAGAAAGGGACAAAACAAGAATCCAGGAAGAATAAAGAGAAGGTGAAAATGAAAGTAAAAGAAAAGAAAAAGAAAATGTGAAGCAAAGGAAAAATGGTGTGGGAAATGGCTTCGGTCAAAGCTGTCCCTTTTTTCGATTAAAAAACTATGTTTTTCTTTTCGTTTTCTTCTTTTTTTATGTATATAAAAATAAAGAAAAGCTATCCTAAATGAATGCATGAACACAGTACATTTAAAATAAGAATGCATAAATTAAACTTTAGACTAATTAGAAGATCATAGAAAATAAATAGACCAAAAATTCCCAATTTATACTCCATCACAAATTTCTCATTCGTTCGTAAGAAATAAAAGTGTTGCAATGTTTACTAAAACCTAAGCAAGGTTAAACTAAATTTTCAAGACTTAGTTTATATCACAACAAATACACATGTTTACTTAGGAATATCTCCGTCAAAACAATTTGATACAAAATTTTCATGCCACGAGAAAAAGAATAGCAATATCATAAAATTCAAAGCTTGCCGAGAATAGAAAATTTTAAAAATTTTCCTCTTTTTTCTTCAAATTTAGCACATAGAAAAAGCCAAGGGCGTGCCAAGAAATTCAATAAATTCTTTTGCAAGAAATAAAACCTAATCCTCTAACCCATTTTTAAATTAGATGATGTTCTCATTAGCCACAATTTATATAATAAACACATCCAATAAGGAGTTAAAAGGGATAAGGGGAAAAAGGAAAAGTAATATTTCCCAAGTGAGAGGTAGTTCCACAATGTTGTTTGATGAGAAGGGATATAACATTGTTTCATATGTTCCAAAAAGTTCCTTCCACAATCACAAAATGATATTAACATAAGTGAAAGGATATCAAAATAATGCAAAAACATAATATAAATGAAATCAGCTGAAATGTACTAAGTATCCGTACAAAATCTGTACAGAAGAAATCTCATCAAATTGAAAAAACATAAAGAAAAGGAGACTGCGTGAGTCTACTTGACACGGGATTGAGAACTACTAGTACCATCACCCATATAATAGTTAGGAAAGTCATCTGCACTATCTTCATCACCAAGAATCAAAGTGCTGAAGCATTGTCAGGGGAGAAAATCTGCCACATGTGTCGTATAAAGTCCTCTTGGAAATTGATCTTGTGCTCTAGACTCTCCAATCACTCATTTTGATGTTGTTGTGTGCCTGTATGATCTCCCCGAGTTGCTTGTCCTGCTTGTATGCATGCCATGCAATCTAAGAGTACTGCTTCGTAAATAAGCCACGCAGCTCATCAAAGTATTTGGTCTGGCCATTGTACAACTCCCTCAGCTGTGTGATGTTTATCCTCAGAGTAGTTTTTGCAGTCTCTATTCTTTCCACCGCAGCTCTCACCTCAGTTTGAGTGTCCCCGATAGCTGCCAGCCTACCTCTAGTCTCTCTGGGCTCTAGTGGTAGCACTTCAATAGGTGGCTCCTCTGGTAGTTGTTGCCATAGCGCTCAAGTGGCTGTTCAGGATGCGGCTCCTCTACTTTATGACTGAACTCTCTCGGGGTCAACCATCTTCCTACTTTCCTATTATATTAGAACCTACAATTGATTTGGGTCTCATCTAAAGTAACATCTTTGGAGGTGATGGTGACTAGTATCGTTCCCTCGGTTGGTACATGAAAGTGTTGAAGGATACGGGTGATCAAGACGGGGAAAATAAAAGCTACAAAGGAAAGCGAGATGCTACCACCTCGCTTATACACATGAGGAGAGTAGGGGCTTGAGGGATAGGTTGAGAATATTACATCTTATGAATGACATAAATGTCTATCACTCTAGCCTCATTGAGGCTACTGAATCTAGGGGCGGCATTGAATCCTAGGAGATATATGAGAAATCTATACTGGGGAGGTATGTTAGTAACCTGGATGATCATGGTCTACCTCCTCTGGGAGTATTAGAGTTGGAACTCGTCTAGAGTGTTAGTAAATCAGCAGGCACTCTCAGAGGCTATCTTGTTATTATACGTGTCTTTCTCGACATGGTGACCCTTAACCTCTACCCCGATAATCCAAGCCTGTAGCCCCCTTGTCAAGTTAATGGGCACCTCTCTCACTACAGTATCATAGGCTTGAGCATACTATGATGCTTCTCCGATATGTTGGCGAAGAACTCCTTCGCCAACTTATGAAATATATATGCCACTCAAACCCAAGGTAGTAGCCCATTCTATCTGTCTAAATACCTCAACCAATCTCATGTCTCTAACAAATCAAGGGTCTACAGTCTTTTCTACAACAATCTTGTTGTGGAGCCTAGTCATATTCCACTCCTCACATGATGCACCTACGAAATGTCTAGGGAGAGTGGGATCATTAGTAGTGGTAGGATGTGATTAAGATATTTTTGTTAGATTTCAATCATGCAATAATAGTTTATGCATAACAAAAAATAAAACGAAATCCACACAAAATGATCATATGTATGTAAGTAAACATGTGAGGAGAGGAATGAAAAATTCATTACCTCAAAAATGTGGCTTTTAAAATTTTCCTTCACACACATGAAACTATTCCGTAAATTTGTTCGGGCATGAACCATTAGAATCCCAAGTATACGAATTTCTCTAATACAGTCCGCATGAGGAATTGTACTCAATTAGGCACAATTAATTTCGATGCTAATCAGTATAATTTACGGCTAGGGATTTAATTTGGAAGAAAGAATAAAGAAAATGAAATTCCGTGTTTTTGTTAACCTCTATAGTGCGGCGATAACAAACTCACCAGAGAACCAATTCTTTGATTTAAATAGTCTACCACATTTAGAACTTTCCTAAACCGTTTAGGAAACAAAAACACAATTTTGTACAGAGCCCTTCCCATTAATAGGCTTCGGTCTTACAAATTGTAATTAGGCCCTTAAGTTTTTAACAATTACAATTTCATCCAAACAATTATAACACTTTATAATTAGCTCACAATTTTTATTTTCTCAGAAATTAACCGCATAATATTATCTAATAATGTCTTGAGTATCAATTCTTTTATTGTGTGTGACCTATTAGGTTTTCTAGTCAATTGATAGCTAATATAAATTAGTTCTGTCATAATGGAATTAATAATCTTTTTATAATTAGAATTAATTTATTAATTCTAGTAAGGATTAATTTATTAATTCTTTAATTAATAAATTCAAAGTAGGTAAAAAAATGGCATCTAACAATGCATCATGACCACCGAAAAGTCTAGAAAGTCAAGTGGCTTGACGTAAACCTTTCAATAGCAAAATATCAATGCAATAAACTTCCTTCATCATACATTATCTTATTCGGTTTAGAGTATGAAATTAGTCCCAACTCCCACTTACAATCAATTCTAACATAAATTTATTAATACTTATTCTAGAATCCATTACTCAATATATGTATCAATTGAAACTATTTTCACCACACAGTCTCTTTGGCCAAGGACTTTCTCGAGTAATGATTCGACATAGGGGGACCATAAGATATAGGCCCCTACTATTGGAGTGATGAATCCTTTATTAACCTTCTCAATTACTTTTGTTTACTTAGGTTATACCCAATATCCATCCCATAGATACTCCCAGATAGGACTTTAACGATTAGAATTAAAATACAATGTTCAGTAAATGAAGTACCTTGAAGATCGTAAGTCTAATGATACTTGCACATCTGTTATAATGAGAATCTATCATTAGCATTAAATAGTTATACATGTGATTATCTCATAGTTAGATCATCCAATGAACATGTTCGATTAACAAGCATCCACGTATTAAATTTGAGTATTACAATACTCACGAATGTGAGAACCACTAGATGATCTAATCAAGATGTATAACACGTGTTAGTCCTTGTGAATTAATGATACCCTATCTCATTAATACTAGGACTAGGGAAAGTTTAACCACAAGTACTATATAGTGTTGTAGAAATCTCATATTGTGATCTCTATCTTGATTTCCTATCCTATTCTTTTTTATTTTAACACTATACATTGTACTTGAGACTTTTATCATTCAGTTTTATATGGATATATATATGAAACAATAAAACTAAAAGATAAAGAATGCCTTTTATTAATTTAATGTGAAAAGTATATTATGCAAATGATTGTTTCTAGGGTATAATCCTAACAATCTTCCTCTTGCACTAGACCCAACCATTCATCTATCGAATACAAAATGACTAAACATGACCATCATATTTCTTTTCGGAAAATAATTTTGCTAGTAGATTAGCTATGTTCTGATTAGTGGGAACTCACTCTATCTTTACATCTTTTCTACCAAAATCAAGTGATAGTGTCTATGTGCACGCTTGGATCACTGATGAGACTGTGGTTCCTTTGTTGTACAATGCCTCCATTGTTATCATAATACAAGGGTATTAGATCAATATTGCTAGGTACCACTCCTAGTTCTGTTATGAGCTTCTTGATCTAGGCTGCTTCTTTTGCTATTTCAGAAGCCTCTATGTACTCAACTTTAGTGGTTAAATCGTCAGTTGTTTCTTGTTCGGAACACTTCTAACTAACTGCCCCACTACCAAAAGTGAACACGTGCCGAGATTGGGATTTATAATTATTTTTATCAAAGTGGAAACTGGTATCAATATACCCTTTGACTTATAAGTCACCTTCTCCTCTATATACGAAGAATACATCCTTAGTCCTTCTTAAGTACTTAAGGATAGTCTTTACAGCAACCTAATGACTTTTTTCTAGGGTTAGATTGGTATCTGTATGTCAAACTAAGAGTATATAATGCATCAGACCTTTTACATATTATAGAATACATGATAGATCCAATTGCTAAGGCATATAGTATCTTACTCGTGTGATCCCTTTTATCTTGTGTCTTAGAACACATAGATTTTGAAAGCATATCCCAAGAGGCATGGGTAGGAATCCCCTCTTAGATTGATCCATGATAAACTTTTTTTTAACACCTTGTCTATATATAGACTCTGAAAGACTAAGTAACCTCTTTGATCTATTTCTATAGATTCATATTCTAAGGATATAGGTTGCTTCTCTTAGGTCTTTCATGGAAAATTTCTTTGACAACCATATCTTGACTGACTGAATAGTAAAGACATCATTTCTTATTTACAGTATGTCATCTACATATAGTAATAAGAAAATAACTGCACTTCTACTAACCTTCTTGTACACGGAAGGTTCATTCGTATTTTCATGAAACCAAATTCTTTAACTGTTTTATCAAAATGGATATTCCAACTCATAGATACTTGCTTATGTCCACAAATGGACCTTTGCAGATGTGAAACCCTCAAGTTGTGTTATGTACACTTTCTCAATTAAGTTTCTTTTAAGGAAAGTTGTTTTCACATCTATTTGCCAATTCTTATAGTTATAATGACCAGCAAGTGTTTGGAGTATTTTAATAGATTTTACCATCACTACTGGTGAAAAAGTCTCGTCATAGTCAATACTTTTTTGTTGATAATAACCGTTTGCTACCAATCTACTTTATAGGTGATTTCATTACCATCCATGTCGGTTGTCTTTTTGAAAACCCACTTGCACCCCATGGATTTTATCCCTTGCGGTAGGTCAACCAAAGTCCAAACTTGGTTGTCATATATAAACTCCATTTTTTACTTCATGGCTTCAAACCATTTGTTATATTTTGAACTTTTCAAAACTTCTTTATAAGTGGTAGGCTTATTCTCTTCTATAAGCAATACATCATTATGGTAACTTGTTAGAAATCCATATCTCTCAGGTGCCACAAGTATCCTACTTAACCTAGGAGGCTTTTGTATATTAGAAGGTTCATCCATTTATAGACTCGGGATCAATAGGTTAATCACTATTTTTTTGTTCTTCTTGAACTTCACTAAATTCAATGCTACTCCCACTATCTGTCTTAAGCATGATTTCATTCTGTGAGAAAACAACATGCTTAGAAACAAATATTTTGTTCTCAGAAAGGAAATAGAAATGATGTCCTTGAGATTCTTTTGGATATCTAACAAACAATCATTTATTAGACTTACCCTCAAGCTTGTTTGATTTTGTCTTCTTTATCTAAGTAGGACATCCCCAACTCCTTAAGCAAGTTCATTTTGGTTTCTTACCCAAAAGAAAAAAAAAAAAAAAAAACTCATATAGGGTAGTATCAACCATTTTTTATGGAATTCTATTTAAGATATAAATAGTTGCTTCCACTGCATATCCTCAAAATGATTTTGGTAAGTTTGCAAAAGCTATCATTGTTTGATCCATATCCAATAGAGTTTGATTCTTTCTTTTGGATACACCATTATGCCGAGGTATATGGGGTAGAGTCCATTGAAATAATATTCCATTATCTTAAGTATTCCCCTTCTCAATCGGATATTAGAGTTTTGATATTTTTACCAAGTTGTTTCTCTACTTCATTTCTGAATTCTTTGATTTTGTCAAAGGCTTCAGATTTGTATTTCATTATATATATAAACCTCTATCGCAAATAATTATCAATAAAGATTATGAAGTATTGATAACTTATGCTTGCAATATCATTGGTCCACATACATCACTATGTATTAGTTCCAATAATTGTTTAGCCCTTTCCCTTTTCTTGGAAAAAGAGGTCTTAGTTATTTTGCCATGTAAACATGATTCGCATGTATTAGATGATTCATAATCAAATAACCCTAAATCACCAAGCTTGTGTAGCTTAGAGATGCAATTCTCGTTAACATGGCCTAAATGATAATGCCATAACTAAGATGGGTTCATGTAATCTTTCTTTAGTTTCTTGTTCTTAGGTTGAGAAATTGATTTTCAATGTCTAGAACATACAAAGTATTCATCAAAATTGTTATACCATAATGGATATCATTTAATGAAAAAGAACAACTTTTACTCTAAATAAACAAATGAAATCCACGTAAATCTAAACAAGCAACTAAAGTAATGTTTTTAAATAAAACTAGTACATAATAATAGTTTTTTAGTTCTAAAATAAATTTGAAAGGCAAGTGTAGTTAATAAATCTGCACAGCAAATGTAGAAGCCTTTGCTCCATTTATAGCACGAAAGTCCACATCATCTTTCTCTAGTTTTCTACTCTCTTTAGTCCCTACAAATTATTGCGCAAATGACATCCACAATTGGTATCCATTACCAACATTTCATTTTTAAAGGTAGTATTAGTCTCAATCATAACATTCATTATTAATCTGAATCAAATTGTAATATACTCAATTACATGGCTTCGTTATGGGATTTTTAACATTAATTTCCTTGATCCAAATAGAAAATTAATTTTGGTCAAACTTATGTGTTGATGCATGTTTTGAGAAGAAAGTCTTATCACCTCTCGCTTCGTCCTTGATTGTCATCTCCATAAGCTCATAAAATAATTTCTATTCCTATCTAACCTATGTATTCTGATTACATAAATTCTTAATAGAAAACCTCAAGTTACATATGAGGGAATTTAGATGCAAACAGAAATTATAAGAGAATTATAGAGAAAGGTAGGACACGCATGCCCTATTTATTTAAAACAAAGCCATAAAATGCATGACACTATATCAATTAATCAAAATTAATTGGTCTAAATCCATAACCAAGCCAACATGCCAAAATCATGCTTAAACACATTGTAAGAAAAAATAAACATACCAAAAATATAAATTTCTAAAATCATAATTTTGGAAAATAGTATGATTAGTCCCAAAATTAAATTTTGGGAAAATAATTGTGTCCCATTGAGAATTTTTTAAAATTTAGTGCTCCTAAAAGACAGCAAGAAAAATAAAAAAAATTTAAAATAATGCCAAGCCGGTCATGCCTTAGACTCGAGTTGGTCCTAAGCCGGTCGCTGGCTTGGGGAATTTTTCCTTACAGTCGGCCACCGACTCGACCAGTTTTGAAGAAAAAACACACACACACACACACACATATTTTTTAATTTTCGGAAAAAAATTCTTGAAACAACAAAATAGCAATTTCCTTTTCTTTTCCGATTTTCTGGAAACTATTTTCTTCCGAAAATTGAATATACACCAAACTTTTTTTTTTTCTGCCTCGAAACAATTTTCTGTTGTTTATTAATAGGAAAAGCAGTTTCCAATGAAATTGGAAACAATCTCCAATCAAATTGTTGTAGAGACGTCCCCCGCCCCCCCCCCTCCCCCCTTTTTTTTATTTCGCAATAGGCTTCCAGAATCATACATTATAATTATTTCTTATGTTTGATTATTATCAAAATCCAATTTTCTGAACAAAAGAAAAACCCCTGCGTTGAAGGATTTTGTAAAACCTTTATAGTGTGTCTTCTAAAGTTTGAACAGACAATCTGTTCATCTTCAATAAATAAATAAATAAATAAAATTGAAAACAATTGAAACAATTTCAAAACCCCATACTATTAGATGTCATAAATTTTTACTGACAACAAATTTTCAGCCATAACACACAGAAAATGAAATTTTCAAAATTGAAACATTCATGAAATAATTTCACTGACCCAAACATTATTTTGAAACAATTTAAAAAATTAGAATATTTATGATAAAATTTTAGAAGGCCAAATTTATTTTGAAACGATTTTCAAATAATAATAAACCCATAAAATACATATGAGATGACTCTGATACCATTATTGGATTTCAATCATGCAATAACAAATAATGCAGCAGAAATTAAAACGTAATCCAAGCAACAAGATCACTTATATGTAATTAACTGGGTTAGGAAAGGGAAAAATTTTAATTATCATAAAAACATAATTTTAAAAATTTTTCTTCGCATGCACGGAATTTTTCTGTAAACTTTTTTAAGCATGAACCACCAAAATTCCAAGTATGGTAATTTCTCTAACACAGTCTACACGCGGAATTGTAGACAATCAGGCCCGGTGAATTTTGATGCTCGTCGATATAATTTGCTAGGGATTTAATTTGGAAGAAAGAATAAAGAAAAGGAAATTTTGTGTTTTTTCTTAACTTCTATAGTGCAGTGGCAACCAACACACCAGAGAACCAATTCTCTAATTTAAAAAGTCTGCCATACTCTGAACTTTGGTAAACTATTTACAAAACAAAAACACAGTTTCGTATAGAGCCCTTCTCATTAATGGGCTTGCGTCTCACAAATTGCAATTAGGCCTTAAAACTTTTAACAATTGCAATTTTGCCCAAACAATTGTAATATTTTATAATAAGCCCACAATTATTACTTCTTCCTACAAATTAACCCAATAATATTATCTAATAAATTTTTGTCCTCTATTGTGTATGTCCTTTTAGGTTTTCTAGTCAATTGGTAGCTAATATGAATTAATTCTATCATATTGGAATTAATAGTTCTTTTATAATTAGAATTAAGTCTAATTAGGATAATTCATTAATTTTCTAATTAATAAATCCATATTTGACATATAAAATACGGCACCTAGCAATGTATCATGACCACCCAAAAGTTTAGAAAGTTAAGTTACATGACGTGAACATTTCAATAGCCAAACATCAGTGTAATAAATTCATTTAATCATACTATATCTCACTCAGTTTAGATTATCAAATTGCGGCCAACTCCCACTAGAATATAATCTTGAATTTATTGGTACTTGTTCCCGAGTTGATTACTTAACATGTATATCAATTGAAACTATTTTCAACACATAGTCACCTTGGCCGAAGACTTTCTCGAATAATGATTCCACACAAGTGGTAGTGAGATATATACCCTTACTATTAGAAGTAATGAACCCATTACTTACCCTCTTAACTACTTCCATTTACTTTATATTGTACTTAATATTCATTCCATAGGTAGCCTCAGATGAGACTCTAAAGATTAGAATCAAAGTACAGCACTTAGTAAACAAAGTACCGTTGAGATCTTAAATCTAAGAATACTTACACATTTACTATAATAAGATTCAATTATTGGTACTAAATAGTTATCCATATGATTATCTCACAGTTAGGTCATCCAATAAACTTATTCCATTAACAAACATTCATGTGTTAGCTTTGATTATCACAATACTCACATATGTGAGAATCACCCCTTGATTTAATTAAGAGCTATATCATGTGCTACTTTTTGCGCATTAAAGACTCTGTCGGTTATCTTCTTGTGTGGAGAAGAAAAGCAACTAAAAATCACACGTGATGTAGGCTCAGGTAGTGTAGCTGCTAACCAATGTCCGTGCTGACCAAGCCGTTGCTGGCTTGAGTGACCAAGCTGACGGTGGCTTGGTCCTAGATTGAAATACCTAATTTTGTTTTTGTTCTTTTTGTTTTGCTTTTTTTTAGCAATAATATATAAAATAATGCAATAATTACAATCCTACAAAAGAATTATTTTACAATGGTACAACAACATATGTTACAGCTAATTAATATTACTACTATTATTATTTAAACAATTTCAGTTAAACTACAGTATCACCAAAAAAATAAATACAACAATACGTTTATTTAGAAGAAAATAAATATAATAATATATTCTATTTACAAAATTACACGTACAACTATTATTATTAGTATTAATATTATTAATCATTTAAAAACTAATCAAAATACAACAACAATTATTGTACTGGTACAATATATGGTTTATTCCCGACATTTTCTTTTAAAATAAATATATCCAATACAAAAAAATTGTTTACACAGCACCTAAATAGAAGGAACCACATTTACAATTTATATGGGAAAATCAATGGAATCCAAACATAATATTATTCCCTGGAAACGGTACCAACGACTTATTACGTAAGATTTGGATACTAAAAATCATTCATTTTTAAATCCATTCCCAATTAATTAAATTTTAATTAAAATATTAACCACATATCACATATATGAGCAGTATACCCATCATTATGCAAAGAATAGGGAATTAACACGTATCAATCCTTAAAGTACAAGTACATACTAATTACTTTTCATTATTTGTTTAATTAATTAAATTCACAAAGACATAATTAATACAAGACAAATAATTTCAAGGAAAAGCATGGAGTAGGAGAAGGAATAAAAGAATATATTTTTGATCGAAAGTCCTAAAGACATGGCAAAATATTAGGTAAGGTTCATGATCAATTCAACAACATTCTAACACCACATATATTTACGAAACTTTGTCATCTTATGAATTATGAATTTCCTATCTCTTAGTTAAATTAGTGGATATATTCTATCTCATTAACAATTAAAACATGCATTAAATGCAATCCTTAACAATTATCCCTATATTTCAGGTGATATAAAATATCGAATTAGCCAATGAGCCTAGTGAAATCAACTAACATTTGATTACTTAGTCTTACTTTTAACCTTCTTTTGTAATCCAATTAAGAGATAACTAATATTAAATTAATTAGTTAGTATCTTCTGGCGTGATATCATTTTCCAAGTTAATTAGAAGATAACTAATCAATGCAACAAGTTATTATGCTCAACTAACCCAATACTAGAAACATGTCAACTGACCACAAAAATAGCATTAACATAAACCATAATCTCAAATCCAATTTCTAAAAAACACAACAACTAGGAACAACATTATCGAAAAATAAATACAAAGAAAGCTAGAGAAATACTCATAGACAAGTGAAATCTCCAAACTTCAATCGAACTCTTCCCAACAATGACCTTTTCCTTTAATGTAATCTCCAAGAAATTACATGTGCACTCTTCAATATTTTTCTAGCTCTCTATGTTGTGCACATATTTTCTAGCTTGAATAGCCTTATTTATAGGTATAGAAGCTTCCTAAAAGCTGTAAAATATGAAGAAGTAGTTTTCAAACAGGATTTTGAAATTCTACACAGTCCACTGTCTTGAATTGATTATGAGCTGAAGACAAGACGAGGTTCCTTCGTTACATTACTTGATTATGCTGAAGACTTTCTTTTCGTTGAAACTCAGTTGATGTGAAGTCGTAGAAGACAATTCCTTTTTTTTTTTTTTTCCTAAAGCCCATCAAGCAATTCCTTATTTGTTAGCACTTGCAGCCACTGAAGCCGAGCCAAGTTGAGTCTTTTCCTTGTCGAAGCTGGCCGCAATTTTCTTAATAGCCATACACTGCTCCAGTCACAAGTCTCATGCAAACTGGTCGTGGCTTGTATGCAAGCTGGATGTGGCTTCACTCGGCTAATCTTTCTTTGTTCTTCGATTGAGCCTACCGGCGGTTCCCAATCATGAACTCGGTCGGTTCAGCTCTGTTTTGCCCACTTTATTTTCCAGTTTTGTTCTTCTCTCAATTGGCTTTGTATTCTTTGTTTCACATCTCTATTTTTGACCCCTTTTCACAGGATTTTGTGTAATTTATCACAAATATGTTTTAATCTTCATTCTACACAAAAAAATAGCAATGTGAGGAGAATCAATAACATTTAACCTTAAAATATATCATAAATGCCTACAAAATTTGTGTATAATTTACCCCTATCATAGCTATTTATAGTCCTTTAAAACTGTGGAAATTTGTTATGTACTGACTTGTCTTGATATGACCGGGGCCTATTGTAAAGGTAGACTGGCGCTAGTTGTGCACTTTTTTTTCAAAATCCTGCTCTCAACAGATGCCTGTATATTCTTCCATCTAGCATCGGTTAGTCTTGTTGTTCGAACTCCTTAGCTCTCTAAAAATAATCAATGCCTTTTTAGTTGACAAACCTCTGCCTGTAGATTAATGTAACAAACAAATATGTGTCTTCAAATTGGTTCCTCTTATGTTCAGAATGTTTTCTTAACTCACTGTTCTGTACCGGTGCTAGTTTTTCTTTATACCTAGTGCAGGTTTAATGCTTATTTGCTTCATTTTCACCTTGTTTCTTCAATCATATCTTATTTATGCATTCTCCACAAAACAAGGGAAATGAACAGTCATTTTATGATAAATTTAGTATGAACTTATTTAACTCAACTTCCATGGCCTTGGTTATATCTAGCTCAATATATAAGTTTATATGAAATTGGCTTGGTTGAATGGGTGTTGGATTGAATTCTTGAACTAGAAAAAGGAAAATATCTTTACTGTAATAGCCATGTTCACTAAAATCTTCTTCTTTATAACCCACTTGCTTGGAGTGTTTAATTCTTATTTGCTTGAGGACAAGCAAAGCTTAAATGTGAGGGAATGTGATAGGGCCTAAATGTACCTATATTTTCTTAGATATTTGAAGTTATTTTGTGATACTTTTGATATAACAACTAGCCAATTCCCTTCCTATTTAATATTTTTCTCGTGGAAAGGTCCTTTGATGATTTTATGTGTGAATGGATGAGGTGGGAGTCAGAATGTCAAATTTCAAGATGTAACTCGGCACAAGTTGAAAGAAACCAAACCGCCACTGGCCCAGCATTAGAGGAAATTTGAGAACCAGAGCAAAATAGAGGAAACTTATCTAGTGTTGGCTCTGTGCCAGCCTGGTCGAAGTAAGGCGGCACTGGTTCTTGTCGGTTAAGGCAGTCTGAAGTTTGATTTTGTGCAAAATTGGGAGATTCCAAGAATTCTTTTTAGTATTTACTTATACAAGGAGCAGAAGGATTCAAGAACAAATTTGGCATGCTTCAAAGCTATAAATATAAGATATTAACACTCAATAAGAAAGTTTTCACTTTTGGGTGTGGGAGAACCTAGAGAACTCCTAGAGAATACAAGAGCACCAAGAATAAGAAGGATTAAGGAAATCTTGGAGAAGAATAGGAGTTTTATCAAGAAGATTGGATAGGAGAATGGGATTATACTTACCTATGAGTTTTTCTTCTATCTTTCTTACTACTTCTGTTTTTTAAATATTTAACTTATATGTTTTAATTGTATTTATTGGATATTTATGGATTTATGATTTTGTATTGATTTTAGCTTTTAAATCAATTGGTTATTATTTCTGATATTTGGTTACTTAATTCATTTGATGAATTCGTTGAATGTTTCTCCTTCCTAATGGACACGAAAAATGAAGTTAGAAGTGAGTTCAATTTAATTGATATCATATCTATTATGTCTTAATTAGATTGCAAAAAAAGGTTAAAAATAAGAACTTAAGTAATTCAAAGATTGGTTAATTTCACCTAGAATATAGGGCCATTAGCTAATTTCATGTTCATATCACCTATAATATAGGGGTATTTGTCAAAGACTAAGTTTAATGCATCTTTTTAGTAAGATTGGTAAGATAGAATATATCTATTAAATTAGAAGATATGGAGTCATAGATGGCAAATGAACTGATTCTAGTTTATTCTTTCATGGTGCCAGAATAATAATTAATTGTAATGATTGCTAGTCAATTATTATTATAAATTCAGGGATTTCTATTTATATATCTCTTTTCTCCTTATTCAAACTCTTTCATCATCCTTGTGACTTTTCTTGTGTGAACTTAATCTATTTTCTAGTATATTAGTTTATTAGGTTAGTGTTCTATTTATTCCTTTATTTTTTCGCTAAACAATAAAATTTTGGATTAATTAAGGTGGGAGACTAAGTTCTTTTGGATTTGATAATTGCTATTCCCTATATTATATGATGGGTATAGTTGCCCGTATGTGTGGTTTTAGTGGTTAGCGCTTTAATTGAAACTTTATTTATTGTGGACTTTCTTGAATTGCAAATGATTATGGATTATTGTTAGCTAATGCATGAATTACAAATGGCCTACACGAATTTCAAGCCCATTGGCCCACCTTATCTCATTTTCTCTCTCCACCACGTAATGGACTTTCTTGGTGGGCTTTGGCTGAGCTAGACTACAAGTTTTTCAATGACAAAAGCTTGCATAAAGAATTCACATAATTAAGGCAGGGTTTCACAATCTTGCCTCCTTAAAGGAATTCCATCCTCGAAATTAACACTTCAGTTCCAATTAAGCCTTCCACATTTCTGTTTTCGTAACCCATATTGTATCTTGTACTGGGTGATGATTGCATAATACCTTGACCAATAGAATCTATTTCTACTCTAATTTTTTCTCAACATATTCCAAAATCTTAATAGGTTTTTCATCATAATTCAAGTCTGGAGTAAGCACAATACTTGCATCATTCAAAATATGTTCTGTGTCAGCTAATACGTGGAATACAATCATTGATAACTTGAAGCTTAGGAGGTAGTTCTAATTGGTAGGTTGCTTTCCCAATCATTTTTATGATGGAAAAAAAGTCCTACATAATGAGGAGCTAACTTCTTCTTGTTTATTTTCTTTCTCATATTTTGTCATAACATTAGCTTCAGAAAGACCTGTTGTTCTTTAGTAAACTCCAAATCCCTTCTACGATAGTCGACATAACTCTTCAACTAGTTTTGGTCAATTTCCAATTTATTCTTTATTTGTTCCACTTTTTGTTGAGTCTTCTCCATATCTAAAGTATCATGTTGGTCTTGGTTTCACTATAACTGTCCCAATAAAGTGGTGATCGGCACTTTTGTCCATATAGGGCTTCAAATGGTGCCATCTTGTTGTTGGACTTATAAATGTTCTTATTAGGAAACTCTACATTAGCTAAATTACTAATCCATTTGTTTAGGAAATCTAACACACATGCTCGCAACATGTCTTCAAAATATATGAATAACTCATTTTGTTTGTCCATCCATTTGGTGGTATGCTATGTACCAAACTTTACGTAGTTCCTTAGAGTTCCAGTAGTTTTCCCCTAAATTGTGAAGTGAACCTCGAGTCTCGGTTAGAGACAATGCTAAAAGGTATGCCATGAAATCTTATCACTTCATTCTTGTAGATTTTCCTCAACTTCTCCAAAGAGTCTCACTCATTAATAGGAATAAAATGAGCAGACTTTGTTAAATGATCCACAATCTCCCATATGGTATCTCTCTGTGTAGCAGTTAATTGTAATTCGGTTACAAAATCCATGGTGATCTCAATCCACTTCTATTGTGGGATTGGTAAAGGTAGTAATAACCCTCCATACTATTGATGCTCTATTTTCATCGTTTGATAAATAAGACACCATGCTACAAAGTATTAAATAACTCCTTTCATACTAATCCACCAGTAATGTTTCTTAAGATTATGGTACATCTTAACTTCTCGAGGGTGGATAGTGTATTTATTTCAAAATGCTTCCGCTAATGTATCCAATTTCATTGCCGCATACCTAGGTACACAAATTTGTCCTTGAAATCGGAGAACTCCTATACCATCCACTAGGAAATTACCATCCACTTTCACTTCATTCTTCTTCTGGATCTGCTGTAACTCGTCATCTTTCTTTTGAGCAGCCTTCAACTATTTCAGTAGCACAAGTTGAATAGAAATATTATTCATCCTAACATGTCCATCTATAATAAATTCTTCTAGAAACTCTATCTAGCTTCATTGATGAAAGCTCAAATCTTTCTAGGTAAAATTATACTTCAAAGTTTTATGACCAGTGAATACTTAAAATACTGCTCATACAGATAGTGCTTCCATTTCTTTAGAGAAAACATGATGGCTGCTAGTTCTTGATTTTTAGTAGGGCAATTCATTTCATGAGGTTCAAGCTTTCTGGATATGTATGCTATCCCCCTCTTGTCACGTATTAACACTCCACCCAAGCCTTCATTTGAAGCATTAGTATATGCTTCTAAAGGTTTATCCATGGTTGGCAAGTCTGAAACTGGGGAGATGCCCAAGCTTGGTTTTAATTCCAAGAAACTCCTTTAACAATCTTTTGTCCAAACATAGTGCACCATTTTGTAGTTTAACCAAGTTAATGGGGTTGAAAGTTTGGAAAATCCTCAATAAATGTTCAATAATACCCACCCAATCCTATGAAGTTTCACACTTCATTTAGATTTTTGGGACATTTCCAGTAAACTATAGCCTCAACTTTTGTAGGACCCATTGAAATTCCTTTCTTCACTTTCACAAGCCCTAAGAAGGTCACATTTTCCAACTAAAATTTGCACTTACTAAATTTGGCATATTACTTAACCTCTCGTAACTTCTCAAGCACTTTTCACAGATGCTCTCCATGCTCTTGTGGATCCTAAGAATGTACCAGAATATCACCAAAGAATATGACAACAAAATCACCCAAGTATTGTTAGAAAACTCAATGTATTGAGTCCCTGTAAGTGGCAGGGGCATTGGTGACTCTAAAAGGAATCACAACAAACTCATAATGTCCACACCACGTGTTGAAGGCGATTTTAGGTATGCTCTCTTCCTTACACCTTACTTGATAATATCTCTATCTTAAATCTAACATAGAAAACCACCTAGAACCCTATAATGGATAAAATAATTCATTCGCCAATAGTAATGGATATTTATTCTTCACTGTCATAACATTCAATGCCTGATAATCTATACGTAACCTTAAGGTCCCATCCTTTTTCTTTACAAATAACACAGGTGCTTCCTAAGGTGACATACTAGGATGTAAATATCCTTGCTCCAACAATTCTTCCAATTGTCGCTTCAACTCTTTCAATTTAGCCGGTATCATTTAGTAACAAGTTCTAGAAATTGGTTCAGTAGTTGGAACTAGATTAATGGTAAATTAAACATGTATGTCTAGGAGTAATTCCTTTAATTCAAATGGAAAAACATCAAAATATTCAAAAACTATAAGCATATCTTAGGGTTGTCCAGGATAAGTTAGGTTATTAATTGGGAGATTCCAAAAATTCTTTTTGCTATTTACTTTATACATGGACTAGAAGTCTTCTTCAAAGCTATAAATACAAAATATTAACACTTATTAGGAGATTTCTCACTATTGGGCACAGGAGAAGCCTAGAGAACTCCTAAAGTATCCAAGAGCACCAAGAATAAGAAGGATTAAGGAAATATTGGAGTAGAAGATGAGCATTATCAAGAACTTTGCAAAGGAGAAGGGGATTATACTTGTCTACGAGTTTTTCTTCTATCTTTCTTTGTACTTCTATTTTGTTAAAGTTGAACTTATGTGTTTTAATTGTATTTTGAATATATCTCGGGATTTATGATTTTGTATTGATTTTTGCTTTTAAATCAATTGGTTATTATTTCTAGTATTTGGTTTTTTTATTTGTGTAATGAATTGAATGAATGTTTCTCCTTTCTAATAGACTTGAAAAATGAAGTTAGGAGTGAGCTCAAGTTAATTGATTTCATATTTGTTGTGTCTTAACTGGATTGAAAAGAAGGTGAAGAATAAGAACTCAAATAATTCAAAGATTGGTTAATTTAGCCTAGAATATAAGACTATTGGCTAATTTCATATTAATATCACCATGAATATAGGGGTTTTTGTCATATACTAAGTTTAATGGATTTTTTGAGTAAGACTGGTGAGATAGAATATATTCATTAAGTTACTTGGAAGATAATAAATCGTGGATTGCAATCGAATTAATTCTAGTTTATTCTTTCATAGTGCTAGAATTATAATTAATTGTGATGATTGCTAGTCAATCATTGTTATAATTTTAGTGATTTCTATTTATATACATGTCTTTTCTCCTTATTCTCACTCATTGACTATCCTTGTAACTTTTGTTGTGTGAAATTGATCTATTCTCTAGTATATTAGTTTATTAGGTTAGTGTTCTATTTATTCCTTTATTTTAGTAGCAAAACAATAAAGATTTGGAAAAATTAAGGTAGGAGCCTATGTTCCTGTGGATTTGATACTTGCTATTTCCTATATTGTATGATAGGTACTGAAACTTGACTGATTGTTAACTTTGTAGGTAATTTTTTCTACACTAGAAAATACACATAAAGTTTTTAGGGCCATTGCCGAGGATGGGCACTATCGGACACACTTGAATCTTGTTGTTTTAGCTATTGTTGTATCTTTATATACTACTAATTTTTCTTTATGTTTGTATATTTCTCCTTAGTTTTTGTATTTTTGTATCTCTTGGATGTTTATTGTAACTGACGTTTCTTTTGTTTTAAGAGTTTTGAAAAAAAAAAAAAACTCGTCATCATGACAGGTTATTCTTTTGGAAGTATGTGGCCTTGCATGCAGAATCAAAGAAGGTACAGTACTGATACATTGATAGGTTTGCGAGCTCACGTTGATGTTTTGTGGAAGATGTCACCTGAAGCATTAATAAATTCTTTTGTTGCCAACACAAATTCAAACATTATGCGGTATAAAGAATCATCGCAATGAATGAGTTCAAAACAAACATAACTAGCATGGTTGATTGATGAAATCCACAATAGGGAATTGAAAATCCCAGAAAAATAGGATACCTCTCGATTTGTGGAGCCTGCTGGTGCTATTAATGATGTGTTATGTTTACCATACCTCATGGAGTTGGACCTTTCAATGCTGCATCATATGATGTCTTTGGAGGATGTTGACTTATTCTATCCTTCACTCTATTCAAATAGAGGTATCTTAGTTCTTGTAGATTATGCATTGAAAAGTAAGGATTTCTTTTTCCTATCATTAAGAACTCAATTACCAAGCTTAAAGGGAAATTTTCATTGTGAAAAATCTTTTGAAGGGATAATTGGTGATTCTAATGTGTATACACTTTTTAGATATAATTTGCATCTTTGTGTTGAGAAGTAGGTTCATATGTCTCTAAAGGTACTACGGAATGAGGGTCATGCATTTACATTCAATACAACTAATTTTTTTCATGAACCTTGTCACTTACAAAATCCTCTCGTCTTTCTACATTCATTATACCTGTCTTCTTCTTTGAGCTTTAATTTCTTTTACAAAAGTTTGATGAGGAGGCATGATGAGTGGAAAGAGTTTGTATTTTTTTTTTTTTTTGGTCTGGTTTTGTTTAAGTTGTAGGGTTTCTTTTTGCCCCCATAAGGAGTGTATTTTCCATCATAAGTGTGGGGGAGGGAGAATTTTTCTTTATTTACCTCGTTAGGATTTTCATTATTTTTTTGTGTTATAGTTTTCTTTGTTCTTTTCTTTGTTTTTTATTTTCTAGGATTGAATAAAGTCTTCTTGAACCTACCTTCATTCGTCCTTCAAATTTTTTACATCTTTTGAGTTTATTACACTTGGGGAGTATTGCTAACTTTTCTAGCCCTCTTTCATTTTTGGTCCTTTTTGGAGACGTTTATTGTCTTAATGTTTTTGCAAACAGTTTAAGTGTGGGGGAGTAGTTTGGTGATATTCTTTGTCCAATTTATTATCAATTTTCTTGGTGTTTATTAATTTTTTTTTTTTGAAGTTGGAAATTTTTTAAACTTTTGGGTAAACCATGAGCTACAATTTCTTGAATTTTGACTACTATGGTATGGTTATTGTTTTTCAAATTTAGTTTAAGACTTATTTCATTGAGTTTGGTTTTGTGTGAACTTATATACTTGGTGTGATATAGGCTAAGTCTTGAGTATTTGGATTAACCTTATTTATGTTTGAGTAGATATTGTGGCATTCTATTTCTTGAGGATTGAAGTTGATCTTGTGATGAAATATAAGTATGGAAATTTGGTTGATTCTTGTTCTATGGTTTTCTAATCTAGTCCTTGTTTTGAATTTAGAGTGGTAAAATCATGAGTAAAGAAAAAAAAAAATCAAGTGAGAAAAAGATTTGAAAAATATGATGATGAACAAAATATGATACAAGAAAAAAAAAAAAAGATTTCTGTTGAAAACGGGGTTAATACAGAGAGAAGTAGCAAGTATTGCTTAGTGTACTCTCTTAAGGTTATCCTGAAAGCAAATATAAAAAATGAAGGTAGAAAAATAAGAAATTAAAGGGGTCAATAAGGTGAGTGAAAAGAAATCCACTTACTTGAGGCCATGAATTCCTACCAAAATTATGGTGAGAATACCCTTGTTTGCTACTTAGACTATAGTAGTTTGGAAGTTATGGAACATGAATTGATTATTATCCCTAACTTATATGAATCACAATGTTTGCATTCTGGGCTAAAGGAATGGGGTGAAACACATTGAATGAATATCAAGTTGTTTAACTCAACTTCAATGACCATGATTATATCTAGCTTAATATATAAGTTTACATGAAATTGGCTTGGTTGAATGGGTGTTGGATTGAATTCTTGAACTAGAAGAAGGAAAATATCTTTACTGTAATAGCTATGTTCACTAAAATCTTCTTCTTCGTAACCTACTTGCTTGGAGTGCTTAATTCTTATTTGCTTGAGGACAAGAAAAGCTTAAGTGTGAGGGAATGTGATAGGGCCTAAATGTACCTATATTTTCTTAGTTATTTGAAGTTATTTTGTGATACTTTTGTTACAACAACTAGTCAATTCCCTTACAATTTAATATTTTACTTGTGGAAAGGTCTTTCGATGATTTTATGTGTGAATGGATGAAGTGGGAGTCAAAATGTCAAATTGCAAGAAATAACTCGGCACTAGCCGAAAGAAGCCAAACTCTCACCGGCCCTACATTAGAGGCAATTTGAGAACCAGAGCAACATAGAGGAAGCTTGTCTGGTGTTGGCCTGGTTGAAGTAAGGCGGCATTCTTTCACGTCAGTTAAGGCGGACTAATGTCCGATTTTGAGCAGAATTGGGAGATTCCAAGAATTCTTTTTAGTATTTACTTAAACTAGGAGCAGAAGTATTCAAGAACAAATTTTGCATTCTTCAAAGCTATAAACATAAGATATTAACACTCAATAAGAAAGTTTTCACACTTGGGTGTGGGAGAACCCTAGTGAACTCCGAGAGAAACCAAGAGCACCAAGAATAATACCGATCAAGGATATCTTGGAGAAGAATAGGAGTTTTGTGAAGAACATTAGATAGGAGAATAGGATTATACTTTTGAGTTTTTCTTCTATCTTTCTTAGTACTTCTATTTTTTAAATATTGAACATATATGTTTTACTTGTATTTATAGGATATTTCTAGATTTATGATTTTGTATTAGTTTCAGCTGTTAAATCAATTGGTCATTATTTCTGATATTTGGTCACTTAATTTATTTGATGAATTCATTGAATGTTCCTCCTTCCTAATGGACACAAAAAATGAAGTTAGGAGTGAGTTCAATTTAATTGATTACATATCTATTATGTCTTAATTGGATTGCAAAAAAAGGTTAAGAATAAGAACTTAAGTAATTCAAAGATTGGTTAATTTCACCTAGAATATAAGGCTATTGACTAATTTCATGTTCATAACACCTACAATATAGAGGTATCTTTCAAAGACTAAGTTTAATGCATCTTTTTAGTAAGACTGGAGAGATAGAATATATCCATTAAATTAGAAGATATGGAATTATGGATGGCAAACGAACTAATTCTAGTTTAGTCTTTAGTGGTGATAGAACGATAATTAATTGTGATGATCACTAGTCAATCACAGTTATAAATTCAGGGATTTCTATTTATATATTTGTCTTTTCTCCTTATTCGAACTCTTTCATTCTCCTTGTGACTTTTCTTGTGTGAACTTGATCTATTATCTAGTATATTAGTTTATTAGGTTAGTGTTCTATCTATTCCTTTATGTTTTCCCTAAACAATAAAATTTTTGATAAAGTAAGGTGGGAGACTAAGTTCTTGTGGATTCAAAAATTGCTATTCCCTATACAAAGTTCCCGTGTGTATGGTTTTAGTGGTTAAAATTTTAATTGAAACTTGATTCATTGTGGGCTTTGTTGGTAATATTTTCTACACAAAAAAACTCGCGTCAATAGGGCAAATCTCCTACACACCCCTTATTCAACAACTTACTTGCCTTCACCCTGGTTATCAAATATTCACCCTTCATTCTTTTCTCTCCCATAAATTATAATACTTCTTTTTTTCGATTCACAAAACTACAACAATTTGTTTCTACAATCTACTTGAGCATGGTGTCATTATAACCAATCCATACCTTAACTAGCATTATAATTTTCCATGCATAGACGTATAAAATCTCCTGTTAGACGAGTATTCCCTACAAATATCTCACATTCTAAGCACATTTTGCCCACTGGGTGAGTACTGATCGTCATCTCATAGGGAACTCTTTTACTCTTAATTCCCATCTTGTTAGCAAAAGAGTAAGCAATAAAAGAATGTGTAGATCCTGGATCTATTAAAATCTTTGCAATTTTACAAAAAATAAAAATCCTTAGCTTGCAACAAATCACAATAACAGGATCTGTTTTATCCAAGATGGCCACTCATGCCTTTATTGAGGGTTTCTGTGGTCTTGGTTTAGATGTAGAAGCTTGATTCAGGTTGCTCCTTATTGGACCTAATCTTGCTCCTTTGAAATTCCCCCTTCTATTTGTCCATCCAGAATGTAATACCCACTGCAAACATACCCCAAAAGGGGTAAGATGTCACCCTGTCCTTAGGACAAGGGGTCCTCATAACTAGGTATTAAAAAGATAGAAGAAATAATCTAAGCTTAAAACTTATTACAACAAAAAAAGACACTTGCATAAGTCTCGAAACAATTAAATAATAACTAAAATCTCTCAAGAAACAAATATAATCAAAATGAATCTTCAAATCTCAAGGCAACACAAAGCAATTCAACCTTAAAGTAGGATCGACTTGAAAACATGACATAAAAGGGTGATGATAAATATTTCCCAGTAAGTCATATGTGTACTCATGATAATTTACGTAATCCTTTCATGTATGTAAATTTTAAACAAGTCACAAATAAAAGTCTGCAAGTCCCGAAATTCATCTTTAATTTATCAGCATTTACAAAATAAAAGTGCACAACAAGTAAAGAAATAAACCACCAAAAAAAGTTGACAATGAAACCCTACAAAATCGTCATGGCTATGAAACCCTGCATCATAACCAAGTACTGCGAAACCCTACATCACAATACAAGTGGGTGATCAGCCCACTGGGTGAGATACTTCTCCAACTCTACACTCTAACTTACCGATTGTCCATTCTGGTGAAAAACAATCCAGATGGACAGAGTTGCTAGCGCGGACTAGCTTGACCTACTAGAACTAACACCATGTCTCGACAGAGCTCGCCCTACTGAGGCTCTCACCCTGACCCTTCAAAGACCAGTCCAAGCAGCCTATCCTTATTGAGTACTCAACGTTACGTTTGTCCCACATGGAAGAAATTCAACAAAGTGCCTTACCTTGAAATTGCAATTATGGTTCCGAAAAGTCGAAGTTTAAAATATGATTTAAGAGAATTTAACATTTCATTTTAGAAAACATTTGCTGGCTTAAAACTATTTTGTTTTGATAAAAGATGCAGAATGCCAATAATTGCAACTCAAATAATAGCTTTATAGTAAACATTATATTTAACTTGCAGGAGTACTTTAGTTTTGCAAACAGTTTATGCAAGGACTTAGTTGGTCCCTTGATTGCATGGATAAAATTGTCTTCCAAGTCCTATTCAAAGCAGCTGAGCCCCGTTTGCGGTTAACATAGGGTATATGTTACTATTGGTGCACAACCAAGCAACAAAACTGTATAGATACAAATAACTCCTAGCTCTAAATATTCATGTGCATCTATATGACTATAACATTAACAACACTCAAATAATAACAACAATGGTTTAGGAATTCCCAAATTAGCCGAAATAAAAATATTTCTAGAGTTTAATATTATTATTAGAATAAAAATAACTTGTTATAGTGATATCGTAAGTAAGTGACAGAAGTAATAAATAAGTATAACAAAAAAAAAAAAATTGTCAAAAGCATTAATAGATGGTTTTAATAATTTTATAGATAGTAATAATATTTCTAAAAGGGTAATAATAATAATAATAAATATGTTTATTATTTTTTAAAATAATAATGATAATGATAATAATAATAATAATAATAATAATAATAATAATAATAATAATAATAATAATAATAATAATAATAATAATAATAATAATATTAAACATTACATTGCTAATTAACAATAATAATAGTACTAGTAAGAAGAAGAAGAAGAAGAAGAAGAAGAAGAAGAAGAAGAAGAAGAAGAAGAAGAAGAAGAAGAAGAAGAAGAAGAATAATAATAATAATAATAATAATAATAATAATAATAATAATAATAATAATAATAATAATAATAATAATAATAATAATAATAATAATAATAATAATAATAATAATAATATCATTAAAAATAACAATGTTAAAAATAGTAGTAATAATAAAATAATGATTACAATTTAAGTATCAAAAGAAACAATAACATTACTGTTAATAATTAAAAGTATCAATAATTTTTCTATTAATAAATAAAGTAGTAATCATACAAGTAGATGTAATAATAATATTTATCACAACAAGGGGAGCATTCATAATAACAATAACAATATTTGCACAACAATAATAATTTTTTATGGTATTGTCAATAATATTAAAGCATTAGCAATAACAACATTAATCTCCAACATCAAACTTATCATCACATACTTTAATGACATATAGATTCTATTCTCATATCTCCCAACAACCATGTTAAAATCCCACAATAAAATTCAAGACCCAAATGTTGTACATAAAGAAATCCTATTGCATGCCTCAACCTTTATCATAAAAATCACCATTACCATAAATATTTTCCCAACATCATCATAAATCGCATCAAAACTTCTATATTGACATCATCCTATACTATTTGATTTCAAAACAAATACGAAGGTTAGATCAAAATACTTGCCTTGATGATTGTTTTGAAGATGATGTTTGGCTAATCAAAAGCTTGATTGCCTTGATGAACACCTTTGAGAGTCCAAATGAAAAGGTCAGTCCAAGACCACCAACCATTTCAGTCAAGACGAAGAGCGAGATAAAGAACAAGAGAAATGAAAGAATGAATATGAAATGTTGCTTTTTGAACATGGTTTACCTTCTTGATCTTCATGACTTGAAAGAAAAAATGCTTGTTTGATTCGAGTGAAGGAAGAACTTCAATTGATTTGGTGTTATAAAATATTAATCGAGAGAATAGGTTGCTCTTTATTTGTTTTGAAGGTTTTAGAGTGGTTTGGGATGTTTAGAAGTGGCTAAAAGGTTGAAGAAAAGTAGTGTGTATTCTTGGTTTTCTTGAGAGAACTAGAGAGAAAACTAGAAGAAGAGGGCGAGTTCTTGAATTGAAGGTGGCCGAATGGCCTTGCTAAGGGTGGTGTTTCAGTTTTGCTAGGAGAAAGGGAGTCTAGGAGCTTCTTCAAATTTTGAATTTGAGAAATGGTTGAGCATTTGGTGGAGGTTTTTGAGGAAGAAGATTGCTGATGGTGTTTTTATCCTTGAAGGTTTCTTGCACTTCAATGGTGGCTCACTTAATTAATCAAGATATGGAAGGGAAATGGAGAGTGCTCTAGCCAACTAGCCGAAATTCTTGATGAAGGTGTGCAGAAATTCTGGTTTTGTTTGATCAAGTTGGTTGCAAGATGAGTGAGTGTTTCGTGGAGCAAAAAATGGGATTTAATTTTCAAACTCAAAGTATTTTGAATGGAGAGAAATTAGGAGAAGTTTGAGGTGGTTTAATGGAGTCAATTGGCCATGGTTGAAGGTAGAAGAAAGGATGTTAGCTATCATGCTAAGTGTGGCCGAAAATGGTGAAGAAAAATGAAGAAGAGAAACTAGAGGAATAAAGATTAATATAGCTGGAAAAATTCTGGTTGTTTAGTGAAATCTAGTAAGGTTTGTTGAGCAAAAATTCAAAGTATTTTGAAAAGATTTTGTTGCTATAAACCAAGAGTGTTTCAAGGTCCTTTAATGGAGCTTTCTAGCTTACAACTTGATAAAGAACAAGGGCTACTGAAGAACCAGTTCAAGAAGTTGAATGCTTAAAGATTTCATGGCTAAATGGCTTTCTTATTTGCTTGAATTTTTTCTGGTTTAGGTGGCCTAAGAATGCTTCGAAATTGTCCAAGAATTTCTAGCTTTGCTCACAACAATGGTTTTTTGCTCTGCAAAGAAAGAAATAACATCCAAGCTGCCCAAGTTTCGAAAATTGGCAAGAAGAAGAACTAAATAATATTTCCAGCTTTTTTTCCGTAAGAAGAATAACCAAAATTAAGGTTCTTTAAGTGAGTAATTTGGTGATTTAATCTTAGATGATAAAACATCCTTTTAGGTCACCCAAGATTCGGCCAAGGTGTTTCCAAAAAGGTGGAATTTATTTAAATCCAGACCATAATAGTTTGGAACGTTTAATAATAAAATAAAAAGAATTTATGAAATAAAATACTTTCAGATTTAAATATGTTAAGAGATGATTTGCTTAAATATTGGAATTTCAAACTCCTTTAGATTTTCTTTAGGACAAGATCACGTGGTCAGAATATAACTATTGAAATTGCCCAGGACAAAATTCGTAAATTCATGGATTGCAAGAAGTAAAATTCCAATATTAGTTTGGATAATTAAAAGTAATTCTTAGTTAATGGGATTTGAACTCAAGACCATAGGAAGTAGCCACAGAGCTCTATCCACTTAACCACATTAATTCTTATTTCTATTTTCCCAACTTAATTCTCTCCTTTTTAAATCCTAAGCTTCTCATTCTCTCTTCCTGAAGCAAAATTATCCAATCACCCCCAATACTCATCAAATATAAATAAATCATATAAACCACATATGACAATTCTAATACACACAAATTCATCCAGAAAATATTTAGTCATGCAATATGTTATGAAAGGCAGCCTATTTCTCTAATTCTAGGGTAGACTTAGGTGGGCTTTTACATCCTCACCTTCTTAGAAAATTTCATCCCGAAATTCACCGTCTACCTTCATATCATGTCTGGGTACTTTCTCTTCATTCACTCATCCATTTCCCACGTGACATCTTGTGTATCGTGATGCTCCCATAACACCTTCACCTTTGTTATCTGCTTATTTCGAAGAGTCCTTATGCTTCAATCTAGAATTTTAACTGGTTTCTCTATGTAATTTAATTCAGATTGCCATAGCAAAGGTTCGTTGTTAAAACATGTTTCGAATTAGGATCGTACATCTTTAGTAGAGATGTATGAAACACTTTTTGTAATGTCATCAAATTATTAATCCATTTGTTTACGAAATCCAACACACATGCACGCAACATGTCTTCAAATATCCGAATAACTTAATTTTTTTTTGTCCATCCATTTGGTGGTATGCTATGTATCAAACTTTATGTAGTTCTATACAGTTCTTGTAGTTTTCCCCTAAATTGTGAAGTGAACCTCGAGACTCAGTTAGAGGCAATGCTAAAATGTATGCCATGAAATCTTATCACTTCCTTCTTGTAGATTTTCCTCAGCTTCTCCAAAGAATCTCACTCATTTATAGGAATAAAATGAGCATACTTTGTTAAATAATCCGCAATCTCCCATATGGTAGCTCTCTATGTAGCAGTTAATTGTAATTCAGGTACAAAATCCATTGTGATCTCATTCCACTTCTATTATGGGATTGGTAAAGGTAGTAATAACCCTCCATACTATTGATGCTCCATTTCATCGTCTGATAAATAAGACACCATGCTACAAATTATTAAATAACTCATTTCGTACCAATCCACTAGTAATGTTTCTTAAGATCATAGTACATCTTAACTTCTTGAGGGTGGATAGTATATTTATTTTGATGTGCTTCCGCTAATGTATCGAATTTCATTGCCGCATACCTAGGTACACAAATTTGTCCCTGAAATTGGAGAACTCTTGTACTATCCACTAGAAAATTACAATCCACTTTCACTTCATTCTTCTTTCGGATCTGCTGTAACACAAGTTGAATTGAAATATTATTCATCCTAACATGTCCATCTATAATAAATTCTTCTAGAAACTCTATCTAGCTTCATTGATGAATGGTCAAATCTTTCTGGGTAAAAATGTACTTCAAACTTTTATGGTCAGTGAATACTTAAAATTAATGCTTGTACGGATAGTGCTTCCATTTCTTTAGAGAAAACACAATGGCTGCTAGTTCTTGATTTTTAGTAGGGTAATTCATTTCATGAGGTTTAAGCTTTTTGGATATGTATGCTATCACCTGCTTGTCACGTATTAACACTCCAGCCAATCCTTCATTCGAAGTATTAGTATATACTTTGTAAGGTTTATTCATGGTTGGCATGTCTGAAACTAGGGAGATGCTCAACTTCGATTTTAATTCCAAGAAACTCCTTTAACAATCTTTTGTCCAAACATAGGGAACCATTTTGTAGTTTAACCAAGTTAATGGGGTTGAATGTTTGGAAAATCCTCAATAAATCTTCGATAATACCCACCCAATCCTAAGAAATTTTGCACTTTATTTAGATTTTTGGGACATTTCCTGTAAACAATAGCCTCAACTTTTGTAGGACCCATCGAAATTCCTTTCTTCGATTTCACGAGCCCTAAGAAGGTCACATTTTCCTACTAAATTTGGCATATTACTTAACCTCTCGTAACTTCTCAAGCACTTATCACAGAAGTTCTCCATGCTCTTGTGGATCCTGAGAATGTACCAGAATATCACCGAAGAATATGACAACAAAATCACCCGAGTATGGTTAGGAAAATTGATGTATTGAGTCCCTGAAAGTGGCAGGGGCATTGGTGACTCCAAAAGATATCACAACAAACTCATAATGTCCACACCATGTGTTGAATGCGATTTTAGGTATGCCTCCTTCCTTACTCCTTACTTGATAATATCTCTGTCTTAAATCTAACATAGAAAACCACCCAAAACCCTACAATGGATCAAACAATTCATTCGCCATTGGTAATGGATATTTATTCTTCACCGTCATAACATTCAATGCCTGATAATCTATACGAACCTTAAGGTCCCATCCTGTTTCTTTACAAATAACACGGTGCTTCCCATGGTGACACTGTGAAACCCCACCTAAAGCTTACCCTAGAATAAGGGGGATAGGATGCATATCATGTCATCATGCATAAAATATACTTTTTGAATGATTTTACTTACCTTAGAATTGTGGTTTATAGGTTAAATGATTTATTTCTGCTTGTTTAGTAGAAAGGGTAAAAAGGTAATTTTGCTTGAGGTCAAAATAGGAAGATGGCTTGAGGTTTCGATAAGAAGAATATTTGGGTGAGAAAATAAGAACATAAGTTAGTGTGGTTAAGTGGTTAGAGCTTTGTGAATTAATCTCTAAGGTCTTGAGTTCAAATCCCATCACTTAAGTATTATTCATATTTATTTTAGCCATGTTTGAATTTTCGTTTTTCTTACATTCCTTAAAGATAGGATTGTTATCTTAAGGAAGACATTGTGGTAATGTCTTGAACATATGGTCTTGTCCTAAAAAGAATTCTAGAAGAATTCTTCTCCCCATTAATTTTGTTAGCCTTGTTCTAACATCTTTGAAATTTAAACTACTCTTAATTCTTTAATCCATTTTTAATCATAAAAATTCTGAGATAATTCCCTAGCTTAGAATTCAAAAATCCCAGCTCTTGTGGGATAGAGATGGCACAGAGTAAGGAGGGAAATTAGGTACAGGTTCCAAGAGAAAAAAACACCATAGCTATTCCTTCAAAACTCCATCTTCATCTTGTTCATGTTTTGGTAAGAATAATCTGGAAAATTTTCTAGATTTCCTTCAAGGCTATCTTCAAAAATTTCAGTTAGTTTTCATACCTAATTTTTGCAAGAAGACCAGTCATTTTATGTGAGGATGAAGGCTGAAAATTCAATGAATTTTTGGAGCTGTACAAATAGTCCCAAACCAGAAATTTTTTTTTTTTTCCCAACAAACTAGCAACCTTAAACATGAACTTGAAGCCACCTATTCGAACATATGAACAGCTAGAACTTCCTCTATTTTACTTCAAGATGAAGGCTGGAAAACCACCATTAAAAGACCTTCAAACGCCCTTAAAATCCAGCTGGAAAATCGTGCCAAAGAGGACAAAAACATTCTGCACCAAAATCATTTCAATTCCAAGTGTTCTTGAAGCTTCAATTCCATAAATTTTTCCAGCCTTGTCTCTTCAAGGCTAAGGCCGAAATTCTTCAGCAAACCTCACTGAAATTCGGCCCTTGTATAGCCATGAATTGAACATCTTGGCTTCCCCACCAACCTTGAGTAATAGGATTCCATTATCATACCTCAAAAATCTCTATTATCACTCTATCCAAAACTTGTTCAAACTTCAAATTAAATTCCAGATTTTGTTCCATTAAAATACTCTTTTAGCTAATTGATAAAACTAGAAAATCCTTTTCCATTTCATGATCATTTTCGGCCAGCCTTAGGTCTGAACAACCCTCCATCCTTTGGTTGAAGCCTAGCTAATTCAGCCATACACCATTGAAGAACAAGAAACCTTCCAAGAGCAAACACCATTAACCAATCCTATACCCCAAACAACTCCACCTTTTTCTTCATTTGATTTTTTTTTTTTAAATTGAAACTTTCTCTCTCATTCTTGGATAACCAAAAAATCCTTCTACACTAAGCCATTCGGCCATCATGATTCCAACCACACTTGAAATTCATTTTCTTTCAAACTCTCTCAAAAAACACTAAGAACACCAAGAACACACACTTCACATCTTCAAGCCTAAGCCACTCCTACACACCTCCAATCACTCATAAACTCTCTTGATCATCAATATTCAACCTACATTCTTCATTTCTGCACTTTATAACACCGAAACACACAAAGTTGAATTTTCAAACGGATCAAACCAACTTTTTTTGTTGAAGATTCAAAGAACACCAAAAAGGTAAAATAAAAACAATCTCCTTATTCTTCTTCTTCTATTCAACCTCTATTATCCTTCTCTATTCTCATTCATCTCTCTCTCACACAATTTCTCTCTCTCTTGGGCAAAATGGTGATATCAACCATAGGCTACTTTTGGACCACTAAAGGCCATCAAGCACTCGAGGATCTTCACTAACCAAGGAGAATCCTTCATCAAACGAGCATCAATCAAGTATTTTTTTTTCTTAATCTCCCTTTTTAATTCTAAGAATCGAGACTCCTAGATATTGATAGGTTGATTGACTAAAGTAGAGGTTGGGGATATATATGTGGGTGAAGGGGATGGAGTTAGGACATGAGAATTGGAATGAATGATTATGCCTTATGGATTTTGCTTTAGAATCACTATATGTTCATCATGATTAATGAGATTTATGGATGTTTTGATGAATGTTAGATATTATGCCACCATTGTTGATTAGGCCTTTATGATATTATTTTTCAGTAGAACCATAAATAATGTTATGCCTAGTAGAAGATCATCCATGTTGTAGTATATGTTAATCCAAGTCTATGTTCATGGATAAATTAACATGTTATTTATTATGTGAGAATATGTTCATAGATCTTCTCTAACAATAGAAAATTATTGTAGAACTCTTTTTTTTAATTAATTCTAGAATTATTTTTACTAACATTATTGTTATTAATATAATTAGAACTATTATTCAATTTCATCTATAAAATTCGAAAGCATTAGGTAGGTTTGAAACAAAATATTATTTAAAATATTATTATTTTATTAGTTAAATAAATAAAATCTTTTTATTAAAAATAAATAATAAAATATTGAAATTAATTAATATCAAATGACCTTGTAGACCATATTGATAATAGTAGTTAGCCTTGCTAAAACTTTTATCTATATCCATAAATATTATTTATATTAAAATTTATTTATTATTTATTAATTAAAAATTAAGTATAATTCATTTATTATTAATTTTATTGGTTATTTATTATCTATTAATTATTAATTAAAAATTAAGTGTAATTTATTATTTATAATAATACTATTTAAATATTACTAATTACCAATATTATTTAGGATTTATTATTATTCACTCTTTAACACTAATTTTATTTATTAGCAATATTACTCAGTATTTATTATTTGAAACTATAACTTATTATTTATTTTATAACACCCATTTATTTTAACTTATCAAGCTAGTTTTATTTTATAAAATACTTTATCAACTAGTATTAAAGCCTAAGACATTACGGTCATGGTTAGTTGTTGATGTGGCTAGTTGAACTAGGAATTGTTTATTTAAAGCAAACATGGTCTAAATATTGTCTTATATCTTGTGTTTACCCCAAGTGGGGTTAGGTTGGCCTTGGAAGACTTTTGAACACAAGAAGAGCAAAAGAGCTGGTAAGTTCCTGCATGAAACCATTTGAAGACCAAACTTATCGTGGCAAGTCAAACTCAATGTACACGAGTATTTGTACTGTAAAGGCAATTATGGACAATTTTCGTTTTTGTTTTAGTCAAGCAAACCATTTAAAGTTAAACAAATAATTTTACACAAAACAATAACTTTCCCTAAAAACCCAACTTTGGCAAGAATTTTGGAAACCATAATTGCTATTTCCAAGTGAATCTTTGTATGATCTTTTTCCTCCCAAGTGGGAGAAACAATGCTGAGTACTCAATAAGGGTAGACTGCTAGGACTAGCCTTTGAAGGGTTAGGGTAAGTCTCTCAATAGGTGGCCACCTCTGAGGGGTGAGTCCTTCTCGAATAGGATGCTAGTCCTGTAGGTCATACTGGTCCGAGCTAGCAAGTTCAGTCAAGTAGACTGTATATTTCCAGAGTAGACAACTGGTAAGTTAGGTGTAGAGAAGGAGGAGTATCTCACCTGGTAGGCTGTACACCTACCTTGTGTTAATATGCACAAAGTGTGGCTTTTTGATCATTATATTGTCATGGTGCACAAAGTGTGGTGCCATGATTACCTCTTTTGAGTCATTTTATTTATTGTGCACATGTATGTTTTGGAAAGCAAAACACCACTCTTCATATGTGAAATTTATTTGAGGCTTGCCGGCACTTTCTTTTATGAAACTTTTACAACTGGCATACAAGAACTGTTTTACTTGAAACACTTAAAGTACATACGGGCTTGCTGAGATTTATGTCTCACCACCTTTTAAACCATGTTTCAGGTCGATTTTGCTGTGAAGGTTATTAGCTAGAGAATTGCCTATGTTTTGAAGACTTATTGTTATTTTTCCTATGTATTTCATTTGAGAGACAATTGCAGACATTTATTTTTGAACTTGTTCATGTATTGCTTCTGTTGTAATAAGTTTAATTTTGAATATTTTTTTCATTTATTTTATGTGTCCTAGTTATAAAGACCCTTTGTCCTATGGACGGGGCGACATCTCCAGCCTTAATGGGGGCATAGGTAGTGGGGTGTTACAGACACAGTAGGACGTAAATATCCTTACTCCAACAATTCTTCCAATTGTCTCTTCAATTCTTTCAATTCAGCCAGTATCATTTAGTAAGAAGTTCTAGAAATTGGTTCAGTAGTTGGCACTAGATGAATGGTAAATTAAACATGTATTTTTGGGAGTAATTCCTTTAATTCAAATGGAAAAACATCTAAATATTCAAAAACTATAAGCATATCTTAGGGTTATGCAAGAAAAGTTGGGTTATTCAAGGTGGTTTGAAGTTCAATTTTGTGCAGAATTGGGAGATTCAAAGAATTCTTTTTGCTATTTACTTTATACACAGACCAAAAGTCTTCTTCAAAGCTATAAATACAAGAGATTAACACTCATTAAAAGATTTCTCACTATTGGGTGCAGGAGAACCCAAGAGAACTCCTAAAGAATCCAAGAGCACCAAGAATAATAAGGATCAAGGAAATATTGGAGAAGAAGATGAGTATTATCAAGAAGTTTGCAAAGGAGAAGAGGATTATACTTGTCTATGAGTTTTTCTTCTATATTTTTTTGTACTTCTATTTTGTTAACGTTGAACTTATGTGTTTTAATTGTATTTTGAAGATATATCAGGATTTAAGATTTTGTATTAAATTTAGCTTTTAAATGAATTGGTTATTATTTTTGGTATTTGGCTATTTGATTTGTTTAATGAATTGAATGAATGTTTCTCCTTTCTAATAGACTTGAAAAAAGAAGTTAGGAGTGAGCTCAAGTTAATTGATTTCATATCTGTTGTGTCTTAACTGGATTGAAAAGAAGGTTAAGAATAAGAACTCAAATAATTGAAGGATTGGTTAAATTAGCCTAGAATATTAGGCTATTGGCTAATATCATGTTCATATCACCATGACTATAGGTGTATTTGTCATAGACTAAGTTTAATGGATCTTTTGAGTAAAACTGGTGAGATAGAATATATCCATTAAGTTGCTTAGAAGATAATAAATTATGGATTGCAAACAATTGATTCTAGTTTATTCTATCATAGTGCCAGAATGATAATTAATTGTGATGATTACAGGTCCATCATTGTTATAATTTATGTGATTTTTGTTTATATACGTGTCTTTTCTTCTTATTTTCACTCGTTGAGTTTCCTTGTGACTTTTCTTGTGTGAAACTGATCTATTCTCTAGTATATTAGTTTATTAGGTTAGTGTTCTATTTATTCCTTTTTTTTTATTAGGAAAAAAATAAAGATTTTGAAAAATTAAGGTAGGAGCCTATGTTCCTGTGGATTTGATACTTGCTATTCCCTATATTATTTGATAGGTATACTTGCTTGTATGCGTGGTTTTAGTAGTTAGCATTTTAATTAAAACTTGATTGATTGTTAACTTTGTTGGTAATTTTTTCTACACTAAAAAACACGCATCAAGTTTTTGTGGCTATTGCCGAGGATGGGCATTATCAGACACACTTGAGTCTTGTTGATTTAGCTGTTGTTGTATCTATAAATACTACTAACTTTTTATTATGTTTGTATATTTCTTCTTAGTTTTTGTATTGCTATATCTCTTAGATGTTTATTGTAACTGACATTTCATTTATTTTAAGAGTTTTGAAAAAAAAAAAAAAACTCATCATCGTGGTAGGTTATTCTTTGGGAGTGGCCATGGATGCAGAATCAAAGAAGGTATAGTATTGATACGTTGATAGGTTTGCGAGCTCACATTGATGCTTTTTTCAAGACATCACTTGAAGCATCAATAAATTCTTTTGTTGCCAACACAAATTCATAAATTATGCGGTATGAAGAATCAGCACAATGAATGAGCTCAAAACAAACATAACTAGCATGGTTGATTCGTGAAATCCACAACAGGTATTTGAAAATCATAGAAAAATAGGATACCTCTCGATTTATGGAGCCTACTGGTCCTATTGATGATGTGTTAAGTTTATTATACCTCATGGAGTTGGATCTTTCAACGCTACATCATATGCAGTCTTTGGAGGATGTTGACTTATTCTACCCTTCACTCGATTCAAATAGAGGTAACTTAGTTCTTGTAGACCATGTATTGAAAAGTATGGATTTCTTCTTCCTATCTTTAAGAACTCAATTACCAAGCTTAAAGGGAAATTTTCATTGTGGAAAATCTTTTGAAGGGATAATTGATGATTCTAATGTTTATACACTTTTTAGATATAATTTGCATCTTTGTACTGAGAAGTGGATTTGTATGTCTCAAAAGTTGCTACCGAATGAGGGTCATGCATTTATATTCAATGCTACTAATTTTTTTCATGAACCTTGTCACTTATAAAAACCTCCCATCTTTCTACATTCATTATACCAGTCTTCTACTTTGAGCTTTAATTTCTTTTACAAAGGTTTGATAAGGAGGCATGATGAGTGGAAAGAGTTTATATCTTTTTTATTTTTTTGGGGTCTGGTTTTGTTTAAGTTGTAGGGTGTCTTTTTACCCCCATAAAGAGTGTATTTTCCATCATAAGTGTAGGGAAGGGAGAATTTTTCTTTATTTACTTTGTTAGGATTTTCATTATTTTTTTATGTTACAGTTTTCTTTGATCTTTTATTTGTTTTTTATTTTATAAGATTGAATAAATTCTTCTTGAACCTACCTCTATTCATCCTTCAATGTTTTTACATTTTTTGGAGCTTATTGCACTTGGAGAGTATTGCTAACCTTTCTACCCCTCTATAATTTTTGGTCATTTTTGGAGAAGTTTATTGTCTAATTTTTTTTTTTTTTTTTTTTGCAAATAAGGACATTGTCTAGTTTAAGTATGAGGGAGTAGTTTGGTGATATTCTTTGTCCAAGTTATTATCAATTTTCTTGGTGTTTTTAATTTTTAATTTTTTTTTGAAATTGGAAAATTTTTAAACTTTTGGGTAAACTATGAGCTACAATTTCTTGAATTTTGACTACTACGTTATGGTTATTGTTTTTCGAATTTAGTTTAAGACTTATTTCATTGAGTTTGGTTTTGTGTAAACTTATATATTTGGTGTGATATAGGCTAAGTCTTGAGTATTTGCATTAACCTTATTTATATTTGAGTAGATATTGTGGCATTCTATTTCTTGAGGATTGAAGTTGATCTTGTGATGAAATATAAGTATGGAAATTTGGTTGATTCTTGTTCTATGGTTTTCTAAACTAGTCCTTGTTTTGAGTTTAGAGTGGTAAGATCATGAGTAAAGAAAAAAAATCAAGAGAGAAGAAGTTTTGAAAAACATGATGATGAACTGAATTGATAGAAGAAGAAGAAAAAAAAAAGATTTCTGTTGAAAATGGGGTCAATACGGAGAGAAGTAGCAAGTATTGCTCACTGTACTCTCTTAAGGTTATCCTGAAAGTAAAAATAAAAAACGAAGGTAGAAATATAAGAAAATAAGGGGGTCAATAAGATGAGTGATGGGAAATCCACTTACTTGAGGCCATGAATTCCTACAAAAATTATGGTGAGAATACCCTTGTTTGCTACTTAGACTGTAGTAGTTTGGAAGTTATTGAACATGAATTGAATATTATCCCAAACTTATAAGATTCACAGTGTTTGCATTTTAGACTAAAGGAATGGGGTGAAACACATTGAATGAATATCAACTTATTTAACTCAACTTCAATGGCCTTGGTTATATCTAGCTCAATATATAAGTTTACATGTAATTGGCTTGGTTGAATGGGTGTTGGATTGATTTCTTGAACTAGAAGAAGGAAAATATCTTTACTGTAATAGCTATGTTCACTAAAATCTTCTTCTTCATAACCTACTTGCTTGGAGTGTTTAATTCTAATTAGCTTGAGGACAAGCAAAGCTTAAGTGTGAGGGGATATGATAAGGCCTAAATGTAGTTATATTTTCTTAGTTATTTGAAGTTATTTTGTGATACTTTTGTTACAACAACTAGTCAATTCCCTTACAATTTAATATTTTACTTGTGGAAAGGTCTTTTGATGATTTTATGTGTGAATGGATGAAGTGGGAGTCAAAACGTCGAATTGCAAGAAGTAACTTGTCACTATCCGAAAGATGCCAAACTATCACTGGCCCTGCATTGGAGGAAATTTGAGAACCATAGCAAAATAGAGGAAACTTGTCTAATATTGACCCGGTGCTGGCTTGATCGAAGTAAGGCGGCACTGGTTCTTGTTGGTTAAGGCGGTTTGATGTCCAATTTTGTGCAAATTGGGAGATTCCAAGAATTCTTTTTAGTATTTACTTATACTAGGACCAAAATTATTCAAGAACAAATTTGGCATTCTTCAATGCTATAAATATAAGATATTATTGCTTAATAAGAAAATTTTCACTCTTGGGTGCGGGTGAACCCTACAGAACTCCTAGAGATTCCAAGAGCACCAAGAATAATAAGGATCAACGAAATATTGGAAAAGAATAGGAGATTTATCAAGAAGATTGGATTGGAGAATGGGATTATACTTACTTATGAGTTTTTCTTCTATCTTTCTTAGTACTTCTATTTTTTAAATATTGAACTTATATGTTTTAATTGTATTTATCGAAAATTTCTGGATTTAATATTTTGTATTAATTTTAGCTTTTAAATAAATAGGTTATTATTTCTAATATTTGCTTGCTTAATTTATTTGCTGAATTCATTGAATGTTCCTCCTTCCTAAAGGACACGAAAAAGTAGTGACTTCAATTTAATTGATTTCATATCTATTATGTCTTAATTGGATTGCGAAAAAAAGTTAAGAATAAGAACTCAAGTAATTCAAAGACTGGTTAATTTCACCTAGAATATAGGGATATTGGCTAATTTCATGTTCATATCACCTGCAGTATAGAGGTATTTGTTAAAGACTATGTTTAATGCATCTTTTTAGTAAGACTGGTGAGATAGAATATATTCATTAAATTAGAAGATATGGAATCATAGATGGAAAATGAATTGATTCTTGTTTATTCTTTCATGGTGCCAGAATGATAATTAATTGTGATGATTGCTAGTCAATCATTGTTATGAATTCAGGGATTTCTATTTTTATATATGTCTTTTCTCCTTATTCGAACTCTTTCATTATCCTTGTGACTTTTTTTGTGTGAACTTGATCTATTATCTAGTATATTATTTTATTAGGTTAGTGTTCTATTTATTCATTTATTTTTTTGCTAAACAATAAAAATTTGGATAAAGTAAGGTAGGAGACTAAGTTCTTGTGGATTCGATAATTGTTATACCCTATACAAAGTTCCCGTGTGTGTGGTTTTAGTGGTTAGCATTTTAATTGAAGCTTGATTGATTGTGGACTTTGTTGGTAACATTTTCTGCACTAAAAAACTCGCGTTAATAGGGTAGATATCCTCTCCTTTTTTAACAACTTACTTGCCCTCACCTTGGTTATCCAATATTCACCCTTCATTCTTTTCTCTCCCATAAATTATAATAATTCTTTTTCTGATTCACAAAACTACACCAATTTGTTTCTACAATCTACTCGAGCACGGTGTCATCATAACCAATCCATCCCTTAACTAGCATTATAATCTTCCATGGATAGACGTATAAGATCTCCTGTTAGACGAGTATTCCCTACAAATATATCACATTCTGAGGACCAATTATCGTTACCTATCCGTTTTCCCAAATGAGTACAGATCGTCATCTCAAAGGGAACTCTTTTACTCTTAATTCCCATCTTGTTAGCAAAAGAGTAAGCAATAAAAGAATGTGTAAATCATGGATCTATTAAAATCTTAGCTGATTTACAAAAAATAAAAATCTTAGCTTACAACAAATCGCAATATCAGGATCTGTTTTTTCCAAGATGGCCACTCATGCCTTTACTAAAGGTTTTTGTGGTTCGGGTTTAGATGTAGAAGCTTGATTCGGGTTGCTCCTTATTAGACCTAATCTTGTTCTTTTGAAATTCCCCCTTCTATTTGTCCGTCCAATATATAATTCCCTATTGCCAACATACCCCAAAAGAGGTTGGGATGTCGCCCCATCCATAGGATAAGGGGTCCTCATAACTAGGTAATAAAAAGATAGAAGAAATAATCTAAGCTTAAAACTTATTACAACAAAAAATGACACTTGCATAAGTCTCGAAACAATTAAATAATAACTAAAATCTCTCAAGAAACAAATACAGCCAAAATGAATCTTCAAAACTCAAGGCAACACAAAGCAATTCAACCTTAAAGCAGGATCGACCTGAAAACATGACATAAAAGGGTGATGAGAAATATTTCCCAGTAAGTCATATGTGTACTCATGATAATTTAAGTAATCCTTTCATGTATGCAAATTTTAAATAAGTCACAAATAAAAGTCTGCAAGTCTCGAAATTCATTTTTAAATATTTATTGGTGTTTTATCAGCATTTGCAAAATAAAAGTGCACAACAAGTAAAGAAATAAACGGCAAAAAAAAAAAAAAAAAAAAAGTTGACAATGAAACCCTACATCATCATCATGGCCATAAAACCCTGCATCATAACCAAGTACTGCGAATCTCTACATCATAATATAAGTAGGTGATCGGCCCACTGGGTGAGTTACTCCTCCAACTCTACACCCTAACATACCAATTGTCCATTCTAGAGAAAAATAATCATGATGGACTGTGTTGCTAGTGGGGACTAGCTTGACCGACTAGAATTGACGCCATGTCCAAACAAAGCTCGACCTGCTGAGGGTCTCACCCTGACCCTTCAAAGACTTGTCCAAGTAACCTACCCTTATTGAGTACTTAACGTTACGTTTGTCCCACATGGAAGAAATTCAACAAAGTGCCTTACCTTGAAATTGCAATTACGGTTCCAAAAAGCCAAAGTTTAAAATCTGATTTAAGAAAATTTAACATTTCATTTTGGAAAACCTTTGCTTGCTTAAAATTATTTTATTTTGACAGAAGCTGTAGAATGTCAATAATTGCAATTTAAAGATTAGCTTTACAGTAAACATTATATTTGACTTGCAGGAGCACTTTAGTTCTACAAATAGTTTATGTAAGGACTTAGTTGATCCCTTGATTGCATGGATAAAATTGTCTTCCAAGTCTTGTTCAAAGTAGCCTTGCCACAACTTGGTTAAACATAGGGTATATTTCACTATTGGTGCAGAACCAGGCAACAAAACTGTATAGATACAAATAACTCTTAGCTCTAAATATTCATGTCCATCTAAATGACTCTAACATTAACAACACTCAAATAATAACAACAATGGTTTAAGAATTCCATAATTAATTGATATAAAAATATTTCTATAGTTTAATATTATTATTAGAATAAAAATAACTTGTTATAGTGATATCATAAGTAAGTGATAGAAGTAATAAACAAGTACAACAATATATATATATATATATATGTATGTATATTGTCAAAAGCAGTAATAGGTGGTTTTAATAATTTTATAGATAGTAATAATATTTCTAAAAGGGTAATAATAATAATAATAATAATAATAATAATAATAATAATAATAATATGTTTATTATTTTTTAAAATAATAATGTTTGAACAATAATAATATTGTTATTATTATTGTTATTATTATTAATGTTGATAATAATAATAATAATAATAATAATAATAATAATAATAATAATAACATTAATAATAATAATAATAATAATAACATTAATAATAATAATAACATTAATAATAATAATAATAACATTAATAATAATAATAATAATAATAACATTAATAATAATAATAATAATATTATTATTATTATTATTATAATTATTAAACATAACATCCCTAATTAACAATAATAATAGTACAAATAAAATGATTAGTAATAATATCATTAAAATAACAATGTTAAAAATAGTAGTAATAATAAAATAATGATAACAATTTAAGTATAAAAAGAAACAATAATATTGTTGTTAATAATTAAAACTAGTAATAATTTTTCTATTAGTAAATAAAGCAGTAATCATACAAGTAGAAGTAATAATAATATTTATCACAACAAGGGTAGCATTCATAATAGCAATATCAATATTTGCAACAATAATAATTTTTTATGGTATTGTCAATAATATTAAAGCATTCACAATAACAACATTAATCACCAACATCAAACTTATCACCACATACTTTAATGACATATAGATTCTATTCTCATATCTCCCAACAACCATATCATAATCCCACATTAAAATTCAAGACCCAAATATAGTGCATAAAGCAATCCTTTTGCATGCCTCAATCTTTATCATAAAAATCACCATTACTATAAATATTTTCCCAACATCATCACAAATCACATCAACACTTCTATATTGACATCATCCTATACCACTTGAGTTCAAAAGAAATATGAAGGCTAGATCAAAATACTTGCCTTGATGACTATTTTGAAGATGATGTTTGGCTAATCATAAGCTTGATTGCCTTGATGAACACATTTGAGATCCAAATGAAAAGGTTGGTCCAAGACCACCAACCATTTTGGTCAATACGAAAGCGAGATAAATAACAAGAGAAATGGAAAGAATGAATATGGAATGTTGCTCTTTGAACATGTTTTTGTGAGGATTCGTGGACTCCTAAACACAGAAAACATCCATGAATCCCTTCCGATGATCTAAGTAAACGATTAAGAAGATCGTAGGTTTGCAAAATTACCTCTGTTAGGTGTAATCAATATCCTTCGATTCCGATTGTGCTGCTGTATGTGCAACCCGAACGATCACCAGACACTGTAATATGCGAATGTCCTCTATCAAATACACACCGCGAACTCACTTATCACCCGGGGAGTGCTAGCGCCTAGGGTTTTAGAGGCTTATTTTTCTGGTGGATAAAGGCACGAATATTCTTAACAGAATAGCTCTCTAGAGAAGACGGCTAGGGTTTTCTTAAAAACCCCTCCGAACCTTTTAGAGTCCAACCCTAATAATATTTTATCGTATTTTAATTTAAATTCAAATTAAATTAAAATTGATATGATAAGATTATGTAATTATCTCGGTAATTTAACTAATTAATTTACCGAGTCAGATTCTTATAATCTAGACATTATCCAGATACATCAAATGTGAACATATTTCTAGATTCATTGTATTTGGTAAATTTTCTAAGTTCGATTAACTTAGACATATTTTCAAATTCATCGAATTTGGTTACTAGAAAAATAACCTAATCAGTTCGCTTATTGTATAACCCTATAGGTTCATTTAACACTGGCAGTGTACCCAAATCATATTTAAATGGCGCACAAGTTACAAGCGATTTCTAGCAAAACATTATAACTATCCAAGTTAAATGAAGATCGGTGATCTCTTTTAACCAAACCATAATTTTATATTTAGTCATTTTGTCACACGATATCCAGATTAAACATAAGGCACAAAGCATGTCATCCTTATTAAGCCTAATCAATTATTTCTTGATTTCACAGTAGGCTGTTCAAACAAATGATATCAATATCTTAGATTGATATATTTGAGCACGACCATGCATTTTAACAATCTAACTTATCAAGGGGCCCATGGAAATCTCTCCTATAATTGAGAGGGACAAATTCCTTCACTATCAATCATATTCCTCTCATTGATTTATTTTATATCCAATAGTAGTCTAATTTATTATCTGATTAAAGAAAAATTTAGACAACGTAAAAAATATAGAATTTATCAAGTAGGAAACAATGACGAATTTAGGTCGAAGAACTTTTAATATTATTATAGCTAGAAAGTACTTATGACATATTCCATGAAGTACTCTCACCGTAGGTCATGTCCAATACAATGTTCTCTAACATTTATTTATGTTTTGACTCGATATCACAAATATCCATGACCAGTAAAACATAGCCATCAAGTCACAAACATACTAATATTAATTTATTATTGTTCCAAATAATAATAATCGATCAGAGATAGTTTTAGAATAGTCATTGTATTCATTGTTGGGTTTTACTATCAAGTCACGTACTTGATGACCACAAAACAAAATGCACTATTCATGGAAAGCAAAACCTCATATTATTATATAAAATATAACGACAATAGTATAAGTACAAATTAACTCTAGGGCATATCCCTAACAGTTTTACCATCTTGATCTTCTTGACTTTAAAGAAAAATATGCTTGTTTGATTTGAGTGAAGGAAGAACTTCAATTGATTTGGTGTTGTAACTATTAATCGAGAGAATAGGTTGCTCTCTAGTTGTTTTGAGGTTTTACAGTGGTTTGGGATGTTTAGAAGTGGCTAAAAGGTTGAAGAAAAGTAGTGTGTATTCTTGGTTTTCTTGAGGGAACTAGAGAGAAAAATAAAAAGAAGTGGGCAAGTCCTTGAATTAAAGGTGGCCGAATGGCCTTGCTAAGGGTGGTGTTTCAATTTTGCTAGGAGAAAGGGAGTCTAGGAGCTTCTTCAAATTTTGAATTTGAGAAATGGTTGAGCATTTGGTGGAGGTTTTTGTGGAAGAAGATTGCTGATGGTGTTTTTATCCTTGAAGGTTTCTTGCTCTTCAATGGTGGCACACTTAATTAATGAAGATATGGAAGAGGAATGGAGAGTGCTCTAGCCTTTAGAACTGGCCGAAATTCTTGATGAAGGTGTGCAGAAATTCTGGTTTTGTTTGATAAATTTGGTTGCTAGATAAGTGAGTGTTTGATGGAGCAAAGAATGGGATTTAATTTTCAAACTCAAAGTATTTTGAATGGAGAGAAATTATGAGAAGTTTGAGGCGGTTTAATGGAGTTTGTTGGCCATGGTTGAAGGTAGAAGAAATGATGTTCAGCTATCATGCTAAGAATGGCCAAAAATGGTGAGGAAAAATGAAGAAGAGAAACTAGTTGAATAAAGATTAATATAGCTGGAAAAACTCTGGTTGTTTAATGAAATCTAGTGAGGTTTGTTGAACAAAAATTAAAAGTATTTTAAAAAGATTTTGTTGCTATAAACCAAGAGTGTTTCAAGGTCCTTTAATGGAGCTTTCTAGCTAGCAACTTGATGAAGAACAAGGGCTGTTGAAGAACTAGTTCAAGAAGCTGAATGCTCAAAGATTTCATGGCTAAATGGCTTTCATATTTGCTTGAAAATTTTCAGGTTTAGATGGCCTAAGAATGCTTCGAAATTCTCCAAGAATTTCCAGCTTTTGCTCACAACAATGGTTGTTTTCTTTGTAAAGAAAGAAATGACATCCAAGCTGCCTAAGTTTTGAAAAGTTGCAGGAAGACAAACTAAATAAAATTTATAGCTTTTTACCGTTACAAGAATAACCAAAATTAAGGTTCTTTAAGTGAGTAATTTGGTGATTTAATCTTGGATGATAAAACATCCTTTTAGGTCACCTAAGATTCGGCCAAGGTATTTCCAAAAAGGTGGAATTTATTTAAATTCCCAGACCATAATAGTTTAGAACAGTTAATAATAAAATAAAAAGAATTTATGAAGTAAAATAGTTTCAAATTTACATATGTTAAGACATGATTTTCTAAAATATTGGAATTTCAAACTCCTTTAGATTTTCTTTAGGACAAGATCACGTGGTCAGAATATAACTATTGAAATTGCCCAGGGCAAAATTCGTAAATTCATGGATTGCAAGGAGTAAAATTCAAATATTAGTTTGGATAATTAAAAATAATTCTTAGTTGATGGGTTTTGAACTCAAGACCATAGGAATAAGCTACAAAGCTCTATCCACTTAACTATGTTAATTCTTATTTCTATTTTCCCAACTTAATTCTCTCCCTTTTAAATCCAAGCTTTTCATTCTCTCTTCCCAAAGCAAAATTATCTATTCGCCCCCAATACTCATCAAACATAAATAAATCATATAAACCACAGATGATAATTCTAATACACACAAATTCATCCTGAAAATATTTAGTCATGCAATATGTTATGAAATGCAACCCATTCCTCTAATTCTAGAGTAGACTTCAGTGGGCTTTTACATCCTCACCTCTTCAGAAGAATTTCATCCCAAAATTCACCACGTACCTTTATATCATGTTTGGGTACTTTCGCTTCATTCACTCCTCCATTTCCCACGTGACATCTTGTGTATCGTGATGCTCCCATAACACCTTCACCTTTGGTATCTGCTTATTTTGAAGAGTCCTGATGCTTTGATCCAGAATTTTAACTGGTTTTCTCCATGTAACTTAATTCAGATTGTAATAGCAAAAGCTTATTGTTAAAACATGTTTCAGATTAGGATCGTACATCTTTAGCAGAGATGTATGAAACACTTTTTGTAATGTCATCAAAACATCTGGTAAGTCCAATCTATAGGTGACAGTTCCAACATTCTCCTCCTATCATCCACGTAGCTCTTCTACAGACTCTGAGTCACATTTAGTCTTTCTCTTATTACTTTTACCTTCTCTGCCATTTCTTTAACACAAACTTTACTGGATTTGTTCATTCGACTATCTTCTATTTATGTTGAACACAACGGTAAGTGACATTTTTTGCCTTGCAATGCTTCACATTAGCCAAGCCGATAGAAGATCAGTAATTGTTGTTGTAGGCCTATTTGCATGTGGCACACATTCAATCCATTTATCAACAAAGTCTAGTATTCATACACTCAACATGTCCTCCAGTATCTAAATAAATCTCTGGTCATAAATTCTGAGGATATACTGTAGTACAGAACTTCCAAGTTGACCCCATTATATCTTGGAACTTAGTCTAAAATCTTGTAGTGAACCTAGAATCTTGTTGGATACAAAACTTGATGACATCCTATGCAGCATCTACCTTGGCTAGGTTTACCTTAAAACCGTCCTTGATTACCTTTAGTTTCAAAAATGGAGCTATGTTCAACTAAAACTTTCACTTACCAAACTTGATTGAAATTTATGCTATCTATACTTTCTAATACCAATTTCAACTGTTCTATGTCCTTAATGGCTTTCAAAATACATTAGATATAATCTAAAAGTCATCATCAATTTATTAAAGCAAGATTGAATGTCCTATGCATCTAATTCATAAGCGTTAGAGCCCTTGTCAATTAATATGGCATTAGCACCTATCCTTAGTACCATCCCCAATGTTAGTCATAATCTCACGTATAACCCCTTCTCAAATTCACGCTTAATGATGTCCCTATCTCAAGTCTAAATTTGGAATAACAACATATTCTTGATGACCAAACTATTCATTATTCATTATTCTATACGTAGCTTTAAAATTTCATCATTTTCCTATACCATTATTACTGGTCCAACAGTATGAAGCTAGATATCCTTAGTATTCCTTCAACAATTGTTTATGAACCTTCGCTCCTAGTATTATACACACCCTTCCTTTACCTCACCTCTTTTAAAATTTAATCATATCTATCTGATCCATAAAAATACTCTATTCTCTCTCTCAAACTAACTTAACTCCTTGCTTCAACAATCATTCCATGTCTAATATGCTATCATAATCCTCAAATGAAAAATGATTCAGATTCTTGATAAATTTTATCTCTCTAGTTAAAATTTTATCTCTCGAATCAAACCTATATATCCTTACTTCCTTGAACGGTGGAGAAACTTAAACAATTAATAAGAACATATGTAACTATTCACAGTTGATGGGTTTGACTATGATAGTCTATCTTATCACTACTCAAACAAAGAGTACATTGCACAATATATAGGCTATATAGAACAAAAATCAAAGGGCATACTCTTTTAGGAGAAATAAAGAATTAATCTACCACCGCGACTATATCTGATCTCACATTCTCTCTACTTAAAGCTAACACTTTGATCAAAGCATCATAGACCGACTCCCTAAGTGCCTTCATAGCCAGGGGTGAGTCTATCTCTTTGATTGGGTCTCTCATCACTGGACTCCTCAAAGTTAAAGCCAAAAAGGGTAGTGTTAAACTCTCCTATTGATGTCGTCCAAGGAGGCTGCCTCCTCCTCCTCATCAAACTCTTCCATCCCCACTTCTCATTCACTATCAGTATCATCTATCTCTTGTCCTTCTTTATTGTCAGCATCACTCAGTTCCTCACCTCTTTCACTATCAGCATCACCCATCTTCTGTCCTTCTCTCACCCATTAAGAGCTTCACCTTCAGCGTCGCTATCTGAGACAAAATCAACCACTAGTATGGGAAGGTCCACCACTCGTACATCCTCAACACCTCCTTCCTACTTAGGTAACTCTAGTTCAGCAACCTCAACCTCTATCTTTTCTTCCTTGGAAACCTCAATCTATCTTAGTGCCACTGCTCTCTAACTCAAACCAATCTGACCCAGGTTTGAGTACCCTATCAGAGGAGGATAGGTCTACAAAAAAAAGAGTAGAATAGGTGCTTTACCACACATGAAAGGCTAATCTCTGGTAACGAACGCGAATCTCTGACAAATAGAATGGACATATTAGTACTATAGATTATAAAACATAATGTAATAAATCCAAATATTATTAGTAATAGAGATTATGAAACTTAATGCAATAATCCAAACATTGTCAATAGCTTCCTAAACTTAGGTTCTAATACTACTTGTAACACCCCACTACCTATGTACCCCAAAAGGGGCGGGGATGTTACCCCGTCCTTAGGATAAGGAGTCTTTATAACTAGGCAATAAAAAAATAGAAGAAATAATCTAAGCTTAAAACTTATTACAACCAAAAATAATATTTGTACATGTCTGAAAATAATTAAATAATAACTAAAATCTCTCAAGAAACAAAAACAACAAAAAAGAATCTTCAAAACTTAAGGCAACACAACGTAATTCAACCTTCAAATCAGCGACTTGAAAATATGACAGAAAAAGGGTGATGAGAAATATTTCCCAATAAGTTCTGTGTGTACTCATGATAATTTAAGTAAACCTTTTATGTATGCAAATTTTAAACAAGCCCCAAATAAAAGTCTGCAAGTCTCAAAATTCATTTTTAAATATTAAGTGGTTTTTATCAACATTTGCAAAATAAAAAGTGTACAACTTGTAGTTAAATAAACCACTCAAATAAAGTTGACTATGAAACCTAGCATCGTGGCCGTGTACTGTGAAATCCTACATCATAATACAAGTGGGTGATCGTCCCAATAGGTGAGAGACTCCTCCATCTCTATACCCTAACTTACCAGTTGTCTATTCCGGAGAAAAACACCCCACGTGGACGGAGTTGCTTGCACAGACTGGCCTGACGCACTAGAACTGACGTCTTGTTCGGGCAGAGCTCATCCTTCAAAAGTAGCCACTTACTGAGAGTCTCACCATGACCCTTTAAAGACCCATCCTAGCCGCCTACCCTTATTGAGTACTCAATATTACATTTGCCCCACTTGGGAGAAATTCAACAAAGTGTGCAATTATGATTCTAAAAAATATGAGTTTAAAATCTGATTTAAGAAATTTTAACATTTTGTTCTGGAAAACCTTTGCTTGCTTAAAGCTATTTTGTTTTGACAAAAGATGCAGAATGTCCATAATTACGACTCAAAGAATATATCTTGATAGTAAACATCACATTTGACTTGTAGGAGTACTTTAGTTCAACAAACAGTTTATGCAAGGACTTACTTGATCACTTGATCTTATGGATAAAATAATCTTCTAAGTACTATTCAAAGCAACCTAGCCCCGTATGAGGTAAAGATAGGGTATATGTCACTATTGGTGCACAACCAAGCAACAAAACTGTATAGATACAAATAACTCCAAGCTCTAAATATTCAAATCCATCTAAATGACTCTAGTATTAACAACACTCAAATAATAACAACAATGGTTTAGGAATTCCCAAATTAGCCGAAATAAAAATATTTCTAGAGTTTAATATTATTATTAGAATATAAATAACTTGTTACCGTGATATCATAAGTGGCATAAGTAATAAATAAGAATAACAAAATAATGATATTGTTAAAAGCATTAAACGAAGGTTTTAATAATTTTATCCATAGTAATAATATTTCTAAAAGGGTAATAATAAAAGTTAATATATTTATTATTTTTTAAAATAAAAATGTTTAATAAAAATAATAATGACACTAATATTAAAAAAATAATATTATTAATACTTAAAATAACATTCCAATTTAACAATAATAATAGTACTAATAATATGAGTAATAATACTATTATTATCATTAAAAATAACAATGTTAATATAAGGAAAAATAATAAAATAATGATAATAATTTAAGTATCAAAAGCAAAAATAATATTTCTATTAATAAATAAAGTAGTAATATTTTTCTATAAATAAATAAAGTAGTAATCGTACAAGTAGAAGTAATAAAAATATTTATCATAGCAGGAGTAGCACTCATAATAGCAATAAGAGTATTTGCACAACAATAATAATTACTGATGGAATTGTCAATAATATTAAAGGATTAGCAATAACAACATTAATCTCCAACATCAACTATATCATCACATGCTTTAATGACACATAGATTCTATTCTCATATCTCCCAACAAGCATGTCATAATCCCACATTAAAATTCATGACCCAAATATAATACATAAAGCAATTGTATTGCATGCCTCAACCTTTATCATAAAAATCACCCATACCATAATTATTTCCCCAACATCATGATAAATCATATAAACCCTTCTGTATTGACACCATGCTATATTACTTGAGTTCAAAAGAAATATGCAAGTTAGATCAGAATACTAGTCTTGATGACCATTTTGAAGATGATGTTTGGCTAATCAGAAGCTTCATTACCTTAATGAACACTTTTGAAAGTCCAAATGAAATGGTCCATCTATGACCATCAACCATTTCCATCAAGAGAAGAATGAGAAGAAGAGTGAGATAAAGAATAAGAGAAATGAAAAGAATGAATACAAAATGTTGATTTTTTTGAACTCGATTTACCTTTTTCATCTTCTTGACTTGGAAGGAAAAAAAATGCTTGTTTGATCTAAGTGAAGGAAGAACTTTGACTGAAATATGTTAATGGAGAGAATAGGTTGCTCTCTAGTTGTTTGGAAGGTTTTAAGTAGTTTGGGATGTTTAGAAGTGGCTAAAGGGTTGAAGAAAGGTAGTCTGTGTTCTTAGTGTTCTTGAGATAACTAGAGAGAAAATTAGAAGAAGATGGAGAGTTCTTGCGTGGAAGATGGCCGAATGGCCTTGCTAAGGGTAGTGTTTTAGTTTTGCTAGGAGAGAGGGAGTCTAGGAGCATCTTCAAATTTTTAATTTAAGAAATGGTTGAGGAATTGGTGGAGGTTTTGAGGAACAAGATTGCTAATAGTGTTTTTGTCCTTGAATGTTTCTTTCTCTTCAATGGTGGCTCACTTAATTAATCAAGATATGGAAGAGAAATGGAGAGTGCTCTAGCCTTTAGAACTGGCCAAAATTGTTGACAAAGGCATGCAGAAATTCTGGTTTAGTTTAATATAGTTGGTTGCTAGATAATTTAGTGTTTGATGGAGCAAAGCATGAGAGTTACTTTTCAAACTCAGTATTTTGAATGGAGAGAAATTAGGAGAAGTTTGAGGTGCTTTAATGCAGTTTGTTGGCCATGGTTGAAGGTCGAAGAAAGGATGTTTAGCTATGATGCTAAGGGTGGCCGAAAATGGTGATGAAAAATGAAGAGGAAAAGCTAGTTGAATAAAGATTAATATTGCTGGAAAAATTCAAGTTGTTTAATGAAATATAATAAGGTTTGTTGAGCAAAAATTCAAAGTATTTTGAAAGTATTTTGTTGCTAAAAGCTAGGAGTGTTTCAAGGTCCTTTAATGGAGATTTCCAACTAGCAACTTGATAAAGAATAAGGGCTGTTGGAGAACTACTTCAAGAAGTTGAATGCTCAAAGATTTCATGGCTAAATGGCTTATATATTTTCTGGAAATTTCAAAATTCACTAAGAATTTCTAGTTTTTGCTCACAATAATGGTTGTTTATTTTGCAAAGAAAGAAATGACATCCAAGCTGCCCAAGTTTCGAAAATTCGCAACAAGAAGAATTAAATAAATTTTCCAGCTTTTTACCATAACAAGAATAACCAAAATTAAAGTTCTTTAGGGGAGTAATTTGGTGATTTAATATTGGATGAGAAAACATCCTCTTAGCTCTTCTTTGATTCAGCCGAGGTGTTTTCAAAAATCTAGAATTTATTTAAATTCCAAGATAATACTAGTTTAGAAAATTTAATAAGAAAATAAAGAGAATTCATGAAATAAAATACTTCCAAGTTTAAATATGTTAAGACATGATTTGCTAAAATTATGGAAGTTCCAACTCATCAACATTCTTTTTAGGACAAGATCATATGGTTAGAATATAACCATTGAGATTGCCAAAGACAAAATTCCTAGATTCATAGATTGCAAGAGATACAATTGAAATATTAGTTTGGATAATTAAAAATAATCCTTAGTTGATGGGATTTGAACTCATGACCATAGGAATTAGCCACGTAGCTCTATCCACTTAACCACATTAATTCTTATTTCTATTTTCCCAACTTAATTCTCTCCCTTTTAAATCCTGAGCTTCTCATTCTCTCTTCCAAATCAAAATTCTCTAATTGCCCCCCACTACTCATCAAACAAAAATAAATCATATAAACCACATATAATAATTCTAAAACACACAAATTCATCAAGAAAATATTCTGTAATGCAATATGTAAAAAAATGCAACCTATCCCTCTAATTCTAGGGTAATCTTGGTGGGGTTTTACACAATGAATTGCCTAGGATCTGGGTACTTTATAAACTTATGCCCTATACCTCCACAATTATAACATCTTATGAACTATTTTCCTCTACTGGTCCCTTCTTTTCTTGGAGACTTTCCTACCATCTATCGATTTGGCCCTCTAGGTCTTTGCAATCTATTTAACCTTTTCTAGATTTTTTCTTTTAACCATAGAAGCTACTTCTATTGGCATAGTATAGCTAGATACATTCATACCGAGCAAGTCTCTTTTAAGTTTATGGCACAAGCCCTTCACAAATCGGCGAGTCCTATCAACATCGTCTTGAACGGATAGGGACAAAATGTACCTATATTTTCCTAGCTATTTAAGGTGATTTTATGATAGTTTTGATGTAATAGCTAGCTAATCCCTTTACTGTTTGATGAAATTGAGATAATTGGTTGTAGAAAGGTTTTTGTTGAATTTCATGTAGAACTAGTTAACTTTTTAACTCAATTTCGATGTTACAACAACGAAACCGGCCTTGGTTCAAGTCTGGATCAACAGTGGCAAAATAGGAGAAAAATAGAGCTATCCAACACCGGCAAAGGACAGTCAGTTCTAGCTCAGAATGACCAAGCCGACGCTGATCCTAGTCTATCCAGTGTCAGCGTGAACTCCGATTTTTTAGCAAATTTAGAAATTCTGAAGAAGTCTTTTTGTATATTACTTGTGCATGGACCAGAACTACTAGGGAGCGATTTAGCAACCTAGAAAGTTATAAATACAAGGAAAACACAAGCAAAACATGGTGAATTCAGGGAATTAATTACAGATTCAAGATTGAAATAAGGGAATTACTTAAAAGGAGCATTATTTTAAGAGAGTTTTTAATAGGAGAAAAAGTGGGCTTGTCAATTGGTTATTTCTTTTTCCTTTATTTTTTTCATGAATAATGATGAGATTAATGTTTTAATTGCATTTAGATGATGTGTTTTGAATTCAAGATATTGTTTTGATTTTTGCTTTTTAATCAATTGATTATTATTTCTGGTGTTTGGTTACTTGATTTATTTAACAAGACAGTTGAATATCTTCTTTCTAACCGACTTGAAAAATGAAGTTAGGAGTGTGCTTAATTTAATTGATTTCTTATTTCTTGTTTCTTAACTGGATTACAAAAGAAGGTTAAGAACAAAAACTTTAGAAATCAATGATTGGTTGATTTCACCTATAATATAAGGTTATTAGCTATTTTCATGTTCATATCACCTAGAATATAAGGGTATTTGTTAAGGATTGAGTTTAATGCATCTTTTGACTAAATTGGTGAGATAGAATATATCCACTAATTTAATTAAAAGACAGTGAATCCATAGATTGCAAATGAAGTGGTTCTAATTTATTCATCATGATGCTAGGATAGTGATTAATTAAGAGATTAGCTAGTCAATCATTATTATGTCTTTAGGGATTTCTATATATGCACCTATATTCTCTCCTATGCTTTGTATATATTTATTTATGTGTCTTTCTTTTATTTCTTCTTGATCGAATTATTCGTTAAGTTAAGCAAAAGATGAAAAGTAATTAGTATGTACTTATTCGTTAAGGATCAATGTCCTTTAATTCCCTATACTACGCTTAATGATGGATATACTTTATCATTTATGTGGTTTAGGGTCAACGTTTTAATTAAACTTTGATTATAATGGATCTAAAAATGGTTGATTTTTAACACCCAAATCTAACGCATCAATTTTTTGGTGCTATTATTGAGGAACAATATCATAAAAACTTGGATTCCGTTAATTTAGCCTTGTAAATATGCATATATGTTCTTTGTTGTAATTAGGGTCATATCTTGTTGTTTGTATAGTTTGTGGACAAACTTTCTAACTAATTTCCTAATTAGTTTATTTAGAGTACTAATTGTATTTAAGTAAGAACTTATAAATTCCAAGAACTTATTTTCTTAATTCTTTTTTCAAGTTCAACTCTTGGTTTATAACCTAAAAAATCAAAGGGCACATAATGGACATTGATTCAAAAATTGAAAGAACTTTGACAACAATTTGAAGAGTACATAGGCAAAGGGTAGAACAACTAAGTTCCACAGGAGAGATAGAAGTGAACCAGAACAATAATGGCAGTAATGGTAAAAATAATAGAAGGACTACAGGTGATTTTGCTTAACATGCAATTTCTGTTACTGATTCGAATATTTCTAGGCCAAGCGTAGAAGCTAATAACTTTAAGATAAAATCCAATATTATCCAAATGATAAAAAAAACATGGTCCAATGTGATTGGTTGCATGATGAAGACCCTAATGCTTAGCATGCTAGTTTTCTAGAGATTTGTGATACCTTTAAAATGAATAGGGTATCAGAGGATGCTATAAAGTTCAGACTCTATCCTTTTTCTTTTAGGGATAGAGCAAAATCTTGGTTTAAATCTTTGCCAGTAATATCCATAACTACCTGGAATGGACTTCTTGAGAAATTTCTAGCCAAGTATTTTCCCCCAACTAAGATAACTAAGCTGAGAATTGATATTTTGCCTTCAAACGATTTGAATGTGAGAGTTTGGATGATTGTTGGGAAAGATGGAAGGAGATACTTAGGAAATGTCCTCGCCATGGTTTTGTGATAGGCATGCAAGTGCAAAAATGTCATAGTGGGTTGAATTTTGCTTCAAAACAACTAATTGATAGATCTACTATTGTGACAACAAGTTCTAAGACCCCAAAGGAGTTGTATAAGTTGGTTGAAAACATTACTATGAGCAGTTACTCATGGGGAAATCTAATGCCTAGGGCTCCTGTGCAAGGAGTCACAAAATTGATGTCATAGCTGCCTTAGAAGCTAAAGTTGAGGCCTTAGCTCACAACATGGAACAATTGGTGGAGGCACCTTCTTAAGAGCAAGTGATGAATTTTAGCTTTGACTTTTGTGGAAAATGGCAACCCAATCACAGGTGCCGATATATGCATTCATCCCAAGAGTCCTTGGAGCAACTTACTTTTATGCGAAATAGGAGATAAGGTAATAATCCTTATAGTGCTACCTACAATCTCGGCTAGAGGAATCATCATAATTTCTTTTTGGCAAATCAAAACTAATTTAGGCTAAACTCCTCAAATTTTAGTGGAAACCTAATGCCTCAACCTTCTTTGCCTTATATAGCACCACAACTAAAGCCATCATTGGAGGAACTAGTAAACAAAATTGTAAAAGCATAAAAGAAATTCAAAGAGAAATAAAGGAAAGTAAAACAAAATAATGGCAAAATAAAAAAAATAGAAAAATAAATAGAGCATTTAAGAACCTCTTGAAGTTGAGCCTCCAAATAGGCCTTTAGTTCCTCATTGACAGTCCCAAAAGTGACACAAGCGATCTCTATGAATGTCCTGATTGAGTTTGATATGGCACAGGAATACATCTTGTTTGTTTGTTTGGTTTGGTCCTAGGCATTGTTGGTTAACAACAAACAAAGATTTCAAAAGAATTTTTGCAATGAAGCTAAAAACACAACTCCCTCAAGTTTTTGCCAATAACTCCCTCTAAAATTTTCTTGCAACAATTTCTTCCATAAATCCACTTCACAGTCACAACAGCACAATTCAAATCCACAATGTCATCAACTCCAACAACACAATCAAATACAAAGATAATATCACAATAAGCTCACAAATTAGCCAAAATAATCATGAAGTCAAGAATTTTAGAAAAATGCATAGGCCATTTTAGAAGACATAAAAGCTCACAACAAATAAAATCAACAACTGTATTTCCAAGCCGAGTAAATTTTTCCTCCAAATTAAGCATAAAAAATTCAAAGAAATTCAAGAGGATTCAGAAAAAGTGAAAAACATGGCAGGAAGAAGACAACTTGCGAAGAGGAGCAAAGATGACGATGAGGGAAAATGTGAAACAGGGGAATCATGCTTTGTAGCGAAAAAAAACAGGAGAAAAATAAACGCGAGCCATAAAGGCCATGCGGAAGCGTGAAGATCATACATTTGCATTCCTTAACCCTCCTAGGTTGCGTAGGAATAGATTTAACGGCTGGAATCGCCTCGCTTTGCACACTTGAAGGAGCTTCCGGTTGAACACCCGCTAGCCTTCTACTTCGCCTTGTTTGCATTAACGCTTAGCTTTCCAGCTCTCGGGATATTCCTCAGCCTAACCTCTAGTTGGTGAACACAATGGGAAAGAGAAACGGTCTCAATTCTCCTTGGTTCACTCGCTATTGGTTAGCAAAGAACAAGGAGAAACCAAGAAGAAGAAACGTGAGAGAGAGAGCTAGAGAGAGACGTGAGAGTCATGTGTGGTTTGGAAAAATTAGGGTTTTTTCTTTTCCAAAGAGTTTTTTATAAGTTAGCCTCAACTAGGTCTCTCAATCTCTGATAAACATATCCTCGGGATTTCAAAACACCCGGATGTTATTTTGAGAATCAGTTTGGCCTAACCCTAAACTCCTCTTAACCGTATTTGGAAAAAACCCTAAGGTCCAAGCTATTGGGCCAGATAAATATTTATTATTTTTCTTGGACCCAAAAGGCCCAAAATAATAAATATTAATTATTTATTTCCTGGGCTTACATAAGTAACCCAATAAATAATTAATGAGCCCAAATGAACCATAATAATTAATCTTTAATTATTTATTTCTTGGGCCTATATAAATAACCCAATAAATAATTAAACATTAATTATTTCCCCTAGTTTAAGCCCAGGTTAATTTCTTAATTATTCATACTGGACCTAGGCCTTGAATAATTAATTAACCAAATAAACTAGATAATTAATTTCTCTCAACTCCTATTTTATTTATTTATTTATTTTATTCCAGTCCAATATTAAATTAGACTTCCTGAATAAAATAAAATAAAACAAAATAAAATAAAATCCCCTTCAACTGAGACCAATTCCTCAACCCAAAAATAGTTAGGACTTACGGGCTATCCTGAGGACTAAAAAGACACATCGTCTTGGCTGCTAAAATAACCAAAATACCCCTGCTATATAAATAGCTGTATTTTGCATTTTAAATATTTCCTAATATCACCATGAGGAAATATTGACCCTAAGGACAATGCTGTATTTGCAAAGTCTCCGACCTACAGGTGAAATGACTAAAATACCCCTCTACACATCGCTGTACATTTAGAGAGGAAGAAGTGTACTAACACCCCCCTAAATGACATGTACCATCCTTAGGCTTCTAGTCCAATGATCCACGACTTCCTAGAGTGTTTCCGCTTTCCAAGGGAGCTACCCTAAAGCAAACATCCAAGTCATGTTTCCCAGGGCCCTGGATAATTTAGACCATTCGGACAACCACAAGGGGCGATATAGTGCAGAAACTATCTTGTATAAGTTTGTCTTAACTAACTAGTCACACATACCCAACATGTAAGTATATTAGCCCTACGATAGAACCTCAACTATAGCAAATCAAAGTATATACTTCCAGCTTCGCCAGACCACCAACTCATACTTAAGTCGTAAAGTACTAGTCCACGCTGTAGCGGTAGTAGTCTAGGTTTCTACCATATAATACTTTGAGAAACCACTACTACAGGTCCTGTTCTACGTATTCGAAATACGCTTATGTTATGAAGTGAGTGGACTACTCACTGGCTAAAGGTAAGCCATTCCCCATTTGGAATTCATAACATAATAACCTAAACATGATGAGGTTCCCAGTCTCATCAATAGGCTAAGAATGAATGTCTATGTGTTAAGTAACCTATAATCCATATCTTACTGTGAAAGACCACCATTCACATGGATCACTTATTTAAACACAATGGGTTTGTTCCAAATGAAAATCGTGCACAAAAAAAAAAATAAATTCACAAACAATTTCTAAAAATAAATTCTTTTATTAAAATATTCGATTTTACATCAGAAACCTAGTCTAAGAGGGCATACAATCCAACAGACGAAATGGGAAAGGAATTCTTGAGAAGGAGAAAAAATGGAGAACTCGATAACCTTTTTGTTGTGGGTGGCTAATGCCACTACTTTCCACTTTTTTTTTTTTTTTTTAAGGTACTAATCCAGTGCAGGCTTTTGTTAGCTGGCACTGGCTTTTTCTTGTAGATTTTTTTTCTTTTTTATTTATGTATATATATTTTTGAAAAAAATATAGTAATAGTAACATTTTTTTTTACATCAACCAAATTTAACAATAGGCATCTACACAGCATATTGAGTTCACGACAATTTTCACATACAAAATATAAAAAATAAAAAAATAAAATTATTTACAATAATAGAATATTTATTTTACACATATATAAAAAATTTTTGAATAATAAAAATTAATAAAATACAACAATATTCTTACTTATAATCTAAGAGGAAAACATCATATTTTGCAATTATAATTAATTAATATTGCAACAAAAACAATTACAAGAAGAAATTTTTTTTTTTTTATATATGATAAGAAAGTCAGCAACATAAAGCGTGGTGGGTCTTGTAGCAAAGCCCCACCAAGCTATGCTGTTTTAAATCAAAGCCAAGCCAAACTTGTTGAAAGCCGCAACTAGCTTTATATTGTTTTTCCTTTTTTATCTTTTTTTTATTTTGATTTTTTTAATACATAAATATGAGCATGATTTGCAACTAAAAAAAAATGTAAAATTACAGTAAACAAAATAGCATGCAAGAAAATAATTTGCAATAACACATAGACGCAATAACCATATTATCCAAAGAATTTATCAAGAAAACAATATCCCTATCTCTAGGCAATATTGTTGATTAAACAAAGAAAAGAAATCAAGGCCCCTCTCTCTAGGTGACAATAATATCTTTTTCTAGCATGGAAGAAATTAACAACCCTATCTTTAGGTGAAATTAATATCTCTATATCTAATTAGTCTTTACCCTTAATCTCTCTCTCGAGTTTATTAAGATATCACTAGTATTGAATTAATTAATTGGCACCCCATCACTAACCTCTTTCTCGAGTTAATTAGAAACGAACTGCTTGATCTAACAAGACAATATGCTTAAGTAACCAAAACACTAGAAACATGTTATAAAGTAAATCACTCAACATAGCATTAACACAAATTGAAATCTTAATTTTAATTTCTCAAAAACATAATAACGTAGTTAAGAATAACATTGTTAAGAAGAAAGTACAAAGAAAGTTAGAGAAACACTCATAGACAAGCCAAATCCCTAGCTTCAATACATTCCTCCTCATCAATGATTATTTCCTTCCATACTCTCTAAGAAAATATTACATGATTGGAAGTATTTAATCTAAGTAAATCACTCTTCCTATCTTTTACACTATTTCCTAACGTTAATGGCCTCAGTTTATAGCTACAGAAATTCCCTAAAAGTCCAAAAGTTGGAAGAAGTAGTTTCCAATTCCAATTTAACAATTTTCATAAGATACAACAATTCCACCAACATTGAAACAGGAGAGATCTAGCATCGAGTCACTTTGACTGGGCTGGCATTGGGTTTATTCTAGAAATCTCATACCTTTCTATTCACTAGAAAGCTTTTGTTTTCTTTGTTTTATTCTAGTCGCGAAAGGCTTTTCAATGGCTGCCCAGGCTTTCCTTTTGTTTGTTATTCTAGATCACTCGTTGTTGGCTCGGCTTGGTCAAAGCTTAGCTTAATTGGCTTCCTCCTTGGCTGGGCCTCACTTAAGCTTGGCTTTGCCTTTTCTTTAGCTTTTGATGCCCTGTTTTAACTCTGCTTTTCATGCCTTTATTTGTTCTTCTTGGTTCCTCTATTTTCTTCCATTCATTTTTGCTCCAATTTTCTCAATTCCTGTACAAAATTATCGAAAACACCATCCACGAAGAAAATATCCAATAGGAAGGGAAATGACTTGCTATTTAATGAAAAGCATTACAAAATCACCTCAAATAGCTATGAAAATATAGGCAAAATTAGGCACTACCAATTAAAAAAAATCTATTTTTGCATTGTACAGAAGAGAACTTGAACCCAATGCCAAATTGCTTTAGGGAAAGGGTTGGGCTAGCTAGACAAGGGCTAGCACAGGTGCCATTCCTTGGAGCCAGCACCAGCCCATGTTGGTTAGGCACCGAATATAAGGCATGTTTTGCTTAGTTTTTCAAAACCAAGTGCACTCCCTCTCTTTTTCCTCTCACCTACCATAGGCTCTTGATACCCAATCTTCGCTGGTTTCAATTTCTTCGCCAAAAAAAAATTTGAACATCAAATCCTTGATTTTTCTTCAAGTCTTTCAATTTCTACGGATTGAATCTTCAAAAATCCAACCTTTTTCCTTTGGTGTCAACCATCTAAATTTTCTACAAGGTGTGATTTTCTCTTCAAGATTTTGCATACAATGTTTACCCATGCTTTGGTGATCATTAGGGTATGTTTTTCTTGGCAATTTCATATCTAATTTGGAGATTGAAATTTTTGAAATTTTCGGGGTATTTTTTTTGGGTGAAATTCCAATAATTGTGAAATTAGAATTACTTTGAGATTATTTTGGGCTTATAATGTTGCTAAAATTGTAGTTATGTGATGCGTAAATTTTGGGTGTATAAAAATCATACAAATTTAAATCTATCCCTAGCCAAGTTTTAATTAAAACATTAATCTCCAAATTACACATATGAGTAAGTATACCTATCGCAAGCATAGTATAGTAAATTAACGAGTATCAATCCTCAAGGAACAACTACTAATTAATTGACTTTCATTGTTTGTTTAACCTATCAACTAGATTGATAAAAAAAAATAAAACAAATTAAAAAAAAAACAAAATAGTTATGCAACTCTTGGAGAGAAAAATATGTAATCAAATAGTTATTCTCGAAAACATGGCTTGAATCATCTAATCTTATCACAATCAATCATAATCTTAACATCATGTAGGAATAAAAATAGAAACTACTTTTTTCCCAATCCATTGAATCACTATTTCTTGATTAAATTATCATATTTTCCAATCAAACCAACATAACCAAAGAAATGTATTAAACTTCTTTCTCATGAAGATCCCTATACTCTAGGTAATATAAATATGAAATGAGCCAATAATACTATACTCTAGGCGAAATTAACTAACATTTGATTACTTATGTTTAATTCTCAAACTTTTTTCCCAATCCAGTTAAGATTACAAATCCTTAGAATTGACTAAATTGAACTTAATATAACTTCATTTTCCAAATCCATTAGGCATAAATTCAATTCCATCAATCAATCAAATATAATCAAATACAAGGAACAATAACCAATTCATCAAAAATTAAATAAATAACAATATTATGAATCCAAAAATAATGCTTAGTTATAATTAAAACATTAATTTCATCATTAATCAAGGAAAAAGAAAACAAACAAAACAGATAGGTACTCATACACAAGCCCTTCAACTTCCAATGACAACTCCGCTAAAATCAATGCTCCTTAAGTGATGAATTTCTCCAGAGAAAATATTACATGGTGCACACTAAATATATTTATAATTCTCCATATTTTGCACATCTTATTCCCATGTTTATGCCCTTTATTTATAGGCATAAAAACTTCCTAAAAATCCAAAACAGAGAATACGCAATTTCCAATTAGAATTCTAAAAATTTGCACAAATCACCCAAGTCCACCATCTTAATCATGCTAAGCCTAATTTGAAGACTATCTGAGCCGCATCTTTCATTCCTTTTATTTTATTGAGCCACTTAGTCAACTAGCCGAGCCACCGAGATGGACTCCAAGCAGCAAAGTCAAGCCATCTGAACATTTCTTTTCTTTTCCTTTGGCCAAGCCACGAAGCCGCCCACGAGCCACTGAGCCGATTGAACCACATTCTTCCTTTTCCTTGTTGAAGTCAGCTTGCCTGAACCACCGAGCTGCCTTCTTTTTTTTTTTTTTATGCCGACTTACCCAAGCCCGAGCCCAAGCCACCAAAGCATTTCTCCCTTTCTGTTGAACCGCGGCTAACCGAGCTGTGGCATCTTTGTTGAATCTGGCCGCGGGATAGGTGCATCCTCCTACAACTACTTTCTTTTTTTTTTTTTCTTTTGTTTGTTGTGCCAATCGAGTTCCACTGAGCCATCCTCGAGCCACAACTTTTCCTTTCTTTGTCTTCTTCAGTGAGCCATGGCTCTTTGCAGGATAGGTGCATCCTCCCGTGATAGTGTACTTTTGTTTCATCCTAATTTTCTGAATTTTTTCATTGTTCTTCCATACTTGGATTGGCACTAGTGTCAGTTTTCTTGGGCTGGCCCCGAGTCTTCACTAGAATTCCTCAATTAAACTCTAAATTTACCTATTTTCACATAAAGTCACAGAAAAGTATTTTTATAAATGAAATATCAAATAGAAAGGAATATGACTAGTTATTATATCAAAAGTATCACAAAATATCCTCAAATAACTAGGAAAAAATATATGTAGTCACTATCATTATGTAATGAATATGCTCATTTATCTTTTTAGGACTATATCACCGTTGGCTATTTTCCAGTTATAGTATAGGTTCTAGGACTACACTCTTTGATTATAATGCATGATAGATTTAAGACTTGAGAATTTTGTTATATTGAAGATCATTGTGGAGCATTGTTTATCATGTCACATGAATTTTATGATGAAATTGTTTATGGATATATGAAGGGATTTATTGCAATTGGTCATGAATTCAAATTACTTCCATTTGTTTTAAAATTTCCGTTTTTGCGTTGATAATGTATAATGTGAATGAATTGGCTATTGGAATTGCCTTTTTTTTTTTTTTTAGCTGGTATTTTGAGGAGGTTCGGAATTTTTGTGAGATTGAGTTGGCATTGGTGAGATATTTGGTGTTGTGGGTTGAGAATTAAATTGTTGTGGTTTATTATGAAATTGAGAGTTGTGTAGGTTGAGGTTTATGGTGTTGGTAGTTGAGCCTTCTTATCTTCTAACTGTGTGAGCAGTTGTAATCAATCTTGCTAGTAAACCATAATGCCTAAACAAAAGGGTACGGGCCAATTTTCTATGAGAACTAGAACTTCTTGATTTGTCCCATTTTTTGAACCATATCCTACACTACCTTCCTAGTTCACCTATCGTGCTTGTCAATTGCGGTACCAAAAGCATGCCAACAAAAAAATCTTAGTTCAAAAGACTTTTAAGCCCTCTTTAGATAATTCTCTTCAGCTTTCCACTGTGATTAGTAGATTGGGTTGGGAGTCTATCATTCACCTCTAGTGGATGTATTGTCTAATCCCAGTCAGAAAGTTTTATGTTAATATGTAGGATAAATAAAAAAAAAGACCTTAATGGTATTTCTACAATGGTGAATGGATAGGTAATTGAGTTTGATAGGACTAGACTAGCTACTATTCTCAGTGTTAATAATGAGGGACCCTGGTCGGTAGTTGACCATCATAACTAAAGGATTATTTCAGAACCTCAATGGAGTTTTGATAACTCTCATAAAGAGTTTAGGCTATATAGGAGAAGACCACTTACTTCACATGGTTATTACTCCAACAATGATCTCTAAGCCCGATTAAGAGCTTTAGTCTACATCTTTGCCTTTAATGTTGTTCCTAAGATGAGTAGGCTCAATAAGACACGGGTAATTGATATCTATATCCAACTTAAGATGCTTGGTACCAGCCCTATCGCCTTTATTCCATTGATTATCTAATCTAGGAGGGGCAAAGTTTATTCTCGCCTTTCCGCCTAAGCCCTTGTGTTTCTTTTAGTGATCATGTGTATACTTCAGGCTTTTGTAATGAGTTGTGATGGGAAGTTGACTAAGATAACTACTGAGAGGGATGTGGTGAGTGAGTAGACATTGATTGACTATGGGTACAAGTACCTAGGAGAGAAAAGAGGTGAATGACACCATTTGAAGCCTAAAGCCTAGGCATGGAAGAGATCCCTGTTGGTTTGATAGAAAACAGAGGAGCATGTTGCAGCAACAGAGAACAAACAGAGGTAAAGAAAAACCACTAAGAGTAGTAGTATAGAAGCATGTAAAACATACCTCTGTGTGCCTTAAACCACTTAGGCTGTGAAAGAATGGATTAAACCACAGGGACAGCCCCTTCTTGCTCACTTGATGAAGATTCTGGTTGAAAACTTGCTAACCTCCTACTCTGCCTTGTTTGCATGAACGATGAACGCCAAAGCTTTCCGATTATTGGAATATTCCACTGCCTAAATCCTTGTTGGTGAACCAAAAGGTGAAGAGGAATGATCTCAAGAGGAGGAATGAAATGGTCTCAACCATCTTCTTGTTTTGTGAAAACAAAAACTGCTGAGAAGGAATCCTCTCAACTTTCCTGGTGAACTAAAAGGTGAGCAGAAAATCAACCACCTTACAACCTCTTATATTCTTTGCTAATATAAAGAACAAGAGAACCAAGGGTCATACCATCAAGAGGAGGAGAACTTAAGGTCACGAAAGGGAGAGAGCTTAGGAAAAGAAAACCAGGTTTTCATCCTTTCCACACACAGAGATGTGAGCCTTAATTTCCATAATTCTGAGAATTCCAAACAATTATCTAATTGCAATTGAAAACTATGAAGTTCTCAAAATTATAAATTGGCCTATCAACTTCTCTTTCTCAGAATAAACCCCACTATGTTATCAAATAACATATTGAGTATATATTCCGCTTTAACTGAGACCAAAATAGGACTTACGGGCTATTCCGATGACCAAAAAGACACATCGCCTTGGCTACTAAAATGACCAAAATATCCCTGCTATTTAAATAGCTGTATTTTACATTTTAAATATTTTCTAATATCACCATAAGGAAATATTGACCTTAAGGACAATGCTGTGTTAGCAAAGTCTCTGACCTACAGGTGTAATGACTAAAATACCCCTCATTACATCACCGTACATTCAGAGAGGAAAAGTGTACTAACACCTCTCTAAATGACATCTACCATCCTTAGGCCTTTAGTCCAATGATCCACGACTTCGTAGAATGTTTCCGCTTTCCAAGAGAGCTATCCTAAAGCAAAGATCCAAGTCATGTTTCCCAGGGCCCTGGACATTAGATCATTCAGACAACCACAAGGGGCGATATAGTATAGAAACTATCTTGTACAAGTCTGTCTTAACTAACTAGTCACATATACCCAACATGCAAATATATTGGCCAACGATAGAACCTCAACTATATCATATCAAAGTATATGCTTCCAGCTTCGTCAGACCACCAACTCATACTCAAGTCGTAGAGTATTAGTCCACGCTATAGCGGTAGTAGTCTAGGTTTCTACCATATAGTACTTTTAAGAAACCACTACTACAGATCCTGTTCTACGTACTCGAAATACTCTTATGTCATGAAGTGAGTGGACTACTTACTGGCTAAAGGTAAGCCATTCCCCATTTGGAATTCATAATATAATAACATAGACATGATGAGATTCCCATTCTCATCAATTGGTTAAGAATGAATGTCTATGTGTTAAGTAACTTATAATCCATATCTTACTGTGAAAGACCTCCATTCACATGGACCACTTAAACATAATGGGTCTTTTCCAAATGACATTGTGCACAAAAAAGTAAATTCACAAACGATTTCTGAAAATAAATTCTTTTATTCAAACATTAAATTTTTTATATCAGAAACTAGTCTAAGAATGCATACTTTCCAACAATCTTCCATTTGCACTCTAAGACTAGGTAAGTCTGTAGGTGCCCACCCCTATGGCATCTAAGTATCTCTGAAGACTTTCTCAGCCAAAGACTTGGTGAATGGATCTGCAAGATTGTTCTCGAAGCCAATAGTTTCACCACGACTTCCTGTCTCTGGAAGAAATCCCTGATCATGTGGTACTTCCTCTCGATGTGCTTCCCCTTCTTATGGTTCTGAGGTTCCTTAGATTGTGATACTACTCCAGTGTTGACGCAATACATCACAATCGGCCTGTCCATATCTGGCATGACTCCAAGTTCTTAAAGGAACTTCCAGAGCCAAACTGCTTCCTTGGATGCCTCCGAAGCTGCCACATACTCAGCTTCCATGGTTGAGTCAGCAATGCAAGATTGCTTGATACTCCTCCACGAAATTGCTACTCCGGATAAGGTGAAGACATATCCACTAGTGGATTTTCTCTCATCCTTATCCGCCTAAAAGTCTAAATCTGTGTATCCTATAGGAACCAAGTCATCAGTCCTATAAACCAGCATATAATCTCTCGTTCCTTTGAGCTACTTGAGAATATGCTTTACAGCTTGCCAATAAACCTCCCCATGGTTTAACTGATATCTGCTAACTAAGCCTACGACAAAGCAGATATCTGGCCTAGTACACATCATAGCGTACATGAGATTTCCCACAGCCGAAGCATAGTGAATCCTACTAATTCTATCCTTTTCTTCTTGAGACTTACGACAATCCTTTGAAGAAAATGACAACCCATGTCTGCAAGGAATTAGAGCTCCTTTGCATGAGTCCATACTGTACCTGACCAGTATCTTGTCAATGTATGCCGCTTAGGATAATCCTAACATTCTTTACTTCCTATTTCTAAGAAGCCTAATCCCGAGAATGTAGCTGGCTTCTCCCAAGTCCTTCATACTGAATTGACTAGATAGCCAAACCTTTGTAGATGAAAATGATCTTACAGCATTTCCAATTAGTAGAATATCATCCACATACAAGACAAGAGAAACCCATTAATGCCTTCAAGTTTCCTGTACACGTATGGTTCATCCTCGTTTTGAATAAAACCACAAGATTTTACAAACTTATTAAAATGAATATTCCATGCCCTCGATTCCAGCTTAAGTCCATAAATAGACTTCTTAAACTTGCAAACTATATGTTCTTGGCCTTCAGTAATAAAACCTTCCGGTTGGGATATATAGATGTCTTCACTAAGATGGCCATTTAAAAATGCCGTCTTGTTATCCATTTGCCATATCTCGAAGTCATAATGGCATGCTATGGCAAGGAGGATACGAATGGACTTAAGCATGGCCACCAGGGAAAAGGTTTTCTCATAATCGATTCTCTCTTTCTGAGTATACCCTTTCGCCACAAGCCTAGCTTTGAAGGTTTTCACCTTCCTATCTACTCTCCTCTTCCTCTTGTACACCCACTTACACGTAATGGGTTTTATCCCTTTAGGTGAAGCTACAAGATCTCAAACCTGATTGAAGTACATAAACTCAATCTCAGCTTTCATTACTTTATGCCATAGATTTGCATCGGCATCAGCAATAGCCTCCTCGTATCAAGTGGGGTCTTGTTCCTAATGGTCGGAGACCAACTCAAAAGCTTATCTAGTCCATCTCTCCAGAACCCTAGACACTCTCCCACTATAACGAGGCTCCATTTGTACAGTCTCTTGAGGTTATGCCTCTTCTTGTTCCATACTCGGGTCAGAAGAAGTTGATTCCGTAGATAACCTCTCATCAAGTTCCAACCTAGTTTAACCTTTCGTGGAAGTACTTTGATCATCTTCTAAGTATCTAGCATTGGTATTGACTAGTACCTTCTGCTTCTTAGGATTATAAAAGTAACCACCCTTTGTCCCTTTTGGATACCCAACAAAATAGCATAATTCTGATCTTGGTTCTAGCTTGTCTCCCTTGACCAGTACATAAGCTGGACATCCCCATATCTTGAGATAATTTAGACTTGGCTTACGCCCAATCCACATCTCATAGGGAGTCCTAGGTATTGACTTGGAAGGCACCAAGTTTAGAATATATACTGCTGTTTCCAGGGCATATCCCCAAAAAGATACTAAAAGAGTAGCATGAGACATCATGCTCTGGACCATTTCCATTAATGTTCTGTTCCTTCTCTCAGCTACTCCATTCTGCTGGGGTGTCCCTGGAGTAGAGAGCTGGGATATTATCCTATGATGTATCATGTGGTCCTTGAATTCTCCTAGAAGGTACTCTCCACCACGATCCGATCGTAAGGTGTAGATTAATTTACCTGTCCGACGCTCCACTTCAGCCTTAAACTCCTTGAATTTATCAAAAGAGTCAGACTTGCACCTTATCAGGTAAATATAACCAAACTTTGTACAATTATCCGTGAAAGTAATAAAGTACTCAAAACCTCTTCTAGCTGGTGTAGACAAGGGACCACACACATTAGTGTGACCAAGACTTAATATTTCCTTGGCTCTATCCGCCTTTGGGCTAAATAACATTTTGGTCATCTTTCCCATCAGGCAGAATTCACACTGAGGCTAATTTTCCAATCTCAATGAGCCCAAAGACCCATCATGGATTAGCCTTTGAATCCTGATTGAGTTGATATGACCTAACCTCAGATGCCAAAGGTATGAGTCATTGACATTGGTCTTTCTCTTCTTAGTTAAACGTTCAAATTGAGTGTTATTTGATTGATTGTTAATAGGGTTTAAGAAGAATAGATTTTCATACATGTGCCCAATATATAAAATTTCTCGTTTTCTACTGATAGAAATACCAGAATGGAAAGAGACAGAATATCCTTGATTTATTAGTTTTGTAACTGAAATCAAATTTCGACGAAAACCAGGCACATATAAAATATCTTTTAAAACTACTATTCTATCCCAATAAAAAATAAGACCCAGCTCTCCCACTGCAAGGGCCCAGACTTGTGCTCCGTTTCCCACGCGTAGTCCATGTTCGCTCTTCTTGAGTCTTCTAATCTTTCTAAACCCCTGCAAGGAGTTACAGATATGATCAGTGGCTCCTGTGTAACACCCCGCTACCTAGGCCCGCCGGGGCCGGGGATGTCGCCCCGTCCAAAGGACAAGGGGTCTTTATAACGAGGTCATACAAATAAAATAGCGGAATAAAAATAATAAAAATAATACTTCAACTTAAGATTTATTACAACCCAAGAATAAATCCATGAATTCCTAAAAGGAAACAAATCCATAAATAAAATTATCCACTCTTGTCTCCCCAAAGCAATACATAAAATCAAAAGACACATTCTCTTCCAAGGCAGATAACACTAGCTACTCATCCCCACAGCAGGATCGACCTGAAATCATGGTAAAAAGGTGATGAGACAGAAATCTCAGTAAGTCCGTGTGTGCTTTGGGTGTTCAGTGAAAACAGTTCGTGGATGCAAAGTGTGAAATCTTTATAAGAGAAATATTGGCAAGTAATAAATATTAGTCAAAAGCAAGAGTGGTGTTTTCCTCTTTTTGAAACCATACAAGTGCCCAATAAAATCAACCACTCATAAAGGTGGTCATGGGTTACCACACGTTGGGCTCTATAACCGGTCAGAATGCCTAACACTTTGTGCAGACTGACAAAAGAAATACTGGCAAACAATGAATGATGTTCAAAAATAAGAGTGGCGTTTTGGGCTTATCTAGCCGTACATAATTTATAAGATCAACCACTCGAAAGAAAGGATTATGGGTTACCACACATTGGGCCCCATAATCGGATGGTCAGAATGCCTAACACTTTGTGCAGACTGACAAAAGGTAGGTGATCGGCCTACCGGGTAAGATACTCCTCCTTCTCTATACCCAAACAACAACCGGGTGTCCATTCCGGCAAAACACAGTCACTTGACTGAAATAAAACAAACTGCTAGCTCAGACCGGCCTGACTAAGTAGTACTGACGTGTCTCTAAGTTGAGCTTATCTTCTGGAGGTGGCCTCCTGCCAGAAGACTCACTCTTGCTCTTCAAAACTAGTACTACTAGCCTACCCTTATTGAATACTCAATGTAACATATCCCACTTAGGGAGAAAATGAACAAAACACAGTTCCACTTGAAAATGGCAATTAAGGTTTTCCAAAGTTTGGGGCAAAATTGGTTTTAGAAAGAGTTTTAGGTTTTGAGTAAAACCGCCCCTTGATTTGCAAATAATTTATTTGTCTGAAATGAGAGTGGAAATAATCCTCAATTGCCTTTACAGAAATGAGTGACCATGCACTCTTCATTTGGCTTGCCAAAAAAAAAATCATTTATTCATCAAATAGGTTTTATGCAGGAGCTTACCTGATCCTGGCTCACAACAAAGGTCTCCAATAGCTGACCTAACCCGCATAGGGTAAATACAAACCACAATCAAACTCAAGCCAAAGACTCACTTTCTCAAATAAAACTAACTCAACTTACTACAATCATATCCCTAGTGTCCCAAGCTTTAAGGCTCAATAATAAATAAAAAGGTTTATAAAATAATTCTAGTTTGATATTAAAATAACTAGAGTTTGGGAAATAGGTACAAAAAGTTGAAGGTTTAAATCTTGCTAAAAATAAATTATGGTTTATTTGAAAAAGGGTCCAACGTAGTATTAGGTAAAATAATGATTTATTAATAATTTAGTTGTTAGAAAATAATTGATAGCTAAAATTTGTTGAAAATAAATTTAATGAGTCTTGCTTGAAAAATAATAAGCAAATCCTTAATGGGTTTTGATTAAAAGATAATAATTAAATTTTTAGTAATAAATATTTTATTAATTATAATTATTTCCATAAAAGGCTTTAATTGATTTTATCATTTTAAATTATATATATATATATATATTCCAGCAAAAACTATTATTTATTTGACTAGAATATCACTATTTTATATAAAAGACCAAATCCACATTTTCCTATGGTTTTCAAAATTTTACTAGAAAAATCATATTACTAGATATTTTATTAATGAAATAAAATTTAGCTTAGGGACAACTAGATCATGATCATATTCCTATAGCTAACCACAATCATGAACATATACAACCCTTCAATTCATCAAATCATCCAAATCATGTATACAAGCATAGATCTCAGTTTATGAAAACATGATCTAACCCCTACTAGCATAAATAAGATCATGGCTTCAATAATCCAACATGAATATAAATCCTATTCACCAAAGGTGACATAATCTGTAGCATACTTCATCACAAATACTACCTATGACATGGAGACATGCATTAAATCTCAAATCATCATACAATCGACCAAGATAATCCATCCATGCATAAATCCCATCTCCTTCATATTCATACATACATTTATGCTTCAATCTCAACAATATATATATATACTTAAATCCTATCTCCATCCACCTACTATCATCATCATCCTAGAGACATGAATCTAGAGTTTAAAAGAAAGGTTGAAGGTACTTACTTGGTTGATGAATGCTTTGAAGGAGTTTAGAGTAGATCTCAACTCCTAGATGTCTAACTTTGTCCATAGGAGATGGCGAAAACATGTTCATGGGAGAAAAAGTCATTCGGCCAAGAGAGGGGAATTTTCGGCCATGAGAGAGAGAGAGAGAGAGAGAGAGAGAGAGAGAGAGAGAGAAAAGAAATCATTAGTATGTTTATTCGCATAGGTTCTCATTAGAGATCAAGATTGGAGAAGATGAAGTTGTTAGAATAAATTTACCTTGAAGGTGTTCTTGACCTTAACAGAAATTTCTGGTTTTTGATCCAAAAGTGCAAGTTGGATTTTGGAGTTTGATGTTAAAAATGGTACGGATGTACTCACGGCAATGAATAGATGAAATCTGAAATTTTTAGAGGTAGTTTGAAGTGATTTGGAGAGGTATTAGGTGAAAGGAAGTAGTAGGTGTTCTTGGTGTAGTGTGTGTTCTTGAAGGTTGAAGAAAATCGAGAGATGGTAATGCGCAGCTGCTGAATTTTTGTGAGAGATAGGGGTGGAAGAATTTTTGTAGGGTTTAGGAGGTTGATTCTCTGATTTGGAAGGGAAAAGGAAAGGTTAGTTGTTACAATCTTTGAAGAATATTTTTAGGAAGTGAATTTGGAAACTAAATATTCCAAGAATATCTTGATTGTTGGACAGCTTTTGGAAATCTACCATGGTCGACTGTTTGAGCAGAATTTCTGTGGAATTAAAGCTGACTTATGGAGGCTTATGGTGGCCGAAAGTAGGGTGTACAATGATGAAGAGGAAGTATGGTCCATTGAGCAAAATATTATGGAAGGTTACTAAATAAGATGGCTGAATTTTTGGAAACCAATCAAGCTAAATTGCAAGGATTTGTTTGAGAGATTTTTGGACAGCCATTAATGGAATTTCGTGCAGAAGTTCAAGGGGATCAATGGATCTCTGTTGATTGAGGTTTAAGGAAGGTTTTGACAGCTTAAGGTTGGTGTTTTGGCTGGAAAAGAGATAGGAACCAAGCTGGACAAAAATCTGCACAGAAATTTCGCTGCACAGTGATTTTTCTAGCAGATTTTCGTCTGCTGTTCAAAGCCATTTTGCAGCGAGTTTTGAAGGGAATTTCAGGGGTATTCAAGGCTGGTTTCCAGCCTTCTTTATGGAGGAAAAAAATGGCTAAGGTGCTGCACAAAATCTGGGAGAAAACAGCTTGGTTTGGAGCTCTCAAAGCTGATTTTCGTACAGGAATTTTTCCTGTTTTGCTCCAACTTGTGCAGTCCGAAATTGGACAAAAACTTTCAGGTTTCAAACTGATCCTAAAGACCATTTTTCTGGTAGCATTTGGAAGGGAATGTTGGCTAAAAATTTCGACCCTTTGAAGGTACAACAAGCTGGAAAATTCCAGCTCATTCTATGAAGAAAGATTAACTAAGCTAGAGGAAAATTTCAGCAAGCTTACTAGGGGGATTTTTCCTCTTGAAATTCCTCACAACTCTTCCATATTTTTCAGACCACAAGGAGTCTTTTACCAAGACATTTCGATCCTAAAAGACCTCAGTACTTTACTGAATTTTCTGGAAAGAAAAAGGCTAGAACATCTTGATCAAACCAATGAGTTGAAACTAAGGAAAACTAATGATCAAGGAAGAATGATTTTCCCTATAAGAATTTCGAGAAGAGTAAAAGGAGTGGAATGAGGTTCCTTCCATCATGTCTCTCCTAGAACATCATCACCACATTAATCTAGGCCCTTAAGGCCGAAACCATCCTTTCCCAAGCAAAATAAAATTTACTCAAGCTAAAGCTTCTATGATGGACTTTGAACCCAAGACCTCAAGAATTAATTCCAAAGCTCTAACCACTACACCACAACAACTCTTGTTGCTATTTCTACTAGAAAAATTATTTCCTATTCAATCCACAAGCTATCTCCTTATTTTCACCTCGGGCAAAAATTACCATTTTGCCCTTCTCACTCAATAATCATAATCAAGCCCTCTAGACTATAAAACACAAATTCAATGCACATAAAATCATATAAAAATATATTTAAACATACAAAAAAATATTATATGCATCCCAACCCCCTTACTCTAAGGTTGGTTTTGGCTGGGGTTTCACATCCTGAATCAACAATCTAAGTGGAAGTTGATCCAACCATTGATATAGAATCTAGATAGAAAACATTACCAGTAGGATTTTTCTGGACACTCCTTTTTTCAGTGTCCCTTCTTCCCACATTTGAAGCACTTGCCCTTTGGTTTGTCTTTGGGCTGGGTCTTGGGCTGGCCCGCTGCGTTTCCCTTCTTCCTTCTGAACTTTCTGGGCTTGGGCCCAATTCTTAAGAAAGAAGCTTTAGTAATCATGGCCTTTGATTGAGGCTTCATGACCTTTTCTGCCATCTAAAGTTTCTTCATTAACTCATTTAAACTCATGTTCAACTTGTTCATTTTGTAATTCAATTTAAGCTGAGTAAAGGAACTCGGTAGAGACTCGAGAACCATATCCATTTGGCTCTCGGGGTCTATAATAGCCCCTAAGATTTTTGCTTCCTCGAAAGTAGCAATCATCTTGAGCATGTGCTCTCTGATTGATACTCCCTTAGCCATCTTAGTGTTAATTATCGTTCGAAGAGCTTCCTGCCTAGTGGGCTGGCTCTTATCTGCGAACATAGTGGCCAATGATTGACTAATATCATACATACAAGCCACGTGCTCGTGTTTTGACTAGAGCACATTAGACATGGAGGCAAACATATAGCAGTATGCCATTTTGTTAGCCTTCTTCCACGCCTTCTCAGCCTCTCGCTTTTTGGCGGTGGAACCTTCCCCAATCATAGGGCCGATTTCATAAAGGACTTATGAGTATTATGTCCAGGTTCCTCTTCTAGTCCATATAGTTTGGTCCCATTAGCTTGTTCTCCCTGAGAATAACGACTAATGGACTAAAAGAACCTCTCACCATTTCTAAAAAATCGAAAAATAAAAGAAAGGATTTGGTTTGTGAAAACAAAATAAATTTGTGCACTAATTAATTTGGCTCTTAAGAAAACTGACATAGCTTCTTAAGAAGATTAACAGTTCCCTAAGCTAAGTATATTAACCATCACAAGTTAATTTCCCTTCTAGATAATGATCTAGAGGATAACTCCATCGAGGGGATGGTCGTTTCCTCTCATTTCCTATGGACATATCTCGTACTTATAACCTCCAACGTGGATTGGCCGATTATAGTACGTGTCCTAGGTTATTAATTACATTCTTCCATTGGATCTAGATCCTTGTAGTATCCTCATCCTATATGGGTTCACTCCCAGGGTGACGCGAGGGGACCCACGATCTCTAATGAGGATCGTGATGGAAGCCGTGGGGCCGTTGGAACCCCTCTCCCACTTAGTCTTAAAAAAAAAAAAAGATTTTCTGAAAAATATCCTTTTGAAATTTTCATTAAGTTTTTCCTTAGCTAAAAAAATAAAATATCTAAATCTATTAAAATCTCTATGTCAAGGTTTATTTCCTTTGAGAGATTTTTCCATGGACTTATTTTATTTAAGTTAAAACTTAATGATTTCAAAAAATTTTCAATTACAACTTTCTAGAGACTTTGGTCTCAAGTTTACATGACAAAACAATTTTTCTTGTGCCAAAATTAAAACAAAATGGCTTTCTATTTTAACTTACAAAAATATCTAAATCCAATATATTTTCTATGTCAAGGATTAAATCCTTTGAGAAAATATCTAAAAATTAATTTTTGTTCAAGTTTAAAAAACCATTTAATGTTTTAAAAGAAAAATGTTTTTCTTGTCAAAAATATTCCCAAAGACTTTGGTCTTTGAGAAAATGCGCATAGAAATACACAATAAATAGCATGCTAGAAAACAGTAGACGATTTTATACTTTTCTATTTGGTAAACCTAAGTGCCTAAGTAATAGAATTAAACACATTAATTAATTAATTAATTAATTAATTAATTAATTAATTAATGGTCTTGTTTAATTCTAAAATCCCTTACTAATATTTTCATGCAAATATATTCCTTGAATATTAACTATTGCAAAATATTAATTTCGCCTAGTATAGGACCCAAAACGAAAAGAAAACGCAAGAAAAATTACAAGGAAAAATTTTAAAAATTCTCCTTGGTTCATTGCAACAGCAACATTGGATCATGCACCCATCTGCACTGTGGTCCACTAAACCCGCCGCACAGAACCAGGACCCACGAGAAAACCAGTGTGGACAGCATCCAATCCCTTAGTTGGCGCTGGCTTGGTCGGCCTAGCCGGCGCAGGTTCCGATCTGGATGGCCAAGACAGGCCATCCAGACCATAGTCGGCGCCGGTTTCGGCACCCCAAGCTAGCGCTGGTTCTAATCTGGACGCCAGTTTTTTCTGCGAATTTCTTCTGCACAGCCTTCTGCACCCACCCCCTGGTTTTTCCTCTTCTCTTCTAGCTTCGATGGCTTTCCTATTTCAAACCAAATACAATGAAATCAACCAAAACCAACAATCGCCTATACCCTTCCAAATTGGGTTTACACGGTTGTTCTATGAAAGCATGGAAATTACAGAGGGCCTATACTTCTACTGTGAAGCTTACAAAAACACCTATCCCATGCCAAAATAGCGAAGGATTACATGCTTAAGCACCAAACAATGATCTTCTCCATTTTTATTAACTAACATGCTCCCTAAGTTAATCAAACAACATGGTTCTGATACCAATTGTTGGTTTGACAGAAAACAGAGGAGCATGTTGTAGCAACAGAAAACAAACAGAGGTAAAGAAAAACCATTAAGAGTAGCAGCATGGAAGCATTTAAAACGTACCTCTGGGTGCCTTAAACCTCTTAGGCTGTGAAAGAATGGATTGAACTACAGGGACAACCCCTTCTTACTCGCTTGATGAAGCTTCCGTTTGAAAACTTGCTAGCCTCCTACTCCACCTTGTTTGCATGAATGATGAACGCCAAAGCTTTTCGGTTGTCGGAATATTCCACTACCTAAATCCTTGTTGGTGAAACAAAGGGTGAAGAGGAATGATCTCAATAGGAGGAATGAAATGGTCTCAACCTTCTCCTTGTTTTGTGAAAACAAAAACCATTGAGGAGGAATCCTCTCAACTTTCTTGGTGAACCAAAGGGTGAGCAGAAAATCAACTACCTTACAACCTCGTGTATTCTTTGCTAATATAAAGAACAAGAGAACCAAAGGTCACGAGAGGGAGAGAGCTCAGGAAAAGAAAATCAGGCTTTCTTTCTTTCCACACACAGAGACGTGAGCCTCAATTTCCATAATTCTGAGAATTCCAAACAATTATCTAATTGTAATTGGAAACTATGAAGTTCTTAGAATTATAAATTGGCCTATCAACTTCTCTTTCTCACAATAAATCTCACTATGTTATCAAATAACATCTTGAGTATATATTCCTCTTTAATTGAGACCAATTCCTCAACCCAAAATTAATTAGGACTTACGAGCTATTCCGAGAACCAAAAAGACACATCGCCTTGGCTACTAAAATGACCAAAATACCCCTGCTATATAAATAGCTGTATTTTGCATTTTAAATATTTCCTAATATCACCATGAGGAAATATTGATCACAAGGACAATGCTGCATTAGCAAAGTCTCTGTCCTACAGGTGTAATGACTAAAATACCCCTTTATACATCGCTGTACATTCAGAGAGGAAGAAGTGTACTAACGCCTCTCTAAATGACATCTACCATCCTTAGGCCTCTAGTCCAATGATCCACGACTTCCTGGAGTGTTTCAACTTTCTGAGAGAGCTACCCTAAAGTAAACATCTAAGTCATGTTTCCTAGGGCCCTAGACATTAGATCATTCAGACAACCACAAGGGACAATATAGCATAGAAACTATCTTGCACAAGTCTATCTTAACTAACTAGACATATATACCCAACATGCAAGCATATTGGCCTGACGATAAAACCTCAATTATATCATATCAAAGTATATGCTTCCAGCTTCGTCAGACTACCAACTCATACTCAAGTCGTAGGGAACTAGTCCACGCTGTAGCGGTAGTAGTCTAGGTTTCTATCATATTGTACTTTTAAGAAACCATTACTACAGGTCCTGTTCTACGTACTCAAAATACGCTTATGTCATAAAGTAAGTGGACTACTCACTGGCTAAAGGTATGCCATTCCCTATTTGAAATTTATAACATAATAACATAGACATGATGAGATTCTCATTCTCATCAATCGTTTAAGAACGAATGTCTATGTGTTAAGTAATCCGTGATCCATACCTTACTGTGAAAGACCTCCATTCACATGGACCACTTACTTAAACACAATAGGTCTTTTCCAAAAGACATTGTGCATAAAAAAGTAAATTCATAAATGATTTTTGAAAATAAATTCTTTTATTCAAACATTCAATTTTTTATATCAGAAACTAGTCTAAGAGGGCATACTTCCCAAAAATCCCACCCTAAGAATGAGGAGGAGCAATGCCAATTGTAGATTAGGACCCGCACGAGTAGCTCGAGATCGCCACCTAGTGCTGATTTTAAGGATAAGTTGGAGCAATTGCAGTTAGACATGGAGATGCAGATAGCTATACTTATGCAATTGTGGGATTCCATGGATGCCTTATATAGCAGGTAAAATGCTTAGGAGCAACAATGGACCTAGTGGAAGCAAGCACAACAAGGACACACTGCAACTGCCCCTACTTCCCCTACAAATGCAGAGATTGAGGATGCAGATGACATTGATTATGGGGTGGAGGATTGATGTTCCTCTTTATTTTTCTTTAAGAGTTCTTTACTTTTCTGAATATTTGGGATATTTTTCTATATAATTTCTTTCATTTTCATTTATTTTCTTTTTTGCTTTTATAGTGTGTTTTGTTTTCTTTTGTTTGTTTTAGGAATGATTGACATTGTCAAGGAATATGATCTTCAAGATGGAATTCTACCTTCTAGTTTACTTGTGTAGACTTAGTGAAACATAGGGGAGTATTTTGTTTCTCTTATTCTTTTCCTTCTTTATTTTTTCAGTCTTTCGGTTAGGATTTCATGAGATATTTTTGGCCATTGGGGATAATATCTATTTTAAGTATGGGGGAGGGATTAGGAGTTAGATATTTTTCAAGGTATTCATATTCTTAAGTTAATAATAATGAATTATTATTTGATTTTGGAGCTAATTTTTTCAAAATTTTGTGATGATGATGATCGTGGAAATTGTGCTTTGATGAGTTGATATAGTGGAAATATTACAATTTCATTTGCTTTGAGACATATTATATTTCTTACTTAACTGAATTAATCAATAGTTAAACATTTGTATTAGATTATGATAAGCTTGAGACTTGAGAATTAGAGTTAGTCTTGTTTACGTTTTTGAGATATTTGAAGCATTATTCGTATGGTCTTAATGTGGTTAATGAGATGAATTATAAATTGGGATGTGTAACTAATGCTTGTTTTGTTGGTATCTAGACATCTTCTTTGAATTGAAGCAAATAGGGGGAGAGGTGAGAATTAGAGCTAGAAAAAATAAAAAATTAAAAAAGAAAGTCAGAAAGGATGTATGTACCTATTTTGGAAAAAAATGTGGAGAAAAAAGGTTCGGGAATGCAAAGCACATATCCTTTGGTGAAAAACAACGAGTGAAAAAAAAACAAGGTTGAAAATAGAATGATTGAAGAAAAGAAATATGAAAAAAACAATTGACAAAGAACATGATGAAAAAAGTGAGAAGTGAGAAAACAAGAGTGTGAGTGGAATAAATAAGTGAAGAAAAATCCATTCACTTGAGGAGGCTTGAATTCTTGATTTTGTGAGAATGTCCCTAGTTTGCTACTTGGGCTGTGATACTTTGGAAACAACTAAAACTTGTTGTAGTTATGTGTATCTTGATTTATATGAGTCATGTTTGCCTCATTCTTGGTTTGAGAAAAAGAGTGGATGGTGTTTCGAGGATATGGACTTGTGTAACTTTACTTTAATAGTTCTATGTATATTTTGTCTAATACTTGAGTTTACCTTGGGATTAATTGAATTGGATAAGGGGTGTAATGTTTTTCTTAGTGAAAGGGTGGACAATATTTTGCTATGATCGCTATAATTTGATACAAGAATGGTAATTGTCTTGTGACTAGGTTTCTTAAAAATATGTGTTTTTTTGCCATATCTTAAGTGTTTGTTTGGGGACAAGTAAATGTATAAGTGTGGGGGAATTGATACGGCCTAAATGTGCCTATATTTTTCTAGCTATTTGAGGTGATTTTGTGAGGTTTTTTTTTATGTAATAGCTAGCCAATTCCTTTAATTTTTCATTAAATAGAGATAATTGGTTGTAGAAAGGTTTTTGTTGAATTTTGTGTAGAGTTAGTGGACTATTGAACACAATTTCGGAATTCCAGCAGTGAACTGGTGCCGGACGTGATGACTGAACCGGCCTAGGTTCATGTCTAGATCAACAGGGCAATACATGGGAAAATTAGGGGCATCGGCAGTAATAGAGGATAGCTGACACCAGCCCAGAGGGAAGAAGCTGGCACCAACCCTAGTTTGTTCAGTGTTGGTGTGAACTCTGATTTTTTGGTAGATTTAGAAATTCCTAAGAAGTCTTTGGATATCTAACTTATGCAAGGCCCATAACTCTTAGGAAGTGATTTTAGCAACATCGTGAATTCGAGGAATTAATTGGAGATTCGAGATTAAAAAAAGAGAACTCCTCAAAAGAAGCATTGTTTTAAGAGAGTTTTCAATAGGAGATGAAGAGTGCTTGTCGATGAGTTCTTTATTTTTTTTTTCTTTTGTTTTCTTTTTCTTGAACAATGATGTAACCATTGTTTTAAATTCATTTACATGATGTTTTTGTACTCATGATTTTCTATTGATTTTAACTTTTTAATCAATTTATTATTTTTTCTTATATTCGGTTACTTGATTTATTTAACGAGTCTATTGAATGTCTTTTTTCCTAATCGACTTCAAAAACAATGTTAGAAGTGGGTTTAATTTAATTGATTTCATATTTATTATCTCTTAACTAGATTGCGAAAGAAAGTTAAGAACAAGAACATGAGTAACCAAAGATTGGTTGATTTCACCTAGAATATAAGGTTATAAGCTAAATTTATGCTCATATCACCTAGAATATAGGGGTATTTGTTAAACATTAGGTTTAATGAATCTTTTGAGTAAATCGGTGAGATAGAATATATACACTAATTTAATTAGAAGATAGTGAATCCATGGAGTGCAAATGAAGTGATTCTAATTTATTCCTTCATGATGCGAGGACCGTGATCAATTGAGAGATTTGGTAGTCAATCATTATTATATCTTCAGTGAAATTTCTCTCTGTATATGTATTCTCTCCTATGTTTGTGTGTGTGTGTGTGTGTGTGTGTGTTCTTTTATTTCTAGATTAGATTATTTCTTAGGTTAAACAAAGGATTAAAATTAATTAGTGGATATCATATTCCTTGAGGATCGATACTCGTTATTTCTCTATACTATGCTTAATGATGGGTATACTTGCTCATATATGTGATTTGGAATTAATGTTTTATTTAAATTTTGATTGGGAATGGATCTAAAAATAAATGATATTTATTGTTGGGATGTATGCTCTTTTAGACTAGTATTCTAATGTAAAAAATCAGATGTTTTAATAAAAAAATTTTATTTTTAGAAATTATTTGTGAATTTACAATTTTATTTGTGCACAATTACGTTTGGAAAAGACCCATTGTGTTTAGGTAAGTGGTCCATGTGAATGGAGGTCTTTCACAGTAAGGTATGGATCACGAGTTACTTAACACATAAACTTTTGTTCTTAACCGATTGATGAGAATGGGAATCTAATCATGTCTAAGTTATTATGTTGTGAATTTTAAATAGGGAATGGCTTAACTTTAGCCAGTAACTAGTCCACTCACTTCATGACATAAGCATATTTCGAATACATAGAACATGACCTGTAGTAGTAGTTTCTAAAAGTACTATATGGTAGAAACCTAAACTACTACTGTTACAGCGTGGACTAGTACTCTACAACTTGAGTATGAGTTGGTGGTCTGACGAAGCTAGAAGCATATGCTTTGATATGCTATAGTTGAAGTTCTATCGTAGGGCCAATATACTTGCATGTTAGGTATGTGTGACTAGTTAGTTAAGACAAAGTTGTACAAGATAGTTTTTATACTATATCGCCCCTTGTGGTTATCTGAATGATCTAAATATCCAGAGCCCTGAGAAATATGACTTGGATGTTTGCTATAGGGTAGCTCCCTTGGAAAGCGGAAATAATCCAGGAAGTCATGGATCATTAGACTACAGGCCTAAGGATGGTAGATGTCATTTAGAGAGATGTTAGTACACTTCTTCCTTTCTGAATGTACGGCGATGTATAAAGGGGTATTTTAGTCATTACATCTGTAGGTCGGAGACTTTGCTAACGCAGCATTGTCCTTGGGATCAATATTTCCTCATGGTGATATTAGGAAATATTTAAAATGTAAAATACAACTATTTATATAGCAAGGGTATTTTGATCATTTAATAGCCAAGGCGATATGTCTTTTTGGTCCTCGGAATAGCCCGTAAGTCCTAATTAAATACGGCTAAGGAATTAAATTAAATTAAATAGAATTTATTTTACTTAAGTAGGCTGATTTAATTATTAGGCTAGAATAAAATAAAGGTCCATGGAGAGAGATAATTAATTAAATTAGTTTAGTAGGTTAATTAATTATTCAGGGCTTTGGCCCAGTTTGAATAATTAGGGATTAACCTGGGACTAAACTGATTTAGGCTTATTTAATTGGACTGGTTTATTTAGGCTGAAAAAATTAATTATTTGTTGGGCTATTAAGTTAGTTCTAACTAGAATAATTAATTAAGCCCAAAATGTTAAACTAAAAGTCCAATGGCACAGTCCAATTTAACCGAGGGTTTTATTTAGGTTAAACAGGAGGATTGGAAATAACGTCCTTGTTACAGAACACACAATCTAAGAGATGGCTTCTTCTCTGTGGAAAAGGCCAAGAGTCTCTCTTTCTCTCTCTCTCTCTCCAGAAAATTCCCTAGCCTGTTAGTTGTTCACCAAACAATAGTTAGGCAGGCCATATACTGGAAGACTGAGAGTTCGACATTCACATACATGCAAAGACAGAGTAGGAGGCTTGCAGGAATCGCACCAGAGGCTTCTACCAGCACACCTACCCTAGTTGCGCACGTTCTAATCCAGCCACCTTTGAGAACTAGAAGGAGAGGTAAAAAATTTAAAACCTCGGGATTTGGACAGGGAGCAACCGGTGCCGGCTCTGTCCTGGAATCTCTGTTCTTGTGTTTTTCTAGTTTTTTTATGTTCGCCTCCACTGCGTGCCCTGTGTTTTCCCGCTTTCCGTGCCTTGCAATTGGTATCAGTGTATTAAGGTTTTGTGAAAATATAGGGAACATGCATCTAGATGTATAAAACTAGACATATATATGTGATTAAAATTGTGATCCTTCGCTATCTATGGTATGGATAGATTCTCTGTTAAACCTCGCGGGTGGAGGTATAGGAATTTGTAATTTACTATTTTTCTTAGTAAATCGTGTAAGCCCAATGTTTATGGGTATAGGCGGTTGTTAGTTTTGGTTGATTTCATTGCATTAAGATTGAAATCAGAGAACCAATGGCACCAAAAACCTTGCAGAAAAACAGGGGAAATTCACAAGAAAAAAAAACTACATGAAGGAGCCATCTAGAACCGAACCGGCATCGGTTAGAGCACCGGAACCGGTGGCGGCTAGGGTCTGGAAGAACGGTCCGCACTTGTTTTCTCGTGGGTCCTGGTTCTGTGCAGTGGGTGCTGTAGACCACAGTTTAGATGGGTGGTTGATCCAGTGCGGTGGGTGTAGTGGACTAAGGATTTTTTTTTTATTTTTCCTTATTATTTTTCTTGCAATTTCTTTTGGTTTTGGGGTCCATACCAGGCGAAGTTAATATTTTGCAATAGTTAATATTCAAGGAATATTTTTGCATGAAAAATATTAGTAAGGTATTTTAGAATTAAATAGGACCATTATTTAATTAATTAATGTATTTAATTCTATTATCTGGGCACTTAGGTTTAGAAAATAGAAGAGCATGAAAACGTCTACTGTTTTCTAGCATGCTATTTATTTTTGGTACATATGTGCACGTTTTCTCAAAGACCGAAGTCTTTGTGAATGTTTTTGACAAGGAAAACATTTTTCTACAAAATAAATGGTTATTTTAGCTTGAACAAAAATTAATCCTTAGATATTTTCTCAAAGGATTTAATCCTTGACATAGAAAATATATAGGATTTAGATATTTTTGTAAGGTTAAAATAGAATGCCATTTTGTTTTAGTTTGGCACAAGAAAAATTGTTTTATCAAATAAACTTGAGACCAAAGTCTCTAGAAAGTTTTAATTCGAAAATTTTTGAAATCATTAACTTTTTAACTTAAATAAAATTAGTCCATGGGATAAACTCTCAAAAGATATAAGCCTTGACATAGAGATTTTTATGGATTTAGACATTTTATTTTTGAGTTAAGGGAAAACTTAATGGAAATTTTCAAAAGGATATTTTTCAGAAAACCCTTGTTTTAAAAGACTAAGTGGGAGAGGGGTTCCAACGACCCCACGGCTTCCATCACGATCCTCATTAGAGATCATGGGTCCCCTTGCGTCACCCTGGTAGTGAACCCATATAGAATGGAATTATCACATGGATTTAGATCTAATGGAGGGATGTAATTAATAATCCGAGACACGTACTATGATCGGCTAGCCCCTCGTTGGAGGTTATAGTGCGAGGTATGTCCATAGGAAATGAGAGGAAACGGCTATCCCCTCGATGGAGTTATCTTCTAGATCATTACCTAGAAGGGAAATTAATTTGTGGTGGTCAACACACTTAACTTAGGAAACTGTTAATCTTCCCAAGAAGCTATGCCAGTTTTCCTAAGAGCCAAATTGATTATTATCAATTTAGATAATAAGGATAAAGTGCACATATTTGTTTTGTTTTCACAAACTGAATCTTTTTTCGTTTATTTTTTCAATTTTTCAGAAATGGTGGGAGGTTCTTTTAGTCCATTGGCCGTTATTCTCCGAGAGAATAAGCTAACGGGATCAAACTATGTGGACTGGAAAAGGACCCTGGACATAACACTCACAGCGGAAGAGTATAAGTATGTCTTTTACGAAACCTGCCTTGTTATCAGGAAGGGTTCCACCGCCGAGGAGCGTGAGGTTGAGAAGGCATGGAAAAAGGCTGACGAGATGGCTCGTTGTTACATGTTGGCCTCCTTGTCTAATGTGCTCCAATCCAAACATGAGCACATAACCACTGCATATGACATAACCCAATCATTAGCCACGATGTTCGAGGATAAGAGCCGGCCTGCAAGGCAGGAGGCTCTTCGAACCATCGTCAACACTAAGATGGCTGAGGAAGCATCAGTCAGAGAGCATATGCTCAATATGATTGTTACTTTCAAGGAGGCAGAAATTTTAGGGGCTGTCATTGACCCCAAGAGCCAAGTGGAAAGGTTCTCGAATCTCTACTAGGTTCCTTTACTCAATTCAAGTTGAACTATAACATGAACAAGTTCAACATGGGTTTAACTGAGTTGATGAAAGAGCTCCAGATAGCGAAAAAGGTCATGAAGCCACAATCTAAGGCTATGAATGCTAAGGCTTCATTTTCTAGAATTGGGCTTAAGCCCAAAAAGTTCAAGACCAAGAAGGGTAATGCAGCGGCCCAGCCCAAGACCTAGCCCAAAGACAAACCTAAGGGCAAGTGCTTTAAGTGTGGACTAAAGGGACACTGGAAGAAGGAGTGTCCAGATCTTCAAGCTAAGAAAAACCCTACAAGTAATGCTTTCAATCTAGAGTCTATATCAATAGTTGGATCAAATTCCACTTAGATTGTTGATTCAGGAGCCACTGATCACATCTGTAACTCCTTCCAGGGGTTTATAAAGATTAGAAGACTCCAGAAAGGCGAACATAGACTACGTGTGGGAAATGGAGCATAAGTTTGGGCCCTTGCAGTGGAAGAGCTGAATCTTATATTTGGTTGTAATAGAATAGTGGTTTTGAAAGATATTTTATATGTACCTGGATTTAGACAGAATTTGATTTCGGTTGCGAAACTAATAAATCAAGGATATTTTGTATCTTTCCATTCTGGTATTTCTATTAGTAGAGATGGAGAAATTTTATGCACTGGGCACATGTATGGGAGTCTATTTTTCTTAAACCTTATTAACAATCAATTAAATAACGCTTAATCTGAACCTTTAATAAGGAAGAGAAAGACCAATGTCAATGACTCTTATCTTTGGCATCTAAGGTTGGGGCATATCAACTCAACCAGGATTCAGAGGTTGATCCATGATGGGCCCTTGGGCTCATTGAGATTGGAAAATTAGCCTCAGTGTGAGTCCTGCCTAATAGAAAAGATGACCAAAAGGTTATTTGCCCCTAAGGCAGATAGAGCCCAGGAAGTATTGAGTCTTGTTCACACTGATGTGTGTGGTCCCTTGTCTACACCAACTAGAGGAGGTTTTGAGTACTTTATCACTTTCACAGATGATCGTACAAGGTTTGGTTACATTTACCTGATAAGATGCAAGTCTGACTCTTTTGACAAGTTCAAAGAGTTTAAGGTTGAAGTGAAGCGTCGGACAAGTAAATTGATCAAGACCTTATGATCGGATCATGGTGGAGAGTACCTCCTTGGTAAATTCAAGGACTACATGGTACATCATGGGATAGTATCCCAACTCTCTACACCGGGGACACCCCAGCAGAACGGAGTAGCTGAGAGAATGAACAGGACATTTATGGAAATGGTCTGAAACATGATGTCTCATGCTACTCTTCCAGTGTCTTTTTGGGGATATGCCTTAGAGTCAATTTGTACTTATACTATTGTCGTTATGGTTTATATAATAATATGAGGCTTTTCTTTCCATGAATAGCGCGTTTTGTTTTGTGGTCATTAAGTACGTGACTTGATAGTAAAACCCAACAATGAATACAATGACTATTCTAAATCTATCCCTGATCGTTTATTATTATTGGAACAATAATAAATTAAGATTAGTATGTTTGTGACTGGATGACTATGTTTTACTGGTCATGGATATTTGTGATATCAAGTCAAAATATAAATAAATGTTAGAGAACATTATATTAGACATGACTCACTGTGAGAGTACTTCATAGAACATGTCATAAGTACTTTCTAGCCATAATAATATTAAAAGTCATTCGACCTAAATTCATCATAGTTTCCTACTTGATAAATTCTGTTTTTTGACGTTGTCTAAAGTTGTCTTTAACCAGATAATAAATTAGACTACTGTTGGATATAGAATAAATCAATGAGAGGAATATGATTGATAGTGAAGGAATTTGTCCCTCCCAATTATGAGAGAGATATCCATGAGCCCCTTGATAAGACTGTTAAAATACATGGCCGTGCTCAAATATATCAATCTAAGATATTGATATCATTTGTTTGAACAGTCTACTATGAAATCAAGAAATAATTGATTAAGCTTAATAAGGATGACATGCTCCGTGCCTTATGCTTAATCTGGATATCGTGTGACAAAAGGACTAAATGTAAAATTATGGTTTGGTTCAAATAGATCACTGATCTTCATTTAACCTGGATAGTTATAATTTTTTGCTAGAAACTGCTTATAACTTGTGGGCCATTTAAATATGATTTAGGCACACTGCCAGTGTTAAATGAACCTATAGGGTCACACAATAAGCGAACTTGTTAGGTTATTTTCCTGGTGACCAGATTTGATGAATCTAGAAATATGTCTAAGTTAATCAAATTTAGAAAATTTACCAGATATAATGAATTTGGAAATATGTCCACATTCAATTTATCTGGATGATGTCCAGATTATAAGAATCTGTCTCGATAAATTAATTAGTTAAATTACCAAGATAATGGCAGAATCTTATCATATTAGTTTTAATTTAATTTGAATTAAAATTAAAATACGATAAGATATTATTGGGGTTGGACTCTAAGAGGTTCGGATTGAGTTTTTAAGAAAACGCTAGCCGTCTTCTTGGGTGTGCCAATTTCTGTTCAGAATATTCGTACCTCCATTGATCAGAAAAAAAAAAAAAAAATCTCTCAAACCCTAGGCTCTAGCACTCCCCGGGTAACAAGTAAGTTTGCGGTGTATATATGATAGAGGACGTTCGCACACTGCAGTGTCTGGTGATCGTTCGGGTTGCACGTACAGTGATAGAATTAGAATCGAAGGATATCATTTACACCAAACAGAGGTAATTCTACAAACCTACGATCTTCTTTATCGTTTATTTGGATCATCGGAAGGGATTCATGGATGTTTTTCACGTTTAGGAGTCCACGAATCTTAACAGTGGTATCAAAGCAACTTGTTAAATGATTAGGTTGATTCATCTGTATTAATTGTATTGTTGTGGATATGTATGATATATATATGTGTATGAATTTAAACGGTGTATATCAGCATGTTTGCATGATTATGATTTTAGAATACATAGTATGCAGACTGCCTGAATAGGTTTAATATGTGCGTTTTAGTTGCCTAATCAGACCAGATTAGTTGCAAATTGTCTGTAAACTGGTCTGTTTTAATATGAATGGTATCGTAAGCATGCTGCCCCTTGGACCCCACCAGGGGCGTTGCCCCTTGGAACCCCAATTAACTGTTCTTTATGCGTTATTCATTTGTGTTTTTTTATTGTAGTTGTGGATTATTTTGAATAGTGCATAGCATGGCCCGTTTTATCCCAATGTGATTGGCAGGTTTCATTCTGGTTGTTTTAAGTTGTAATTTATAAATACGGCCTGCGTGTCGTTTTTCATTATTATAAAATTGTACTGCTTTCCTAGAATATGAATTATTTTAATTTTACTATCCAATGTAAAAGAAGACGGCGACCAACATTTACAACTAAGGAAGAGTATGCTCAAGGCATTAGAGAATGCTTAAGGAGTTCATATACCTAGATTGACCACCTTGATCTTCATTTTGCTCGTGATGATCAACATAGGTTATGGGCCATACTATTTCACTTTTATTTATGTCTTGCATGCATATTTAATATGTTTATTTCATGCTTACTACAATTAAATTTTTATTTAAAAAAAATTTAAGTGTTAAATGCCTTCCAAAATCAAACACTTGTTATTACTTAGATCATCATATGGTCATTCCTACCAAAGTAGGATGCTTTTGATTATTTAAGTGAGACAAGATGGAAAATAGTTTTCCATATGCTTGATATGGTTTGACTTAACTAGGCTATCAAAATAATTTTGGGCCTAGGGCATTATATGAGATAAGTTAGCATATTTGATGCCTATCTTATTTAAAATTTGAGTTTTATTTAATTATAAGATTAAAGCCAAAGCTTACGTATGATTAAAATAAAATATTTATGAAAAAATATATTTTTTTTCCCACTACGAAACATCAAAATGTTAAAGTTTCAAAAGTTTAAATGCTTTTAGTGGGAGTTTTTCGTCAAAGCCTCAATAGTAATTACTTTGCATATTTTGTATGTAGATAATGGCAACAAATAGTTGGAATAATTCATTGCGATCTGTGCTCGAGAAAGATAAGCTTAGTGGGACTAACTTTCTTGATTGGGCACGAAACTTAAGAATTGTTCTTAAGCAAGAAAAAAGGCTCGATGTTCTTGAAAATCCTATTCCCCTTGCTCCAGCAAATAATGCCTCAAAAGCTGAAAAAGATGCTTATAGTAAGTACAAAGATGACTCCAACGATGTTACTTGCCTCATGCTAGCAACCATGAACTCTGAACTTCAAAAACAGTTTGAAGAAGTAGAGGCATATGACATGATTGTGCATCTCAAGGAAAAGTTCCAAGAGCAAGCACGACAAGAGAGATTTGAAACTCACAAGGCGTTAAATGCACGTAAGATGGTTTCTGGCACCTTGGTAAGTGCTCGTGTCCTTAAAATGAAGGGCTATCTTGATCATCTTAATAAGCTTGGTGCTTCTATTAATCATGACATGGCCATAGATTTGATCTTAGGCTTATTACCTCCTGAGTATGACCAGTTTGTCATGAATTTTAACATGCATAATATGGAGAAATCCACTACTGAATTGCATGGGATGCTAAAACAAGCTGAACTGAACATTAAGAAGAATACTCCTAGTGTTCTAATGGCTCAAAAAGGGAAAGGAAAAAGGAACAACCAAAAGAGCAAAGCCATGGCTAGTAAGGGCAAGGACAAGGCAAAGTCCAAGTTCAAGCCTAAACCTAAGGCCAAGACACCAAAGGGGGGAGCTTGCCACCATTGTGGAGAACAAGGATATTGGTTAAGAAATTGCAAGCTCTATTTGGAAGCAAAGAAAAAGAAGGATAGTGAGACTGCCGCTTCAAGTATTTATGTTATAGAAATTAATTTGTCTACTTATGATTCATGGGTATTGGATACCGGTTGTGGATCTCACATTTGTGCAAATGTGCAGGGTCTAAAAAGGAGTAGAGCCTTGGCAAAAGGCGAGGTGGACCTACGAGTTGCGAATGGAACAAAAGTTGCTGCAATAGCGGTAGGAACTTTTGAATTAATTTTGCCCAGTGGGCTTGTTTTAGAACTGAACGATTGTTTTTATGTTCCTACTATGAGTAGGAATATTATTTCAGTTTCTTGTTTGGATTTAGAAGGTTTTGAATTTGTTATTAGGAATAACATTTGCTCCATTAATAAAAATGGCATTTTTTATGGAGATGCCTCATTATCAAATGGGCTCTATATTCTCAATCTTCATGGATCTTCAAACAAGTCTATCTATAATATTAATACTAAGAGATTGAAATCCAATGATTTAAAATAGACTTTCTTCTGGCATTGTCGTCTGGGCCATGTAAATGAGAAACGCATAACAAGGCTTCATAATGATGGGCTTCTAAATTTGTTCGATTTAGAATCTTACGAAACATGTGATTCTTGTTTATTAGGCAAAATAACTAAAGCACCTTTCAAGAGTCTAAATGAAAGGGCAACTGATTTATTGGGCCTAATACATACTGATGTATGTGGACCAATGAATTCACATGGTAGAGGAGGATTTCAGTATTTCATTACATTTACAAATGATTTCAGCAGATATGGCTACCTGTATCTGGTGAAACACAAATCTAAATCATTCCAAAAATTCAAAGAATTTCAAAATGAAGTACAAAATCAGCTTGGCAAAAGTATTAAAACACTTCGATCAGATCGAGGTGGTGAATACTTAAGTCACGAGTTTGATGAGCATCTTAAAAATTGTGGAATTATTTCCCAATTAACTCCACCTGGAACACCTCAATAGAATGGTGTATCTGAACGGAGAAATCGGACTTTATTAGATATGGTTCGATCAATGATGAGTCAAACTGATCTTCCAATCTCCTTTTGGGGTTATGCCCTAGAGACTACTGCATTCATACTAAATCGAGTTCCATCTAAATTGGTTTAGAAAACGCCATATGAGATATGGACTGGGAGATAACCTAGTTTGTCATTTCTCAAGATTTGGGTTTGTTAAGTTTATGTAAAGCGTTTATTATCTGATAAACTTGCACCTAAATTGGATAAATGCATATTTGTAGGGTATCCTAAAGAAACTAAAGGATATCAATTTTATCTCCCAAAGGAAAATAGAGTAATTGTTGCTCGAAAATGGATTCTTTCTTGAAAAGAAATTTATTTCCAAAAGAATTAGTGGGAGTAAAATACATCTTGATGAGATTCAAGAGTCACAATTAGTACCTGAACCGAATAATGAACCTCGATTAGATGGCTCACAAGTTCAAGATAAGCCTACTTCTATAGAATAAGGACCTAGAAAATCTGATAGGGTTTGTCAACAACCTGAGAGATATGGATTCCTTATCACTGACGATCACAATATGGAGCTTATGGTTAATGATGAGCCCACTTCTTATCTAGAAGGCCATTAAGAGTTCTGACTCTGGAAAATGGTTAGAGGCTATGAAGTCTGAGATGCAATCCATGTATGATAACCAAGTCTGGACTTTGGTTAATCTACCTAAAGGTTCAAAAGCCATTGGGTGTAAATGGGTTTTCAAAAAGAAAACAAACACGGAAGGAAATATGCATACTTGCAAAGTACGACTGGTAGCAAAAGGTTACAGACAAACTCATGGTATAGACTATGATAAAACCTTTTCACCAGTTGTAATGCTTAAATCTATCAGAATTCTTCTTGCCATAGCAGCATATTATGATTATGAAATTTGACAAATGGATGTCAAAACCGCGTTTCTCAATGGAAACTTACTCGAGGATGTGTACATAACACAACCAGAGGGTTTTGACGACCCTTTGAATTCTAATAAAGTGTGCAAGCTTCAAAGATCCATTTATGGATTGAAGCAAGCATCTCGAAGCTGGAATATTCGTTTTGATGAAGCAATTAAAGAATTTAACTTTATCAAAAATGATGATGAGCCTTATGTTTAAAAGAAAACAAGTGGAAATGCAATAGTTTTTTTGGTACTTTATGTTGATGACATCTTACTCATTGGAAACGACATCCCAACTCTACAAAGTGTAAAGATATGGTTGGGAAATTATTTCTCAATGAAAGACTTAGGTGAAGCTACGTATATTCTAGGGATAAGGATCTATAGAGATAGATCTAGAAAGATAATTGGACTAAGTCAAAGTGCATACGTTGACAAGGTACTGAAAAGGTTCAGTATGCAAGACTCTAAGAGAGGATTCTTGCCAATATCACATGGTATTAAGCCCAGCAAAACTTAAAGTCCTTCTACGAAGGATGAAGAAGAGCGCATGAACAAGATACCATACGCTTCCACTATAGGGTCTATCATGTATGCCATGTTATGTACTCGACCCGATGTATCATATACATTGAGCATGACGAGTAAGTTCCAGTCAAATCTTGGAGAAGCACACTGGACTGCTGTCAAGAACATACTGAAGTACTTAAGAAGAACTAAAGATATGTTCTTAGTTTATGGAGGACAAGAAGGCAAGCTAGTTATAAATGGTTACACTGATACTAGTTTTCAGTCCGATATAGATGATTATAGATCGTAATCAGGTTTTCTATTTTGTTTGAATGGAGGTGCTGTAAGCTGGAAAAGTTCAAAGCAAGACACCGTGGCCGATTCTACTACATAAGCTGAGTATGTAGCTACTTCAGCTGTAGCTAAAGAAGCAGTTTGGATTAAAAAGTTAATTACAGAACTAGATGTAGTTCCTAGAATTGTGAACCCAGTGAATCTCTATTGTGACAACAATGGAGCCATTGCACAAGCTAAGGAACCAAGATCACATCAGCGATCCAAACATATACTTAGATGTTTTCATCTTATTCGATAAATTGGTGATAGATGAGATATCAAAGTATGCAAGGTATCAACTGATGACAATGTTGCAGATCCACTGACAAAGCCTCTCCCATTGTCTAAACATGATAGTCATACCAGATCAATGGGATTACGGCTTATGCCAAATTGGTCTTAGTGCAAGTGGGAGACTGTTGGGGATATGCCCTAGAGTTAATTTGTACTTATACTATTGTCGTTATGTTTTATATAATAATATGAGGCTTTCCTTTCCATGAATAGTGCATTTTGTTTTGTAGTCATCAAGTACGTGACTTAATAGTAAAACCCAACAATGAATACAATGACTAATCTAAATCTGTCCCTGATCATTTATTATTATTGGAACAATAATAAATAAATAGTAGTATGTTTGTGACTTGATGGCTATGTTTTACTGGTCATGGATATTTGTGATATCAAGTCAAAACATAAATAAATGTTAGAGAACATTGTATTAGACATGACCCACTGTGAGAGTACTTCATAGAACATGTTATAAGTACTTTCTAGCCATAATAATATTAAAAGTCCTTCGACCTAAATTCATCATAGTTTCCTACTTGATAAATTCTGTTTTTTGACGTTGTCTAAAGTTGTCTTTAACCAGATAATAAATTAGACTACTGTTGGATATAGAATAAATCAATGAGAGGAATATGATTGATAGTGAAAGAATTTGTCCCTCCCAATTATGAGAGAGATATCCATGAGCCCCTTGATAAGACTGTTAAAATGCATGGCCATTCTCAAATATATCAATCTAAGATATTGATATCATTTGTTTGAACAGTCTACTATGAAATCAAGAAATAATTGATTAAACTTAATAAGGATGACATGCTCCGTACCTTATGCTTAATCTGGATATCGTGTGACAAAAGGACTAAATGTAAAATTATGGTTTGGTTCAAAGAGATCACTGATCTTCATTTAACCTGGATAGTTATAATATTTTGCTAGAAACCGCTTATAACTTGTGGGCTATTTAAATATGATTTAGGCACACTGCCAGTGTTAAATGAACCTATAGGGTCACACAATAAGCGAACTTGTTAGATTATTTTCCTGGTGACCAGATTTGATGAATCTGGAAATATGTCTAAGTTAATCAAATTTAGAAAATTTACCAGATATAATGAATTTGGAAATATGTCCACATTCAATTTATCTGGATGATGTCCAGATTATAAGAATCTGTCTCAGTAAATTAATTAGTTAAATTACCGAGATAATAGCAGAATCTTATCATATCAGTTTTAATTTAATTTGAATTAAAATTAAAATACGATAAGATATTATTGGGGTTGGACTCTAAGAGGTTCGGATTGGGTTTTTAAGAAAATGCTAGCCGTCTTCTTGGGTGTGCCAATTTCTGTTGAGAATATTCGTACCTCCATTGATCAGGAAAAAAAAAAATCCCTCAAACCCTAGGTGCTAGCACTCCTCGGGTAACGAGTGATTTCACGGTGTGTATCCGATAGAGAACGTTCATACACTATAGCATCTGGTGATCGTTCGGGTTGCACGTACAGTGACAGAATTAGAATCGAAGGGTATCATTTACACCAAACAGAGATAATTATACAAACCTACGATCTTCTTAATCGTTTACTTGGATCCTCGGAAGGGATTCGTGGATGTTTTCCGCATTTAGGAGTCTACGAATCTTAACAATGCCCTCGAAATAGCGGCATATATTCTAAACTTGGTGCCTTCCAAGCCAGTACCCAGGACTCCCCATGAGATGTGGACTAGGCATAAGCTAAGTCTGAATCATCTAAGGATATGGGGTTGTCCAGCTTATGTACTAGTCAAGGGAGATAAGTTGGAAATAAGATCAGAATTATGCTATTTTGTTGGGTATCCAAAAGGGACAAAGGGTGGTTACTTTTTTCATCCTAATGAGCAAAAAGTACTGGTAAGTACCATTGCTAGATACTTAGACAATGATCAAAGTACTTACACGAAAGGTTCAACTAGGTTGGAATTGGAGGAGAAGTTATCTTCGGAAGCAACTTCTTTTGACCCGATTGTGGAACAAGAAGAGGCACAGCCTCAAGAGCTTGTACATATGGAGCTTCGTCGTAGTGGGGGAGTATCTAGGGTTTCAGAGAGATAGACTGGAGAAGCTTTCGAGTTAGTCTCCGACCATCAGGAATAAGACCCCACTAGATACGAGGAGGCTATTGCTGATGCCGATGTAAATCTATGGCCTGAAGCAATGAAAGCCGAGATTGAGTTTATGTATCTCAATCAGGTTTGGAATCTTGTAGCTTCACTTGAAAGGATATAACCTATGGGTGTAAGTCGGTATACAAGAGAAAGAGGAGAGTAGATAGGAAGGTGGAAACCTTTAAAGTTAGGCTTATGGTGAAAGGATACACTCAGAAAGAGGGAATCGACTATGAGGAAACCTTTTCCCCGGTAGCTATGCTTAAGTCCATCCATATCCTCTTTGCCATCGCATGTCATTATGACTACGAGATATGACAAATGGATGTCAAGACGGTATTTTTAAATGGTCATTTTAGTGAAGACATCTATATGTCCCAACCGAAAGGCTTTATTGCTAAAGGCCAAGAGTATATGGTTTGCAAGCTTAAGAAGTCTATTTATGGACTTAAGCAGGCATCAAGGGCAACGAACATTCATTTTTATAAGACTGTAAAGTCTTATGGTTTTGTTCAAAACGAGGATGAACCATGCGTGTACAGGAAACTTGAAGGCATTAATTTGGTTTTTCTTGTCTTGTATATGGATGACATTCTACTCATTGGAAATAATTTAGGATCATTATCATCTATAAAGGTTTGGCTGTCTAGTCAATTCAATATGAAGGACTTGGGAGAAGCTAGCTATATTCTCGGGATAGACTTCTTAGAAATAGGAAGTAGAGAATGTTAGGATTATCCCAAGTTGCAAACATTGACAAGATGTTGGCCAGGTATAGCATAGACTCATGCAAGAGAGCTCTGATTCCTTGCAAACATCAGTTGTCACTTTCTTCAAGAGACTGTCCTAAGTTTTAAGAAGAAAAGGACAAAATGAGTAGGATTCTTTATGCTTCGGCTGTGGGAAGTCTAATGTACGCCATGCTATGTACTAGGCCAAATATCAATTTTGCCGTAGGCTTGGTTAGCAGATATCAGTCAAACCCCGGGGAGGTTCATTGGTAAGCTGTAAAGCATATACTCAAGTACCTCAAGGGGACGAGAGATTATATGCTGGTTTATAGGGCTGATGACTTAGTTCTTACAGGATACATAGACTCAGATTTCCAGGCGGATAAGGACGAGAGAAAATCCACTAGTGGATATGTCTGCACCTTGTTTGGAGGAGTTATTTCATGGAGGAGTATAAGGCAATCTTGAATTGTTAACTTAACCATGGAAGCTGAGCATGTTGCAGCTTCGGAGGCATCCAATGAAGCAGTCTAGCTCTGGAAGTTCTTTTCAGAACTTGGTATCGTGCCACATATGGACAGCCCGATTGTGATGTATTGCGACAACACTGGAGTAGTATCGCAATCCAAAGAACCTCAAAACCACACAAAGGAGAAGCATATCGAGAGGAAGTACCGCTTGATCTGGGATTTCATCCAGAGATGGGAAGTTGTGATGGAACAGATTGCCTCCGAGAACAATCTAGCAAATCCATTCACTAAGCTTTTGGCTGAGAGAGTCTTCAAGAGACACTTAAAAGCCATAGGGGTGGGCACTTATGGACTTACTTAGTCTTAGAGTGAAAGTGGGAGATTATTGGGATGTATGCCCTCTTAGACTAGATTTCTGATGTAAAAAATCAAATGTTTTATTTTCAGAAATTGTTTGTGAATTTACAATTTTATTTGTGCATAGTTACGTTTGGAAAAGACTTATTGTATTTAGGTAAGTGGTCCATATGAATGGAGGTCTTTCACAGTAAGGTATGGATCATGGGTTACTTAACACATAAACTTTTGTTCTTAACTGATTGATGAAAATGAGAATCTCATCATGTCTAGGTTATTATGTTGTGAATTCTAAATGGGGAATGGCTTACCTTTAGCTAGTGAGTAGTCCACTCACTTCATGACATAAGCGTATTTCAAATACGTAGAACAAGACCTGTAGTAGTGGTTTCTAAAAGTACTATATGGTAAAAATCTAGACTACTACCGCTACAGCGTGGACTAGTACTCTGCGACTTGAATATGAGTTGGTGGTCTGACGAAGTTGGAAGCATATGCTTTAATATGCTATAGTTGTGGTTTTATCATAGGGCCAATATATTTGCAAGTTAGGTATGTATAACTGGTTAGTTAAGATAAACTTTACAAGATAGTTTCTATACTATATTGCCCCTTGTGGTTGTCTGAATGATCTAAATATCCAGGGCCTTGGGAAACATAACTTGGATGTTTGCTTTAGGGTAGCTCCCTTGGAAAGCAGAAACAATCTAGGAAGTCATGGATCATTGGACTACAGGCCTAAGGATGGTAGATGTCATTTAGAGAGGTGTTAGTACACTTCTTCCTCTCTGAATGTACGAGATGTATAGAGGGGTATTTTAGTCATTACACCTGTAGGTCAGAGACTTTGCTAACGCAACACTATCCTTGGGATCAATATTTTCTTACAGTGATATTAGGAAATATTTATAATGCAAAATATAGCTATTTATATGACAAGGGTATTTTGGTCATTTTAGTAGCTAAGGCGGTGTGTCTTTTGGTCCCCAGTATAGATCGTGAGTCCTAATTAAATACGGCTAAGGAATTAAATTAAATTAAATGGAATTTATTTTATTTAAGTAGCCTGATTTCATTATTGGGCTAGAATAAAATAAAGGTCCATGGAGAGAGAGAATTAATTAAATTAATTTAGTGGGTTAATTTATTATTCAAGGCTTTGGCTTAGTTTGAATAATTAGGGATTAACCTGGGACTAAATTGATTTAGGCTTATTTAATTGGATTTGTTTATTTGGGCTGGAAAAATTAATTATTTGTTAGACCATTAAGTTGGTTCTAACTAGAATAATTAATTTAGCCCAAAAGGTTAAACTAAGAGTCCAATGGCCTAGTCCAGTTTAACGTAGGGTTTTATTTTGGTTAAACAGGAGGATTGGAAATAACGTCCTTGTTACAGAACACACAATCTAAGAGATGGTTTCTTCTCTGTGGAAAAGGCCAGGCGTCTTTCTTTCTCTTTCTCTCTCTAGAAAATTCCCTAGCCTGTTAGTTGTTCACCAAACAGTAGTTAGGCAGGCCATATACTGGAAGACTGAGAGTTCAGCATTTACATACATGCAAAGACAGAGTAGGCTTGCAGGAATCGCACCAAAGGCTTCTACCAGCACATCTACCTCGGTTGCGCACGTTCCAGTCTAGCCACCTTTGAGAACCAGAAGGAGAGGTAAAAATTTTATAACCTCGGTATTTGGACAGGGCGCAACTGGCACCGGCCCTGTCCTGGAATCCCTATTCTTGTGTTTTTCCAATTTTTTTATGTTCGCCTCCATTGCGTGCCCTGTGTTCCCACTTTCCATGCCTTTCAATTTATTACCCAAATCTGAAACATTATGAACTCGAAGGGGGCTATACTTAGAGAATCGTGTGAATTCAACCACATATTTCCCTGTAGCCCTCCTTTCTTATTTGAAATTTTGAAATTCATCTTCTTTTCTTTCCACCGCTCATCAGGGTATATATTCTTTCTTAAATCCTTCTGAATATCCACCTATGTCTAGTCTTATTACTTCTTCTTATAGGTCCGGCAATCCTTAGCCGGTTCTTAAAGTTTAAAAAGGGCAAATTGTACGTTTCGCTACTCCTTGTAGTTTATAGAAGCAAATATATTCTCTATCTATTCAATCCAGAACTCAGCCTCCTACTCATGATCAGGTTTTCTATGAAACAAAAGGGGTTTGAATTTTTGAAATCATTCCAATGCCTAATCGTCTTCAACTTACACTCGTTTTTCTTTCCTAACTAAAGTATATTTCATATATTGTAATAAGTTCATCATTTTCTGAAATAGTTTGCATCATTAGGATTTTTAATGATTCAAGCTGTGTCCATTATAGGTTGTTTTCTTGGATGACCTCGGGAAGTGTATTTTGGGGCCATCTGTAAGGATAATATGTTACCAAATTTTATTACTATAAGTACGCTTACTGCAGAAGTGTACTAGAATAATAACATCACACTAGTAGAATATAATTTGGTGTATATATATATATATGTGTGTGTGTGTGTGTGTGTAGAATATATGTATGTGTGTGTGTATATATATATATATGTAGAATATATGTATATATATGTGTATGTTTGTATATACAAAGCAAATCATACAAGGTTTCTAGTACTACATATTGTACAAAAATACCTACGTCCATCTACTAGCTACTTTAGTTAGTACTATGTACAATGACATACTACATATATGCAGAATCTCTAAGAATTTTCACATCTAGATTTAAAAACTTTAGGTCCTTCATCGAAAGATATAAAATAATGTTTTGGAGTGTCTGATCCAAGGCCTCCCAAATTGATATGATATAGAGTGGGTTTTTTCTTGGTGTTGTGGGTGTTTTAGTTGGTTCTGAGTTCTACTCAACCCAAGGAGCCAAAACAGAGAATTTTTTGAGATAAAAAGGAGAAAATGAAACTAACAACCTACCTTCTATCAAACCCTTGAAGAATTAAGCTTCAAAGACCCTCAAAAATAGTAGATAGTTGTATTATAATCTCACCCCAATATCCTTAAAGCAACAAAGGCAAACAAGAACAAATAGAATAGAGAAAATAGGAACCCAAGTAATGGAATTCAAACAAACCTTAGAAGAGCAAAGCAACTAAGACCCATTCAAGAAACCACATTGGATTATCCAAAAGATTTTATAGACTCATTCATAAGGAGGACTAATCCTTAAGCATGGTTTTGAACAAGATGAACAAGGAGGCTAGGGCCTCTCAAGACTCTCTCTTCAAATTTGAATAAAAAGTGTGAATTGGGTTGTCAAATCACTGAATGTTGTATTTATACCACCCTAACCCTAGCTAAGTAATCCCAAAGATTCTAATACAATTTAGAGCCTTAATGGGTCTTTACAAAACATTTAAAACTGGTGAAAACCAGAGAAAACATAACAAACGCAGGGCAGCTGTTGGCTGTAGCTGGCACCGGTTAGAACTTTCAAGCCGGTGCCGGTTGCACACTGTCTTCGGGCTAGTCGATTGCTAGAATGAATCTGGCATCAATTCTGATGCTTGGGCCAGCGCCGGATGTCCGTTGGTAAGCCAACTTTGGTCAAATTTCGTCCGTCTTTGTTCTCGGCTTGAGTTCTTGTTAGGGTCCTTCTTAGATAGTCATCAAAATGAACTCTTGGCTAGCTTCTTCAACCTTCCAACCCTATTCTATTCTCAAACATAGTTTTATGAGCAATTGGAACTCATCTTGAAGTTTCTTGGTCCTTGATCTTGTCATTGGTCCTTGTTTTTGCACGGTCACGCCTCCCTCTGCTTGATCTTGACCTCCATGATGAAGCAGAGTCTTATAATCTCCCCTTCCTTGGAAAGCATTCGTCTTCAAATTATTGTTATCTTCTACATCAAAGGGAGAGAGATCACTAACATTAAAAGTGGCACTAACATGATACCCACCGGGTAAATCTATCTTATAAATGTTATCTCCAGCTTTGGCGAGAGCTTGAAATGGACCATCCCCCATTGGATCTAGTCTACTCCGTCGTTGAGTGGGAAATCTCTCTTTCCGAAGGTGCACCCATACCCAATTGTCCGGCTCAAATGACACATTTTTCCTTCCTTGATTGCGCTTATGGGCAATCTCTTCATTTCGTTTTGCAATGGTTGTTTTCACCTTCTCATGGAATGCCTTCACCATTTCCGCCTTCTTAGCTCCATCGAGGTTCAACTGTTCACCTATAGGCAAAGGAACCAAATCTAAAGGAGTTAGAGGATTAAAACCATATACAATTTCAAAAGGAGAATAAGAAGTGGTAGAATGAATAGCCCTATTATAAGCAAACTTAATGTGTGTCAAGCACTCTTCCCAAATTTTCAAGTTCTCTTGATTATGGTCCGCAAGAGTTAGGTGAGTGTTCGGTTGATCACCTCTGTTTGTCCGTTTGTTTGAGGATGACAAGCTGTGAAAAACAAGAGATTAGTATCAAGTTTGTTCCATAATGCTCTCCAAAAGTGGCTAAGGAATTTAGTATCCCTATTCAAGACAATAGTCCTTGGAATCCCGTACATTCTCACTATTTTCTGAAAGAATAAATCTGCAATATAGGACGCATCATTAGTCTTGGAACAAGCCACAAAATGAGCCATTTTAGAGAATCGATCAACAATCACAAATATGGAGTCCTTACCCCCTTGGACCTAGGCAATCCTAAGATGAAGTCCATTGAAATATCAACCTAAGGCATATTAGGTATGGGCAAAGGAGTATAAAAACCATGTGGAAGAGATCTAGATTTAGCTCGCCTACAAATAATACATTGAGAACAATGTTTCTCCACATCCCTTCTTATTTTTGGCAAAAAAAAAAAAAAAATGTTCCTTAAGGATGCTTAAGGTTTTTGCAACACCAAAATGCCCCATTAGTCCCCCACTATAGGCCTCCTTAACTAGGAATACCCTAATAGAACCCTTTGGTACACAAAACCTTGCCTCCCTAAACAAGAAACCATTATGCCTATAATATTTAGCAAATACACTTTTCTCACAAGCATGGAAAATATCCCCAAATTCCTCATCATCAACATACAAATCCTTTACAAGTTTAAAACAAATAAGTTTAGCATCCAAAAAGTTTAGTAGTGCATACCTTCGAGATAGTGCATCTGCTACCACATTTTCCTTACCCTTCTTGTATTGAATAACATAAGGAAATGTCCCAATAAACTCCATCCACCTTGCATGCTTCTTGTTCAAATTTTGTTGGCTTTTGAGGTGTTTAAGTGTCTCATGATCGGTATGAATGACAAACTCTATTGGTAAAAGATAGTGTTGCCAATATTCCAAGGTTCTTACTAAGGCAAAAAGCTCTTTGTCATAAGTAGAGTAATTGAGGGCTGCCCCCGGACATTTTCTCACTAAAGTATGCAATGGGTTTTCTATCTTGGGTCAAGACCGCACCTATTCCCACTCCACTTGCATCACACTCTATCTTAAATGCCTTCTCAAAGTTAGGAAGAATAAGAATTGGAGTTTGGCTCAATTTGTCTTTGAGGGTTTGAAAGGCTTGTTGTTAGGCTTGCTCCCACCTAAATCCCACATTTTTCTTTACCACTTCGGTTAGAGGGTCTGCTATGGTGCTAAAATTTTGGATGAACCTCCCATAGAAGCTAGCTAGCCTATAGAAACTACGGACTTGGGTAATGGTGGTAAGGGTGGGCCAATCTTAGATGGCTTTTACTTTTCCCTTATCAACGTTAATCCCCTTGGCACTTACAACATACCTAAGGAATCTAATCCTCTCTAAACAAAAAGAGCACTTCTCAAGATTAGCATACAATCTCTTCCTTTGGAGGGCAACAAGCACATTTTGAACATGATTCAAATGATCCACATATGATTTGCTATAGATTAATATATCATCAAAGTACACAACAACAAATTTTCCAATGAATTCCCTCAAAACATGGTACATTAGTCGCATGAAAGTACTAGAAGCATTAGATAATCCAAAAGGCATGACAAGCCACTCATACAACCCTTGTTTGGTTTTAAAAGCCGTTTTCCATTTATCTCCTTCTCTTATTCTAATTTAGTGATAACCATATTTCAAATCAAGTTTAGAGAAAATGCATGCACCAAAGAGCTCATCAAGTAAGTCATCTAGCCTAGGAATGGGATAGCGGTATTTTATCATGATGTTGTTGATAGCACAACAATCCACGCACATACGCCATGTCCCATCTTTTTTGGGCACCAAGAGAACCGGAACCGCACATGGGCTTAGGCTTTCTCTCACATATCCCTTCTCAAGTAATACTTCTACTTACTTTTGCAATTCCTTGGACTCTTCTAGGTTGCTTCTATACGCCGGTCAGTTGGGGATGATGGTTCTGGGTACAAAGTCGATTTGTTGCTCAATCTCTCTTATGGGTGGTAGTCTTCCAGGCACCTCCTTTGGAAAAACATATTCAAATTCTTGAAGAATAGTTGCAATTTCATTAGGCAAAGACAATGTAGATTCATTAGTAGAAACATAAGAACCTTTGTATAGAAGAAGGATAACCGGTTCCTTAGCTTCTATAGCCTCTATGATCTCACTTTTTTTATGCAAAGAAATTCACGTTTCTTTTACCTCCCCTCTCTTGTCCTTGCTCACTCCTATCCTTGATCGTCAAAGGTACTTGTTTGAACATCATCTCTCCCAACTCTTTTTGTCTCCTCTCTTATTCTTTCCTCTCAATTTCTTATTTTTGTTTGACATCTTGCGCTCCCTTTTTCTTTTCTTTCTCCTTCATGATTCTTTGATCTTTGTTCACTTCACTAGGGGCTATGAGGGTGAGGGTAAACTTAGTTCCCTCATTGAGTAGGGAATAAGTATTCTTTCTCCCATCATGCTTTACATGCCTATCGTATTGCCAAGGCTTCCCTAGGAGCAAGTGACCCGTTTGCATGGGTACTATATCACATAGCACATCATCCTTGTATTTTTCCATCTCAAAAAACACCAAAACTTATTTGTTTACTCTCAATTCCCTGCTATCATTCAACCATTACAATTTGTAGGGCTTGGGGTGTTTAATCCAACTCATATCCAATTCCTTAACTAAGTTTGCACTAATCACGTTAGTGCAACTCCCACTATCCACAATGACACTACAAGGAGTCTTGTTGATTAGACACCTAGTGTAGATATGTTCTTTCTTTGTTGGTGATCTTGATCTTTAATGGCTTGTGAATTTAATGACCTTCTTGTGACTCCCACTAAAGAGTATTCTTGACCAACAACTTCCCCTTCACCACTTTACTCATCCCCATTTCCCTCTTGGTCTCCTTGGTACCTTTCTCCTTCTTCTTTTTCGTCGGTAGAAACCTCACCATAGGGATTAGTATACATCATTCTCTTGCTTGGACACTCATACGAAGTATGTTCATATCTAAGGCACTTAAAACACTTGATGTCTCTATTCCTTTGTGGCCTCTCCATGACTTTTTCTTTGTTCCAACCTTCCCTAGGTTTCTAATCCTCCATAGGCTTTCAATCCTCTCTAGGTTTCCAAGACTCCATTGGTTTGTTGAAGTCCCTTTGGAATGGTATAGGGGTTTCATCCTTCTTACTTGGCACCTTACTAGTAGTGTTGGGATTTGGAAGTAGTGGTCAAGTAAATGCCCTCTTCTTTAATTGCCTCTCAATCTTTATAGCGGCATGTACCATATCCTCTAATCATTCATAGGGGTGCAATTCTATCAAATTGGCAACTTCCCTATCTAATCCTCCTAAGAACCTTACTCTTGTTGCTTTATGATCCTCATTGATTTGAGCTCTCATCAATATTACTTCCATCTCTTTACGGTAACCTTCCACACTCTTGTTCCCTTACTTGAGTGATTAGACCCTTTGGTAAAGATCATTGTAGTAATAGTGTCGTATAAACCTTGCCCTCATCATATCTTTCAATAAATTCCAACTAGCCACGGTTTCCACTCCAATTTGTCTCCTTTGTGCACTAACTTGCTCCCACCAAACCAAAGCATACTACAAAAATTCCAAAATAGCTAATGTCACCTTTGACCTCTCATTATAGGTATGACTTTCTAGGAAGATTTCCATCTTGCTTTCCCACTCGAAATATACTTCGGTGTCACTCTTGCCATAGAATGTGAGCACTTTCAATTTGATATGGTTCAACTCCTTCTCCTCATCATTTCATTCTCTCTTACCTCTTCTATTGCCCCATCCTCTATTGTGTTCCCCAAAGGCTTCAACTTGTTCCCCCTCATACCTTTCATCAACTCTCTCAAACTCTCTTTCTAACCCTCTTAGGTTATTCCCACCATTCCTTCCTTGACCTTTACCTCATCCTCCTCTCATACCATGTCTTCTCCCTCTTATAGGAGCTTGTTGGAACCCTCCAATTGAGTGCTCATCCTACTCTTCCCCTTGTTGGGCATTTAACGGAAGAGTATGGGCATCACCATCCCTCATCCTAGGGCTAGGTACTTCAAGTTGCTCTTGGCCTTTCCTTTGTGCGATGGTAGAAGATTGCCCAAGATGATTTATCAATTCCCTTGTCATGTTTTGAAACGCACTTTGCATAGTCCTCATCATAGCTTGCAAGTCATCATGTAAAACCCTAGCATCAATTTGTTCTTTTTTAGGTCTACTAGGTCCACTTGGGTTAAGCCTAGAGATCTCCTGATCATGGGCCATGGTGGTGGAATTTTTACTTGTTTATACCTGCAAAACAAAAGAAATTAGAGAGAAAAATAGATCCTTACTTCGCTTCCTTATGTGTTGGCTCTCAAAGGTTGGTCACTCCACCCTCGTGTTTGCTCTCTTAGGCTCTTTTAGTAATAGTCTCACCCTCTTGCCTTTTTCTCAATACTCAAGCCTTCTTTTTCGATCCCAATTCTTTCCAATAGCGAAAGATTTAGTCCAACTTAGTAAATCACACAAATCAATGGATTTTTCCAATTAGGGGGTCGTAGGGGAATTTCAACAAACACTTGTTGGGCACCTCAATCAATCACGTTTTAATCAAGAATTTCAAGAAATGTGGACTCAATCAACACAAAAACAAACACTTAATGCACAAAGAAACACTTCTAAACAAGAAACAAACAAGATTTATCAAGAACAAAGAAACAAGAATAACTAGAACTAGGATTATGAAGGACAAGATGATCACAAGTATGCACTAGTAAAGTTGAGTTCAATGAGCATGGAATTCAACAATAGAGTGATATACTAAGTCCCAAAATCCCAAGGAATAAAAATTAAGAATCAAAGTTTCCAACTATAGCAAAAAGCATTCTCATGGAACATTTAACAAACACCTTGGTTGCAATCCCGTCACTTAAGAACAACCAAAATTTTCACCCATATTCAAGCTAATTTTCACAACAAACACAAGAAAATTTTGTTCCTAAGGATTATATTAACATCAAGGAGAAATTCCCTAAAAGAAAAATCAAGATATAACAAAGATTTCATGACCTTTTTGGAGCATGTTTTTGAGTTACGGGATTTCTCTGTTTTCTTTTTCTTCAACTTTATAGGGCTTCTGGCTCCTTTTCTTGCTTTCAAGCTTTGATTGGAATCAAAGCTTTTCTTGCTCCGATACCAAACTCTTTGATATGATCTAGAGTGGGCTTCTTCTTGGTGTTGTGGGTGATTTAGTTGGTTATGAGTTCCACTGAACCTAAGGGGCCAAAACAGAGAATTTTTTGGGATAAAATGAAGAAAATGAAACTAACAACCTACTTTTTATCAAACCCTTGAAGAACTAAGCTTCAAAGACCCTCAAGAATAGTAGCTAGTTCTACTATAATTTCACCCCAATATCCTTGGAGCAACAAAAGCAAACAAGAACAAATAGAATAGAGAAAATAGGCACCTAAGTAATAGAATTCAAACAAACATTAGAAGAGCAAAGTAACTAAGACCCATTCAAGAAACCACATTGGATTATCCAAAAGATTTTATAGACTCATTCATAAGAAGGGCTAACTCTTAAGCATGGTCTTGAACAAGATGAATAAGGAGGCTAGGGCCTCTCAAGACTCTCTCTTCAAATTTGAATAAAAAGTTTGAATTATGTTGTCAAATTACTAAAGGTTGTATTTATACTATCATAACTCTAGCTAAGTAATCCCTGATGTTCTAATACAATTTAGAGCCTTAATAGGTCTTTACAAAACATTTAAAAATGGAAAAAATAGGAGAAAACATAAAAAACGCGGGGCAACTGTTGGCTGTAGTCGGCACCGGTTAGGACTTTCAAGCCGGTGCCAGTTGCATACTGTCTTCGGGCCAGTCGAATACTAGAATGAAGCTGGCATCAATTCTGATGCTTGGGCCAGCATCGAATGTCCGTTGGTAGGCCAACTTTGGTCAAATTTCGTCCGTCTTTGTTCTTGGCTTGAGTTCTTGTTGGGGTCCTTCTTAGATAGTCATCAAAATGAACTCTTGGCTAGCTTCTTCAACCTTCCAACCCTCTTCTATCCTCAAACATGGTTTTATGAGCAATTGAAACTCATCCTGAAGATTCTTGGTCCTCGATCTTGTCATCGGTCCTTGTCCTTGCACAATCATGCCTCCCCCTCCTTGATCTTGACCTTCATGATGAAGCGAAGTCTCATCACAAATTCTTATCTCCATGCTATTGTAAGAGTCAAAATCTTCTTCTATCTCGTATTCTACCATCTCATCATCTGCATCATTTGTATTATTCACTTCATTAGATTCATCCAAGGATATTCTGATTCTCTTAACTATCTCATCTTCAGACTCATCGGAAGAGATCTCGATCACCTCAAGTGTCTCAGGACTCAGGGTCACGTCTACCGTAATAGATGTAATGCCCCTGTAATTTTAATCCTCGAATGGTTACAAACAACTTGTAATAAGATGAGAATTTGTATCGAGGGCTAGAACAAAAGATGATCGGTATAATGAAATAGATATTTTGGTTTCATAACATTTTGTTGGGATCTGGATATAATTATTGGATTTGTTCTACTCATACCCTAAATCTTCAGAAGGCTACTAATATTAGTAATATAAGAATTTGAGGGTACATAATGAACAAAAATTGATCAATGTGATGAAACACACGTTTTGGTATGAAATAAGTTATTCGGGTTGTCGGAGGCATTTTCATCATTTTGACCGCGCCCGCGACTTTGACCTCAAATTTAACCAAACTGAGAAATAATTAGAGAATTTAAGTATTACCAATGGATTCAATGGAATTTTTGGAGTTGAGTGGTGAAATAAAATATTTTTCCATTTTGGACTCGATTTTGTTCTTTTCTAAGAAAAACAGAAAATTGCGGTGAAAAATGGTGCGTGTGGCACCTTTTGAGTGGTAGCTTTGTGATTGGTAGCCCATAAACATGTGTCAATTTATAAGAGGTTGTATGAAGAATTCATGCAAGACACATGGAATTAGAGAATTACAAAAATAAATAAAGAATGATGTGTAAAATTGGCATATGAAATCCACCATACAAGCAATTGAATTAAAAATTTCTTTGCCAAAATCTAATAAGAAATGGCAGTGAGGAGGCTATTATACCAGCCAGAATTTCAGCCAGCCTTGAAGAAAGAGAAACAATAGAAAATGTTGAGAAAAATTGGAAAAAGAGAGATAAACTATTGTTTTTGAGAAGTTGGAGATTCTTGGAGCAAATTCAAGCTAGAACACCTCAAACACAAGGTAAAATCCTAGTCTTCAAGAATTAAAGTTGTAGATTTCATTACAGTGATAGTTTTCATATGAATTTTAACATGAAAACATGAGATTTGTAATGAATAAAATTATTATTGTGTACTGTGTGAGACTTTTTGCATGCAAGTGTGTGTACCGATTGAATGAAGGATTAATAAGCTATATTTTATATGGTGAATAAGGGTATTTGAATGGTGACTCAAAGGGTTGTTCATGATTGCGAAGAAGGATGGTAGAATTGGGATAAAAATGGGGTTAAACATTAAAGAAAATGAATTATGATTGTTCTTGTTCGTTGATGTTGATTATATGTTATTCGCATAAGAATTTAGTGACTTTCTTGAATCTGAAAACCTGAATAATTAAGGTTGTTTGAATGGAAAATGATGTGGATTAAGGGTTATATAAGTGTTATAAATCAAGAAGCACAAGTAGGTGAAGTTGTTTTGTGAAAATGGATTAATAACCTGAAAACTACTGGGGCAGTTTATTCCCTTTAGCGTATCAGTGGAACTAGTACTCAGACAAGGACTCATGTAGACATAAATTTAAGAGTCTTACGGTCATTTTGGTATATCACAGAGCCAAATTGGAGTTGTGGATTGAAAGTTATGCACGAAACAAAATTGAGTGTCAAGCAGCAAAATTTCAGGATTTTGTTGGAAAATGAATGAACTTAAGGAAGATTAATTGGATGATTTTGGGATGAAATGAATAAGAAACATGAAGTTAAATCCTTGTTTGTAAAGGGAGGAAGGATATTGAGAAAGGAAAATGAAAGAATTGAACGAACAATGAAAAAATGACGTGAATGAAAGTTGAATGTTTTCCTTAACCGTCGGCCCCCATCGACTAAACGTCGGTTGCACGTCAGCTAACTATCAGTCACATCGGCTAACCGTCGGCTACTTTTTGACCAAACACGATTTAACATAAAAATAGTATTTGGTGTAAGTTTATCAGTAAATGGCTAACGGTACGTTGGAAACGGTGAGAATGATAGTCAAACAAGGCCCGAACGGTAAAAGCTTGTTTATGACATGAAGTGAGTCCCTTTGATTTCTAAGACTTTTTGAAAGTTAGCGTGCTTTATTTTTCCATGAAATGCTATGATTTATACCATTCTGAAAATCCCTGAATACTATTTATGGTTATCTAAGCAAGCCTTATTTTATGCCGCTTTGGGCTCGAATGAACATTATAATTGGCTTAGAAACCTTAACGGAGGATTAAGACATGAATTTCATTAATTTAGTCCTTTTGGATTACACACTTGGGATTTTCGAAAAATAGTAATTTTTGGAATCGGGTATTCATAAATTGACTTGAATGCCCTTATTGGAACATTTTTTGGAAATATGGTTGAAACACTTTGAATTTAATCCTATTTTAGGATTAAAGTTCTGGATTTCTTAAAATGAGTTCCTTTTGGAATTAGGTATTTGGAAAATAATCCAAATGTCCTTATTGGAATATTTTATGGAAACCTTTGGAATCAGGTACTCAGTAAATGACCGAAATATCCTTATTGGAACTTTTGTGAACACTTTTCAAATCAAGTAAGTGTAAAATGACACGAATACCCTCAAAATGTCTTTTTGGAATCAGGTATGGGTAAAATGACCTGAATACCTTTAGAAACTTGTTTTAATTTGTGAAAAGAACTAGTTACCCTATTTCGACATGATTTTTGGAAAATGATCTCCCGATATGAGATTGACTTTTGAAAAATGACATTTTGATCCTGAAAATTACTTTATTAGGCTGATGTGGTTATGAAATGAATTGATTGGCCTTGTGGAGCCTATGGAAATTATCTTTTGACTTGCAAGTAGTGGGATCAATTTCTGAAAAATAATATTTTGCCCCAAAAATGTTTGGTTTAAAAAAAAAAAAAAATCCTGTGAGAATAAAAAACCCTCTAGCCAGATCAGTCAGTAGGGGTGGTATTGGTAACATTGAGTACTCAGTAAGGATTTTGATCTTTGTACTAGCCTACATTAGAGTTAGATGACCCAAATAGCTTAGCTTAGTTTTAAGGATTGTCTTACTCCAAATGGTATGACAGGACATTGAGATGGGTCATCCTGGCTAGCCATTTAGCAGATAGCAATTGCCACATCTACGGGCACATCTTATTTTTAAGTCATTCGTTGAATGCCGGGTGGGGACACTCGGTAGCATTTGACTGCTTGCTGCCTCGATGGTGATTGACGTCCGAATTAGGACCTCTGGCTTACAATGGCAAGAGTGTGCTGTGGTACACTTGGTATGCTGCACTATACCTATTATTTACTCTCAATAGTATGCTCTGCTGTACTTACTTTGTATACTGTGGTATACCTATTATATATTCTCAACAGTACGCAGCGGCGTACTTACCCTTCTGGCCACGCATGGTCGAGTGCTTTAGGTTGTAGTCTAAGCACAATGAGATGTGGCACCGAAGGCAGAGCTTTGTGAGTTTTGCATGCAAGTTGACCTTCTATTGGAGAAATGCCTATAGTTTTGAAAATTAGGGCAATGATTTGAAATTGAAATATAGTTTTCCAAAAATGATTGAGTTTGGAACAAACTCTTGTTTAGAATGTTTTAGAAATGTTTTCAGTGGTTTGAGACAAAACGTGACATTGCTTTACTTTATCTATTTTATAAAGCAGTAGCACACATGGGACTTACTGGGTGATTTATCACTCACATTTCTTTTATCTTACTATTTTTAGGATCTAGAGTAGAGCAAACCTACGGATAGAAAGGCGATACCACAGTGATAGCAGTTTAGGTCCTTTTACTTTCTCCTCTCTTTATGTATTTTATTACTGTTATAGTTTGGAGAATGTTTGGACGACACTCCCTATTTTATATTTTTATATATATATATATATATATATATATATTTGAGTTTGCTGTACCAATTTGGGCCTTAGTTTTATCCTGTTGGTTATTCTTTATAAAGACCCTTGGTCTAGACAACTGGACGAGGCGACACACCGGTGTTGGTATGCTTCCGCTGTTACTTCTAGTTAGGGTGTTACAATTGGCATCAGAGCCTAGTTATTATAAAACTGTAGTATCACTATATGAATTGATAGAACCCTTTTATCTTATAGGTATGATGGATAGTGTAACACCGCTACTAAAAACAACAGTGGAAGCATATTAACAGCAGGTGTCGTCCTCACATAGACATATATATAACAAAAAAATCTAATACATGAAAATTTCCATTCCAGATAAGTAATAAGGTACATTATCAAAAGGGAAACGTCCAGACTTAAGCTGCTGTCACTGTGGTATTGTCCTCTATCCGTAGGTCCTCTCAATTCCGGGTCCTACAAAAAAGGGTAAGACAAAATACACGTGTGAGTGAAAAATCACTCAGTGAGTCCCGTGATGCTAGCGCTTTAGTAAAAAAAATAAAGTACACAAAACACTTGTAGGGAAAGCAGTTCACTTTCACACTGCAAACAATTCCAAAACTCTCTAAAGAAGAGTTTATTCAGTACTCAATTATTTTTGGGAAACTGTATTTCAGATTTCAAATTACTGCCCCGATTTTCAAATCACAAGCACTTCTCCAACAGAAAGTTGACCTATATGCAAATCCCACTACCCTTGCATTCGATGCCATGTATGTGAAACCGCAGTCAAAACCAACCTTAGAGTAAGGGGGTTGGGATGCATATCATATTTTACTGCATGTTTGAATATATTTTTTATATGATTTTATGTGCATTGAATTTGTGTTTTATAGTCTAGAGGGCTTGATTATGATTATTGAGTGAGAATGGCAAAATGGTTATTTTTTTGGTTGAGGTGGAAAAAGGGAGATAGCTTGAGGATTGAATAGGAAAATATTTTTAGGGGGAAAATAAGAACAAGAGTGGTTGTGGTTTAGTGGTTAGAGCCTTAGAATTAATTCTTGAGGTCTTGGGTTCAAATTCCATCATAGGAGCTTTAGCTTAGTTAAATTTTATTTTTGCTTGGGAAGTATCATTTTCGGCCTTATGTGTTGGGAGTAGGGTAGAGATGTTGTCCTAAGAGAGACATAATAGGAATATCCAAATCCTACTCCTTTGTTCTACACAAAATTCCTAAGGGGAATTCATTTCCTCTTTATCCTTAATTTTTCCTATTTCTCAACTTATTGGTTTGATCAAATTGTTCTAGCCATTTTCTTTCCAAAAATTCCAGCAAGGTGTTGTGGCTTTGAAGGTTCAAAATGTCTTAGTAAAAGACATCTTATAGACCGAAGCAATGGAAGAGGGGGAAGGATTTCAAGTGAATTAAATTCCTCTAGTGAACTTTCTAAAAATTCCCTCTAGCTAGGTTCATCTTCCTTCTTGGAATGAACTGAAATTTTCCAGCTTCTTGTGCCTTCAAGGTGTCAAAATTCTTAGCCATTATCCCCTCCCAAATGCTGCCATAAAATGGCCTTGTGTATCAGCTTGCAACCTGAATTTTTCTGGCCATTTTCGGACTGTACAAAGGTGGTGCAAAACCAGGAAAATTCCTGGGCAAATTCGCAGCTTTGGAGGTCCAAAATCAAGCTGTTTTCTTTCAGTTTTTGCTCAACACCATAGCCATGTTTTTCCTCCCTAAAGAAGGCTGGAAACCAGCCTTGAAAGATCCCTGAAACCTCCTTCAAACTCTCTGCAAACCGTATGGAAAAGGGCAGCCAAAAACTGCCCAGAAAATTCTAGCAAGTAGAAAATCTGTGTTGTAGTTTTTCCAGCTTTGTTTCCTAATTCTCTCCTAGCCGAAACTCCATCATTTTTTTTTACACAAACCACCCTTAAACCTCCATTAACTGAACTCCATTATCCTCCCTATGTTCTGCGCAAAAAATCCAGTCATGGCTCCTAAAATATGTCCAAAAAAATTCTGCAATCATGCCTTGATTTGGATACCAAAAATTCCAGCCACCATGATTTAGCAACCTTCCATAAAATATCCCTCAAACAACCAGACCTTCCCTTCACCATTATACTCCTTAATTTTGGCCACCCTTAGCCTCCTTCAACCAGCTTTCATTCATCCAAAATACTGCTCCAAAATTCGTCCATGGCAGATTCCCAAAAGCCCTTCAATAATTAAAGATATTCTTGTTATATCTAGTTTCCAAATTTGCTTCCCAAAAATATTCTTTAAGGATTTCAACAACTAGCCTTTCCTTTTTCCTTCCAAACCAGAAAATCATCTTCCTAAACCCTACAAACAATTCGGCAGCCCTAATCTCTTCAGAATTTCGGCAGCCTCCCATCCAAAAACTCTCTACTCTCTTGAACCTTCAAGAACACATAGTACACCAAGAACACCTACTCCTTCCTTTCACCTAATACCTCTCCAAATCACTTCAAACTACCTCTAAAAATTCCAAATTTCATCTATTCATTGCTGTGAGTCCATCCGTACCATTTTTAACATCAATCTACGAAATCCAACTTGCACTTTTGGATCAAAAACTAGAAATTTTGTGAAGACTCAAGAACACCTTCAAGGTAGGATTATTCAATCAACTTCATATTCGCTAATCTTCAATCTCTAATGAACATATATGTGTTTAAGCATGCTAATGAGCTTTCTTCTTCTCTTTTCTCTCTCTCTCTCTCTCTCTCTTGGCCGAAATACTCACCTTCTTGGCTGAATGGTTCCTTCTCCATGGCCATGTTTCCTTCACCTTCCTTGGACGGATTTAGGCATCTAGGGGTTGAGATTCATTCAAAACTCCTTCAAGGTATTCATCAATCAAGTAAGCCTTTTTAGCCCTTCTTTCAAATTCTAGATTCATGCCTCTAGGATGATGTTGATAGAAGATGAATCATGAATAGGGATGAGTATATATGTAATGTTCTGATGAGTTGAGATTGAAGCATGAATATATGTATGAATATGTTGGAGATGGGATTTATGCATGGATGGGTTATCTTGGTTGATTGTGTGATGTTTTGAGGTTTAATGCATGTCTCCATGTCATAGGTAGTATTTGTGATCAAGTATGCTAGAGATTATGTCACCTTTGGTGAATAGGATTTATATTCTTGATGATCTATTGAAACCATGATTATATTTATGCTAGTATAGGTTAGATCATGTCTTGATAAATTTAGATCTATACTTATATGCGTGATTTGGATGATTTGATAAATTGAAGGGATTGTATATGTCCATGATTGTGGTTAGCCATAGAAATATGATCATGATCTAGTTGTCCATAAGTTAATTTTTATTTCATGAATAAAATATTTCATAATATGATTTTGCTAGTAATTTCTAAAAACCCTAGGAGGGGTAAATTTGGATTTTTATATATAATAAGGATATTTTAGTCAAATAAATAATAGCTTTTGCTAGGAAAATAATATATATATATATATATATATATTATATAAAATAATGAAATCAACTAAAGCCTTTTATGGAAATAATCATAATTAGTAAAATATTTATTACTAAAAATTTAATTATTATCTTTTAATCAAACCCATTAAAAATTTATTTATTATTTTTCAAGCAACACTCATTAAATTTATTTTCAACTGATTTTAGTTATCAATTATTTTCTAACAACTAATTTATTAATAAATCATTATTTTACCTAATACCACCTTAGACTCTTCGTCAAATAAACTCTAAATTTTTCTTAGCAAGATTTAAACCATCAACTTATTAGTACTTATTTCCCAAAACACTAATTATTTTAAATATTAAATTAGCCTTGGCTGATAAACCTTTTTATTTATTATTTGGCCTTAAAGCTTAGGACACTAGGATCACGGTTGTAGTAGTGAGTTGAGTTAGTTTATTTGTGAAAGTGGATTTTGGCTTGAGTTTGATTATGGTTTGTATTTACCCCTCGCGGGATTAGGTTAGCTGTTGGAGACCTTTGTTGTGAGCAAGGATCAGGTAAGCTTCTGCATAAAACCTGTTTGATGAAAAATGATTTTTTTTTTATTTTTATGGCAAGCCAAATGTAGAGTGCATGGTCACTCATTTCTGTAAAGGCAATTGAGGAATATTTCCATTCTCATTTCAGACAAATAAATTATTTTCAAATCAAGGGGTGGTTTTACTCAAAACCTAAAACTCTTTCTAAAACCAGTTTTGCCCCAAACTTTGGAAAACCTTAATTGCCATTTTCAAGTGGAACTATGTTTTGTTCATTTTTCCCATGTGGGATACGTTACGTTGAGTACTCAATAAGGGTAGACTAGTAGTACTAGTTTTGAAGAGCAAGAGTAAGTCTTCTAGCAGGAGACCACCTCCAGAAGATAAGCTCAATTTAGAGAAATGTCAGTACTACTTAGTCATGTCGGTCCGAGCTAGCAGTTTTTATTTTAGTCAAGTGGCTGTGTTACGCTGAAATGGACACCCAGTTGTTGTTTGGGTATAGAGAAAGAGTAGTATCTTGCCCGGTAGGCCGATCACCTACCTTTTGTCAGTCTGGACAAAGTGTGGCATTCTGACTGGCAGTATGCACAAAGTGTGGCATACTGACCATGTGGACATGGGGTCCAACGTGTGGTAACCCATGACCACCATTTTTTAGTGGTTGATTTTATTGTGCACTTGTATAGTTTCAAAAAGAGGAAAACACCACTCTTACTTTTGACTAATGTTTATTGCTTGCCAATATTTCTCTTATAAAGATTTCACACATTGCATCCACGAACTGTTTTCACTAAACACCCAAAGCACACACGGACTTATTGAGATTTCTGTCTCATCACCTTTTTACCATGATTTCAGGTTGATCTTGCTGTGGGGATGAGTAGCTAGTGTTATCTGCCTTGGAAGAGAATGTTGTCATTTATTTTTATGTATTGCTTTGGGGAGTTGAGAGTGGAAAATTTTATTTATGGATTAGTTTTTCTTTTGGTATTCTTGGATTTATTCTTGGAGTATTTTTGGGATGTAATAAATTTTTAAGTTAAAATATTATTTTTATTCCACTATCTTATTTGTGTGACCTAGTTATAAAGACCCCTTGTCCTTTGGACGGGGCGACATCCCCGGCCCTGGCAGGTCTAGGTAGCGGGGTGTTACAATGTATCATTGTATTGAGACCGCAGCCTCCAGTACTCAACTTGCATGTAACATTGTACTTAGACCGTAGCCTAAAATACTTAACCGTGCATCGTCAGAATAAATACACCACAGCATAGTTCTCATCAGGTATACTGCAACATATCTAATGTACCACAGCACACTCTTGCCACCATAAGCTAGGGGTCCCAATCCTGACATCAATCACCATCGAGGCAATTGCTAGGTGCTAAACAGCTAGCCAGGATGACTTCTCTCAATGTTCTGTCACCCTTTTTGGAGTAAGACAATCCCCAGAACTAGTTAGGTTACTTGGGGTTGTCTATCTCTAACATGAGCTAGTATAAAGATGAAAGTCCTTGTTAAGTACTCAACATTACCAATACCAACCCCTTCTGAGTGATTGATGCATATTTATTTAGGTATAAAAATCATATAAAAATAAGCACATTCCCAATCAAGTTTAAATTAAAACGTTAACCCCAAATTACACATATGAGCAAGCGTACTCATCATTAACATAGCATAAGGTTCAAATTAGTGTCGATTCTCAAAGAACAAGTATGCATTAATCACTTTTCTTTCATTGTTTAACTGACTCAATAAAGTGATAAAGAAAAAAAGGAAAATAAAATAAAAGAATATATACATGTCAATGATGGAGAATTATGTAACTCAAACCATTACTCTAACAAATATGATCTTAGAGTACCTAATCATTATTATAACTGATTATTCTCTTGGCATCATGAAGGATTAGGATAGATTCACTTATTTTTCAATCCATGAAATCACTATCTTCTACATAAATTAGTATTACTTGGTCTCGTCTCAACTAATTCATCCAAAAGATGCATTAAACACAATCTTTGATTAAATTCCCTTGGTCTCAATGAATTTAAAACATGAGGCTAACCAATGAATCCTTGGTCTTGGCAAACATCAATTAACCTTTAATTACTTAGTCCTCATCAATTAACCGCCTTGGTCTTGGCGAGTTAATAGACAACAAATATGAAATTAATAAAGTGAAAGCACCATCAACCCATTTGGTCTCAGCGAGTTAATGGAAAGAACCAACCAATTAATCTCGTAATAAGCACAAGTAATTAAATACCAAGAAGAACAATCAATTAATCAAAAAATCAAAGTAACTCTAAACATCATGAATACCTAAAACAGTGTCAAATTACAATAAAACAATTAACATATCATTGTTCAAGAAAAATTAAATAAAGTAAAAGAAAGCACTTATAAATAAGCCTTTTTCTTCTTCCTTTCAAGACCTTCTTGCACAACCTTTATTGAATTGAAGAATTCCTCCTTTTATTTGAGTGATTTCCTATTATTATCTATGAATTCCCCCATTTTCTCTAGTGTTTTCCATCTATTTATAGGCTTAGGAAGTGCCTAAACTCATTGGTGTAGAGTTTTTGGCCGAGTAGAAATAGGAAGATACTAAAATTTTGTAGATTACCAAAAACTGCATGCAAAAATCAAGGCACCGCCTTCTCATCAGGGCACAGCCGACACCGCCTTGGCTGCTAGAGCTGGCGCCGGTTGTGTTCTGTTTTTTTAGTTGTTCACCGATTTTTTTCTTGATTTCTTCACACTATTTTTCACAGTATAGCCAGCACCGGTTCCAGCTTCACAGCTAGTGCCGATTCGGTTCTGTTCTAGATGTTTCACTAATTTTTTCATTGCCTCAAAGTGCGTGCCAGGGCCGGTTCCTCTGCTATATTTTATGACGTTTTTATCTTATTTTACCCCTAAAATCTGAAATAATGCACAAAATATCTTTCCAAGGGTAAAATCTTAAATATGAAGGAATATGACTAGTTATTGAACAAATTGTATCACAAAATAGCCTTAACTAACTAGGAAAAATATGACTAATTTAGGCCCTATTAGTGATCAGGCTAGAAGGTTATCTGATCCCGTAGGATTTTCAAACTAAACCTTTTTGGGGCAAAATAACATTTTTCAGAATTTAATCCCACTGACTCACAAGTCAGATCATCATTCACATAGGCTCCACAAGGCCAATCAATTCCTTCTATAGGCACATCAGACCAATAAAATAATTTTTCAGAACAAAATATCGTTTTCCAAAAGTCAATCTCATATCAAGAGATCATTTTCCAAAACCATGTCGAAACAAGGTAAAGAGTTCTTTTTACACATCAAAATAAGTTTCCAAGTGTATTCAAGTCATTTTTCCCGTACTCAATCACAGAAGTCATTTCCAAGGGTATTCGGGTCATTTTAACCATACACGATTCTTAAGCCTTTCCAAAGGTATTCAGGTCATTTTACACTTACCCGATTTAAAAAGTGTTCACAAAAGTTTCAAGAAGGATATTTGGATCATTTACTAAATACCCGATTCAAAAGGCTTTCATAAAACATTCAAATAAAGACATTTGGATCATTTCCAAATACCCAATTCCAAAAGAAACTCATTTCAAGAAATTCATAATTCTAATCCCAAAAGAGGATTAAATTCAAAGTTTCCAAACGCGTTTCCATAAAATGTTCCAATAAGGGCATTCTAGTCAATTTATGAAAACCTTATTCCAAAAATTACCATTTTTTGAAAATCCCAAGTATTTAATAAAAAAGGACTAAATTTACAAATTCATATTTTAATAATCTATTAAGTTTCTATGGCCAATTATGAAGTTAATTCAAGCCTAAAATGGCATAAAACAAATCTTGCTCAAATAAACCTTAAACATATTCATGGATTTTCAAACGATATAAAACATAGCATTTCATGGAAAAGTAAAGCATTGTAGCTTTCAAAAGGTTTTAGAAATCTAAGGGATTCACCTCGTGTCCTAATTAACTCTTTCCAATCACAGTCGTTCAACTACCATTTCTATCGTTTTCAATGTTCCGTTAGCTGTTTATTGATAAACCTACAACAAACATCGTTTTCGGGTTAAATCGTGTTTGGCCAAAAAATAGTTGACGTCTAGCCGATGTGCTTGACAGATAACCGACGTCCAACCAGTGTTTAGCAAATGGGGACTATGGTTAAGGAAAATGTTCAACTTTCGTTCATGTCGTTTTTTTGTCGTTTGTTCAATTCTTTTGTTTTCCTTTTTCCACATTCTTCCTCCCTTCATATACATGGGATTAACTTCATGTTTCTTATTCATTTCATCTAAAGTCACACATTTAATCATCTTTAAGTTCATCCATTTTCGGACTCATTTTCCTGGAATTTTGCAGCTTGACGCATGACTTTTTTTTTAACATAACTTTCAATTCACAACTCCGATTTGGCTTTTTGATATACCAAAATGACCATAAGATTCTTAAATTTTATTTTGTGTAGCCCCTTTCTAGAGTCCTAGTTCCCATAACATGCGACAGGGCAAAGACCGCCCCAATAGTTTTGCTTCAATTCCACTATTCATGCTTTCCTTTGTTTTTCGTTAGCCTTTAACACTTTGGGAACATTAATTCATTCAATTTTCCTTCAAATCATCTTTAATTTTTCAATTTCTAGATTCCAATGGCTCACAAGAGTCACACTTATTCAACAAAAATTCACCTTTTCTAATCAAAAGCTAGTATAATCCATTTTCGCAACCAAGTAAATTCCATTTTTACTCTACTTTTGTCATCATCTCAACCAAATGCAATCCTTCAAACTTCCACGAATATTCTATTATTTGTCACACAAAATAATATCCATAAGACTTCTTTCCGACACACATAGACATATAGAGAGTTCATTAACAAAGTTTATACACCCTAGCTTTTAATCTAAAATCAAGACATGAAAATCATGTTTCCATGTTAAAATTCATATCATAATTATCACCATTCACCAGCAACAACTTTAATTCAAGTAAGGTAGGGTTTTACCTTCTATTTTGAGCTTTTTGGTGTGATTTGCTCGAAGAACCTCTCAAGAACTCACACACTACACCTACATTTTTCTTTCTTTTTGCTATTTTCTCTTGATTTTTTTCCCTTTATTTCTCTCCTCTTGAGGCTGCTGAAATTTTTTGGCTGTATAATAGCCTTCCCACCACCATTCTCATTAGAAATTTGGCCAAGAAAATATTATTTTAATTACTTGTATTGTTGTTATACATAGGTGTGTTCCAATGAAAAATTCACACACCAACCATTTTAATTTCCTCCTCAAAAATTTCTCTTCGTTCTTCTATTGAAGCTACTAGTTTTCTTGACCATTTTCTAGCCATTCAATCACCTTCTCATGGTCCAAGTATTGGCCAACCACATTTCACAAGTACTTAATTAAAGGGCCCACAAATGATGTGTTCCAATCACAAAATTTACATATCATTCTTTATTCATTATGTAATCCTTTAATTTCATGTGTATTGCATGAACTCTTCTTGCAACCTCTCTTAAATTGACACGTGTTTATGGGCTACCATTCACAAAATGCCACACGTCCAAATTTTCAATTACATTTTCCATTTTTTCTCAGAAATGACTAAAATCAGGTTTGGAATGGAAAAATATTTTACTTTATCATTCCACTCCAAAAATCCCACGAATCCATTGGCAATACTTAAATTCTTCAATTTCATCTCTATTTGGTCAAATTCACGGTCAAAATCGCAAGCACGGTTAAAATGACAAAAATGCCCCCAATAACCCGAATAACATAATTCACGCTAAAACATACATTTCATCGCACTGATCAATTTTCATTCTTAGCATACCCCCAAATTCTTATTTTATTAACATTAATAGCCTTCCAAAAATTTAGGGTATAGGTAGAACAAATCTAATAATTACATCGAGGTCCCGACAAAATATTATTATACCAAAATATTCGTCTCATTACACCTATCATCTTTTGTTCTGGCCATAGATATAAATTCTTGTCCTATCACAAGTAGTAGGCAATCAAAAGTAAAAGTGCAGGATATTACATTCTTCCCTTCTTACAAAAAATTTCGTCCTCAAAATTGGCTTACACATGAAATAATTACGGATACTTCTTCGACATCTTTGCTTCCATTTTCCCCAAGATGCATCTTATACTGAATGATTATTCCATAACACTTTTACAAGTGGAATTTTCTTACTCCATAGTTCCTTTGCAGCATACTCCAAGATCTTAATAGGCATTTCCTCATACTTTAAGTTTGGAGTCATTCAATAGGCTCTTCGTTCAAAATGTAGGTAGGACCAATTATGTTTTTCTGAAGTTGGGCAACATAGAATATATCAGGAATACTTTGAAGCTCCGTTGATAATTCTAATTGATAAATCACCCTCCTAATCCTCTCGACCATAAGGAATAGTCCAATGTACCTAGGTGTCAACTTCTTCTCTGGTCCTTTGATTCCCAATTGTCATCATGAAATAAACTCCAAGAATACACAATCTCCTTTTAATATATTCTAAATCTCTCCCACGCTGATCCACATAACCTTTTTATATACTCTGAGCTACGTCCAACTTGCTTTTGATCATTTCCACAGCCTGATGAACTTTTCCAGGATCCAAAGCATCCTATTCACCCATTCTTCATCCTAGACTTAATTTCCTTCATACAGAGCTTCAAATGGGGCGATTCCAATTATTGATTGATAACTATTAGTGTATGTGAATTCTACATACGCTAAATTATCAATCCATTTAGTTCCAAAATCCAAAGCGCAAGCCGCAACATGTCATCCAAAACTTTATTCACTCGTTCTGTTTGTCCATCCATCTATGGGTGCGCTGCTACACTGAACTTTTTAATGTGGTCCCATACCTCTACTACAGTTTAGTCCAACTCCGAGGTAAGGCTAGGGTCTTGATCTTAACACAATACTAAAGGGTACTCATGTAGTCTAATTACTTCCTTCATATAGATTTCACTTAACTTCTCTAAGGAATCTTGTTTGTTGATAAGGATAAAATGAGCAAACTTAGTTAGTCGAACCACTATCACCCATATAGTATCTTGTTGTCCTACTATCATAGGTAATCCCGTAATGAATCCATAGTAATTTTATCCCATTTCCACGATAGGGTAGGTAATGCCTGTATTAATCCTCCAAGTCGTTGCTGATTGGCTTTCACTTACTGACAAATTAAACATCGAGTTACAAGGTTTGAATTATCTTTCTTCATACCAATTCATCAATAATGTCATTTCAAGTCATTATACATCTTTATCGCTCCTGGATGGATGGTATACTTACTCCGATGTGTCTCCGTTAAAACATCTTATCTTGTCGCTGATTGTTTCAGAATACAATACCAACCCCCGATATTAAGTAATTCTATCATTATCTTTTTTGGAACTCATCTCCTCCTTCAGTCACCTCTTCTTGTACCAACTTTTGCAACTTTTCATCTTTATCTTGCTCTCCCTTCAACTGTCGTAGGAAAGCAGGTTGAATGGAGGCATTGCTCATCCTTATTTCTCAGTCCATTTCAAATAGTTCCAACTCTAGAATTCGAAATGTCCGAAGAGCTGATAAATTTGCCTCCCTATTAAGGGCATCTGCTACTATGTTTGCTTTTTTTTTTCCCCAAGATAATATTTAATTGGACATTGAAATTCTTCCAAAAATTCCATTCATTGATGTTATCTTATATTCAAATCCTTTTGAGTAAAACATACTTTAAACTTTTATAGTCGGTGAAGTCCTCAAACTCAATCCTATACAAATAATGTCTCCACTTCTTAAGGGCAACCACAATAGCGGCTAGCTCCAAATTATGTATATGTAATTCTCCTCATGGGATTTCAATTTCTTTGAGAAATAAGCTATCACCTTTCTCTCCTGCATCATCACTTCTCCCAACCTTTCCTTTGACACATCTATGTACTCCTCATAAGATCTATCCATCATTGGCAATGTTAGAACAGGAGCAGAACCTAATCCTTTTCTCAACTCCTAACTTGGCGGTAAATTTATGACGCTTAACTCACCCGTACTTTCTTCACCTTTTTCTCTTGAAATAATCTTCTCCTCCTCCTCTCTAAGATCTCGCTTAACCTGGTGGTCTTCTATACTCGATTAATAATGCTGTATAGGACCTTATGTTTGGTGCTATAGGTATATCCATTTTGTTCAACATTAAGCTATTCTGGAATTTTTTTTTTTTTTAAAAAAAGCTATTTTGGATTTAACCAAATATAAGAGAAGCAAAAAAGATTTATGTGTCTCCGATAATGTGTTGAGGTTTTTTCTAGAAACACAAGGCAATACTTGATTTATGTTTTTTTTAATGGATTGTGTATAAACACGAGGAAGTTTTTAAGGAAAATGTTGTGTGTATAAGTCAATGTTTTTTAGAACCGGACCGGTCATCAAACCGAAAAAGTTACTGGTTCATGGTTTAATGGTCCAACCATAATTAGACTGTAATTGAACTGGTAATATTATAATTTAAAAATTTAAAATATAATTCTTTTTAAAAGAAAATTGATCAATAATATAATGTAATTTAACTCCATAAAGACATAAATATTCAAATTCATGATTAAAAGTAGTTAGTTTTAGTTTATAACTAACAATCTAATACATTAAAGTAGTTTGTTGAATAATATAATTTAATTTATCCCCCAAAAATTATAAAATTTGCCCCAATTCTTTTTTTAAAAAGAAATCGGTTCAATGTTGGACCGGCTGGTCCCCCAGTTTATCGGTTGGACCGGTCACTCCAACACAGTTCTCTCAAAAACTAGTGGTTTTTGAGAGAACTGGTCTGAAGTACCAGACCGGACAGATTGGAGGATCGGTCCACGGTCGGACTGGCCGGTCCAGTCCGGTCCCAACAACACTGGTATAAGTGATATCTATTCAAATAGTAAAATTTATGATTTCATAAAAACTAATGTTATAAAAGTGGTAAGTTTCAGTAAAAATAGTGATAGTTTGATGGTAAGTTAAAAATGAAAAAAAAAAAGTTACAAAACATCAAAGACCTTCGAAGTCATCATCAAAATAATAATACAAAAATAAAAGAAGTTAGGTAGATGTTTTTTAAATTTAAAAAAAAAAATCCATTGGATGAACAACAAAATTCGATGTTTCAATTTTGATCCAACCTTTTCCCAATGTATAAAGGGGGAAAAAAACTCTCACATTGATTTCAAAATAATAAATGGCTGTTCATTTTCTGATGCTATCAATTTATCTTGAAGATAGATGTGATTGTTCATTTTTCTAAGGTTATTAATAGATAAAATAAGATTGTATTTATTAGATTCATTTCTTATCCTTGTATATATATGATGTATCTAAACCTTTATAAATAGGAGGTTTATGTAAGCGAACATAATCAATCAATTGAATCTAAACGATTCTCATTTTCTTTTCTTATAGTTTCTTTAATTTCAGTTTTCATATTTTATTTTCTTAATTCTTGATTCTATTTCGAATCAAATTCATCATATGTTAGCAGTACAAGACTCTACTGAAATTGCTCTACTAAATTTTATAACCAAGCCAACACTATAGAAGATATTCTCTCGATCTGTACAATCAAGTAGTCTGATTTTTTAAATTTTCTAAGCAAAGGAAGAAAGGTAGTCTTTTCAATTTGATTTTGTTTTAACATGGCAAATCTCACTAAACTTAAGTTTGCAACTCTAGATATCACTAGAAAAAACTATTTGTCCTGGACATTAGATGCTAAAATGCATTTAGTTGCAACGGGTCAGGCAGAAAGCATTGTAGAATGAGTCGATCATTATTACAAAATGATGCTAAAGTTATAATTTTTCTCCGCCATTATCTTCATGAAGATTTAAAATTGAAACACCATACTGTGAAAAATTCGCCTATTTTATGGAATAATTTGAAAGAAAAGTTTGACCATCAAAAGATGGTCGTCCTTCCAAAATCACTGTATGACTAATGGATTTCTCTAGTGAGTATAATTTGGCGATATTTAAAATTAGTTCGTAGTTAAAATTATGTGGAGAAAATATTACTGATAAAGATATATTAGAGAAATCTTTCTATCCTTTTCATGCTTCAAATGTGCTCCTACAAAAATAATATCTAGAAAAAGGATTTAAGAAATATGCAAAATTGATATCTTGCCTTCTCATAGCTAGCCAAAATAATGAGTTATTAATAAAAAATAATGAAACCTGAACAACAGTTTCTACTCCATTTCCAAAAGTGAATGTTGTTAGAAATCGTGATTGTGGCTCCAGAAGAGGCCATGATTGTGGTTGTAGCTGTGGCCGTGGATGTGCACACGGTTACAATAGAAATATTCATTATGATCACAAAAGTCAAAACAAAGTTATGAAAAATAATGATAACTACCAAAACTGGCCAAAAAATAATGAGAAAGGAAATGGAAATAAGGTGGTTTTACAAATTATAAAGATAAATGTTATCATTGTGGCATGAAAGGTCATTGGTCTTGTACCTGTCGTATGGCAAAACATCTTGTTGATCTTTATCCAGCTTCTATTAAGAAGAAAGGTTAAAATGTTGAAGAAAATTTCATTGTACAACATTCTTTTTGTGATGATGATGATACCAATCTTGAAGATATTAATGTTGATGTAACTCATTTGGATATGGCTGATTTCTTTGAACATCTATAAGGAAAAATTGATCATTTAATTGGTGAGAGAAGTATTTAGAAAAATTAGAAGTTTACTTTTAATATTTTTATTTTATATATTTTGCATTGAAATAGTAGTTAGCATTTTAAGTTTTTATTTTATTATTTAAAAAAATTAAATTTATAAATGTTTTATTATGCCCAGATGGCTATTATTCCATTTACAATTGGTGTTGAAGATATATGACTAATTGATAGTGATACAACACATACCATATTAAAAGATAAAAAATATTTCTCTTACCTGAAGATGGGACAAATAACTATTAATACTATAAGTGGTAGTGTAAAATTGATTGAAGGCTCCGGAAGAGCTAATACATTATTACCCAGAAGAACAAATGTTATTATTTATAAAGTATTATTTTCTTCAAAAACTCGAAGAAAATTATTAAGTTTTAAAGATATTCGCCGATATGGATATCATATTAGAACATTGGAAGAAAATTAGTTCGGGTAACTCTGTATTACTTAAATTATTTTTTAGTAAGAACTCTTTATTATAAAAGCTAACATCTATTTCATCCAGCCTATATAGCATACAAATCCATGTAATCGAAGTGCATCATTCAGTAAACCAGAAGTTTACTGATCCTATTACATATATCATTTGGCATGATTGTTTAGGTCATCCAGGAGCTATTACGATGTTCTCAAGGGAAATTGGTTATTAAACCATCTCCAGCAAAAGTGGAGTTTGAGTCTCCAACATTTCTGGAAAGAATTCGTGGTGATATATGTGGATGAATTCATCCACTATGTGGGTAATTTGATACTTTATGATTTTAATTAATTTATCAACTCGATGGTTGCATGTCAGTTTATTATCAACTCATAACTTGGCATTTATGAGATTGTTTGCCCAAATAATTCACTTACGAGCACAATTTTTAGATTATCCTATTAAAAGGATCCATCCTGATAATGCTGGAGAATATTCCTCCCAAGCTTTTGATGCTTATTGCATGTTGATTAGCATTACTATTGAACATAAAATAGCTCATATTCAAACCCAAAATGGTCTAGCCGAATCATTCATTAAAATGTTACAAGTAAATGCTAGACCGTTATTAATGAGAATAGATCTCCCTACATCTGCTTGGGGACATGCTATTTTGCATGCTACAACACTTGTGTGTATTAGTCCAACAAGTTGTCACAAATTCTCTTCCTTGCAGTTGGCTTTTGGTTCTGAGACAAATATTGCTCATTGAAGAATTTTTTGTGTAACGTATATATAACACCCCTTAAAAAATGGACTAAATGGCCAATGATGTGGCCCTGTCCTATGGACCAGGAGTCTTTATAACACGAAAAAACAAATAGCAAAAGAGGACAAGATAAACTAAATACTCGGATAAACCTTAAAGTTGGAATTTAAATTCACTATCTAGAAAAGAAAAATCCTTAGTACTTGGCACACTACAGTTAAGCCACATGAGCAGAAATAAAATATAACAAGGAATGGTGGAAATGAGAGAGTATTAAGACCAAATTCTATTACAAAAAAAAAAAAAAAAAACACACACACACACAAAATCTTCAACACTTGGTCTTGATAATCTTAGACTACCCTAAAAATCGTGATTAGGAAATTGTGTGAGATTATAAATAATCTCAGTAAGTCCATCGTGTGCAAATGGCAATTAGAAAATCATAGGCGTGATGCATGGATGTAATAATTTAAATGGTTTTAATCGTGAGAAAATTCAAACATTATAATTCAAAATTTCATCACCTAATATTTTGGAGAGAAAATTCAAACAAGTATATCAAGTACAATATTTTGTAAAGAATTTTGTCAGGTAAATTATTTCCAACCATAAACTGATGTGAATGTTCATTGAGGTAAAATCTTGAACCCGTCATTCAGAAGCCATATTGTGTATCGAGATTTCACATATGCGATAATTTACAAATATGACATTGATATAATCCACACTGAGATAGTATAAATGGGTAAGGTGTATATCCCTTCTGAGAGGATACCCTGAGATCCCTATCACAAATAAACAAATCAGGTATCCCACATCCATTCTTTGAATCCCCTTAGATACCGTGTTGCTAGCTAAGAACCCCACTCAACTACTAGAATGGATGACCGGTTTGGAAAAGACAGTTTTCCGGAGATGGCCAATCAATTGGAATTCTCTCCTAATCTAATGAGAACTAGCCCTATAGTCTCGTCCCTTGTGTACTCAAGTCTTAAAATAGGTGCGGTTTAAGAAATTCCCATTTTGTCGTGGAATATACAATTTTAGTTCCAAAATTATTAATCCAAATCCCAAAACTAATATTTCCAAATTTAACTCAACCAGAAAAAGAAAGTTCATATTTTCTCTCCAAATTTTCCCAAAGGTAGAAAATTCCTTCATCCAAAATAATACTCATTCACAGCATGATAAATTATACAACTTTATAATTTTCCTCGAAAGAGATATCAACAAAAGTCATATGTCATGCTATGAATTTTGCAAATTATGTACATGGATGAAAACTTGGAATTAGGTGCACACATTAATGCATAATTCCTAATCAAACATAGTGCTTCATATAAAAATTCTCTAAGGTTGATCAAGCAAAAATCTTTTTGTATAGGAGTCATGATGTAAATAAAGGTAATACAAAGTGTGATCAAACGAACTAATCCAAACATATTATTTCAATAAATAGTAATGGAGATCCAATCAGTGTGTATGCATGACCATAGAATTTCTTTTAAAATTACTTTGCACAAACGAGTCATGAGATGCAAGGACATCCTAAAGCTCAGCAAATTTAGCTTCAAGATATCATAGGTGCTTCCTCCTCCTAAGTCCAACCCCAAATCTAATACATATATAATATAGGAATTAATTTCCTAATCGAATTAATATAAATAAAGCTTTAATCAAGATCCTAGAATAGTTAGGGGAATTACTTAATTAGATCTTAAGTAATTCCAAAATATTTAGTGATATAACCTAATTGATTCTAATAAAAAACAATCCTAACAAGAAATCCAACAATCCTCTATAATATCCATAATTCAAAAAGCATAGAACTCTCCTACTTTCTAACTAACATCCATAGTCAAACAAGGCCTTAATTGCTAAGTAAAATCCGAATCACCATGCAAACCCTAATTAGCCATGCCACCATAATTAATGAGTCACAAAGGCAACATCTAAACTAAGTTATTTTACCAATCACACCAAGAGTTCATATAGCTTTTCAAAAATTGAAATTCTCGTCATGTAATGGTACCAGAGATCACTTTTCAAAAATTGTACCATAAAAGGAGCTCATCAAACTTTAATCAAATATTTTCCCAATAATTTTAAACATCAAACAACGTTCACATCAGCCTAGTTTGTGGTAACTATAGCCATTTCTATGAGTAAATTCATTTTCCAACTTTCAACACAAAATTCTGTTTTTACTCTAAAAGAGGGATTGAAAATCATTTACTTAATTAACCAAGGAAACCATTTTATTTTTTAACAAAAATCTCCAGTTTAAAAACTCCATATCTTAGGTGAATTAATATATATTTATCTACCCAATATTCCCATAAAAAGGCACTCAAATAATTTTTACACAAAATCCCAGTTGAACAGTAAATTGCTTTGTACAGTTAACTTCAAAAATTCATAACTCCGAAATTGTAATGTTTTTTTCAATGATTCTTTCTCTAAAATTTTCAAAGCATCCTGAAGTCCATACAATCCTAAAATTAGGGGAAAATTCAATCAGGAAGGGGGGGTTTTGGGGTGTTTAAATTTAGCCCTCTGCACAGGGGTTTCTGTACTGTTTGAGCAGTCTTGATTCAAAAACCATTAACTTGAGTTTTCTTCATTTACTTCATACAACACTTACACCAAAATAATCCTAACACATCAAATCAAACAAGCCATTAACAAAGTTTATCTCACAATTTAGACTCATTTCATCTTTTGAACTGAACCAGCAATACTCTGCTTTCTTATCACCTCCATACTTCTCAAAATACAAAGTAAACCACCCAATTCATTCACACCAGCCTATACACACATCATAGATCACATTACCATGAAAACCAACTCCTTTTTCACACAAAATTCATAAAGAATGCACCATTACACTATTAAGAATGAATCTGGACAGCTTAGTGTAATTTTCGGTTTTCAAGCATAACAAGTAAAGAAAATGAGTTCGTAACATAAAAAAGGCTTCACTTCTGTAACCAATATCATTCCTATAACAAATTTAAAACAAAAAATCAAAACAAAAAGCAAACCACTCCAATCTGTAAAATATTTACAGATTCTCGGCTGCAAGGTAGATGGAAGGGAAAGATGCATTTATCATATACAAAAAGCCATTTTTATATGATATCTCACGACCCTAGACTAATGAAAATGGTAAAATTTTTCTATATTTTCCTAGTTATTTGAGGGTGTTTTGTGAAACATTTGGTGTAATAACAAGACATATTCCTTCATATTTTATATTTTACCATTGGAAAGGAGTTTTGGACCTTTATTATAGAAAACGATGAAAAAACATTGAAACCGTTGCCGATAGAGCACGGACGATGTGAAACCCCAGTTGAAACCAACCTTAGAGTAAGGGGGTTGGGATGCATATCATAATATATTGCATGCATAAATATATTTTTATATGATTTTATGTGCTTTGGATTTGTGGTTTGTGGCCTAGATGGCTTATTTGTGCTTGTTGAGTAAGAAGGGCAAAATGGTAATTTTTGATTGAGGTAAAAATAGAGAGATAACTTGAGGATTAAATAAGAAAAATATTTGGGAGAGAAAATAAGAACAAGAGTTGTTGTGGTTTAGTGGTTAGAGCCTTGGAATTTATTCTTGAGGTCTTGAGTTCAAATTCCATTATTGGAATTTTAGCATGATTAAATTTTATTTTTGCTTGGGAAGGCTAGGTTTCGGCCTTTGCATGCTTTAGGGAAGAGTAGGAGTATTGTCCTAGGGGATACATAATAGGAATGTCATAATCCTACTCTTGTGCCCTACAAAAATTTCTAAGGGAATTCATACCCTTCTTGATCCTTAATTTTTCTTATTTCTCAATTCATTAGGTTGTTCAATTCAGCTAAGCCAATTCTATTTCAGAAAATTCCAGCAAAGTGCTGCGGCTTTGAAGGTTTAAAAATGTCTAAGTGTAAGACATCTTGTGGGCCGAAAATGGGAAGGGGTTGTGGAAGGTTTCCAAAAGAATTAATCTCCATGGTCGAACCTTCAAACTCCAACTTAAGTGTATTCATCTTGTTCATATTGTAAACTGGAATTTTTTCTAGCTTCTTGTTCAGTCCAAGTGTCGAAGTTTTCAGCCATCATTCCCTCCCAAATGCTGTCAGAAAAATAGCCCTCTTGACCAGCTTGAAGTCTGAAATTATAAAGCCAAAATCGGACTGCACAAATGCTGTGCAAACCAGAAAATTTTCTGGACACTTTTGCAGCTTTGGTGAACCTAAACCAAGCTGTTTCTTCCAGTTTTTCACCCAGCATCTTAACCTCATTTTTCCTACTTGAAGAAGGCTAGAAACCAGCCTTGAAAGACCTCTGAATACCCCTTCAAATCTTCTGCAAACTGACTGGAAAATGGCAGCAAAATCTGCCCAGAAAAATTCCAGCAACTTGCGAAATCTGCAATTTTTCCAGCTTTGTTCCTTTTTCAGTCTTGTCTGAAACCTCCACCATTTTTCTTTACAAACTTCCCTTGAACAGCCATGAACAGAGCTCCATCATCTTCTTTAGCATTCTGCTCGAAACCAGTCCCATGGCTGCTCCTAAAATATCTCCATCAATACCTCCAATCAAGCCATTGATTGGAGACCAAAATTCCAGCAATCATATTTAGTAAACTACCATAATTCACCTCTCAAACAACCAGAAATCCCTCCACCATTGTACTCCATATTTTCAGCCACCATTAAGCCCCTTCAACCATCATTCATCTTAGCAAAACTTACAGATAAACAGCCGGCCAATGGAGCTTCCAAAAGCTCTCCTCCATTAAAAATCTTCTTACCATATTTTGTTTCCAAAATTGATTCCCTAAAATATTCTTTTAGGATTTCAAACAACCAACTTTCCTTTTCCTCTCAAATCAGAAAATTCAACTTCCTAAACCCTCCAAATCAATTCGGCCACCCTAATCCCTCAGAATTTCGGCCAGCTTCAACCAAAACTCTCTCCATTCTCTCAAAACTAAGAACACCAAGAACACCTACTAAACATCCTCACGCCTAAGATCACTCCAAACTTCTCCAATCTCCTCCAAAAACTCTAGATCATACCCACTCAATCCCTTGAAACCACTTCTTCAATTTTTAACATCAAATACCAAAATCCAACTCTTTTTTTTGGATAAAAAAAAACCAGTATTTTTCTGAAGGCTCAAGAACACCTTCAAGGTAAGCATGATCAATCACCCCACCTTCTCTCATCTTCAACTTCTAATGAATATATGTATATATAAACATACTAATGGACTCTCTTTTCCTCTTCTCTCTCTCTCTCTCTCTCTCTCTCTCTCTTGGACGAATGGTGACTTCAACCATGGCCATATTTTCTTCATCTCTCTTGGACGGATCAAGTCCCTAAGAGTTAGGATCCATTTGAAACTACTCCAAGGTAGTCATCAATCAAGTAAGCCTCTTCAACCCTCTCTTTAAATTCTAGATTCATGTCTCTATGATGATATTGGAAGGAGATGGATTATGATTAGGATTTAAACATGTGTTGTTGTGAAGGAGTTGAGATTTAAGCATGAATAAATATGTGTATATGATGGAGATGGGATTGATACATGAGTTGATTGTATGGCGTTTTTAGGGTTTTGTTGCATGTTCTCCATGTTGTGAGCGGTATATATGATCAAGCATGTTAGAGATTATATCACCTGTGGTGAATAGGGTTTATGCTCATGTATTTTTGTTAACGCCACGATTATGGTTATGATAGTAGATCTTGGATCATGTCTTGGTAAATTTAGATCTATGCCTTCATTCATGATTTGGATGATTTGATGAATTGGAGTGGAGTGTATGTTCATGATTGTGGTTAGCAACTGAAATATGATCATGACCTAGTTGTCCCTAAGCTAATTTTATTTCATCAATAAAATGATTAATGCTATAATTTCTTCTAGTATATTTCGAAAACCCTAGGGAAGGTAGATTTGGACTATTATATATAAAATAAGGATATTTTAGTTAAATAAACAATAGTTTTTATTAAAGAAATAAAATATTAAGATATTATATAAAATAATAATATCAAATAAAGCCTTATATATAAATAATCATAACAAGTAAAATATTAATTTTGTATGTCTTATATTCATAAATACTATTAAAATTTATTTATTATCTTTCAATCAAAACCCATTAAAATTTACTTAGAACTAATTTTAGTTGCCAATTATTTTCTAACAAGTAATTATTAATAGATTATTATTTTACATAATACCACTTAGGACCCTCCATCAAATAAACTCTAATTTATTTTTAACAAGGTTTAAACCTTTAACTTATTAGTACCCATTTCCCAAAACCCTAATTATTTTAATATCAAAGTAGACTTAGCTTATAAACCCTTTAATTTATTATCTGGCCCCAAAGCTTGGGACACTAGGATCGTGGTTGCTGTAAGTTGAGCTAGAATTATTTGTGAAAGTGAATTTTGGCTTAAGTTTAATTATGGCTTATATTTACCCCAGGTAGGGTTAGGTCAGCTGTTGAAGACCTTTATTTTATCTCATGCTAAGGATTTTGTAAGCTCTTGCATAAAACCTGATTAATGCAAAATGGTTCTATGGCAAGCCAATTGTGGAGTGCGTGGTCACTCATTTCTGTAAAGGCAATTGAGAACTGTCTCCTTTCTCATTTCAGTTAAACAAATTATTTGAAAATCAATAAGTAGATTTACTTAAACTCTAAAACTCTTTCTAAAACAAGTTTTGCCCCAAACTTTGGAAATCCATAATTGCCATTTTCAAGTGGAACTATGTTTTATTCATTTTTCCAAGTGAGATATATATTACGTTGAGTACTCAATAAGGGTGGACTGCTAGGACTAGTCTTTGAAAGGTTAGGGTAAGTCCCTCAGTAGGTGGCCACCTCTGAGGGGTGAGTCCTTCCCCGATAAGATGTCAGTCCAGTAGGTCGTACCGGTCCGAGCTAGCAATTTTTAGTCAAGTGGACTGTGTGTTGCCGGCATGGACAGCCGGTTTTGTTTGGGTATAGAGAAGGAGGAGTATCATGCCCGGTAGGCCAATCACCTACTTTTTGTCAGTCTGCACAAAGTGTGGCATTCTAACCGTTGTATAGTTATGGGGCCCAAATTGTGGTAACCCATGACCACTTTTTAAGTGGTTGATTTTATTGAACATGTATGGTTGGAAAAGCCAAAAACACCACTCTTGATTTTGACTATTGTTTATTGCTTGTCAGTATTTCTCTTATGAAGATTTTACACATTGCATTCACGAACTATTTTCATTGGACACTCAAAGAACACATGGACTTACATAGATTTTTATCTCATCATCCTTTTTACCATGATTTCAGGTCAATCCTGCTATGGGGATGAGTAACTAGTTGTTGTCTGCTTTGGAAGATTTTCTAATATTTATCTTATGTAATACTTTGGGAGTTGAGAGTGAACAATTTTATTTTGGATTTGTGTTTTGGATTCTTGGATTGTAATAAGTTTTAAGTTTAAAGTAATGTTTTCATTCTATTATTTCGATTATGTGACCTAATTATAAAGACCCCTTGTCCTTTGGGCGGGGCGACATCCCCAGCCCTATTGGCCCTAGGTAGTGGGGTGTTACAAGTTGTATCAGTGCCTAGGTTTAGGCAAATATTGATAGTATATGTTATAATTATGTAAGATTAAATCTTTATCTAACCTATCTTGTTTATGTTGTAGGATGGTTAGAATGCTTAGAACTGCGAGGAAAGGGTAGCAATGGCATCTGCCTATCCTTATTTACCCGGAAGACCTTCCAGTTCCCCAACTTGCTCCTCAGCCAGTTATCCCTTTGGAGGATAGCCAGGCCCCGATCCATGAGCCACCCCCAATCCCAGTAATAGATATAAGCTTTGACAGTGAAGATGAGGTGATAGCCGTGGAGCATGTTCCCCACTCTCCTAATCCCATAATGGATTTGTTAGTGGATAGTGATGACCCGGGGGAGATAGATTATGAGTCTCCACTTAGGCCTTCTTTCATTCCTCCTCCTAGCCGAGTTGAGCACGGGGAGAGTTCTAGGCACTCCGAGAAGGAGCCAATGGAGGGGTTTGCCAGTGGGGTTGGGGTAGACTTTTTGAAGAACTCTGGGGGATGGTTGTATGAGACTGATTTTGAGGATTCGGATGAAGATTAGAGGACTAAGAGTTATTTTGATCTGGATGTTCATTTACTTATTGTTTTCTGTGATTTTTTTTATGTTGAGGATTTTTAATTCTGTTTTCTATTAGAATTTCAAATTTATGCAAATCAAGATTTGAAAGAGAATTTATGAGCAATTAATTTCAAATTTATGCAAATCAATATTTGAAGGAGAATTTATGAGCAATTCTTTAGACAAAACTTGCATCTGATTTTCCTTACGTATATCTGATTATGAATACATGCACAACTAAAATGATTTAATCCTTGAATGAATACACTTATCATTTGGGATGGCACCTAAGCGCCGTGTAGCTTCATCAGGCAAAAGGGCTCCGGAAGCCGATCATGTGGCATCGAAAGTCAAGACAGCTCAGATGCAGTCGCCCAACTGGGGTAATGGGAGTGATCTGGATATGGGAATGGGGTTTGAAGCACCGGTGGATGTGTCGATGGGTCAGGCATTTAGCAAGATGACAGAGATTTTGCAGACCCTAACTGAGAGGAGGAACCCTAAGAGGGAAGATGAGGCATTAGAGTGATTTTTGAAGTTTCAGCCACCTGTCTTCTTGGGTGAAGCTGAGCAAGACCAGAAGGCAGAACAATGGATCGAGCAGATGGAGGATATATTTGCAACGCTCCAGTACACCAAGGAGTGGATGGTTAAATTTGTGGAATTCCGTTTGAGGGGCCCAGTTCGGGTATGGTAACAGCGGATACAAGACGACTGGGAGATGGTCAAATAGGAATGGACGAGGTCCAATTTCGTTGAAGTCTTCAGAGCGTAGTACATCCCTCCGTGGGTAGCGGAAAAACAGGTGGATGAATTTCAAAACTTGAACTAGGGAAGCATGTCAGTGGCCCAGTTCACAACATGGTTCACCCAGCTGTCGAAGTACTGCAAGAGATTGGTGGACACCGAGCAGAATAGGATGAGGCAGTTTGTTAAAGGGCTGAGGCCGGAATTGAGGAGGGCGTTGGCACCTTCTCCACCGACAACCTATTCGGGGGACGTGGACGCAGCTACCCGAACCGAGAATGAGGACCGCAGCAGGATGGTGACAAGGCCTTTCCAACAGCCAAGGCAGCCGCAAGGACACTTCTAAGAAAGCAATCCAACAAGTGCCCCGCCAACCAGCAGTGGCAGAATCAGGGAAAGCAAGCCCGGACAGCACCAGCTGGTCCTGCTCAGAACCTTCCATCATGCCAGCAGTGTGGAAAAAGAGGCCACACTGAGAAGAATTGCTGGTCCAAGGGTAGTGAAAGGAAATGTTATCACTGCGGCGACCCGAACCACCTTCGGAACACCTGCCCTAAGTTGCATCGAGTTAAGTAAGGAAATCCGACGTAGAACCCAGGGACCAATAGAACCAACACCATGGGAGCATTCGGGAGTGGAGCACCGTAGCCACAAGTGAAATCCAAGGTGTTCGCTCTCAACAGAGAGGAGGTTAGGACTGATGCAGTAGTGGTGGAAGGTACGTTTATTATCCAAGGACATTCTGTTAATGCATTAATAGACCTTGGCTCTATTCATTCCTATTTAAACAAGATTTGTGCATGTCATTTGGGTTGGGATGGAGTAAAGCTGCCTTTTACTTTAGTAGTAAGCATACCTTTGGGGAAAATGGTGCAAGCGGACCGGTATGTCCGAAACTGTAAAATTGATGTAGGGAGAGAAAGCCTGGAGGGAGATTTGATAGTATTGGACATTGAAGATTATGATTTGATATTGAGGATGGATTGGTTAGCCAAGCATAGGGCTAGGGTAGACTGTAAGAATAAATCGGTCCAGTTCATTAGACCGGGTTGTGGTAAAGGAATTAAAGTATTTGATAGCGGGGGCTAAGGCCTGGAAATTACTGAAGCAAGGATGTCTAGGGTACCTGGCTTACGTGATAAACAAACCGAAGGACCAGTGTACTCTGGAGGACACCGAGATGGTGAAGGACTCTCCCAATGTGTTCCCAGCGGAACTTGCTTCTCTACCTCCCAGCCGAGAAGTAGAATTCACCATTGACCTAGTTCCGAGAGCAGAACCAGTATCGCAAACCCCGAACCAGATGGCACCGATAAAGCTGAAAGAGCTGAAGGAACAATTAGAGAAGTTAGTGAAGGAAGGCTACATCAGGCCTAGCACGTCGCCCTGGGGAGCGTCGGTGCTGTTTGTGAAGAAGAAGGACCAATGTTCCAGCAGTATTCATGGATTTGATGCATCGGGTGTTCCAGCCCTACTTGGACAAGTTTGTGGTGGTCTTCATCAACGACATTATGATTTACTCCAAGAGTTCGGAGGATCATGCAGAGTAGTTGAAGCTCGTGTTGGAGAAGCTGCAGGAGCACAAGCTGTTCGCCAAGTTTAGCAAGTGTGAATTCTAGCTGGACAGTGCGGATTTCTTGGCCATGTGGTGACCAAGGAGGGAATAAAGATAGACCCAGCAAAGGTCGAAGCAGTGTCAGACTGGAAGTAACCAGAGAACATCACTGAGATTCGAAGCTTCTTGGGATTGGTTGGTTACTACAAGAGATTCATCAAAGGGTTTTCAATGCTCGCATCGCCTATGACACGACTGCTGAGGAAGGATGTTCCATTTGTGTGGAGTGAAAAAATGTGAGAAGAGTTTCCAAGAATTGAAGTGAAGATTGATGACAGCACCGGTATTGAGTCTGCCAAAGGAAGATAAGCCTTACGCGATGTATACTGATGCCTCGATAGAGGGATTGGGAGCAGTATTGATGCAAGACCAGAAAGTGATCGCTTATGGTTCTCGAAAGTTAAGACCTCATGAAGTCAACTACCTTACGCATGATCTGGAGCTGGCAGCCATTGTGTTCGCCCTAAAAAAATGGCGACACTACCTGTACGGAGCTAAGTATGAAGTGTTTACCGACCACAAGAGTCTAAAGTACATATTCACTCAAAAGGACCTGAACTTGAGGCACCGAAGATGGATGAAATTCTTGGAAGAGTACCGTTGTCCGATCAATTACCATCCCGAGAAGACCAATGTTGTAGCTGATGCACTGAGTAGAAAAGTTGGTATGGCTAGATTGTGAGTGCAAGAAATTCAAGCGGTTCAGGATGTGTTGGACAGAAGGGTGGAAGTGCAAGAGAAGAGGATTGTTGTTAGCAACCTGAAGTTGGTACCGGATTTAAGACGGGAAATCGTGGAAGCTCAACAAAACAACGCTGAGTTTCAGCTTTTCAAGGACAAGGAGCTCGAGCGGCCAGGCAGTGAATTCCGTCAAGACGAGGCAAGAGTTTTGCATTTTAGGGATTAGTTGTGTGTACCCAGAAAGCATCAACTAAGGGACAAAATTTTGGAAGAGGCGCACAAAAGTAAGTACGTCATTCATCCGGGGGAGGTCAAGATGTACCAGGATCTGAAGAGAGCCTATTGGTGGCCCGGACTGAAGTGAGACGTGGTCTAGTATTTCTCGACCTGTCTCACCTGCCAGAAAGCCAAAGCAGAGCACAAGAAGTTAGCGGGACTATTGCAACCATTGCTAGTATCGAAATGGAAGTGGGAGGAGGTGACCATGGATTTTGTCACCGGACTTCCCATATCAAGGACCCAGAAGGATGCCATATGGGTAGTGGTGGATCGACTGACCCAGTCAGCCCATTTCATACTAGTGAATATGAAAAACTCAATGGAAAAGTTTGCTCAGACTTATGTGCGAGAAATAGTCCGACTACATGGAGTGCCTTCAAGTATCGTGTCCGACCGAGACTCGAGGTTTACATCTCGATTTTAGGGAAAGTTCCAGGAAGCAATGGGGTTAAGTCTGAAATTCAGTACGACGGCGCATCCACAGACCGATGGGCAGTCAGAAAGGATTATACAGATATTGGAGGATATACTGAGGGCCTGTGTTCTGGATTTCGGGGATAAGTGGATAGAATGTGTAACGTATGCAGAACTATCGTATAATAATAGCTATCAAGCTTCAACTGGGATGCCACCGTATGAGGCTTTGTATGGGCGCAAGTGTTAGGTACCACTATACTGGAATTGGTTAGAAATGGTCACGTGAGTAGAACTGGAGAAGTCTGTGTCCAGGAGATGTTGGATAATGTAAAATTGATCAGGGAAAGGATGAAAGCGCCTCAGAGCCGACAGAAGAGCTATGTGGACAACCGGTGGAGAGAATTGGAGTTTCAAGTCGGGGACAGTGTATTTCTGAGATTGACGCCGAATAGGGGAATCTTGAAGCATCCGAAGGGTGGAAAGCTAAATCCAAGGTATTTAGGGTCGTTCCCGATAAAGGAAAGGATTGGACCGGTAGCATACCGATTGGACTTGCAAGATGGGTTGATGGGAATTCATGATGTGTTTTATATGTCACAATTGAAGAACTACAATGCTGATCTCGGTCATATCCTGAACAACGAGCCGTTGGTGTTGCAACCTGATCTGAGCTATGTGGAGAAGCTCGTGCGAATATTGGACCGCAGTATCAAGAATCTTCAGAACAAGCATATACCGATGGTCAAAGTTCAGTGGGAGCATCATGGCACACAGGATGCCACATGGGAATCAGAAGAGTGGGTTAATCGGAAGTATCCCGATCTAAAATAGAGGTATGCTTAAGTTTCGGGACGAAATTCTTCTAAGGAGGGAGGATGTGGAATCCCAGTTGAAACTAACCTTAGAGTAAGTGGGTTGGAATGCATATCATAATATGTTGCATGCATAAATATATTTTTATATGATTTTATATGCTTTGGATTTGTGGTTTGTGGCCTAGATGGCTTATTTGTACTTGTTGAGTAAGAAGGGCAAAATGGTAATTTTTGCTTGAGGTAAAAATAGAGAGATAGCTTGAGGATTAAATAGGAAAAATATTTGGGAGAGAAAATAAGAACAAGAGTTGTTGTGGTTTAGTGGTTAGAGCCTTGGAATTAATTCTTGAGGTCTTGAGTTCAAATTCCATCATTGGAATTTTAGCATGATTAAATTTTATTTTTTCTTGGGAAGGCTAGGTTTCGGCCTTTGCATGCTTTAGGGAAGAGTAGGAGTATTGTCCTAGGGGAGACATGATAGGAATGTCATAATCCTACTCTTGTGCCCCTACAAAAATTTCTAAGGGAATTCATACCCTTCTTGATCCTTAATTTTTCTTATTTCTCAATTCATTAGGTTGTTCAATTCAGCTAAGCCAATTCTATTTCAGAAAATTCCAGCAAAGTGCTGCGGCTTTGAAGGTTTAAAAATGTCTAAGTGTAAGACATCTTGTGGGCCGAAAATGGGGAGGGGTTGTGGAAGGTTCCCAAAAGAATTAATCTCCATGGTCAAACCTTCAAACTCCAACTTAACTGTATTCATCTTGTTCATATTGTAAACTGGAATTTTTTCCAGCTTCTTGTTCAGTCCAAGTGTCGAAGTTTTCAGCCATCATTCCCTCCCAAATGCTGTCAGAAAAATAGCTCTCTTGACCAACTTGAAGTCTGAAATTATAAGGCCAAAATCGGACTGCACAAATGCTGTGCAAACCAGAAAATTTTCTGGACAGTTTCGCAGTTTTGGTAATCCTAAACCAAGCTGTTTCTTCCAGTTTTTCACCCAGCATCTTAACCTCGTTTTTCCTCCATGAAGAAGGATGCAAACCAGCCTTGAAAGACCTCTAAATACCCCTCAAATCTTCTGCAAACTGACTGGAAAATGGCAGCAAAATCTGCACAGAAAAATTCTAGCAACTTGCGAAATCTGCCCAGGAATTTTTCCAGCTTTGTTCCTTCTTCAGTTTTGTTCGAAACCTCCACCATTTTTCTTTACAAACTTCCCTTAAACCTCCATGAACTTAGCCTCCATCATCTTCTCCAGCATTCTGCTCGAAACCAGTCCCATGGCTGCTCCTAAAATATTTCTGGTAATCCCTCCAATCAAGCCATTGATTGGAGACAAAAATTTCAGCAATCATATTTAGTAAACTCCCATAATTCATCTCTCAAACAACCTGAAATCCCTCCACCATTGTACTATATATTTTTGGCCACCATTAAGACCCTTAAACCATCGTTCATCTTAGCAAAACTCACAGACAAACAGCCGGCCATTGGAGCTTCCAAAAGCTCTCCTTTATTAAAGATCTTCTTACCATATTTTGTTTCCAAAATTGATTCCCTAAAATATTCTTTTAGGATTTCAAACAACCAGCTTTCCTTTTCCTCACAAATCAGAAATTCAACTTCCTAAACCATCCAAATCAATTCAGCCACCCTAATCCCTTAGAATTTTGGCCAGCTTCAACCAAAACTCTATCCATTCTCTCAATATCAAGAACACCTACAAAACATCCTCATGCCTAAGATCACTCCAAATTTCTCCAATCTCCTCCAAAAACTCCAAATAATACCCACTCAATCCCTTGAAACCACTTCTGCAATTTTTAACATCAAATACCAAAATCCAACTCTCTTTTTTGGATAGAAAAAAATTAGTATTTTTGTGAAGGCTCAAGAACACCTTCAAGGTAAGCATTATCAATCACCCCACCTTCTCTCATCTTCAACTTCTAATGAATATATGTATATATTAACATACTAATGGACTCTCTTTTCCTCTTTTTTCTCTCTCTCTCTCTCCCTCTCTATCTCTCTCTCTCTCTCGATTGAATGGTGACTTCAACCATGGCCATATTTTCTTCATCTCTCTTGGACGGATCAAGTCCCTAAGAGTTAGGATCTATTCAAAACTACTCCAAGGTAGTCATCAGTCAATTAAGCCGCTTCAACCCTCTCTTTAAATTCTAGATTCATGTCTCTAGGATGATATTAGAAGGAGATGGATTATGATTAGGATTTAAGCATGTGTTGTTGTGAAGGAGTTGAGATTTGAGCTTGAATTAATGTGTGCATATGATGGAGATGGGATTGATGCATGAGTTGATTGTATGGCATTTTTAGGGTTTTGTTGCATGCTCCCATGTCATGAGTGGTATATGTGATCAAGCATGTTTGAGATTATATCACCTTTGGTGAATAGGGTTTATGTTCATGTATTTTTGTTAACTCTACGATTATGGTTATGATAGTTGAGCTTGGATCATGTCTTGATAAATTTAGATCTATGCATTCGTTCATGATTTGGATGATTTGATGAATTGGAGTGGAGTGTATATTCATGATTGTGGTTAGCAATAGAAATATGATCATGACCTAGTTGTCCCTATGCTAATTTTACTTCATCAATAAAATGATTAATGCTATAATTTCTTCTAGTAAATTTCAAAAACCCTAGGGAAGGTAGATTTGGACTATTATATATAAAATAAGGATATTTTAGTCGAATAAATGATAGTTTTTATTAAAGAAATAAAATATATAGATATTATATAAAATAATAATATCAAATAAAGCCTTATATATAAATAATCATAATAAGTGAAATATTAATTTTGTAAGTCTTATATTCATAAATACTATTAAAATTTATTTATTATCTTTCAATCAAAACCCATTAAAATTTGCTTAGAACTAATTTTAGTTGCCAATTATTTTCTAACAAGTAATTATTAATAGATTATTATTTTACATAATACCACCTAGGACCCTTCATCAAATAAACTCTAATTTATCTTTAACAAGGTTTAAACCTTTAACTTATTAGTACCCATTTCCCAAAACCCTAATTATTCTAATATCAAACTAGACATAGCTTATAAACCCTTTTATTTATTATCTGGCCCCAAAGCTTAGGACACTAGGATCATGGTTGCAGTAAGTTAAGCTAGAATTATTTCTGAAAGTGAATTTTAGCTTGAGTTTAATTATGGCTTATATTTACCCCAGGTAGGGTTAGGTCAACTGTTGAAGACCTTTATTTTATTTCAAGCTAAGGATAAGGTAAGCTCCTGCATAAAACCTGATTGATGCAAAATGGTTCTATGGCAAGCCAATTGTGGAGTGCGTGGTCACTCATTTCTGTAAAGGCAATTGAGGACTGTCTCATTTCTCATTTCAATCAAACAAATTATTTGAAAATCAATAAGCAGATTTACTCAAACTCTAAAACTCTTTCTAAAACATATTTTGCCCCAAACTTTGGAAATCTATAATTGCCATTTTCAAGTGGAACTATGTGTTATTCATTTTCCCTAGTGGGATATATATTACGTTGAGTACTCAATAAGGGTGGACTGGTAGGACTAGTCTTTGAAGGGTTAGGGTAAGTCCCTCAGTAGGTAGCCACCTCTGAGGGGTGAGTCTTTCCCGGATAAGATGTTAGTCCAGTAGGTCGTACCGGTTCGAGCTAGCAGTTTTTAGTCAAGTGGACTGTGTGTTACCGGAATGGACAACTGGTTTTGTTTAGGTATAGAGAAGGATGGGTAACTTGCCCGGTAGGCCGATCACATACTTTTTGTCACTCTGCACAAAGTGTGGCATTCTGACCGTTGTATGGTTATGGGGCCCAACGTGTGGTAACCCATGACCACTTTTTGAGTGGTTAATTTTATTGAACATGCATGGTTGGAAAAGCCAAAAACACCACTCCTGATTTTGACTATTTTTTATTGCTTGCCAGTATTTCTCTTATGAAGATTTTACACCTTGCATTCATGAACTGTTTTCATTGGACACTCAAAGCACACACGGACTTACTGAGATTTTTATCTCATCACCCTTTTTACCATGATTTTAGGTCAATCTTGTTGTGGGGATAAGTAGCTAGTTGTTGCCTGCTTTGGAAGATTTTCTAATATTTATCTTGTGTAATGCTTTGGGAGTTGAGAGTGAACAATTTTATTTTGGATTTATGTTTTGGATTCTTGGATTGTAATAAGTTTTAAGTTTAAATTATTGTTTTCATTCTATTATTTTGATTGTGTGACCTAGTTATAAAGACCCCTTGTCCTTTGGACAGGGCGACATCCCCGGCCCTGTTGGGCCTAGGTAGTAGAGTGTTACAGATGATGCCGGCCGTGACCCACAGAATAAGTTTCGGCCCCGATTTGGAGAATAGGGAAATTTTTCGAAAAAGAAACAGAACATGACCAGGCCAAGAGTAGTATGGCTATGGCACATAGCCGGCGCTAGCTCTGCTCTGTCCCATGTCGGCGAGTTTTCCAGTTACGCATGGATTTGGTAATTTCTCAAGAGTTTTTGTATTTTCCATTCTCTACTCAGCCCATAACTCTTAAGGAATGAATCTTGACCTCTTGGAAGCCTATTTAAACAAGAAAAACATAAGGCAAAAGTAGTGAATCTAAGTATCAAAGTGCAAATTAGTCAAAAGAAGGAGAGATTCATTATTGACGGAGCATTATTTAAAAAGGTTTCCAAAGAAAAAGAGAGGGCTTGTCTATGAGTTCTTTTTTTAACCTTTGTTTTCTTTTTCTAGAATGATAATGTAATTAATGTTTTTCATTATAATTTGACATTGTTTTTGGGATTTATGATTTCTTGAGTTATTTTGGATTTTTGATCAATTAGTTATTTAGCTTGGGATTTGATTACTTGTTTTTCTTATGAAGTTGATTAGTTGATTTTTGTTATTAACTTGCTTGAAAATGGGTTGATAATGACTTTAATTAATTAATTTCATATTTATTATCTCTTAATTTGCTTGAAAAATAGGTTAGTTATTAAGAACTTGGGTAATTGATGGTTAGTTGTTCATTGCTAGAATGTGGATTCATTTACTAATTTCATGTTTTAAATCACCAAGAATATAGGAATTTATAAGAGGATTGATTTTAATGCATCTTTTGAGTATGACTAGTTAGATAGAATATATCAATTAAGTTACTTAGAAGAACGGGAATCATGGATTGCAATCGAAGTGGTTCTAATTTAATCTTCAGTGAGACCAAGATGATAATTGATTGTGGTATTTGGTAAATGATTCATTGTCATGTTTTCAAAATTATTTGTCTAAATTGCAAATTTCTACATCCTTGAGTTGTATATATATTTTCAACAATTTTCTTTTTATCATCTTATCACATTATTTGGTTGGTTGGACAATGAATGAAAAGTGATTAGTGTATAATTGTTCTTTTAAGGATCGATACTCATTAATTCCCTATATTATGCTTGCTATGAGTATACTTGCTCGTATGTGTATTTTGAAATTAATGTTTTAATTAAAACTTTGATAAGGGATGGATTTAAATTTAATAATTTTTATGCGTCCAAAATTTGCGCACCAACTAGGTACAACATTTAGGTATCATAAAACAAAATAACTAAAGCATAAAATCACATATTTCACAACTAAACAACAGCTACATTTTTTGCTACATGAAGAAGACTAGAATGGTGGATGGTTTAACTTAAAGTTTGGAAGCTTGCTTCCAACCAGCAAAAATAGCCCAACAACACCACTTTGACGGATTCTTTTGGAGGTTTTAAAAAAGCAAAAACAAAAGAAGAGTGGGGTGTGTGCCTTAATCAAAGCTAGTGCAAGAAGTGAGGAGCTCTCTTCTTGCTTTCTATGGCTACCGATTAGCCTTGAAGAAGATAAGGAAAGGTTGTTTCTTGAGGGGAGGAAGGAGAAAAAAATGCAGAGAAATGGGGGGGAGGCATTTTCAACCAACATGAGGAGAAATGGAGAGAAAAAAACATTTTTTTTTTACTAGGGCATTTTTCCATCGAAGGGTTGGGCTAAGTTCATTTATAATATACCTTAAATACAATAGTTAAGATGAAAGGTATTTGTTGGGTTAAAATGATCCATGGATCTTGGATATGGGTTTTGGGTCAAATGATGAAATTTGGTCAAATAGTCAAAATTAGATTTGACACAAAATTCAACTAAGACTTTTTAATTATCAGACAAGTTGAAACACCCTCTTAAAATTAAATTTAATCAAGAGTTCCTCTTTCACAAAGGGAGGTTCATTGCTACAATATTATTTGAAATGTGATATAACAATTAATTTAACTAAATTGTTTACTACACATAAGACATATATACATACAATGCACAATTACTTATGTATAAACAACCTACTATGAACCAAACAAATAATTAACTTAATACACTTAATTTCTCTAAAAGAATTCTCATAAGGAACACATAAAATAGACACATGTAATGCATTTAATTTAGGAAATGAGATTAATTCCATCAAATAGTTAGTTCTCGAAATCTCAATTCGATATGGTGTTGCAGTTATAATATTTCGATACATTATAATGATTTAACTAAGGATAAATCATTTTTCCATGTAACAACAATATAATCACATTGATTTCACTTATTTTCTCTAAGAAGTCTCAAATAATAATTTAAGCAAAGAGAACACACAATTAATTCAATTAATTCATCAAAATAAAATTTAATTATCTTATTTCCTATAGTAAAATTTGTAGGATATTACACCCTTGATATTCTTATGAGGTTTTAAAATTACATAATCACGTAAATAATTAAAGGACTTTACAACATAAGATTAAGCATCTTAATTTTCCTGACACAAAATTATAGGGGATTAGAGTATATGTACCAATAGCACCAAATCAACATACCAAAATGGGTCCTTCAAGAAGATTAGGATATGCATGAGATATGATTCTCCATCTATAATTAGACAGATTGAACCATTGACAAGTGATGTATTTACAACAAGATTTGTTTATTGCCATTTTGACAGAACTCTATTTCCTAAATTAGGGGGAGAACATAAACCACTTAAAAAAGAACTTGTCTTGAAAACATCATTGAATTATTTAGATCCGTGCCCAAGCGCGAGTGAACTAGAAGTTCAAAGATAATTCATTTGGAAAGAGATTCTCCAATTCAGATAGAAGTTCCAGTTTAACAAAATGAAATCATGTGGCTGTTGAATCAAGAACATGCCAGAAGCATAGACAACCCCTTGGTTCAAAAGATAAAAATCCTTAAAAAAAAAAAAAAAAAGATGCAAATGATACAAAATGATCCAAATATCTGAAAGTAGTGAACAAAAAAATAAATTAACCACCAATTATATGACTTCTGGCAGAAGTTGAAATTAGATGGAAATAACTGTTGAGGATATTTTTCCATATAATATAGCACTTTATATGTTAAATGATAATGAGGATCTTGAACTAATATCAATTGAAGAATGTTATCATAGAAAAGATATGTCAAAATGGAAAGATACGATTTAATTAGAGTTGAAGATTAGTTACAAATGGTTATTTGTGCGAAAGCAAAATGAAAATAATAAAGTTGTAAGGTATATAGCATAACTTGTGGCATAAGGCTTTTCGTATAAATTAGGAATTGATTATAATGAGATATATTCACCCTGATATATGCAGTTACACTCCAATACCTTGTGAGTCTAGTAGTACGTGAACAGATTGATATGCATCTAATAGATGTTGTGACTACTTATTTATATGAAAATTCCTAAAAGATTTAGTATGCCTGAAGCATGTAGTTGTAGTCCTTGTGGAAATTATTCTATTAAATTACAAAGGTCATTGCATGGCTTAAAGCAGTCTGGACGTATGTGGTATAATCGTCTTAGTGAATATTTATTATGATCAGGATATAAAAACGATATGATATGCCCATGTGTATTTATTAAGATTTTTGGATTTAGTGTTTTTATACTTGCTATATATGTTGATAATATCAATTTTATTGGAATTCCAGAAGAGCCCTAAGAGGTAAAAGATAGATTAAAGCAGAAATTTGAAATTAAAGATTTTAGAAGAACCAAATTTTGTCTTGGGCTACAAATAGAACATCAGGGATATATTATTTTTATTCATCAACGAACATATATAGCTAAAGTTTTGAAGAGGTTTTACATGGACAAAGCATATCTATTAAGTATTCCAATGGTTGTCAGGTCAGCGAATGTAAATAAAGACCCTTTTCGACCTCGAGAAAATGATGAACTTATTGGTCCTAAAGTACATAATCTCAGTACAATTGTGCAATAATGTACCTTGCTAATAACACTCGACCTGATATATCATTTTTTATGAATTTATTAGCAAGATTTAGTTATTCTCCAACACAATATTGGAATGGTATTAAACATGTTCTTAGATATCTCCAAGGGATAATAGATCTTGGATTGTTTGATTAAAATAAAACCAACTCAATGTTGATTGGTTATGTAGATGCTGGTTCTTTATTTGATCCACATAAAGCATGTTCTTAAACTGGCTATTTATTTACATATGGTGGTACTACTATATCATGGCACTCTATAAAACAATCAATGAGAGCCACTTCTTCTAATCATGCAATAATTATTGCTATTCATGAGGAAAGTCGAGAATGTGTATGGTTGAGATCCATGATCCATTATATCTGAGAAAATTGTGGTTTATCCTTTGAAAAAGAAATTCTAACACCTCTTTATAAAGAAAATGTAGCTTGTATAGCACAACTAAGAGGTGGATATATTATAGGAGATAGGACAAATCATATTTCACCAAAAATTTTCTTTACTCATGAACTCTAGAAGAGCGGTGAAATTGATGTACAATGATTCGATCAAGTGATAATTGTTGGCTTGACAGAAAACAAAGGAGCATGTTGTAGAAATGGAGAACAAACAAAGGCAAAGAAAAAACCATGAAGAGCAGCAGCATGGAAGCATTTAAAACATACCTCTGGGTGCCTTAAAACTCTTAGGTTATGAAAGAATGGATTGAACCACAGGGACAACCCCTTCTTGTTCGCTTGATGAAGCTTCCAGTTGAAAACCTGCTAACCTCCTACTCCACCTTGTTTGCATGAATGATGAACACCAAAGCTTTCCAATTGTCAGAATATTCCACTGCCTAAATCCTTGTTGGTGAAATAAAGTGTGAAGAGGAATGATCTCAAGAGGAGGAATGAATGGTCTCAACTTTCTCCTTGTTTTGTGAAAACAAAAACTTTAAGGAGGAAAATCCTCTCAACCTTCATCGTGAACTAAGGGGTGAGGAGCAATCAATCTAGCCTTCTTGATTCTTTGCTAATATAAAGAACAAGAGAACTAAAAGTCACAACATCAAGAAGAGGAAAACCAAAGGTCACGAGACAGAGAGCTTAGGAAAAAGAAAGGTATTTTCCCCTTCTTTCTTCACCACAAGAGACGTGAGCCTTAAACCATATATGAGAATTTCAAACAATTCTCCAATTGCAATTGGAACCCATAAACTTCTCAGAATTAAAAATTGGCCCATCAACTTCTCTTTCTCGCAATAAACCCCATTATGTTATCAAATAATATCTTGAGTATATATTCCTCTTTAACTGAGACCAATTCATCAACCCAAAATTAACTAGGACTTATGGGCTATTCCGAGGACCAAAAAGACGCTTCGCCTTGGCTACTAAAATGACCAAAATACCCCTGCTATAAAAATAGCTGTATTTTGCATTTTAAATATTTTCTAATATCACCATAAGGAAATATTGACCCTAAGGACAATGCTGCGTTAGCAAAGTCTTTGACCTACAGGTGTAATGACTAAAATACCCCTCTATACATCACTGTACATTCAAAGAGGAAGAAGTGTACTAACACCTCTCTAAATGACATCTACCATCCTTAGGCCTCTAGTCCAATGATCCACGACTTCCTGGAGTGTTTTCGCTTTCCAAGAGAGCTACCCTAAAGCAAATATCCAAGTCATGTTTCCAAGGGCCTTGGACATTCAGATCATTCAGATAACCACAAGGGGCGATATAGTATAGAAACTATCTTGTACAAGTCTATCTTAACTAATTAGTCACATATACCCAACATGCAAGTATATTGGCCCTATGATAGAACCTCAACTATAGCATATCAAAGTATATGCTTCCAGCTTCATCAGACCACCAACTCATACTCAAGTCGTAGAGTACTAGTCCACGCTGTAGTGGTAGTAGTCTAGGTTTCTATGATATAGTACTTTTAAGAAACCACTACTACAGGTCTTGTTCTACGTATTCGAAATATGTTTATGTCATGAAGTGAGTGGACTACTCACTGGCTAAAGGTAAGCCATTCCCCATTTAGAATTCATAACATAATAACCTAGACATGATGAGATTCCCATTCTCATTAATCAGTTAAGAACGAATGTCTATGTGTTAAGTAGCCCGTGATCTATACCTTACTGTGAAAGACCTCCATTCACATGGACCATTTACTTAAACACAATGGGTCTTTTCCAAACGACATTGTGCACAAAAAAGTAAATTCACAAACGATTTCTAAAAATAAATTCTTTTATTAAAATATTTAATTTTTTATATCAGAAACTAGTCTAAAAGGACATATTCCCAAGAATCTCCCACTTGCACTCTAAGACTAGGTAAGTCCGTAAGTGTCCACCCCTATGGCATTTAAGTGTCTCTTGAAGACTCTCTCAGCCAAAGCTTGGTGAATGGATCTGCTAGATTGTTTTCAGAGGCAATCTGTTCCACCACGACTTCCCGTCTCTAGATGAAATCCCGGATCAGGTGGTACTTCCTCTCGATGTGCTTCCCCTTCTTGTGGTTCCAAGGTTTTCGGAGGCAATCTATTCCACCACGACTTCCTGTCTCTGGATGACATCCCGGATCAGGTGGCACTTCCTCTCGATGTGCTTCCCCTTCTTGTGGTTCCGAAGTTTCTTGGATTGTGATACTACTCCAGTGTTGTCGCAATACACCGCAATCGGCCTGTCCATATGTGGCACGACTCCAAGTTCTGGAAGGAACTTCTAAAGCCAGACTGCTTCCTTGGATGCCTCCGAAGCTGCCATATACTCAATTTCCATGGTTGAGTTAGCAATGCAAGATTGCTTGATACTCCTCCATAAAATTGCTCCTCCAGACAAGGTGAAGACATATCGAGTAGTAGATTTTCTCTCATCCATATCTGCCTGGAAGTTTGAGTTTGTATATCCTGTAGGAACCAAGTCATCAGCCCTATAAACCAGCATATAATCTCTTGTTCCCTAGAGGAACATGAGAATACGCTTTACAGCTTGCCAATGAACCTCCCCAATGTTTGACTGATATCTGCTAACTAAGCCTACAGCAAAGCAAATATCTGGCCTAGTACACAACATGGTGTTCATGAGACTTCCCACAGCCGAAGAGTAGGGAATCCTACTCATTCTATCCTTTTCTTTTTGAGACTTAGGACAACCCCTTGAAGAAAATGACAATCCATGTTTGCAAAGGATTAGAGCTCCCTTGCATGAGTCCATGTTGTACTTGGCCAGCATCTTGTCAATTTATGCTGCTTGGGATAATCCTAATATTCTCTACTTCCTATTTCTAAGAACCCTAATCCCGAGAATGTAGCTGGCTTCTCCCAAGTCCTTCATACTGAATTGACTAGACAGCCAAACCTTTGTAGATGACAATAACCCTACATTATTTACAATGAGTAGAATATCATCCATATACAAGACAAGACAAATCACATTAATGCCTTCAAATTTTTTATACATGCATGGTTCATCCTCGTTTTGAATAAAACCATAAGACTTTACAGTCTTATCAAAATGAATGTTCTATGCTCTCGATGCCTGCTTAAGTCCATAAATGGACTTCTTAAGCTTGCAAATCATATGTTCTTGGCCTTTAGCAATAAAACCTTCCGGTTGGGACATAAAGATGTCTTCGCTAAGATGGCCATTTAAAAATGCCGTATTGACATCCATTTGCCATATCTCGTAGTCATAATGGCATGCGATGGCAAGGAGGATACGGATGGACTTAAGCATGGCCACCGGGGAAAAGGTTTCCTTATAATCGATTCCGTCTTTCTGAGTATACCTTTTCGCCACAAGTCTAGCTTTGAAGGTTTCCACCTTCCTATCTACTCCCCTCTTCCTCTTGTATACCCACTTACACCCGATGTATTTTATCCCTTCAGGTGAAGCTACAAGATCCCAAACCTGATTGAAGTACATAGACTCAATCTCGGCTTTTATTGCTTCATGCCATAGATTTGCATCGGCATCAACAATAGCCTTCTCGTATCTAGTGGGGTCTTATTCCTAATGGTTGGAGACCAACTTAAAAGCTTCTTCATTCTATCTCTCCAAAACCCTAGACACTCTCCTACTACTGATGGATTCGAAAACAGATAAAGCGCATGCACGGTGGAATAAAAATGGACAGAAAAAAAACATTACAGAGCATGGCAACAGCATGGAGGGATTAAAACCAAACCTCTTGGTGCCACCTTAAACCTTGAAGATTGTAGGAGAGTTAATTGAAGCACAAAACTAGCTTTCTTCTTCCTGTGGGTTGAAGCTCCGGTTGCCAACTTCTTCACCTCCGGTGAATGAATGCTAGGCTTTTCAATTCTCTAAATATTCCTCAGCCTAATCTTAGTTGGTGAGCACTGAACTTGGGTTGAGAAGAGAAGAGGATCAGATTCATATATTTCCTCTGTTGGTTTCCTTGGCTTGGCTTCTTATATAAACAAGAACAAAACTAAAATCCAGTAAACCAAGAGCCACACACTCTGTCTCATTCTCAGTTGGCTTTTGATTTTCTCCTGATATGAACCAAAACCAGAAGCCAGAAAACCAAGAGACACACACGAGAGGGAGAGAATTTAATTTTTTTAATTTTCTTTTCCATATAGAAAACCAAGAGTCATGAAACCAAAAATAATTATTTTGATAAAAATAATATTCCTGGGATTTATATTTCAAACACTCGAATATTATTAACAAAATAAATTTTGGCTTCTCCCTAAACTCTTCTGAACTGTGTCCGGAAAAATCCTATGGTCCAGGCTATTACGCCAACGAAATATTTATTATTTTTCTTGGACCCGAAAAGCCCAAAATAATAAACATTAATTATTTTTCTTGGGATTAAATAAATAACCCAATAAATAATTAATGTGCCTAAATGAACAAAAAAATAATTAAACTTTAATTATTTATTTCTTGGGATTAATACAATAAATAACCAAATAAATAATTAAGTATTAATTATTTTCCTCTAGTTTAAGTCCCGGTAAATTTTCTAATTATTCAAACTAGACCTCGGCTCTGAATAATTAATTAACCAATTAAACTAGATAATAAATTTTTCTCAATTTATTTTATTCTAGTCTAATAAATTAGACTTCCTGAATAAAATATAACCCTCTCAACTGAGATAATTTCTTAACCCAAAAATAATTAGGACTTATGGGCTATTCCGAGGATAAAAAAAACACATCACCTTGGCTACTAAATGACCAAAATACCCCTACTATATAAATAGATGTATTTTGTACTTTAAATATTTTCTAATATCACCATAAGGAAATATTGACCCCAAGGACAATGCTGCATTAGCAAAGTCTTCGACCTACAGGTGAAATAACTAAAATACCCCTCTACATATCGCCGTACATTTAGAGAGGAAGGAGTGTACTAACACCCCTCTAAATGACATCTACCAACCTTAGGCTTCTAGTCCAATGATCCATGACTTCCTGGAGTGTTTCCGCTTTCCAATGGAGCTACCCTAAAGTAAACATCCAAGTCATGTTTCCTAGAACCCTGGATATTTAGATTATTCAAACAACCACAAGAGGTGATATTGTGTAGAAACTATCTTGTACAAGTCTGTCTTAACTAACTAGTTACACATATCCAACATGCAAGTATATTGGCCCTATGATAGAACCTCAACTATAGCATATCAAAGTATATACTTCCAGCTTCGCCAGACCACCAACTCATACTCAAGTCATAGAGTACTAATCCACGCTGTAGCGATAGTAGTCTAGGTTTCTACCATATAGTACTTTTAGAAACCATTACTACTGGTCCTGTTCTACGTATTCGAAATACGCTTATGTCATGAAGTGAGTGGACTACTCACTGGCTAAAGGTAAGCCATTCCATATTTGGAATTCATAACATAATAACCTAAACATGATGAGATTCCCATTCTTATCAATTGGTTAAGAACAAAAGTTTATGTGTTCAAATAACCCATGATCCATACCTTACTGTGAAAGACCACCATTTACATGGATCACTTACTTAAACACTATAGGTCTTTTCCAAATGAAAATTGTGCACAAAAAAAGAAAATAAATTCAAAAATAATTTTTGAAAATAAATTCTTTTATTAACATATTCGATATTTACATTAGAAACCTAGTCTAAGAGGGCACATTCCCAACAACTATGACGAGGCTCCATTTGTATAGGCTCTTGAGGTTGTGCCTCTTCATGTTCCACACTCAGGTCAGAAGAAGTTGATTCCGTAGATAGCCTCTTCTCAAGTTCCAACCCTGTAGAAACTTTCATGGAAATACTTTGATCATCTTCTAAGTATCTAGCATTGGTACTGACTAGTACCTTCTGCTTCTTAGGGTGATAAAAGTAACTACCCATTATCCCTTTTGGACATCCAACAAAATAGCATAATTCTAATCTTAGTTCCAACTTGTCTTCCTTGACCAATACGTAAGCTGGACAACCTCAGATGCCAAAGGTATGAGTCATTGACATTGGTCTTTCTCTTCTTAGTTAAAGGTTCAGATTGAGCATTATTTGATTGATTATTAATAGGGTTTAAGAAGAATAGAATCCCATACATGTGCTCAGTACATAAAATTTCTCCATTTCTACTGATAGAAATACCAGAATGGAAAGAGACAAAATATCCTTGATTTATTAGTTTTGCAACTGAAATCAAATTCTGATGAAAACCAGGTACATATAAAATATCTTTTAAAACCACTATTCTATTCCAATCAAAATTAAGATCCAGCTCTCCCACTGCAAGGGCCTAAACTTGTGCTCCATTTCCTACGCGTAGTCCATGTTCGCCCTTTTGGAGTCTTCTAATCTTTCTAAACCCCTGCAAAGAGTTACAGATATGATCAGTGGCTCCTGAATCAACAATCTAAGTGGAAATTGATCCAACTATTGATATAGACTCTACATAGAAAACATTACTAGTGGGGTTTTTCTTGGCTTGAAGATCTAGACACTATTTTTTCCAGTGTCTCTTCTTCCCATATTTGAATCACTTGCCCTTTGATTTATCTTTGGGCTGGGTCTTAGACTGGGCCACTGCGTTTCCCTTCTTCCTTTTGAACTTTCTGGGCTTAGGCCCAGTTCTTGAGGAAGAAGCCTTAACAATCATGGCCTTTGATTGAGGTTTCATGACCTTCTCTGCCATCTGGAGTTCCTTCATTAACTTAGTTAAACTCATGTTCAACTTATTCATATTGTAATTCAACTTGAACTGAGTAAAGGAACCCAGTAGAGACTTGAGAACCATATCCACTTAGCTTTCAGGGTTAATGACAGCCCCTAACATTTCCACTTGCTCGAAAGTAGCAATCATCTTGAACATGTGCTCTTTGACTAATGCTCCCTCAGCCATTTTAGTGGTAATTATAGTTCGAAGAGCTTCCTGCCTAGCGGGCCGGCTCTTATCTGCGAACATAGCGGCCAATGACTGACTAATATCATACACAGAAACCATGTGCTCGTGTTTTGACTGGAGCACATTAGACATGGAGGCTAACATATAGCAGTGTGCCATTTCATCAGCCTTCTTCCATGCCTTCTCAGCCTCTCACTCTTCAACAGTAGAACCTTCCCTGATCATAGGGCAGATTTCGTAAATGACATACTTATACTCCTCGGCTATAAGTATTATGTCCAGGTTCCTCTTCCAGTCCACATAGTTTGGTCCCGTTAGCTTATTCTCCCTGAGAATAACGGCCAATGGACTAAAAAAACCTCCCACCATTTCTAAAAAAAATTGAAAAATAAAAGAAAGGATTTAGTTTGTGAAAATAAAATAAATATGTGCACTTTATCTTTATTATCAAAACTGATAATAATCGATTTGGCTCTTAGGAAAATTGACATAGCTTCTTAGGAAGATTAATAGTTTCCTAAGTTAAGTGTATTAACCACCACAAATTAATTTTCCTTCTGGGTAACGATATGGAGGATAACTCCATCGAGGGGATGGTCATTTTCTCTCATTTTCTAAGGACATACCTCGCACTTATGACCTCCAACATGGGCTAGCTGATTATAGTACGTGTCTCGGGTTATTAATTATATCCTTCTATTAGATCTAGATCCTTATGGTAGACCCATCCTATACGGGTTCACTCCAAGGGTGACACGAGGGGACCCACGATCTCAAATGAGGATCATGATGGAAGCCGTGGGGCCGTTGGAACCCCTCTCCCACTTAGTCTTTTAAAATAAAGGTTTTCTGAAAAATAACCTTTTGAAAATTTCCATTAAGTTTTTTTCTTAACTCAAAAAATAAAATATCTAAATCCATTAAAATCTCTTTGTCAAGACTTATATCCTTTGAGAGATTTTTCTATGGACTAATTTTATTTAAGTTAAAACTTAATGATTTCAAAAAATTTTCAATTACAACTTTCTAGAGACTTTGGTCTCAAATTTATTTAACAAAATAATTTTTCTTGTGCCAAAATTAAAACAAAATGGCTTTCTATTTTGACTTCCAAAAATATCTAAATCCAATATATTTTCTATGTCAAGGATTAAATCCTTTGAGAAAATATCTATGGATTAATTTTTGTTCAAGTTAAAATAACCATTTAATGTTTTAAAAGAAAAATGTTTTTCTTGTCAAAAATATTCTCAAAGACTTTGGTCATTGAGAAAACGTGCACATAGGTACATAATAAATAGCATGCTAGAAAACAGTAAACGTTTTCATGCTTTTCTATTTGTTAAACCTAAGTAACCAAATAATAGAATTAAACACGTTAATTAATTAATTAATAGTCTTGATTAATCCTAAAATCCCTTACTAATATTTTCATGCAAATATATTCCTCGAATATTGACTATTGCACAATATTAACGTCTGGTATGGGACCCAAAACTAAAATAAAATTGCAAGAAAATTACAAGGAAAAATTAAGAAAATTTCTTGTTGGTCCACTACAACCGCCAAACTGGATCATGCACCCATCTGCACTATGGTCCACAGCACCCGCCGCATAGATACAGGACCCACGAGAAAACCAGCCTGCAAACGTCCTTCTAGACCATAGCCGATGCCGGTTCCATCACCCTAAGCCAACGCCGGTTCCGGTCTGGACCACCTGGACCGGCCATCCAGACCATAGCCGGCACCGGTTCCGGCACCCTAAGCCAGTGCCGGATCCTGCATTTTTTTGTGCGAATTTCTTCTGCACAGCCTTTTGCACCCGTCCCCTGGTTTTTCCTCACAGCTTTTGGCTTCAATGGCTCTCCGATTTCAAACCAAATACATTGAAATCAACCAAAACCAACAATCGCCTATACCATTTCAAATTAGGTTTACACGATTGTTCTATGAAAGTAAGGAAATTACAGAGAGCCTATGCTTCTACAGTGAAGCTTACAACAATACCTATCCCATACCAAAACAGTGAAGGATCACAGGCTTAAGCACCAAACAATGATCTTCTCTATTTTTATTAACTAACATGCTCCCTAAGTTAATCAAACAACATGCTCTGATACCAATTGTTGGTTTGACAGAAAATAGAGGAGCATGTTATAGAAATGGAGAACAAATAGAGGCAAAGAAAAACCATGAAGAGTAGCAGCATGGAAGCATTTAAAACATATCTCTGGGTGCCTTAAAACTCTTAGGTTGTGAATGAATCGATTGAACCACAGGGACAGCCCCTTCTTGCTCGCTCGAAGAAGCTTCCAGTTGAAAACCTACTAACCTCCTATGTAATAACCCGCTTTATATTAAGGACTTGCATAGGGTGGACTTGTGTTTAAAAAAAAAATGAGAGAAGATAAATTATAAAAAGAATTTATGATACATTTTATTCCATTATTACTATTATCCATTATTGCTATTTTATATTTATTATCTAATACCAAAATCTCTTGATAATATTAAATTATGGTATTAATAAATTAAATAATTATATTCAATTATTATATTATTCTCATCATTATTTATATATGTATAAATATGCATATATTATACCTAATCCTACAAATATCTTAGGTTATATTATATTATATGGAAAGATATTTTTAGGGGACCCACAAGGATATTTTAGGGGGCCCACAAAAATTAAATAAAGGTGGCCTACAAGCATAAGACATTGTTGACCAAATTTGACCATTATTAGATTTCTTCTAAATAAGCTTAATTAAGCTAAGTGAGATTTGGAAAGTTAATTAAGATTAACCATATATTAGTCCAAAAAGGTTTTAAGAATTTCTTCAAACTTCTAGAGGACCCTACAATCTTCTAGGACAATCCACAATTCTCTTGAAAAACCTAGAGAAGTCTCAGGACTTCTAAAAATTGCCAACTCACCCTAGATCTTTTATAAAGTCCAAAATAAGACCAAGGGGAGCAAGCTATATAAATAGGAGCAAGGGGGAGGATTTTGGCCAAGAGAGAGAGCAGCAAGAAGAAAAGAAAAACAGAGAAGTGAGGAAGAGAAAACAAAAGAAAGACTAGAAGAGAGAGAGAGATTTTCGGTAGCAAGAGAAATAAGAGAAGAACCGGCAGCAAGGAGGAGGAAAGGAAAAGGAAGAAAAGGAGGGAGAGTTACAGCTTGCCTTCATCTTGGAAAGGTAAGAGATCACTTCTTAAAGCTAATAAAATGATACTAGAAGTTGGAAGCTAGCTGCATATGAATATTGTTGAAGTTAAGTAATGAAAATTTGTTGATTTTGTGATGGATGATTAACCGGTTGGATGAGTGATGAAGTAGACATGATTTTCAGTTCATTTTAGAGTGATGGTTTGCTGGAATTTGAACATGAATAATCCTAAGCCTGTCCTAGACTAGCTATAAAGGATTTGGAACAGGTGATGTGGGTTTGGATGACTAAGAGATCAGAAATAGCAAGAATAATGTAAACTGCCAAAATTTACTGGTTTGATAAGCTTGGAATAATTAATTTATTTGGATAAAAGAGAAGTGCTGGATATGAAAACCTATTAGAATACTGATATTGGGATGTTAAATGAAGTATTGAAGAGTTTAAATGAGGTAGGGTATGTTGAAGAAACTAGGGGAATAAGTTAAAACAAGTTAGGTTCCTAAACTGTAATTCTGAACCACCCAACTCGGAGCATCAAGTTTACCTGAAAAACTGAAAAAAATGGAGAGAGTTTTGAATACCACATTACCTGAAATTGATAGATAAATATCCTAGGAGTATTTAGGAAGTGGTTTCACCTCATTTGGACCTGAATTGGAAGAGTTATGAACAAAATACTGGAAAGTGACGAAACTGAACTCCAAACTCGGAACAGTGGAATTAACTGGAAAACTGTACAAAATGGGATGGAGTTTGCAAGACTCATGACCTGGAATTGATAAAGGGATATCTTAGGAATATTATGGAAGTAGCCTCACCCTATTTGGACCTATATTGAATAAATTGTGTGAAGAATGGTGGAGGGTGGTAAAGCTGTAAAACCAGAAAACCATCCAAAGCACTAATCTATTTATTTCTTTAAGAAAATTATAGAAACCTTAATCAAACCATTAAGCATTTGAAACCATTGAGTAATGACAAAGGGATATACCAATGGTGTAGGTGAATCAAGAAAAGAGAACATCTTTTAGGTCTATACAAGTGCAACTTCGACTTAATATACAAGGTGAGTCCCTTGATTTTAAAACTACCATTTGCTATGTGTTTTTCTGACAAAGTTTAATGTTTCTCTGATATAAACTATGTCTTCTTGATATGATTGAAGCCTATGAATCCAGTCTAACTGATATTTACAAAATGTCTCAATGAGCTTCCTTTATGCTTAAAGACTTCCGAGATGAACGAAATGTTTCAATGAGCTTTCTTTACGCTTAAAATAAGCTTTCTTTATGCTTAACGGCTTTCGAGATGAAATTTATACAATTTTGCTAGCTCTTGAAAATACCCACTCGGGTGATAGAAAAGTTTTATAAAATGATTTTTGGCCCCTAGAATGAGTTGTTTTGAATTCCCTTCGAGGAGAGCATACTCCTTTTAAAGGAGTATATTGAATATGTGAATCAGTGGTGACGTTGAGTACTCAGCAAGGGTTTTGACATTTGTACTAGCCTTCATTAGAGCTAGATGATCCCAAATAACCTGGTCCAGTTATTGGGCTTATCTTACTCCAAACGGGGCGACAGGACAATGGAATTAGCCGTCCCTGGCTAGCCGTTGTGAGCCCGACAATTGCCTATTGATTGTGATGGTGGGTTGTTTACATGAGACCAAGCGGGGACACTCGGTTTGCTTAACCCCTTGCCACCTCGATGGTGATTCACATCAAGATTGGGACCCCTGGCTTATGGTGGCAATGAAAAGATCCCTAAGTGCACGGTGAGGTACATTGGTACACTGCTCACCCTTCCGGCATAACACGGGTGACGTGCTGTAAGGCGCAGTCCTTGGCACAACAGACCGTGTAGCCGAAGGCAAAGTTCTTTGAACTTTGCACGCGGGTCGCACTTCTAGATGTGGAAGAACCTGCATTTCTTGAATTAGGGACTATGTGTTTGGAAGCCATTGTTTTACAAAAGTACATAATAAAATTGAATTTAAATTTGTCAAACATTGCCTTTTTTAGGTTACGAAATTTATTTCAGCAAAGAAAATGAAAACCAACTTTCTCTTTTAAGCAAAACACTAGCACACATGGGACTCACTGAGTATACCACTCACACATATGTTTGTTCTTTTTTTTAGAAGCTGGAGCTAAAGACTAATAATGGTACTACCCAGACTTCTTCCCTAACGCTGGATAGTTAATCTTTTGAAGTGAACATTGTATATGGAACATTGTTTATAGACTATGAGGTGGTTTAGCTCATGTATTTTGGGAACTATGACAATGTATCGATCATGACTCATATGTTACATAAATAAAAAGCATGTTTCCTTTGTTTACTTAAGTTTTGACTTTACCTACTTACTATAAGTTACATCGTTATAAAGACCCCTAGTCTGAGACGTCAGACGGGGCGACATTCCGCTTGAACCCAGCCCATTGCGACAAGGTAAAAATATGGGGTGTTACAATTGGTATCAGAGCATTAACCATAGAGTTTAATTTGCATACATTATCTATGGGTATAGTTATATTATCTGTGGGTATAGATATAATATCTGTGGGTTCAGATGAAGTAGTTGAGATAGGTGCTATACCCTTGATAAGTTGATAGTAGAAGATGATGAAGATGAGGTAGTTGAAGTGGTTGTTGTATCTTCGGATGAGTCAACTATAGGAAAGGATGTGGAGATGTTAGGCATAAGATCTGATACTCTTGAGTATTATCGTGTATCGATTGACTCGGGACCCCCTACTAAACCTTGCAATTTTGTTGTAATATACCCGGCTGTTATATTTTATACCAGGATAACATTCTTCCCTGACATACTAATCTAACTCCATTATTGATACTAATTTAACAAGGAAAGCCGACTGTCCTTATTATATTTCCAAAGCGAGCCCTCGTCACCACCCAAAATAATCATTTGCTAACAATTTAGCCAAGAGAGCACCTGATGAATCTCTAGGAAGCACTATGATACAAACTTTCCAGAAAATGACAGAAGTGTTACAACATATGGCCGAAATGACATCTAGAGAAGGACGGCGAACTGAAGTTGAGGTGGATCAAGCCCTAGAGCGCTTCCTAAAATTCCAACCCCCTCCATTTTATGGCCGACCTGAGCAAGAATAGGAAGCAGAATCTTGGATAGAGCAAATGGAGAACATATTTTCCGCACTAAGTTACTTAGAGGAGCGAAAAGTACAATTTGCCGCATTCAAACTTCAAGGACTAGCGTGAGACTGGTGGGCTCGAAAGAAGGAACAGAAGGAATGGACCTGGGAGGAATTTCGAGCAAAGTTCAAGAAAGAATTCATACTAAGTTGGGTGGTAGAAAGACGAGAGGATGAATTTCAGAATTTCAGACAAAGAGGGAGGACAATAGGAATGTACGCTACTGAATTCACGGGACTCTCGAAATATTGCCCCCTTCTAGTGTAGAATGAATAAGACAGGACTCGCCATTTTGTGAAAGGGTTGCGCCTCGAACTCAAGAGGGTATTGCTCAGCATGGCCCCAAATAGTTATAGTGCTGCGGTGAAGATAGCATCAAGAGTTGAGGAGGCGGATTTAGAGCAGGCTAAGCAAGGAAATAAAAGGGGATTTAAATCACTAAACCTAAATAAAAGGCCTGGAGGGAATCATTGGCCAAATAAAGGGAAGTTTCCCAGAAAAGAAGGAGGCAGTACGAGGAAAATATTTATTTCCTGTTGCAATTGCGGAGAAGAAGGGCATAAGAGTTTGAATTGCCCATATCCAAGGAGGACATTGGGATGGATAAATCCAAGAAAGAATGATATGGAGGTAAGACCGGAAGTTACTGAAGGGAAGCCAAGTTAGCCCTCTGCACCCAAACCTGGAGTTAACAAGCCTACCGTGAAAGCTCGAGTGGTAGCCTTGGATAAAGAAGATACTAATGCATCGGCTGTAGTAGAAGGTAAGATTTTTATTTTTGGCAAAGAAGCTCAAATTCTAATAGATCCAGGCTCCACCCATTCTTTTGTTGCGTGCTCCTTTGCTCAAAAGGTAAATATTAGAAGTAAAAAGGCTCCCTATGAGATGATAATTAGTACTCCTCTGGGAAAGCAATTGAGTAGTGATAGAATTTATCTAGGAAGTGAAATAAAAATTGGAGAGGTGACCTTAGAAGGAGACCTTATAAGTTTACCCATAGCCGACTATGATGCCATTCTAGGAATGGATTGGCTATCACGACATCATGCGAGGGTTAACTGTAGGAATAAACTGGTGCATTTTAGGGGACCAGAGGGAGGTACTCTAGAATTTTGGGGAGATAAAGCAAAACAAAGAGTAAGATTGATATCCAGAGTGAAAGTAAGAGGTTGATTCGAAAAGGGTGTACTGGGTATTTAGCTTACCTTTTGAACAAATCCATTAAACCTGAGAAGCTTGAAGATGTACCAGTCGTTCGAGAGTACCTGGATGTTTTTCCAGAGGAACTGAAAGAATTACCCCCAAAAAGAGAAGTTGAGTTCAGTATTGATGTAGTGCCAGCAGCTGAGCCAGCCTCTAGAACCTCGTACCGGCTGGCACCAGCAGAATTAAAGGAATTGAAGATGCAATTGCAGGAATTGTTGGAGCAGGGATTTATTCGACCTAGTACCTCACCTTGGGGAGCCCCAGTGCTATTCGTGAAAAAGAAAGATGGCACTTTGAGGATGTGCATAGACTATAGGGAGCTAAATGCTCAAATAATAAAGAACAAATACCCATTACCTATGGTGGATGAGTTATTTGACCAACTGCAAGGCGCGGGATGTTACTCTAAATTAGACCTGAGACAGGGGTATTATCAAGTGAGGATTAGAGAAGAGGTTATTCCTAAGACTGCCTTCAATACGCGTTATGGGTACTATGAGTTTGTGGTGATGCCCTTTGGAGTTACTAACGCCCCTGCCACTTTCATAGACCTTATGCATCGGATTTTTCAGCCCTACTTGGATAACTTCGTTGTTATTTTTATTGATGACATTCTGGTATATTCTAAGAACCCTCAGGAACATCAAGAGTATTTGCGAAAGGTTCTTGAGAAATTGAGAGAAGCCAAGTTGTATGCTAAGTTTAGTAAGTGTGAATTTTGGTTGGATAGAATATCTTTTCTAGGGCATGTGATCTCTAAGGAAGGGATTTCTGTAGATCCTGCAAAAGTGGAAGCTATAGTAAACTGGAAATGGCCAGAAAATCCTATGGAGGTGAGGAGTTTCTTAGGCTTGGTAGGATATTATAGAAGATTTATTGAAGGGTTCTCGAAACTTGCTTCACCATTGACCTGATTAACCCAGAAAAAGGTGCTCTACAAATGGTTGGAAAGTTGCAAGAAAAGTTTTCAAGAATTGAAGCAAAGATTGAGCACTTCACCCATCCTAGCCTTGCTTGCTATGGATAAGCCCTATGAGGTATATACTGATGCTTCTAAGGAAGGATTAGGCGGAGTGTTGATGTAAGATAGGAGGGTAATAGCATATATATCTAGGAAGTTGAAACCTCATGAGAAAAATTACCCTACTCACGATTTAGAATTGGCAACCATTGTGTTCGCCCTGAAAAAGTGGAAGATTACCTTTATGGAGTGGAATTTGAGGTTTTTACCGACCACAAAAGCCTGAAATATATCTTCACCCAGAAAGACTTGAATATGAGGCAGCGACGGTGGATGGAGTTCTTAGAAGAATTTCGCTGCCCAATTAAGTACCACCCGGGAAAAGCCAATGTAGTAGCAGATGCATTGAGTAGAAAAGGATGTATGTCTGCACTACGGATGGCGCAGACTCCGGAGTTGGAAGCGGTAACACTTGAAGGATGAATCAGGATGAATAACATATCAATACAACCTATATGGTTGCAACAATTAAAAGGCATTCAAGAGCAAGACCAGGAGTTGCAGCAGATCAAGGCAAGAAGCAAGGAACAAAAGAAAACTGATTTCTACGAAGACGACGCTGGGGTCCTCTGATTTAAAGGACGATATTGTATACCAAAACAGGATGCTATGAAGCAGGAAATATTGACAGAAGCACATCAGAGTAAATATACAATCCACTCGGGGACAATGAAGATGTATCGAGACTTGAGGCAGCATTTCTGGTGGATAGGTATGAAGAACGATATTTCTCGAGTTGTTGCTCAATGTCTTACCTGTCAAAAGGTGAAGATAGATCACCAAAAACCAGGAGGATTACTGCAACCACTGCCTGTACCCGAATGGAAGTGGGATGAAATTACCATGGACTTCATAACTGGTTTACCTGTAACCATTAGACAACGAGATACAGTTTGGGTGATTGTAGATCGATTGACAAAAACGGCTCACTTTATACCTATAAGTGAACGGGACTCTTTGGAGAAATTAAGTAAGATTTATATGGAGGAAGTAATTAGACTTCACGGAGTACCTTCCAGTATTGTATCTGACAGAAACCCCAGGTTCACTTCTTGATTTTTGAGGAAAGTGCAACAATTGTATGGAACTACTCTGAAATTTAGCACCACAGCACACTCTCAGACCGATGGGTAGATAGAGCGAGTAATCCAAATTTTGGAAGACATGTTGAGAGCATGTGCATTGGACTTTGGGAATAGATGGGTTGATAATTTGGCCTATGCGGACTTTGCCTACGACAATAGTTATCAATCCTCGATCGGAATGGCACCATTTGAAGCCATGTATGGACGAAAATGCTGATCTCCTCTATGTTGGGAAACCTTAGGATGACAGCAGGAGCAATGTGATGTCTTGGATATGGAAAGGGCATGACAAAAGATGTTGCAAATCAAGGAGAAATTGGAGATTGCCCAAATTAGGCAGAAAAGTTATGCATATCGCCATCGGAAGGATGTAAATTTTAGTGTCAGGGATTTAGTATTCTTAAGGTTAACACCTCGACGGGGTAAGGGGACATGAAGGAAGAAGCTAGCTCCACGGTATATTGGACCCTTTCCCATCACCGAGAAAGTGGGAAAAGTAGCTTATAGATTGGGATTACCATCGGAACTTCAGGGCATCCATGATGTATTCCATGTATCACAACTTAGGCGATATATAGCCGATCCCAGTCATATTTTGAATGAATGATGCCATAGAATTATCACCGAATTTAAACTATGCAGAAAGGCCAGTTAAAATCTTAGAGCGCGCCGAAATGAAGTTGCGGCAGAAGCGAATCCCACTTGTAAAGGTGTTATGGAGCCATCATCCTATGGAGGATGATACATGGGAGGCAGGAGCAGAAATGTATAAACTTTATCCAGAACTCTTTGAAGGTGAGTCATAATTTTGAGGATGAAATTCCTTTTGGAGGGGAGATTGTAATAACCTGCTTTATATTAAGGACTTGCATAGGGTGGACTTGTGTTTAAAAAAAAAACCGAGAGAAGATAAAATATAAAAAGAATTTATGATACATTTTATTCCATTATTACTATTATCCATTATTGCTATTTTATATTCATTATCTAATACCAAAATCTCTTGGCAATATTAAATTATAGTATTAATAAAATTAAATAATTATATTCAATTATTATATTATTCTCATAATTATTTATATATGTATATATATGCATATATTATACCTAATCCTACAAATATCTTAGGTTATATTATATTATATGGAAAGATATTTTAGGGGACCCACAAGGATATTTTAGGGGGCCCACAAAAATTAAATAAAGGTGGCCTACAAGCATGACATTGTTGACCAAATTTGACCATTATTAGATTTCTTCTAATTAAGCTTAATTAAGCTAAGTGAGATTAGGAAAAATTAATTAAGATTAACCATATATTAGTCCAAAAAGGTTTTAAGAATTTCTTCAAACTTCTAGAGGACCCTACAATCTTCTAGGACAATCCACAATTCTCTTGAAAAACCTAGAGAAGTCTCAGGACTTCTAAAAATTGCCAACTCACCCTAGATCTTTTATAAAGTCCAAAATAAGACCAAGGGGAGCAAGCTATATAAATAGGAGCCAGGGGGAGGATTTTAGCCAAGAGAGAGAGCAGCAAGAAGAAAAGAAAAATAGAGAAGTGAGGAAGAGAAAACAAAAGAAAGACTAGAAGAGAGAGAGAGATTTTCGGTAGCAAGAGAAATAAGAGAAAAACCGGCAGCAAGGAGGAGGAAAGGAAAAGGAAGAAAAGGAGGGAGAGTTACAGCTTGCCTTCATCTTGGAAAGGTAAGAGATCACTTCTTAAAGCTAATAAAATGATACTAGAAGTTGGAAGCTAGCTGCATATGAATATTGTTGAAGTTAAGTAATGAAAATTTGTTAATTTTGTGATGGATGATTAACCGGTTGGATGAGTGATGAAGTAGACATGATTTTCAGTTCATTTTAGAGTGATGGTTTGCTGGAATTTGAACATGAATAATCCTAAGCCTGTCCTAGACTAGCTATAAAGGATTTGGAACAGGTGATGTGGGTTTGGATGACTAAGAGATCAGAAATAGCAAGAATAATGTAAACTGCCAAAATTTACTGGTTTGATAAGCTTGGAATAATTAATTTATTTGGATAAAAGAGAAGTGCTGGATATGAAAACCTATTAGAATACTGGTATTGGGATGTTAAATGAAGTATTGAAGAGTTTAAATGAGGTAGGGTATGTTGAAGAAACTAGGGGAATAAGTTAAAACAAGTTAGGTTCCTAAACTGTAATTCTGAACCACCCAACTCGGAGCATCAAGTTTACCTGAAAAACTGAACAAAATGGAGAGAGGTTTGAATACTACATGACCTGAAATTGATAGATAAATATCCTAGGAGTATTTAGGAAGTGGTTTCACCTCATTTGGACCTGAATTGGAAGAGTTATGAACAAAATACTGGAAAGTGACGAAACTGAACTCCAAACTCGGAACAGTGGAATTAACTGGAAAACTGTACAAAATGGGATGGAGTTTGCATGACTCATGACCTGGAATTGATAAAGGGATATCTTAGGAATATTATGGAAGTAGCCTCACCCTATTTGGACCTATATTGAATAAATTGTGTGAAGAATGGTGGAGGGTGGTAAAGCTGTAAAACCAGAAAACCATCCAAAGCACTAATCCATTTATTTCTTTAAGAAAATTATAGAAACCTTAATCAAACCATTAAGCATTTGAAACCATTGAGTAATGACAAAGGGATATACCAATGGTGTAGCTGAATCAAGAAAAGAGAACATCTTTTAGGTCTATACAAGTGCAACTTCGACTTAATATACAAGGTGAGTCCCTTGATTTTAAAACTACCATTTGCTATGTGTTTTTCTGACAAAGTTTAATGTTTCTCTGATATAAACTATGTCTTCTTGATATGATTGAAGCCTATGAATCCAGTCTAATTGATATTTACAAAATGTCTCAATGAGCTTTCTTTATGCTTAAAGACTTCCGAGATGAACGAAATGTTTCAATGAGCTTTCTTTACGCTTAAAATAAGCTTTCTTTATGCTTAACGGCTTCCGAGATGAAATTTATACAATTTTGCTAACTCTTGAAAATACCCACTCGGGTGATAGAAAAGTTTTATAAAATGATTTTTGGCCCCTAGAATGAGTTGTTTTGAATTCCCTTCGAGGAGAGCAGACTCCTTTTAAAGGAGTATATTGAATATGTGAATCAGTGGTGACGTTGAGTACTCAACAAGGGCTTTGACCTTTGTACTAGCCTTCATTAGAGCTAGATGAACCCAAATAACCTGGTCCAGTTATTGGGCTTATCTTACTCTGAACGGGGTGACAAGACAATGGAATTAGCCGTCCCTGGCTAGCCGTTGTGAGCCCGGCAATTGCCTATTGATTGTGATGGTGGGTTGTTCACATGAGACCAAGCGGGGACACTCGGTGTGTTCAACCCCTTGGCACCTCGATGGTGTTTGACGTCAGGATTGGGACCCTTGGCTTATGGTGGCAATTAAAAGATCCCTAAGTGCACGGTGAGGTACATTGGTACGCTGCTCACCCTTCCGGCATAACACGGGTGACGTGCTGTAAGGCGTAGTCCCTGGCACAAGAGACCGTGTAGCCGAAGGCAAAGTTCTTTGAACTTTACACGTGGGTCGCACTTCTAGATGGGGAAGAACCCGCATTTCTTGAATTAGGGGCCATGTGTTTGGAAGCCATTGTTTTACGAAAGTACATAATAAATTGAATTTAAATTTGTCAATCATTGCCTTTTTCAGGTTACGAAATATATTTCAGCAAAGAAAATGAAAAACCAACTTTCTCTTCTAAGCAAAACACTAGCACACATGGGACTCACTGAGTATACCAGTCACAGGAATGTTTGTTCTTTTTTTTTTGGAGCTGGAGCTGAAGACTAATAATGGTACTGCCCAGACTTCTTCCCTAGCGCTGGATAGTTAATCTTTTGAAGTGAACATTGTATATGGAACATTGTTTATGACAATGTATCGATCATGACTCATATGTTACATAAATAAAAAGCATGTTTCTTTTGTTTACTTAAGTTTTGACTTTACCTGCTTACTATAAGTTACATCGTTATAAAGACCCCTAGTCTGAGACGTCAGACGGGGTGACATCCCGCCTGAACGCAGCCCATTACGACAAGGTAAAAATACGGGGTGTTACATCCTACTCCACCTTGTTTGCATGAACGATGAACACCAAAGCTTTCTGATTGTCGAAATATTCCACTTCCTAAATCCTTGTTGGTGAAACAAAGCGTGAAGAGGAATGATCTCAAGAGGAGGAATGAATGGTCTGAACCTTCTCCTTGTTTTGTGAAAACAAAAACTTTGAGGAGGAAAATCCTCTCAACCTTCTTGGTGAACCAAGGAGTGAGGAGCAATCAATCGACCTTCTTGATTCTTTGCTAATATAAAGAACAAGAGAACCAAAAGTCACAACATCAAGAAGAGGAGAACCAAAGGTCATGAGAGAGAGAGCTTAGGGAAAAGAAAGGTTTTTTCGTCTTCTTTCTTCACCATAAGAGACGTGAGCCTTAAACTATATCTGGGAATTCCAAACAATTCTCCAATTGCAATTGGAACCTATGAAGTTATTAGAATTATAAATTGGCCCATCAACTTCTCTTTCTCGCAACAAACCCCATTATGTTATCAAATAACATCTTGAGTATATACTCCTCTTTAATTGAGACCAATTCCTCAACCCTAAAATTAATTAGGACTTACGGGCTATTCCGAGAAACAAAAAGACACTTCGCCTTGGCTACTAAAATGACCAAAATACCCCTATTACATAAATAGCTGTATTTTGCATTTTAAATATTTTATAAAATCACCATAAGGAAATATTAACCCCAAGGATAATGCTGCGTTAGCAAAGTCTCTGACCTACAGGTATAGTGACTAAAATACCCCTTTATACATCGCCATACATTCAGAGAGAAAGAAGTGTACTAACACCTCTCTAAATGACATCTACCATCCTTAGGTCTCTAGTCCAATGATCTACGACTTCTTGGAGTGTTTCTGCTTTCCAAGGGAGCTACCCTAAAGTAAATATCCAAGTCATGTTTTCCAGGGCCCTGGACATTAGATCATTTAGACAACCACAAGGGGCGATATAGTATAGAAACTATCTTGTACAAGTCTGTCTTAACTAACTAGTCACATATACCCAACATGCAAGTATATTAGCCCTATGATAGAACCTCAACTATAGCATATCAAAGTATATGTTTCCAGTTTCGTCAGACCAACAACTCATACTCAAGTCGTAGAGTACTAGTCCACGCTATAGCGGTCGTAGTCTAGGTTTCTACCATATTGTACTTTTAAGAAACCACTACTATAGGTCATATTCTATGTACTCGAAATACGCTTATGTCATGAAGTGATTGGACTACTCCCTGACTAATGGTAAACCATTCCCCATTTAGAATTCATAACATAATAACCTAGACATGATGAGATTCTCATTCTCATCAATCGGTTAAGAACGAATGTCTATGTGTTAAGTAACCCGTGATCCATACCTTACTGTGAAAGACCTCCATTCAAATGGACCATTTACTTAAACACAATGGATCTTTTCCAAATGACATTGTGCACAAAAAAGTAAATTCACAACTGATTTTTGAAAATAAATTCTTTTATTAAAACATTCAATTTTTTATATCAAAAACTAGTCTAAGATGGCATATTCCCAACAATAATATGATATATTTATTCACTAAGACTTTGCCTATAGCTTCATTTGAAAAATTACTACGAAAAATTGGAAACGTCGGTTAAAAAATATGAAGTCATCTTGAAGATGCTATGAAGAGGGAGAGTATGTACGCCATACTCTTTTTTCCTAACTAAGGTTTTTGTTTTTTCTTTCCTACTGTGTTTTTTCTTGGTCAGGCTTTTAATGAGGCAGTATTCTCTCTAGAACAGGAAGTGTAGTTTTTTTTCCTTCGCTAGGTTTTTTACCCACAGAATTTTTCCTATAAAGGTTTTTAAGGAGGCATTTTCTGAGAGTTTGAAAATGAACATCCTAGGGGGAGTGCTATGAAAATAATAAATGGCCATTAGTTTTTTGATGCTATCCATTTATCTTGATAATTGATGTGACTGTTCGGTTTTCCAAGGTTACTAATGGATAAGATAAGATTGTATTTATTAGATTCATTTCTTATTCTTTTAGATAATGTATCTAAACCACTATAAATAGGAGCCTTAAGTAAACGAACAAAATCAATTAATTAAATCTAAATGATTCTCTTATTCTCTTTTTTTCTAGATTCTTTAATATCAGTTTTTATATTTTATTTGCTTAATTTTTTATTCTATTGAGAATCAAGTTCACAATACATATGTATTTAATCTCACACATTGACTACTATGAAAACTGTCACTTTGTCCATTTGAATGTTAATGTTTTATTTTTCTATGGAATTCCTTAATAGGTGCATTTTTAAGTGGGCTTCAGGTAAAATGGCACAGTAAAAACTAAATTTCTAGCACTTGCCTTACATTAAAATTAACCAACAAAAAATTTGGCAATCAAAGAGAGATATCACCAAAAAAAAAAAAAAACTCCAATCAATGAAAAATTTTAAGTAAATTAAAATTCATTTTCAAAAAAATAATATTTTAAAACCAAATTAATTTTTTAAAAACATTATGGAGGCGAACGCCACCCTCACCCTCCATGAAGATTGTGAATTTGTTGCCACATTTTGAATTTTCATTCGGTTTATTATCATCGTAATATACTATGTGCTTTGTGTATTTAGAGTCTATATGCCTTAAAAAGTTTGCCCCTTGAGTTCCTCAACAAAGTTTTTTCAAAAACATTCATTTTGAAACAATTCATCATAATAAATATAAAAATTCTAATTAAAAAAAGAAGTATAATTTATTGTACTAATTAAGAATAAAACTCTTATTTTTTCAGAGACTACTCATTTTCTCAATATGATAGTAGCACAAATCTTTGAGCCAAAGAAAAATTTGAATTGAGAAGAGCATTGGTGTTTGAATTCCAAACATTACGATCAAGATTTTCGATATTCTCCAAATTTTCTAAACAAATGTATAATCCATCTCCATCAAGATCATGCACTACCAAATTCTCCTCTTGCTTTCTTCTCCTTAATCTTCTCAGAGTCCTCTCTATCTTACAGTCAAAATTCTCAATGTGCCCTTGCAACCTTCTACTCTTATACAAAAATGCTCTCCTTCAAATCACCCAAAAACATCAATTACTTCATTTTCAAAAAAAAAAAAACAAATCCCAAGAGTACAACAAAATGTAGAATGTATATCTTCATACCAAAAAATCTCAATGAACAATTGTCAATGAATAAATAAACCAACAAACAAAGTACCAAAGAATTAACATATCAATGAAATCCCCAAGTTATAAAAGAATAAAGCTTATAATACAATAGATGATAATTCTCAAGTACAATTGGTCAAATCCACTATATTCTCAACACAACAGATAAACCACTATTTATATACAAGATGGAACTGTTTACACAATACAAGAAAAATAGGCTTTCCTGACACATTTTTATTGATACTTTTGGAAAAATATCATAATATAGCATTTATAGTGACATTAGGATTATTCATTTCATTATAACAAAGTCAAAACAACATCATTTTATTAAATTGGATTGAACTGAGCATGAGGTCAGTGCTGGAGTTAGGTTGAGTGCCACCGGAGTTGGGTAATTAAGTGGCATTGTCCTTGGCTTCATCGAGCTATTAGGAAGTCTCTGCTCCATAGTATTGCATCAAGTAGATGGTTGCTTGATGAAAGGAGGAACTCTATTTTGCCAAATAGGGGTTATAGGAATCGAATACGATCGGGGAAAAAAAAAGTGACAGCGATAATTGTTAAGTTGAAAACTTTTCAAAATTTTTGCAAGTATGTTTGAGGGAATTAGTCAGAGCTATTAAATAGAGCTCTTTTTTTTTTTTTTTAAAAGCATAATCTAAACATTGGATTTTCCTAAAATAACTACTGGTGGATTCTGTAAATTATTTGGATAGCAAATTGTCTAGTATGAGTGCATATATCTGTATAGATTTATCTTCAAGGATTTGTGTGGTTTTGGTTAGGAAAAATTGTTCTTCGATTTTTCTATCTGCCCAACATTCCCTTATACCATTAGAGATAAGAAAATCATTTCTTTTTCTCCTTCAAGACTGCCGACATATTCTTTCTTTCTTGCTATAAATTTATGTTTTAAATATGAAGTGATACTTGGCAGAATTTCAGGTGGAATATTACTAATCTTAACAAGTTAACAAGTGGTATATGATTTGAATTCATTATATTGATTGAACAAAATCCCACCTTTTGTCCCTTCGAAATTACCGACAACATGCTCATTTTTTCTAACCGGAATTTTCTTTCAACAATACAAAAATGTTGTCGCTATGTTTTGGTGTAACTTTGTTTAGTTAAATTTAATGGAAGACTTTATTTGACTGAAATGTATTGAAAGGTCTTGTGAATTAAGATTTTACCCTATAAACTAGTAGCCAAACTCCCTCCTTCTTCTTGGAATTTTTGTTGAAGTTTTTGAAGAAACCTCCTTCTATGCATGCCAACATTGCTAAGTGTTGTATATAGAATTTTTTTTTCAATTATATATGACGATGTCCTGGTGGGATTTTGAGTGAAACTTGGAGTAGCTAAACATGTTAATCGATGAAAGAATCAAGAATGACATGGAATTCTGTAAATACTAATAACATTAATTTTTTTATAGTAGAATACCACATAAAAGGCTACTGCAAAAACAGGTCATTCTACTTGATAACTTCTACACCCCCTACAATATCTATAAGGAAAACATGTTACAAATGCTTATAGCTTGAAAACAAGCCTCACATTTTTTGGAATTCTTTGGTGCAGTATATGAAATATATATACACATAGATAAATATATGTGTGTGTGTGTGTGTGTGTGTGTTGTTTGTATTGTATACATTATGTATATCTTCCTACCATATGTGGACATTAGGTTGAGTAATCTTAAATATAATGCTAGCCGTGGCTTTTTACAGTCTAAAACTCTCTTCTATATATATTGCTTTACAAGACTAGCCATCTCAAGCTCTTCTATTCCTCTCTTCTCATTTTCTTTTTTGGCGGGTCTCCGTGGAGTAGTAGGAACAAATTCATATTTGATGAAGGCCATCTCATATGTTTCTAGTAGTCCAAAATATGCTACAGGGATTAATTGAATATGTGTATACCACTGATTCTTTCATCCATCCTTGCTCCTATGCATAAAACAAAAGTAAATTTTTGGTTTTTCCCCCTTGCTTCATTTTGGTCTTAGTTAACTATGAGTTCTTTTAGTAGTTACATAATTGAATTTTCATTTATTTGGATTTGCTCTACAAATCAAGAGTTTTATTGTTGCTGTACTTTATGTACTAGTTGAGATTGTTATTAAGATTTTCTGAGTAAGTTTGCTTGCCCATCTATATATCTTGGCCATCTTATACTTAAAACCTACCGCTAATCTTAGGCATCTTATATTTTCTAAGTCAGTTTGCTCTAGATTGCTCAAAGCTGCCATTCAAAATCACAGGAATGGAAAGAGAAAGCTATTATAGATTAGATTAAACTGGTTCTTAGTAGTTGGAAAGATAGGATAGTGTAATGTGCCACTAGATTTTGTAATAAAATTTGTTTATAATCTTATTAGTTAGGCAAAATCTCAATGTAATTTTGGCTTTCCTCACTTTTCTCACCATAAAAACATTTCCTAAAATTTCCAATACTGATTCTCAATTGTGTCGAAGACAAATATGCAAAACAAAATCCCCCCCCCCTTTTGGGGGGGGGAGGGAGGGGGATTAGACAAGTTTAAAGTTTATAGATGAGTCTCTTGTCATCAACAATGAACAACTATTTGAATTGTTGCAATATTATTTTTGAGGAACATATAAACTATAAAATTAATAATCTATTTTACTTGGACTAAAGTCAATTATTATTTATTTACATTGGCTTTATTTCTCATTAAAATAATTAAAAAAATATATTCATTTGAAAATAATTGCAATCTATTTTTTTCTTTTTCAGATTTTTGTGCTATGGTGGAAAAATCTCGCTGACCAAAATAAATCGCATTAGATAAATAAGACCTTGTTTTGGAAAGTCGAATTATAAGTTTAACTTCATGTACTATACTTCTTTCCCTTCAATTTTATCAGAAAAACCATCTTGGGATTCTATGTAGGGTTTTTCCTCCTATATTTTACCATTTCTCCATTGGTATGTTTTTGTTTAGTTACTGTTTGATAGACATTTGTCCTGTAACTTGCTGGGGAAATTTGTTTGTATGTATTATTTATTCGAATAGTATTATTTAGTCCTTTGTTTTTTTTTTTCCTTCTCTAGTAATTCTACTCCATTAATAGGTATCAAATATCTGGTATGGTATTTTGAATTGTGTATTATATACTCTTAGGAGTCCTAACAACTAAAAAATGTTGTATTAATTTACATTTATTTTTTTAAAATTTCTGTTCACTAGACTAATTAGAAGTGTTCAAATTGATCTTCTACCATTTGACTTGGATTTTTAGTTTCATAGGTATGGATAAGGGTTGGATGAATCTTCCAAGCAATACTATTGAACATCAAAACAAAGTTGAAAGGTTTTTAAACTTTGCAATGAACAATGCAAGTTTAAATGGAATGATATTATGTCCGTGTTAGAGATGTGGAAATGGAGTAATGATAAAAAAAAAAAAAAAATTGAGGCAAGGGAGCATTTGATTCTTACGGGGTTTATTAAGGGGTATACACATTGGATAGCGCATGTAGAACTCTTTAATTCTAGTTTATCTACATTGCATTCAACTCACACTGCGGATAATGTAGTTAATATACCTGATGACACGGAAGCAATATTGCATGATGTTTTTGGGTCCCACCTAGTGGAAATATAGATGAAGAAAGTAATGTGCCATCCCCAGTGTTGAAAATTACAAACTTATTAATGACTGTTAACAAGAATTATATCCAGGTTGTAAGAAATTCTCCAAACTTACTTTCATCATTTTATTACTTCATCTCAAGTGCGTAGGGAAGTGGTCAAACAAGCATTTTCATATGCTACTTGATTTATTGAGAAAAGCCTTTCCTGAAGGTGTAGAACTTTTTAAGTCTTTTTATGAAGCTGAAAAATTAATGAAACAAATGGACTTAGGCTATGAAAAAATGGATGCATGTCCTAATGATTGTATATTGTACTGGAGGCATAACGAAGGGTGGAAGGAGCGTGAAATGTGTAAAGAGTATAAGTGGGTCAATTTTGAAAATGATCTAATAGGGTGAGAAGAGTAAGATTTTAAAGAATGTTTTGTGGTATTTTCCTTGAAGCCTTAATTGTAAAGTCTATCCATGTCAACCAAGGCTTCAGCTTCTATGAGATGGCATGCAAAAGGTCGCACAAGTGATGGTTGTATAAGGCATCCTGTTGATTCACCTTCTTGGAAAGTTTTTGACACTCTAAATTCAAATTTTTTAAAAGATACCCATATTGTGAGGTTGGGATTAGCATTTGACAGTTTTAATCCATATAAAAATATGAATGCTGCTCATAGTACTTGGCTGGTGATACTCATGCCTTACAACTTACCCCCTTGGATGTGTATTAAGCAACCATGTTTTATATTATCATTGTTGATACCTGGTCCATCTGCTCATGGTAACAATGTTGATGTTTATTTATAACCTCTAATTGTATAATTGAAAAAGTTATGGGACATAGGTATGCCAACATTTGATGAATCTTCTAACCAGAATTTTCAACTACATGCGGCATTGTTTTGGACAATTAGTTATTTTTCGAGTTATGTAAATTTGTCTGGGTGGAGCACTAAAGGACAACTAGCTTATCCTATTTGTCATAAGGAAATAAAATCATAGTGGTTGAAGAATGGTGGCAAACATTGCTACATGGGGTATCGTAGGTTTTTGTCTTGTAGTCATCGTTTTCGAAAAGATGAACAACCATTTGATGGTCAGTAAGAACATGGAAGGCCACCACCTAAATTGAATGGGGATATGATATTGAATGATTTGGAAGGAAAAAATATCAAATTTGGAAGGACAGTCAATAACGAACAATTACCCTATAATTGGAAGAAACAAAGTATCTTCTTCGAGTTAACGTATTGGAAAGACAATTTGATGCACCATGATCATGATGTAATGCATATTGAGAAGAATGTTTCTGAATCTATATGTGCTATAATTTTGGAGATGGATAAGAAAAGGGACATTAACTCACATATTGACTTAAAGGATATGGGTATTCGATCGCATCTTCATCCTATTGGGAGGGATTATAGTAAAGTTTATTTACCACTTACTTTATTTGTTCCCAGTAAGAAGGAGAATGTAACATTTTGCAAGACTTTAAAAGGTGTTAAAGTGTCTGACAGATATGCTGCCAACTTGTCTAGGTGTGTTGAACATAATCTGCCTAAGCCTTTTGGACTAAAAAGCCATGACCATCAAATTTTGATGCAACAATTGTTGCCAATAGCTCTAAGAAGGGATTTTACCTAAGTCTGTTTGCTATACCTTGATAAATCTCTATAGATACTTTAAAAAGTTGTGCTCTAATGAGATTCATCCAAATGATGTGTTTCAATTAGAGAATGATATTGCAGTTATCCTTTGTGAATTAGAGTACGTCTTCCCTCCATAATCGTTCAGTATCATAATGCATCTAACTATCCATTTAGCTATGGAAGTTAGGATAGTTGTTCTAGTTCATTATCGTTGGATGTATCCTATAGAAAGGTATATGTTTCTGTCATTTCTTATGATATTTAAATTATTCTTGATTGCAATTTTAAAACATACATCAATGGCATTTAAACTAATGTCCGAAAGTTCAAGTTAACTAGGTATTTGAGCACGTTAAAGTCCTATGTTCATAATAGGAGCCACCCAAAAGGGTCTATTTCTGAAGGTTACCTAACTGAGGAATGTTTGATGTTTTTCTCATTATGTCTCACTGACTATGTTGGGACAAAGTTCAACTGAGCAAGTAGGAATAAGGATCATTAAACTAATTCCTACGCTATGTTGGAGATTTTTTCAACCACTGGATGTCCACTTGGAAAAGAAGCATCTACAAAATTTGATGAGGAAACATTGAAGAAAGCCCATCAACATGTGTTGTTTCATTCTGACTCTATAAAACCTTACATAGAGTAAGTGGAAGATAATGGACTTATATTCTTCATTACATTAGTACCCATGAAGCCAAACCAAATTAATGCATAGTATGTGTTTGTAGCCAACATCATCGCCTAGTGAGGCAAAGTTATCCTCGTGCAAGTTTGCATGAAATTGAGCATATCCATAGTGAAGTCTTTGCAAACTGGTTTTACAATTATGTAAGTTTCATCTGAATTGTCATGCTTCATTTATACTTTATTGATGCATAAGTTTTCCTGACTCTTGTCAATTTCCAGGTGAAAGCATTACAATTGAATGATGATAATATAGTTTCGAAGGATTTGAAGCATCTAGCCAGAGGACCAAATCAGATTGGATTTCAATACGATAGGTTTAAAGTGAATGTTTTTCGGTTTTATATAAGAGAAGTTGAACGTAAAAGGAAAACTCAAAATAGTGGTGTTTCTGTTAATGCAACAACAGCTAGTTTTTCAAGTGTTAGGAACCAAAATTATCTTCTTATGGGATTTGAACCAATATAATTGAGCTAGATTATACAGATGGTTATAGAGTTGTGTTGTTCAAGTGTAATTGGGTATCAGTGGGAAAAGGATGAAACAAGATGCCGAGGGCTTCACACTGGCCAATTTCACTATTGTGAGGCCCCATTCTGAGCCTTTCATTCTAGCATCTCAAGCAACACAACTCTTTTACATTGATGACCTGACTGAAACTAATTGGTAAATCATTATAGGCACAACCCCTAGACCTATGTATAACATATGTTCCCTAGTCCATTTTGAGATGCATTTGTAAAGTGAAACTTGCCATATTCAAGTGGATTTTGGTGGTAAGAAAGCCAGCTGGGTTTGTGAAGGGGTTCATCGAGTTGTAGTTGATGTTACGTCTACTTAAGAAGATCCTTATTTGCATAGTTTCTTTAGTTTTTCTCTATTTTCTATTCCAAATTTTTGTAATTTGGAAGCTCAACACTTTAACATTTTGAATATTGATTTGTGTTTTGGAAAGTGGAATGAAATGGTTGACTATTACATATTCTGTACAAATCGCTGAACAACCCTAACAACTTGGTTTCTTATTGTTAAAATATTCACCAATCAGAATTCTCCTATTGAATAATCTCAACATCCAAGTGACTATGTTGTAACTTCTGAACACATTTTGCAAGTCTCTGCATATATTTCACAAACATTATGAGCTTTGGACAAATATTGACATAACTTCTACATTGTTTATACTATATATTCTTTTGTGAAAATTCTTTTTCATGGCATATTTTTTTTTAAAATACTCCTTCTCAAATAGATGATACCCTTAGTTGTTCAGGCCAATTATTAATTCATTTTAAATGGGGCAATGTTGTATGGGCCGTTTGCTAATGCTTCTAAGTTGAAATCTGCATTCGTAAGAACACTACAACAAAAGTCTCTCATAGCTGCACTTTTTTGACGTCATTAATTAAAAGTGTCCTTGTAATAATGATTTTTCCAACGTTTAGAATAACATATTGAAAAATAAAAAATATAGCACCATTTTTAGTTAAAGTGTGGGCATTGTATTCATTTTTTCAACATTAATGAAAATGAGTCGTAATATTTAAAAAAACATTCGACGGTCATTAAAAAAGTAACATTTAATTAAATAATTTCAAATAACGCAAAACTTTTTGATATAAGTGTCGTCTCATTCAAAATTATATGGACACTTTAAAATTAATTGTCCCGCATCAAAAGAAATTTTTTTGCCGATATTAATTAAAAGTGTCTCCATGATAAAAAAAAATTCTCGACATTTAATATAAAATATTGACTAATTAAAAATTTTATGACGTAAAATAAAAGCATTGACATAATCTATATATACCCAACATTAATAAAAAAAAATCTATTCTAACGACACTTTTTTGACGTCATTAATTAAAATTGTCCGTATAATGAAGATATTCATGATATTTGGAATAAAACATCAAGAAATAAAAAATATCCTGTCATTTTTTAATTAAAGTGTCTGCATATTATATATTTTTTCTACATTAATGAAAATGAGTCATAATATTTAAAATATTTTCGACATTTTTAAAAAAAGAAACATTTAATTAAATAATTTCAAATAGTGACGACATTATTTAATATAAGTGCCATCTTATTTAAAATTATAGGAATACTTTATAATTAATTGTCCTTATTCAAATGGGATTTTTTAGTTAACATTAATTAAAAGCATCTCCATAATATAGATATTCTCGATATTTAATATAAAATACTGACTAATTAAAAATTTTTCGACATACAAAAAAAGAGACGACATATGTTATATATTCTTGACATTAACAAAAAAATGAGTTAGAATACAAAAACATTTTTGACACTTTTTTTTAGAAAAAGTAATAATTTAGTCATGTTAAATAATAGAACATTTAAGTGCCATTTCATTCAAAATTTTATGGACATTTTAAAAATAATCTTCATGATTTTAGGGACATTTTTATGTGCACTTAGATTGATATCCAATTCAAACTAAAACTATAATTTAATAAAAAAAATTTCAATATAAATAATTTTCGCCCCTTGAAAACAGTCATATACTCACAAAATGTCATATTATCTTTTTTTTTTTAATTCTATATGACCTCACATTTTTTTTAATTTTTTTATTAAATTTCAATAAATTATGTACAAAAGAATTACAAATTTACAATCTAAATATATCCTTAGATAATTATATAATGTGTATTACAAAAGTTGTATTTTCTAAAAGCTTGTGGTGTGCAAAGACTTTTCCCACGCAGAAAACTTGAAGAATTAGCTAAGAGAATAGTCGTGTCGTCTCATTTTTCTCATTGCCCCACTCTGTTGCCGCTGCAGAACTTCTCCTGTTTTCCTCTTCTAGATTGTCCCTCACCACCGATTCTCACTTTCTCCTTCTCTCTTTCTCGTGCGAAGCTACAAACGATTGGGACTGACTACAACTCTGCTGAGTCTACTAGAAGGTTTCTCATATGCAAGAGCTATAGGGTAAATGCAGCACTCTTTTGCAGCAAATCTCTTCTTCTTCTTCTTTTAATGTCTAATTTCCTCTTGATTCTCACATAGGAGACAGGTGGTTGTGGTTTCTTTGCTTGGCACAATCCTCTAGTATGTGATAGAGTAGCTTGGGTAAGTTTGAGTTTGTTGAAAAATATGAAGTCTTTAGAAAATGGGAATAGTGGAATTCCAGGGAAAATTAAGGCAATTGGAAGTTGAGAATGCAAATCTGAGATTGAATCGTGTAAAGCCTAGATCTTCTTTATAACCTTAGTCCTTTTTGGCTTTTGACACTTGATGAGAAATAATGGGGAAAGAAGGAAACAAACTCCTAATGACGAAAATGGAGCTTCATCTAAGCAAGATGAGAAGTCTGTATACTATTTAGGGTCAGAGCCCGAGGCTAAATCTAGAAGGTCAGAAGGAAGCAGACAAGAAATTGCCCATGAGAAGAAATGATATTTCAGATAGGAAAATTGCTTTCTTTTTTTAATTCCCACTTCAAAATGGTTATTTATTTATTTATTTATTTATTTATTTGTTCAGTAGAGTCTACTAGGATAAAGGAATATGTTTGTCTATTTTTTGTTACATATGTTTCTCTGCGTATGTGGAATTTCAAAGTGCATATTAACCTAATTATTGTGAAATTTTGGTGGAAGTATAAGCTTTTGGTTTCTTGGTGGCATGATTGGCAAGTAAAATCAAATGGTGGAGCTTAGGTTAAAGTGAACCAGTAGATTTGCAGGAACATAAGACTAGAGTTCATTGCATAGTTAGCAAGAGTAAAACAGGTAATCAATTTCAACATCTTTTATAGCTTTGCATAACTAATATACTTCTCTTTGGGCCCTGGTTGGAAATATTTTGGACCTTATATAACCAAATGATGGTCTTCCAATCATTTTGTCATTATATCAACTCATATTTTCCATTTTTGGTTCAAACAAAGGAATGGTGGTAAAGATGTGGAGAAGTAGATTTATCTTTTTGCTGTATTTGAAAATTTGAGATGTAGGTTGTAGCGCTGGATTTATCTCTTGAATGTGGTTGGCTTTCCATATCCTACAAATGCAAAAGTTCATTTTGAATTTGCCCTTTATATTGATTTGAGTTTCAAAAACTCCTGAATCATAGCAAAGTGAATGATGTGTTAATTTCATTTTGGGAGTTTGATTTAGATATCCTTTTATGCGATTGTTTAATTACTCTTTTCTAAGCTTGTGAAATTTCTCTTCTAAAGCAGGTGGAATAATGTAGAGAATATATGGTTCCAAGTTTGACTCCTTTGAAAATCAAGAAGCTTTGCTCCTTTTTCCATTTTTCAAACTATGCTAAACAATTATGCTATCTCTATCATTATTGGATTTAGAATGAAAAGATTAAGATCGAAGCAATTCACTATTTCACTAAAAGTCGTTTTCTGTAAAAGATTTGTTTCATTTTGCCCGATTCTTATGATTCTGAGAAATAATTGCTTAATATTCCTTAGCATGTGGCAGAGTGTATTTGGGGAATGAATTGGTGACTGCAAAATAGAGGTGTATTAGTGTGGGAACCTTAGGTACGAGCTTCTAGAATTTTATGACTTTTTCTAATTTATTCTTAAGTGTAATTTCAAAAGATTCTTCAATGATTCTAGTTTTTGTATTGTTTAATTTAATTTATTTTTTATGGTTTTGTCTTCATGTACAATTGTTACAAATACTTAAAGAATTTTTAATGTGAGATCCACAAGAAAGTAGTTTAGGTCATATGATTATTTTACTAAATTATTTAATTTTTATTTCAGTTCCTTTGTTATTAAATGATATTGAGGCCAATTTGTGGATTTGTGGCTGTGGAATAATCAGATAGCCAACCTACACTTGCCTAATTTTTATTTCTTGCAGTATTTAATTTAATTGAAGGAATTGATGTTCCTACTATTGAAGTAAAGATTGCAGAGTACCAAAAGGAATATGCTAAACAGATCATAATTGCTCAAGCTCGTAAGGTTGGTGCTAAACCTTCTTCCACTTGTTACATGCCAAATTTTAGTCATGGATGCTCTCCATCTTCTATCCTTCACTTGAGTAGGCAAAAGAAGATGCAGCAGGTCTTGTAGCAAGCAAGGGACAAAGTATCTAGAATGAAAATGATGCAGTAAGTAGAAAGCTTTCCTTGTGATTGAATGAATTTCTTCATTACTTGGTTATTGATATAATTTGTAGTCTATGAGAATTTTACCTTATTATTTTTTATGTGTTTGTCTTATAAGTTCATTAGCATTAAAATTTTAAGTATGGGATTGGAAGGCCACTTTTAGAACTTCCTAGTTCCTTTTGAGGATTTAACATACTCTGTTAATCCTTAGTTTCTGAACTTCCAGAAACTGTACTTCTCGAAAAATAAAACTCCTGCAAAAGCAATAGTGAATTTGAGCAGATATTAGAAACTTTTTAGTGTGTTAAAGTATTTTGACTGAAAATATTGATAAATGACCCTTGCAAAGATGCTTCCCACTAGCAGGTGCAAAATTTTCTAATCTATTAGTTAGACACCACATAGCTTATCAGTTTCTTACTTTCCAAAGATTTACCCTTAGAACAGACAATAAATGATCCAAAAATATCTAAGCTAACCTGCACCTAAATGAATTGTCACCGTTAATATTGATGCTTTTGTTCTGCCCTTGGTAAGTGATGTAGCTTTTAACATGGATTCATTTTATAGTTTTTTGGCGGAAGTACCTCCTTTTTATTATAATCACTTTGGTAACTGTGGATTTTTTTCTAGTACTACTGGGGTGACAGCTAGTTTTGGTTTGTTTAGCAATATCATTATTGCAAAACCCAAGGCTTACATTGCTTTTGCAAGATGCCTATGATAAAGGCTTAATAGCTGTTAGTCAGAGGATGAAAGAAACTAAAAAGAATTAATACACAAGCATCCAGAAGATGCTTCATATGATGCAGCATTAGATCAAACATATTGCCTAGAATAAAGATATTGTTTCTATATATAGTAAGGGAGTTGAAATTTTTGATGTAGCAAGATTTTAATTTTTAGGACAGAGGAACACCAATGCCAAAACTTAAATAATGGACAAGAAAAGCTCAAAATTGGAAGGATTTCTTAATGTACTTGTCAGTCAACAATGGTTTAATGGTGATAAATGAATGGGGAATAAGATAGGGTGAACTTAGGGTAGAAAATGTACGCATTTCCTTCTTTTTCAAGGATTTGAAAACTTTTGAGTAAGTTTGTACGTTGAATACTGAATAGGTTGAGGATAAATTTAGGATGTTCATAATTTTAGTGAATTTGCCTATAATCAAGAATGACTCCCGTTTTTTGGTCTCTTCAAGTAAGTGCATGTGTAATCTTTTCAAATTTTTCCAATTACATTTGTTTCATTGTATCATTTATAACTATTAATTATGTTAATAAAATAATTTAAATCTTTTAAATGTTCACTATTTCTTTTCTTCATTTGATGTGCAGGGCAATTAGATTTTTTAATCAGTTTGCAACAATATGATGACCTTTTTTTTTTTTTTTTCTATTTGTCAATAAAATTGAACATTTATATTCAGTCAAATTTATATTATAGTTAGGGATTTGTTTAAATGATTTTGAATATGACTATTTAAATTTTGTTCTAATTTATGCGATTTATTTAAATAAATATTATTCATTTTGTTTCAAAATTATTATTACTTTACAACTTTCTATCCAACAATGTAAAGAGAAACATTTGTTATAAGATTTTAAATTGAAAATAATTTATCAAATAATTAAATATAATAATTTTCGATTTTGGGATGCTCTAAAAAAATTGAGGTCAAAATTTGGGATAATATTTATAGTGTAACAAAAAGAGGGATGCATTCATAAGTGAGTGTATTTATTTTAGGAACGTTAATAGTCATTAAAATTTGGGACATCATGATTGATTGTGTAGTAAAAAAGAGGGACATAATTGTATTTATGTCTCGTTATTTTTGGGAAATTTGTGGAAAAAAGTATCACCAAATTCGAGATGCTATATACATAAAACGTAGTTAGAAAGAGAACAAAATTAAAATTTTGTGATGTAAATTTTTGAGACACTTTTGGATTTGGACTTCAAGTCAATTGAGATGGTTGGTGTTGGGTGGGGGTATAGATGAGCCATTTAAGATTTCACTCAACAATTGATTGGACTCGTTCATGCTCATATGGAGGTAATGTTTTATTCTATCATATGAATAGAGCTTTAATGATAGTTTTACTAACCCAAATAAGCATCAAAATAAAGAACCTATTGTGACAGAAAAAACCATCATATTACCTGTGCTTTAGTGACACTTCTCATGGAGCTTTTGTGTGCCATATCACCTATTGTGATGTTACTTTGGATGCTGCAGCGATAAAGCATTAGAAGGCCAAAAATGTCTGGCAAGCCTCCCTTTAATGATGCGTTTTAACTTTAGTATAGCTTATTTTTCTTGTAGTGACAATATACACATATTAATAATGCCAAAATAAAAAAAACATAAGCTTTTCAAGTTATAGCCATGCTTTTCTTGCCAATGGTGTCCAAAACAAATTGCATGCTTTGTGTGATATAGAAAATGATACCATGTTCACTCGAGTTTTAAATTATAGAATGCCAAAAGTACACACACAACACTTAGTTACACAAGTACACCTATTGTGTAGTGTAGAGTTCTAATAGCAAGCATCGAAGATCCCAACATAAGTGACAATTACCCCAAATTCACTCTTACTTCATTGTTTGGCTAGTCAAAATTGTACAAATACAAATACGAATTGAAAATGAATTAAGCCAACCCTTATGCACAAGAGAGGCCACACAAGGTCCCACAGTTATCCAAAGAAAAAGAATGGAAGATAGGTCATGCATCCAATCAAAATTCCCTAAATTATGCTTCATATAAAATACCCAAATTACTCGAATGGAAATCCCAATTTCACACCAAAGGGGTAGTCCATAATAGGGTTCACTCTCTCTCAAGTAATGGGTATCTCTACCTCATCAATCAAACCTAAGGGAGCATTACAATCCAACATCCATTCTAATTTTGGGGAAAGCCATGCCTATATTTCTTGGCGGCACTTATGATCCATTAATCACCAAGCTATACTCCTTTAATCCTTCTCTTGAGTTAATAAAAGGAAAGCAAATAGTGTGAACAATTCCCTAAGGAGCCCAATTTCTACCCACATCTCTCGAATTCATTAAAAAAAAAAACCCCAGAAGTAATTTATCCACACAAAGCAACACAAGTAATTGGATGCTTAAAATAGAATTTATTAACTAACAAGAGATCCAAAATACAACATAACAACAGTTCAATCTTTTGAATACAATGTAAATCTATAATACCTAACAAAATCAAGATAAAAATTATAAAGAGGAAAGAGAAAAACCCTTAGACAAGTAGTATCTCTTTTCTCTTATGGATTTCTTCTTGAATATGTGTCATTTTCTCTTCAATAGCTTCCATTTATTCCTTTTTCTTGAGATTCTTGGTGCTTTTTAGAGTTTTTAGCTCTTTTCCACTCTAACTCCTCTCTCATATCATGGGTTTTAGGGATATTTATAGTGCTTTTTTGAAAAACCCTAAAATTTCTCTATTAGAAGCGTCTACGATATTACTTGGCATCTATTCAGGTGCACTACTGGGCACCTATTTCTTTGTTTTTCTTAAAACAAATTCTATTTATAAACTAGCGCTTGTTCACTGGTCCAAACTAGCACCAGTAAATCGCAATAGTTTGAATTCTTTTGATCTTTGAATTGAACCAACACTTATTCTACCTACTACAAGGTTCTGGTTCGGTCTTCTTCAGCTCATTTTTAGTGATTTTTCACCTTGTTACTTTAGCAAATCTTCTTTCACAGGGGCTACACAAAACAAGGGAAAAATGGGGGAGTGAGTAGTCATCTAGTTAGAAATCCTAAACAATTACCACACAAATGACACCAAAATATACATATTTTAAGCGCTCAGCACATGCTCTTTATTTCATGATTAAAATCAACCTGAAAGAATTTAGAGAAGAAAGTTTTCTCCAATAATATCACAGTTTCTACTATATCTTTCAATCTTAAAGAAGGCCAAATGATGCCAAGTGCTTTTATAATGTGTCTATTGTAGTAGTGTTTGTTGTAATAGGACCAAATGATGACAAGAGCAATAAAATGTCTATTGTAATAGTTTGCGACAACATTGCAATAAAAATACAACAATCTGTCAATATTATTATGTAAGAGATTATAATTTATTTACAAATTCATAGTTAAGCAAATTACTAATGTTAGAGTTTTATTCAAAATATACTATTTGCAATGAGATTGCAATAGTATTGCAATGAAGAATGATTTGCATTGCACATCTTGGTTGGTAAACCCATTGCAAACTCTCTTTCAAGTTCAAAATATCATTTTCTATTGTATTTTCAATTACACAATCACAATGATTTGCATTTTGTTAAAATAATTTGTCTTCAAATTACAACCACAACAAAACAGTTAATTACAAAGTAGCAACAAATTGCAATTTGTTGCAATAATTTGCCACAAGATTACAACCAAAATGAAACAACATATGAATAGTATGCAAATACTACGAGGGTTTAGTTGCAATTGGTTGTTAAAATAAAATTTAATTTCTAATCGTTTGAAAATAAATAGTATTTGCAATGGCAGCACAACCAAATTGCAATGAAAATTTTTGCTTCATGGATTTCCATTGCAAACCAATTGTAAACATCCTCTCATTGCACTTTTCTTGTAATCTAGTTACAAATTTGTACTGAATTACAAGTTGTTACAAATCCATGTTGCAAAATCAACATTTTCTAATAGTGATCTATTTCACACTCATCGTTTCCCATAGTCGGTAACATAACCAATTTGTACCTTTAGGTTTGTGATCAAGAAGTTGTCATTAATTATTGAACTAGAAAGGATCAAATTGTAGACATTTTCACAAAATCATAGATGGCGGAATTGTTGTTGAAACTGAAGAAGATGATTGGAGTGATTTTTTTTTTTCTTATCACGTTTGGAATGATTAAGCTTGATTAACTTAGTTTAATAGAGACAATGTTGAAATATTAATCCAAATTTATTAATTAAGAAATTAGTTAGTTTTTGTATTTACTAGTATTTATCCTCTTAGGTTTTGATTAGTGGTTTGTTAATGTGAAGTTAAGGTTATGCTATGTGACAGGATTAGGAAGTTACAATTTATTATCTTGTATTGATTAGGAGTAAATAATTTTTGCACATATGTATGTATGTATGTATGTATGTATGTATGAGAGAGAGAGAGAGTGAGAGCGAGAGAGTTTGTGCGTGTGTGTGTGTTAAGAGTCCCTTTTTTATCTGAAATTCTAATATGGACCTGGTCCGCAGAGACCATATACATTGAAGGGTTATACTTAATGTAGTCAAAATTTCATGGTACAACTTCCCAATACATGTGGTCCATGGATCTACGGTCCATACAAGAATTTTCCTTTTTTTGTTGTTAAAGTGTCTCTTTGTTGTTTGGCCTCCAAAAGTCCTAGTGTTCCAACTTCTTATTCTAATTTCTTGATATAAATATTGGTATTTGACTCACTAAAATTCTAATTTTCTATTTTCTTCTTTTTTAAACCCTTTGATATCTCTTCAATCATTCTAGATTAGATAATTGATTCCGAAGTCATTATGTCGTTTGATTCTGAATTTCATTTATGAAAAGAAATATGTATGCATATAATACTTTTAGTGTTCCTAGAGTAATTATATATATGCCATGGACTCCAATCAATTCATGAATAGGCTGAAAGACGTAAAGAAAGAGTCTGCGGTATTGTAATTCCAAAATGTGTTTAGTACGCTGTTCTTGACATGCATATGTTTGTTTGCTTTGTGAAGTTATCGCACCAATGTGCGAGTAGCTCAACTTGGATAGGGTCTTTCCATTCAAATATTTCTTTATTTGCTATTGCAGATTTTTCTTAATAAAAATCTATTTTGTTTTTGAAAAAAGGAAAAATTGACAGTCAATTTAGCCTCGTTAATAATTTCTCTGTTGAAATTGGAGCAATAATTTGTGTAATACCCAACAAATCATGCACTAGGAGAATACTTAAGTAATTAAATTTCACTACATAAATTAATTGGGTAATTTACGTAATTATTTTTTTAATTTATTATGTGAGATTTCATAGAAAAAAAGTTAAATCAAGGTGATTATTTACTTGATTGAGGAAAATGATATATATATATATATATATATAATTGCTATATTATATCTGAACAATGTTATAAAAATAAATTTCATTACAGAAATGATTTTTTGAACAAATTAAATTTAATTTGAAAACTAGTTTCAATTTTCTATTAATTAGAAGTTTTGGTCAAAATTCAAGACAAAACTTATTTTGACTACTTGACTCAATTTCATTACCTAACCCAAGAGGATCCAAGATACATGGATCATTTGGAGCCATTAAAATGCATTGTATCATAGGCCTTGAATTTAGGGGACATTTAAATAAACTCACCACAACCCTAAAATCAAAATATGACCTATTATAAGGGCATCTTTTCTCTCAGTTTCCTCCCTCATGACCAGCTGGCCCTTCCCAAATTCTCTGAAAATTATGCTCCTCACAAAATCACCAACACTCCCTCTCTCTCCCTAAGCTGGTTGGCAGCTTTGAAGCTCCTAGAGGGAAGCTATTTCCTCTTACCTTTCGCTAAACAAGTGTAGCCTACCCACTCCTACAACATTTTCCTCCTCCATTCTTCAAGAAATCATCACTTATTTTGTGCAAGGATTGCTTTCATTTGCTGTGTAAATGTTTGAACAAGCACCAATGTCAGTGTTCAAGAAAACCATCTCCATTTTTCCCTCTTGCTAGCCGAAATTTAGCTCACTGTGCAGCACAATAAATCTGTATGTTGACACCATTTTTATTGGGTTGTATTGATGCATGAATGATATATCGGGCTTAGAACTATAAAAAAAATCAAAAAAAGATGTCACCTTGTGGCTGAAACATGCATTTTCTTCCAATTTATTCCTCTTGCATCATTACAGCAAAAAATGCTATAATCTGTCTATCTCCGTATTTTGATTTCCTAGTTCTTTTTGTATGAACTAATGAAGTAAGGGTGCAACATTTACATCAAAGAATTGCTTTGTGATGCAAATATGAAGCCTTCCAGTGTACAAAAATATCCCCTAATTTTCTGCAATGTGAAATTACAAAAATACACTGTTTTTGTACAACTGAGTGAAATTTGATGTTAATTCTAGCTTTATGTGTGTTTTTGTTGATGGAATAGTGTAGGCATGATGTAGTCACGATATGTTGAGTATGGGTTATAATATACATGAAGGGTAAGGAGATTTGATGTTGTCTAGGAGTTTATAGTTTTATGACAAAAATAGAGGAATGCAGGTTTGATGTAGAATCCAAAATGAGTGTTGTTTGGGAGCTAGAAATTTGTAATAAGCATGCTAGAATTTGAATTCTTGAAGACTGAGTGATATGTAGAACTTGTATAGTGTGGGTTTTGCATGAAACACATGAAGAAAACATACCTAAATGACCTTTGAACAAAAATGGCCTATACTGCGAAAACCCCTATATAGAGGGATCAAATTCAAACCCCCCCCCCCAATTTTGGATGAATTTGCTAATGAATTTTATCATGTAGAAATTTCAAGACGTAAGGAAGACTGAGAAAGAAGAATCACTGAAAAAACTTCTGTAAATTGGGAAATATTGAATTTTCAAGATCACTGCTCAAAGCTGGTTACTGTTCTGACGCATTATTATATAAAAATTATTTGAACCATTTTTTTGAGGGATCTTTTGGAGATAAATACATGATAATTTACCAAATTTATCAAGGTACTAAACTGGAAGGTTTCATTGAATAAAATTATTTTCTTCAAATAATTAGACAGTTATTTATAACATATGTTTTATATTAAAAGTAGAGTTTTGAGTTGAAGAAGGAAATTAGTTTTCATAAAGCAGTAGCTGAATTTGTTTTGAAAATTGACTTAAATGAGTTTCATGGGACACTTAAAATTATTAGGAATATATTTGTTAAGATTCTGATGAATTTTATTGGAGCATTTGATTTTGGGTAATGAAATCTTGCGCTTTTGCAAAAAAAAAAAATAATAATAAAATGGTAAGGATTTTAAATCTTGCTAGACTACTTGTCCCATGATGTACTTGGTTAAACAAAGGATGAGGGAGTTGCTTGGATAATTAAAGTTTTGGTTGACTAAATAGGATTTGCATGGCAAAATATGGTTACCATAGTTAAGTAGGGTTTGCATGGATAATTAGGGTTTTGCATGTTAATTAAGGCTTTGTTTGGCCATTAATGTCAATAAGGCAATCGAAGAATTCTATACTATGTGAGTTATGGATGCTTTAGTAGATTGTTGAATTTCTTGATGGGATGCTTTATAATTAGAATTAATTAAGCTTTGTTGCTAAACGTTTTGGATTACTAAGACCTAAATAATTTCCTAATTAATCTAGGGTCTCGATTAATGCTTTATTTAGATTAATATAAATAGAAAATTAATTCCTATATGTTATACATATGTTAGATGTGGAGGACATTGGAGAAGGAAGTGGAGCAAGAACTTGATTTAGTGAAGACATTTTGCTAAACTTGGATGAGGTAAGTCGTTGCATTTCCATGAAATCCCTTTGTTATGCGGATTCTATTAGAACTTGTAAATCCTTACATCTCACTACAATTATTTCATGCAAGGTATATCCACTTGTATCATTTTGTCCAAAAGTGAATTATGTGTGTGACATTGGCTATAATTGCCTATACATGAAAAGTGAGCTCATCTATAAATTCTGGTGATAGCTTTAGGCATGAATAATTTTTATAATGTCTCATCATAAGTATTACATATATTTGTGAAGCCACACACATTAAATGTTATTTAAAAAAAGCATGATAAATTTATGCATATTCATGCATGCAAACAGTGCGAAAATCATGCCATGGACTTTTTTTAAAATGGCTCCAAATACTATTTCTTCCTACAAAGCAAATGATGGATAATAAATTATTATACCTTGAATAAATTTTTAGAACGGATATAAGGATTTTGGTTTTTGAAATCTTGGGAAAAACGTGGTTTTGAGCTTTGATCAGACTAAGTTTGCGAAAATGAAATATCTATGACTGAAGAAACATTTTCTTTTTAGAAATGAAATTATATATTTCAAATCACAATGAGAATTTCTTGAACCACATCAAATTTAGACAATGAGTACTCAATGGGCAAGGTATTAGGACTAGCTCACATTAGTTTAGGAGAGTACCGAAAGATTGGCCGCCTCCGGATGTCTATCTTATACCAAATGGGGAGTCAATTCTAGTTGACCAAGTTGAGTCCTAAGCTAGTGACACGGTTTTCAGCAGGTAAAGCTAGAGGATGGACGTTGGACATCTAGCTGTTGGATTAGATAAGAGAAATGTTTGGGGTTGTTCTCTCAGTAGGGATGTACACCCTACATGCTATTTTTGACTTTAGTTATGCCTTAGCCATTTAGGGCATATCGGGATTAAATTTCCTGATACGGTATCATAACAATACCCGATGTAGAGAAATTGGGTTGAAGGCTTAGTTATTCCAGAATTATGTTGTGCAATTTATCATTTTATCCGATGAAGAACTTAAGCAATATAATACAATATACTCATTCTTTTTCCAAAAAAAAAAAAAATCGATTTCGCATGAGAGTAAATTTCATTATGAGTATATCCATTCAAATTATTTTCATTCATATATCATTGTAACATCCCTAAATAAGTAGCTTAAATGCACAAGGATATCGCCCCGTCCTTTAGACCAAGGGTCTTTATAAAGCGGCATGATAAAACCATAGGAAAGAAAGTGAAAGAAAAGGATAAATCTTTGGTACTTAAAATTACATCACTAAGAAATTTGCTAAGATCGATAAAATATAATTCTAAGTTCAGCTAAAAGAAAATCTAATCATCTAACCAAAATTAAAGTTAGCAAAAGTATCAAGACCTATCACTATTACGAAATAGAACTTCAAGCCTTAGTCTTGATAAACATACATCCTCTTGAAAACGTGATTAGAGAAAAAGGAGTGAGATTATAAATAATCTCAGTCAGTCTGAGGTGTTTGTTAGTGGCATAATTTTTGAAGTAAGTGTCATGATGTATGGATAAAAATAATGTGAATGGATATGCTCGTAACGATATTTACTCTTATGCAGAATCAAGTTTTTAGGAAAGGGAATGAGTATGATGCATTATTTGGCTTAAGTAAGGTCCCCATTGAATAAAATGTTAAATTTTACAACTTCATTTCTAGAATAGATTTTCCATTTACACAATGTCTTGGACCCATATGTTCCGCATTAATTCCAATATGTCTTAAGTGACTAAGATATAAGCAAGCCAAAACTAAACATGTAGGGCATAGACACGAACCAAGAGAATACCCCAAACATTTCTCTTATCTAATCCATTAGGCGGATGTCCCATGTCCATCTTCCGATTTTACCTATAGAAAACTGTGTTACTAGCTAAGGACTTGGCTTAGTCACCTAGGACTGATGTACCATTTGGTAAAAGACAGACTTCCTGAGAGGGCCAATCTTCTGATAGTGTCTCCTGGACTAATGCGAGCAAGTCCTAGCATCTTGCCCATTGAGTACTTAATGTCTAAATTTTGATGTTGTTCAAAAAATTCACACTCCGATGTGGAATAAATAATTTCATTTCTAAAAGGAAAATATTTTTCAATGTGCTTGTAATCCATTTTCCAAGTTTTTTCTGATCCAAAACCCAAAACCACATTTTCCACAAGATTTCCAAAAAGAAACCAAAACATTATATCCATTTTAGTAATTTGTTCAAGGCATAATAATTCATTAAAGACTATTAGCTTTGTAGAAAGCAATAATAATTGGATCCACTTGAATAAAGTTTGTGCCATGATTTTCGCAATGTTTGCATGCATGGAATGCAAAAGCATACTTTCATGAATAGCATATATTTGATTCAAGGATCCAAAATACTGATGAAAAGCTCTCTGCACAAAAACTTAAGAATAAATAAACTATAATAAAATCATTAATTATGATTGGCATCACTTATATGCATAATTATGTTTCTCAAGTTATAGGCTCATAAATTACATCATAAAATTTTCTCTTTATTTTATCCTTAAACAAAGAGATAATCGAGAGCCTAGAATAAGTAAGGAATTTCTTAGGTCTTAGTAATTTAAAGCACTTAGTGACAAAACTTAATTAATTGTATAAAGCATCCTATTAAGAAATCTAATAAACTACTAAAGAACCCATAATCCACATAGCATAGGATTCCCCTATTTCTTTATTAACACTAATGGCCAAACCAGCCTTAATTACCATACAAAACCCTGATTAGTCACACAAATCTTGATCAATGAAACTCCAATTATTCACTTAATCAAGCATTACCAACACTAATTTATACACCAAGCACAGCAAGAAATCAAATAGCTTTGCAAAAATTAAGGTTCTCATCAACCGTCTCTTTTAATAATAATGTAAGGTGTCCTTATCCAAAAATCATATTATTTGGAAAAATCACAAAGATCTAACAAATATAATCCCCACAATCCTAAACGTCACACAAAATCCATTGAAGTCAAATTTTGCAATATTTATAGTTATTCCTTTGAATAAATTCATTTTCTCACTTCAAATGCAAAATTCTGTTTTTAATATAAAACAGAGACTACAATCATCCACAAAATTAATCCAGAAAATCATTTTATTTTTCACAAAGACTTCCAGTTTAATACCTTCATATCTGAGGTGAATTAACATATATTTATCTCCCCAAATTTTCCACAGAAAAAGACTCAATTATTTTTTACATAAAGAGCCGGATGAACAGTAATATGTGTTTGCGCAGTTAATTTAAAAACTCATATCTCGTAAACTATAACAGATTTTTCAATGATTCATTTTCTAAAATATTTCAAACATCTTGAAGTTTATACAGATAAAAATAATGAGAAAAGGTAGTCGGATAAGGGGATCTTTGGGGGTTTAAAGATGGTCATCTGTACAGGGGTTTCTGTACAAATTACACTGTTTTGACGTAAAGATCACTAAATTGAGTTTTCTTCACTTATTTCATGCAAAATTTACACCACAATCTTAGCACCGAACACAATCCTCAGGGACTCAAAATTAATCAAGTCATAAATAAAAATTCAGCTCACAAACAAGACCCAATTCAGCTTTTAAACAGAATCAGCATTCCTCTATTTTTATCACCATCATGCAAACTCCTCAACAATATCAAATCCCTTCATGCACCACATATAAAGCCACCCACACATAGCATAACACAACCACAACACAGCTACATCGTTTCTTTTAGCACAAACATGCATAAAATTAACATATTCGCAACTTACACCAAGCTGTTCATCACAATCAAATTTTCGGCCAGCATAAGGAAAAAAGAGGAAAATTTCATTCTTAACCCAAAAGACTCCACATACACGTCAAACAACACTTCCTTGGCATCAATATAATATCTTACTACACCAAATCAAATAAAAAGAGTATGGAAAACAAATTTATATGGAGCTGGATAGATTACAATATTTTTTGTCATAATGATACAAGAGGAAGAGAAAAGGAAAAAAAAAAAGCATTTTCAACCCTAAGGTGGCATCCTTATTTGATTCCTAATAGTTTTCAGCTAAATATATCATTCCTACATTAAAATAACTCACAAAAAATGGTCTTTAAAAAATTAGATTTTTTTAGCTGCAAAGGGGGTGAATTTGCGGCCATCAAGAAAGGGGAAAATGAAGATGGTTTTTCTTGAACCCTCACCTTGGTGCTTTGTTCATGCTTTTACACAGCAATGGCAGCCTTCCTTGTTCAAAATGAGTGATGTGTTCTTGAAGAATGGATGAGGAAAAAGATCATGGAAGTGGGAATGCCCTTATATTGAGAAATAAAAGCAAGAGGAAATGGTGTTCCTCTTGCTTTGTGAGGCTGTTGGCCAGCTGAATGGAGGGAAGTGTGAGGGTTGTTTCTAGAGAGCAAGAAGGAAGAAAATTTCAAGGGAAATAGAGAGGTGTGGGCTGGCCACTTGGAGAAGAAATAGGGTGAAAATTATGTTTTATAATAGGGTATTTTTTACCTAAGGGTTGAGATGTGTTTGCCAAAAATCCAAAGGTTGTGATTTAATGTGTTTGTAATGGGTCAAGGTAGCCCATGGGTTGTAGGTTATGTCTTGGGTTAATTAGTCAAAATTGGGTTTATCTCGATTTTCATCAAGACTTATAAATCATCAAACGAAACTAATCTTCTAATTAAATTTAAATTTGTACAAGAGGACATTTTTCTAAAAGGGAAATTCATTGATATACTATCACTTGAGACATAAAACAATAGTTAATTTTGACCAAATTACCTACTACATATAATACAAATATATAATATAACAATTAATTGTGAATAAATTATTTACAACCAATCGTGTAAATAATTTTCTTGATGCACTTATTTCTCTATAAAATTTTGAATAATGAATATATGAAATGGCCATAATTCATTTAATTTATAATGTATGACTACTTTAATCAATTATTTAATTGTCTAAGTTGTGATTTAGTAGGGTACTAGAATCATGACATTTATTTTGAAAATTGTACCATGACCACACACCTCGGACTTACTGAGAATATTTATAGTCTCACACAATTACTCTAATCATGTTTTTAGGAGGATGTAAGTTTATCAAGACTAGGACTTGAAGTTTTGTTTTGTAATAACGGTAAGTCTTAATACATTTATTATCTTTGATTTTGTTTGGATAATTAGATTATATATTAGCCAAACTTATAGTTTATTTTTTATAGATCATGACAAATTATTTCAAGATGTAATTTACATTTCAATGCCAATGATTTATCTTTCTTCTTGTATTTAGGGAATGTTACAATTTCCGCGCATTGCATTTAACCCGTAGAGACCGCCACTTTCAAAATTTATTTTCAACATCAAAGCTGAATAACGACGAGTCAATGCCGTCGGTCCTGTGCTGCCGTTTGCAGCGATTTCTTATGGTTTGAATGGTTTAGTCATTTTTTAACAACACGAATGGCCGAAATGGCTCCCTTCTGCAGCGATGATATCGTGGAACGCAGACGGCAGAGACATCCACTTCGTTTTCACGTTCGTTGCCATAGAAAAAAAATGTGCAACTGTGGACTTTTACGCAGAATATTAGGTACAGGAATACATTTATGTGGACTCAATTTTCAAATTTCGACTGTACCCTTAGACTCGAGAAGAGAAAGTGTGGAACAAGGGAGTTGTCTTCCTTTTTTTCTTAATTTCTGCTGTGTATATCCCTCCAGCAATACCAGCTAGAACCTCCATATATGGTAAGGGCAACATACTTATAAGTATTCTAGTGATCTTGTTAACCTTAATACCTTATCGATGACTATTTGCATGTGTCTGCCTTATGACAACGGCAGGTGATGATTATGCCCAGGGACCTGTAACTTTACCCGATCCTCCATGTCAATCCTGTTTGCCGCCACCCCGCCTTGGTGCTAACAAAATGGTGCCCTGGTGAGGAGAGTGAACACTGCAGATATGATGAGAGGCCAGCCAGACTCGTGATACAGAACATATGCTATCTAGGCTGGACGAACCCTGGGCATCCCTATCTTGAGTTTCAACGCAGTTTTAACAAGTCTTAACACTGTTTGCCGTTATTTTTATAATATAAGAAATATTTTTTGCTGTATAGTTTCACATTGTTAAGTTTAATACATTATTATTCCAAAATTTAGCATAAAAAATATATAAAGCATATGTGCCTTCGTCTGCTTCAGTCCATATCGTTTATTGGTTTACTGTACTGTTCCAACATAGAATTTGAAATATTCGTTCTTTTTATATAATAAATTTAGAGGAATATCAAATAATTATCAATGAATGCACTTAGAAGAGACCATAATGTTCAAACCTGTTTAGTACTTAAGGTATGACAGACAATAATACATTTTATTATTCCAATATGAAAAACACGAATTTCTAATCTAAGGACAATTAATTTGTGGCATGCAAGATAGCACTGAGAGCATGTAACCTATAAGTATATACACTACATCACTGGTCTTTTCTTTGGACTAATTCAGCATAATTGGCTAGCACTTTCATTTACCTCATATGGGGTAAAAAATGTGGAGCTTTTGACTTGTTTATATAATCATTTCATCTCCAAGTCCAGTAAAGATTTAAAAATAAAAAATTTAAAAAATTAAAAACTGAGGACCAAACTGAACTAAAGAATAAAGGAGCCTAAAGCAACTCTATGTTGAAGGTAGGGAGTCACGCATATAACATAGACAAAAGGATGAACAAATCAACTTCCTTTATGCTTCAAGATATACTAAGAGGGCTTGAACGCAGAAGTTTAAAAGAATGGTGAATGGTACTGCTGAAGTTTAAAATCATTCTGTCAAGTTTGAAGTAATATCTCGAGATAGCATTTCGTAAACCGGATAGAAACGACATTTTTATTTGAGTTAAAGATTGCATATCTTGTATACCATAGTGCGTAAAAGCTATATCTCTCGTCGTTCTGTGCCGCTATGGATTTGGCTGCGTCAGTAGGCACCTGGAGGCTTCGTGTTCCAAGGTTAGCGGTTTGTGATGCAAATTCTTATTTAGGTGAGTGTTATGATGTTACATTCATCTGTCTTCTAACAAATTCAGAATGTTTTAACAAATTCCAAAGAAAATAATGTTGATAAATTAATTTTCACGTGAAGGATTTGGTCAAGACATCTATATGACTAATACCTACTACAGTCCTTCCATAATTTTTTCTCACAATGAAAAACGTGATGGAGATTAGACTTCTTCAACTAACCAAACCATATTTATTTTTTAACAAATGCCTATATAAATGTACAAGATTTTTTCATCAATCTCTATAGGTTAATCAGAAAATGACCAACAACGGTATCATCATCCTCATCTTTGTCTTCTTACTTTCAGCACAGTTCATCCCTCCGGTCACACCAGCAAGGACCTCAATACTTAGTAAGTGGATTCATATTCCAACAAACATTAACTGTCTTGTTTATGTAAAATCAATTGCTTTTTAGTATCCATTTGTATTTTTGGTAGGTGCGGGAAATCCCCAATCCTATGATGCTGCTGGACCTATAACTGAACCTGACCCGCCAAAACATCACTTTGTCAATGGAAACAACAAACCCTAAAAGTGGAGTGGAGAGGGCTAGCCAAGATTCATGAGATTTGACAATGTACTTGAGAAGCCCTAAAGATCATCTTAGTAAATCATAACGTTTGTGAATGATGCAATCAAAATCATTTTGTGCGAAAGATCGGTGATTTTTCTTGTAATATTGTAATATATAAGAAACAATAATAATATATTTTATACCTTCTTTTTTTCCAGCACATTATAAGTTCAGTGCTTCTCTTTTTCATTTCCAATTTTGTAAAGGTAGTTTATATTCTGAATCTCTTCAGTCTACCAATGGACGTCTTTCAACTAAAACAGTACTACATATAATATTGCCTTTAATATTAATATCATTCCCACAATATAGATACAGGGTTGAGGCATTGAGTTAGAGAATTTTCCATAGCCAACAGGGAAAAAGACCTTGTAATACCCCTCCCAATTCCACCTTGGAAATTAGAAAAACAGTATTCACTCTTAAAATATTTTGAATTTATTAGGTGATTAATTGAATTTTGTTATGTGATTAATTCATTTAATTCCTTCATAAATTTTTATGAGTGTTTACGAAATAATGTGAATTAAATGGTTTTATTAATGCTAACACTTGGGTTTTTTTTTTTTTTGAAGTAATGCATGATTCTATAATTGAATTAAATTATTACTTGCAAGAAAAATTATTTCAATTTAATTTACTAAAAAAATAAAATTATATATATTATTTTACAAACATTTTTAAAACTCTATTTTTAAATAAATTAGACTTTTAACCAATTAGAGGTCTTTGTCTTGGTCCACCCAAGACCAAATCAATTTGACTACATGTCAATTATTTTGACTAAACTTCATGTAATACATCATATAATTTTATATTACAGAAACTAGAATAATGAGTTTTATTATGTGGACAATTTGAATTTCCAATGTGAATGAATTATTTAAG